>CATNEN010000007.1:12425000-13025000 GCA_950097015.1 Macrostomum hystrix
GCTGCTTCCGCACCGCTCTCAATTCCATTTGCGGCCTCAGAAAAAGCTCCTCTACACGCGCTTCCCCTTTTCCAGGAAACCATTCCAGGAAATCTGGCAGGCTCCGCTAATAGCCACCTTGCAGCAGCAGCTGCGCCTTTCTAGGCCGGGCAAAGCGGACAACAGCAAAAGTACAAACATTTGCTCACCAACTTTTCTTTCCTGAGAAAACGCAGCTGGACGTCCCGAGTTCGAGTCTGGTACTATCCCAGCAAGTCCAAGAAGCCACTGCTCAACTGCCCTGTGCTCTGCGCTCCTGACTCCAGTCCACCCCGGCTCTCCTGAGCTGCACGGGTCTTGTCTTCCCCCACAGCTCTCCAGGCGCTCTCGCCTCCCCAACTCCCAAATCCGACGTTTTGTCGGCCTCCCATTGGCTCGCCGCTGCCAACCTACAAAAATAGGCCAGTAGAGGCCCGCGAATTGGAATAAGCCTCCCAAGTCCGCTTATTATAAGTTCCGTTAACTTAGCCTCCTTAACTCGACAAACTCTCGCTAAGAGGCTAGAGAGGGTGGGAGGGGAGGCTAGCGAGAGTGGGAAGGGGAGGCTAGCGAGAGTGGGAAGGGGAGGCTAGCGAGAGTTGGAAGGGGAGGCTAGCGAGAGTTGGAAGGTGAGGCTAGCGAGAGTGGGAAGGGGAGGCTAGCGAAAGTTGGAAGGGGAGGCTAGCGACAGTGGGAAGTGGAGGCTAGCGAGAGTGGGAAGGGGAGGCTAGCGAGAGTGGGAAGGGGAGGCTAGCGAGAGTTGGAAGGGGAGGCTAGCGAGAGTTGGAAGTGGAAGCTAGCGAGAGTGGGAAGGGGAGGCTAGCGAGAGTTGGAAGTGGAAGCTAGCGAGAGTGGGAAGGGGAGGCTAGCGAAAGTGGGACGGGGAGGCTAGCGAGAGTTGGAAGGGGAGGCTAGCGAAAGTGGGACGGGGAGGCTAGCGAGAGTTGGAAGGGGAGGCTAGCGAGAGTTGGAAGGGGAAGCTAGCGAGAGTGGGAAGGGGAGGCTAGCGAGAGTTGGAAGTGGAAGCTAGCGAGAGTGGGAAGGGGAGGCTAGCGAGAGTTGGAAGTGGAAGCTAGCGAGAGTGGGAAGGGGAGGCTAGCGAGAGTTGGAAGGGGAGGCTAGCGAGAGTTGGAAGGGGAGGCTAGCGAGAGTTGGAAGGGGAGGCAAGCGAGAGTGAGAAGGGGAGAAGGGGAGCTGAGTTCACCCAGCAGCGAGCAGGTCAGGCAACTGAAGGAAAATTCCTGGGAAATATGAGGCGGTGAATTCCTGGCGAAGATGAGGCGTTGAATTCCTGGCGAAGATGAGGCGGTGAATTCCTGGCGAAGATGAGGCGTTGAATTCCTGGCGAAGATGAGGCGGTGAATTCCTGGCGAAGATGAGGCGTTGAATTCCTGGCGAAGATGAGGCGGTGAATTCCTGGCGAAGATGAGGCGTTGAATTCCTGGCGAAGATGAGGCGGTGAATTCCTGGCGAAGATGAGGCGTTGAATTCCTGGCGAAGATGAGGCGGTGAATTCCTGGCGAAGATGAGGCGTTGAATTCCTGGCGAAGATGAGGCGGTGAATTCCTGGCGAAGATGAGGCGGTGAATTCCTGGCGAAGATGAGGCGGTGAATTCCTGGCGAAGATGAGGCGGTGAATTCCTGGCGAAGATGAGGCGGTGAATTCCTGGCGAAGATGAGGCGGTGAATTCCTGGCGAAGATGAGGCGGTGAATTCCTGGCGAAGATGAGGCGGTGAATTCCTGGCGAAGATGAGGCGGTGAAGGATTGCTTCACTTCCATTAGTATTGGCTCAATGGAAGGAAAATAGCTGGGCGAGCGTCTGGGCCAGCGCAGACTACAAATGATGGAGAGATCTGCCACGTACACCAGTAACACACTGACCGCTAATCATTTGCTAACAACACTCACACGCACACACAACAATCTCTGCTCGAAGCAAGAACATGCGTTAGCCGCGCAGGCAGGGTCGGCCGCCCAGTGCATTGTGAGAAACTGGCTGGCCCGCATCCCACGGGTTCGGGTGACTGATGGCAGCGCTGCTTCGGCAGCCGCAGACAGGCAGGGCGGAGCCGCTGCTGGTCTGAAGCAAAGTGCGAATCCCCACCGCGCGCAGGCGGAGGGGAGGAGCCGTCCGCGGCAGCTGATGGTGTTCCCGGCGCTGATGGCGAGTGATTGGGTCCCGCACTGGTGCTGGAGGGCGCAGCTGAAAGTGCAAAACGGACAGGCCGCATGGAGTAAATCCATTTTGCTGCGGGGATGAGGCCGCGTAGAGGCTGGGCGGGGCTCATGCCCGGCTGGCTCCCAACAGCCGGCCGGAGGTCGGGAAGAAATCGAGGATGGCGAGACGCGCTTCTTTGTAGGGAGAGGAATCCAATTTCCCGGCGAGGCGCTAGTGGGCGAGGCGTCACGGGGCCCTGGGGCTTAATTAATTTCCCAATCATTCCGCTCAACTCGCCGAGTTCTGAGCCGGCAGCTTCAGTGGTTCCGCTGATCAGCGCTAACGACGGCCGCAGAACTGCTGGCGTCTTCCGCTTCGCTGCTCCCGCGTCAAAGCAGCTCGGTCCGCAGCTTTCAAACGCATTTCCACCCTCCAGATGACGTCTCCACCTCGATTTTAAAGTACAATCGGTGTCGCGGGCCACGATTAGCTCAGCGGCCACCCAGACAGCTGCTATGGAAAAGCCCATTGTCAGTGACTGCAGGCAGGGGAAGGCATTTTCAAACTGGTTGATCCAAGAGACGACATTCTCAGAGAGTCTCACACGCTGTACTCAAGTGTATATTTGAGCAGCGCCTCTGTTTGTGGGTCCAGGTGTAGCTGCTGCTGCTGCTGCTGCTCACTGTGTGTCAGACCGGCCCAGCTGCTCAGCAGTCAAGGCTGAAAAGGCATCGCTGAGCAGTGAATTCAACCAGGCAATAAATCAATCACGCGGCACCTCACAAATGTAAGAAAATGACCAGCGATCAATTCTGGTGCAGCCTTCCATTAGCGAGCTTCTTTGACTGCGGCCTCCCCCCTGCGTGGCGCATCAGAAAGACTCTGACGGGGTCCGGGATGTTCAGTGTCGCAGCAGCTGCTCTGAGATCGAACGCCTGTCGCTAAAAATAGCCGCCCCCTCCCCCGATCGCATCGGCGAGCTCAGACTATGCTCACACAGACGGGCTCAGATATGGAGTCACTGCTCAAGGTGGACAAGGGACAGGTAGGGCGCCCCGACTGCTCTGCAGCTGGGAAGTGGAGTCCAGGGACTCAAGACGGTGGGCCCCTGCCAGACAAAGCCTGAGTGGGGTTGAGGCTCTCTTCCCATTCCAGGAAGGACTTTCTCGCGCGGCCGAGTGCGGGAGGCAGCGAGAGTGACAGGAACAGCGGGGAGGCCGCGCCGCCTCAAGCCTCTCCTGGGGGTGCGGGTGAGGGATTGGAATCCCCAAATGACTTTGGGCTTGCCGCTTCCAACTCACACAGCACACTGTCGCGCGGGCGCTCTTGACAAGTTGCGACTCAAGCTGAGAGAGGAGAGGAACCGCCCCCCGCCCGGTCTAGGCTGGCCGGTGCACCGCGAAGGATTTGAGACTGCGGGTCGCAATCACAACTGCTGGGCCCCGCGCTGAGTGACTCCGAGCTCTCTGAATTTCTGATCAGGCGGACCGCAACTGGCGGACCTGCGAAATCTGCTTTTGCTGGACTTGCTGTGGGACTTTGCTGGACTCGATTCTCACAGAAAATTTTCCGTCAGGTTTCAGTCATGTCAGTCAGTTTCAGTCTTGTCAGTCAGGTTTCAGTCTTGTCCGTCAGGTTTCAGTCATGTCAGTCAGGATTCAGTCATATCAGTCAGGTTTCAGTCATGTCAGTCAGGATTCAGTCATGTCAATCAGGATTCAGTCATGTCAGTCAGGGTTCAGTCAGGATTCAGTCATGTCAGTCAGGATTCAGTCATATAAATCTGACTGAACAGTACAGCACAGAGCAGTTTGTGTTTGAGTTTTAGTGCTGAAGAGGGCTTGCAGTCTGCCCGATTCCTTGACTTTCTGCTGAGCAGTGCCACCCTCTGCTGGCAAATATCTACGCGCATCTCCGTCAGCAACCCTGGGGTCCGTCGGGCGTCCCTTGCCTCCCTGAGCCGTCTCCGCTTCCGCACTGAAACGGCTCGCGTCAATCAGGAAGGTCGGCACAGGCCCGCACGCCCAGAGGTTAATGAGAATGTGGCATTTCACCTGGCAAGGCAGGAGTGAGTTCACCATGGCCATTGTTGCGGCTTCCGGCACTGGCTGTGTGCCTTGCCGCTTCGCTCCCTCCTGAGTTTCTCATAAGCAGTTCAGGTTGGCGAAGGCCGATCTGAGTCCCAGGATAAGGGAAGTCGGGCGGCAAAATCTGGCAACGCGGAGCTTAAGGAAGAAAGAGGTGATGCCTGCTCAAGGCATGCGCAAATCAAACTGTTAATAGCCACCGCTATCATGGCTCTCAAACCCAGGGCGGTGGGGCATTGCACCGATCGCATCTGCCAAAAAAATGTGCCATGAAGCTGGCATTAAAATCCACTTTTCATTCAAGCAGTAGACTGAGGATTCTGCTGTTCCCTCATACCCAGATCCCAGTGTGGATTCAGCAGAACATAAAATGCTCCGTGGACATTCCAGCAAGCTGCTGTCAGTAGACTATTGAGGATTGCTTATCAGACTTTGTGGGCACTTTTCGAACAAGAATTCGTCTAAGCAAGGTGTCAATAATAATTATATAGAAAAGATGAAATTTGATATAGTAATATATTTGCAGTAGGGCTGCGGGCACTGGCGCATTATTTAGTGACACTAGACCCGAAGCCAGCGAGGGCAGCCCATTCAGCTGATTCCTGAGCACACACAGATACCGTACGCAGGCTCACACTCACACAGGTGTGCGCATCTGCCTGAATTTCTCTTCATCAGGCAGTGTACACTCTCAGTTTGCCTCGTGGTTGGCCCTCAAGAGCGTAAATTGCACAACAAGCCCGAGCCTTCTCTCTGCGGATGCGCCCCAAATGAATGTGGTTTCCACGCGGATTCGAGCTCACGGACAGTCGAGCAAGAGTCAGCCGCTCCCGCCGTGATCAACCCGACCTTGACTGAGATGGCTGGACAGCCAGATCACGTGCCTCGCCAGCCGATCGGTGATTGGTTTGGAGGGCAGTGGGGTGGGTGCGGGAAAGGAAATTATTTATTGTGGGTGCGCGATTACACAACCTGAGTTATCATCAAGATAGAAAAGAAGGGAGGGAGGTGGGTGGATGTGCGATCTAAAAAGAAGGGATAATTTATGAATAAATGAGACAAAAAAGATGATTTACGATCGGATAATATTTTGACAGGTCAAGAGGTCACACAGGGTGTCATCGGGGAAAGGAAGGGAAGGGACGAGGGAAGGGCATGGGACTATTCTAAAAATATTATTAAACCCTCAAGTCGCTGCTACCTCATACATTAAAAAGCAGAAACCAAATTTCAATGTTCAGCTAATTCACAATGGTGCGGGCTATTTCCTCAAGGGATTCTAATTGAAGGCATAAACCATATCAGTGTACTCGCATCTCCTAGTAATCTCCATGCTTTGCTCATTCACTTAGGATATTCTGCCCCTGATCTGCCCTTTGGCTGTACAGTTAGCGCTTGTTCTCTTTTTTAAGTACTCGTATTTATGCGTGTGTGACGGACCGAAACGCGTTTGAATCTACTAAACAATCTACAATGTTATGTTTATTTTTTCATGAATCTAAATGACCTAATTTAGCTTGTTGAAACGCTTTTCACCCATCCGAAAAAATATTATGATAAACTTGACAAGAAACTTTGAAAGTAAACATGACATATTTGAATAATTACTGCAAAGTATTGTTACAAGCTTGGCAAGTTTGGGATGTTGATTTTGAATTTAAAGTTACTTTCAAGTACAGATACCAAATATAGCAGGTTTTCTTGCCGCCTGCTACCTTCTGCCGACACTAACCGAAAGACTTGAACTCGTACTGACCACAGAGGCCAACACGAGCCTCGGACGTGACATCGCTGGGCACGTCGAAACGGGTGATTCAACCGGCGATGAAGGCGGACGCGCAGGAGGCAGCGTAAGTGTCGGCCTCCGGCCAGCGAGAGAACCTGTCGACGACGGTTAGCAGGTGCGTGAAACCGTGGGACTGCAACAGCGGTCCGACAAGGTCAATGTGGACGTGCGCGAAACGACTACTGGGCACCGGGATGCTGGCGGGCGGGGCGATCACGTGGCGCTGCACCTTGGCCGTCTGGAGGGCGATGCAGCTGCGAGTCCATTGGCCGACGTCTCTGTTGATGCCCGGCCACACGAAATTCTGGGACACTAGGCGCCGTGTACTGCGTACGGACGGTTGCGCCAGGCTGTGGACGGCATTAAAAACGCCGCGGTGGAAGTCGGCGGGCACCAGCTGGCGTGGGCGGCCGGTCACGGTGTCGCAGATGACCCCCAGGCCGGGACGCAGCGCCACGCGTTCGAACCGCAGGCCGGTGCCGGCAAGCGCGGGATCGTCGACCCTCTGGGCGCGTGCCATGGCCGCGTAGTCGATGCCGGGAGCAGCGGGGGATCGGCCACCAGATTGTCCTTGCCCGCCACGTGCCGGATGTCGGTGGTGAACTGCAACACGTATGCGAGATGCTGCTGCTTGCGCGCTGACCAGGGGTCCGATAACTTGGCCATGGCCGCGACCAGGGGTTTGTGGTCGGTGTAGGCGGTGAAGATGCGGCCTTCCAAAAAGTAGCGGAAATCCCGCATGGCCAGATAAGTGCGAGTAACTCACGGTCGAAGGCGCTGTACTTTCGTTCAGCAGGTCGCAGTTGGCGGCTAAAGAAAGCCGCCGGGCCTCGCCGGCACGCTGCTCCAGGACCGCCTTGATGGCGGGCGGGCGGTGCAAATCGGACGATGGCTTCGACTTTGTCTGGTAGCGGCACGGCGCCCCGGCTGTTGATGCAGTGGCCCAGAAAGTCGATTTCGCTGCGGCCAAACTGGCACTTGGCGGGATTGACGAGGAGGCCGTTGTCTGCCAGGAGCTGAAACAGCGTGCGCAGGTGCTCCAGATGCCGCTGCTCGCCACTAGGAAATCGTCAATATAGGCGAACACGAAGTGCAGGCCCTGGCAGACCGTGTCAATCAGCCTTTTGTGGCGAGCACATATTTTTACATGTGTTTACAGATGAGTTCATATGTTTACATGAGTTCATTTGTTTACATGTGTTTACAGATGAGTTCATATTTTTACACGTGTTTACAGATGAGTTCATATGTTTACATGTGTTTACAGATGAGTTCATATTTTTACACGTGTTTACAGATGAGTTCATATGTTTACATGTGTTTACAGATGAGTTCATATGTTTACATGTGTTTACAGATGAGTTCATATGTTTACATGTGTTTACAGATGAGTTACTATGTTTACATGTGTTTACAGATGAGTTACTATGTTTACATGTGCTTACAGATGAGTTACTATGTTTACATGTGTTTACAGATGAGTTCATATGTTTACATGTGTTTACAGATGAGTTACTATGTTTACATGTGTTTACAGATGAGTTACTATGTTTACATGTGTTTACAGATGAGTTCATATGTTTACATGTGTTTACAGATGAGTTACTATGTTTACATGTGTTTACAGATGAGTTCATATGTTTACATGTGTTTACAGATGAGTTACTATGTTTACATGTGTTTACAGATGAGTTCATATGTTTACATGTGTTTACAGATGAGTTACTATGTTTACATGTGTTTACAGATGAGTTCATATGTTTACATGTGTTTACAGATGAGTTACTATGTTTACATGTGTTTACAGATGAGTTCATATGTTTACATGTGTTTACAGATGAGTTACTATGTTTACATGTGCTTACAGATGAGTTTATGTTTGCAAAAGTGAAATAAACTTTAGTGTATACTATTGATGCTTTTTTTCTTGCTTTAGAGTTTCTTTATTTTCTGCTTGCTAAGCACTTTCATAATAACAAAGGAAAATGATTAAAGCTTCCGACTCTTACTCAAGAGGCCGCCTAAAATTGAAATCTCACCCCAGAGTAGCTCTGCTCTTCAGCAAGACTACTCAAGACTCAACAATTTTCCTCTAATTGCTGTAATTATGTATCTCCCAGCTATATTATGGGTTAAACAATTCTGTAAAATGAGTACCAGCCTGCTACCCACCACACATTCACCCACAGCAGCCTGCTACCCACCACACATTCACCCACAGCAGCCTGCTACCCAACACACATTCACCCACAGCAGCCTGCTACCCAACACACATTCACCCACAGCAGCCTGCTACCCAACACACATTCACCCACAGCAGCCTGCTACCCAACACACATTCACCCACTCCATTCCATGGTTCTTTAGCAGTCAAGGTAAATTGCTTTTATCTTGCAGCAGCAGCCAGAGGTACAGCCAAGCCAGGTGGTGACTTCCACACCACAGGTGGTGGCAGTGACGTCGACGCCAACGCCGGCTCCTGGGAGCTACGCGAGCCGCGTTCCGGCCTGGGTGCTGCGTGGCCACCGCATCATGGGCATCATGCAGCTGCTGCTCGGAGTGCTGGTCATCTTAGTCAACATAATCGGCCTCGTCGTCATCAGCATATCCAGCATGCTCTTTGGCGGCTTCTGGTGCGGTCCGTTCTTTATTGCTGCTGGCATCGCCGGCATCATGGCGGGCCGCCCGCTCGGCAGCTGCACCCTGGGCTGCGTGGTCACCTGTCTGGTGTTCTCCATCTTCTCCTCCACAATCGCCTTCTCGGCCATGATCACTGGGGCTATATTCGCTTCCAGGGACGCTGCCGCCATCGTCTGCGTGCTGCTCCTAGCCTTCGAGTCCGTGTTGGCCATCGTGCACTCCGCCTACGCCTGCCGCGCCTCCTGCTGCTGCGTGGCATCGGCTGCTACCAGCTACCAGCACCAGCAACAGCAGGTGTTCCTGGCCGGCCAGCCCGGGCCCTACACTGGCCAGCTGGTGGCCTATCCCGGCCAGCAAGTCATCTTCTTCACAGGTGGTGGCGGACACCCGCCGCCACCCGGATATCCTGTGTCCCAAGCTGGTTATCCGGCTGCTCAGGCTGATTATCCGGGTGCTCAGGCTGGTTATCCGGGTGCTCAGGCTGGATACCCGGGTCCTCAGGCCGGATACCCGGGTCCTCAGGCCGGATTCCCGGGTCCTCAGGCCGGATACCCGGGTCCTCAGGCCGGATACCCGGGTCCTCAGGTCGGATACCCGGGTCCTCAGGCCGGAAAAAGTTCAGGAGATCCATCGGATTTGCCAACGGACTGAATGCGCGACACTCACTATGAGTGGAAACTGTCGGCTGACTGATATTTTACAACTGTTTCAGCTTCTTGTCACAGATAATTACGTAGTTTAGGAGAAACCAGTTGGTTTAGAGTTTGGCTGAGTCTTGTGACAAGAAGCTTTCTGAACATACCTGCACTGTTCCTTCTGCTATTAGAGCCAAATTTTTCAGATCTCTTCTATAAGAATCTCTAACATATGCAGCTTGTTTTATGCTTACAGAATTTTGTTTACAGTTTTACCTGTTCTAACTCTATCTGTAAGTACTTGCCGGACTGGCAGTTCTAACATATTTTACAGTTGAACTACCAAGGGGGGGATTCCCCCAGTTTTTTACAGTTTTACCTGTTCTAACTCTATCTGTAAGTACTTGCCGGACTGGCAGTTCTAACATATTTTACAGTTGAACTACCAAGGGGGGAATTCCCCCAGTTTTTTTACAGTTTTACCTGTTCTAACTCTATCTGTAAGTACTTGCCGGACTGGCAGTTCTAACATATTTTACAGTTGAACTACCAAGGGGGGGAATTCCCCCAGTTTTTTACAGTTTTACCTGTTCTAACTCTATCTGTAAGTACTTGCCGGACTGGCAGTTCTAACATATTTTACAGTTGAACTACCAAGGGGGGGAATTCCCCCAGTTTTTACAGTTTTACCTGTTTTAACTCTATCTGTAAGTACTTGCCGGACTGGCAGTTCTAACATATTTTAACAGTAGAACTACCTAGGGGGAATTCCCTTAATTTTTCCACCTGTTTTTTGTGCTGCACCTGAACTGAGCAAAGCAAGCACATGAAACTCTAGAACTTGGGCCAAATTTTTGTTGCGCATCTTCTGAAATAAGAATCAAGTCGCAGCTATTCAGACCGTCGAGATATTCAATAGCTCTGTCCGAAGGTCGGATTTTTCCCATATGCACTAGTGTATTTCATACACCACTATACATGAATTAGCACTGCGCCTCAGTGCGGCCTCGCCAAGCCTTTAAAATTGATCAGCATGTCACCCGAATGTGACTTCATCATCTCCGTGTTCGGTGGTCACCTATCTAGACGGACTGCTGGATGTTCAAGGGCTACAACAGGTGGAACTTGGCCACTACGGACACCCAGACGCGAATTTCACAACTTTCACTGACCAAGCCTAAATAGCAGCTCAACCACAGGACACCCTCGCCTAGTCTCCCCTTTGTATAAAAACGGGCGGCAAGATGGCTTGGTAGTTCTACTGTTGACATGAATCACCTTCTCTATAAATAGGATATTTAATTCTGCAGACTGCTAAAGTGTTTACCAATGTACTCGGTGTGCAGTCTGCAGACTGATTTTGTTTCCTATCGACTGCACCCTCATCCCAGCTTTAAGCAAGTATTTATTTGTTTTGCGAGCTATCTCAGACGCCCCTGTGTGGCAGATATCGCGCACCGCATCCTACTCTATAATATTTTCAGTCAACCCACCTGCCTAATCTCCATTTCTTATTCCGGTCTTTGCTCTGCTTGTTACTCCAGACAGGCTGTGACTTTACCTGTGCAAACATTTACTGTTCAGCCGCTATTTTCATAGAACAACAGCCCTACAAATTCACTAAAACATTGCTGGAATGCTCCAGCTGAGATACTCGCATTTTCTCATTTACTTAATTGAAATCAAGAACAGAATTAAAGGCTTACAATGTCTGCAGGAAATAATGGTCTGATTGCATGCTCACAATGTCTGCAGGAACTCAGGGTGCAATTGAATGCTCACAATGTCTGCAGGAACTCATGGTTTAATTGCATGCTCACGATGTCTTTAGGAACTCAGTGTGAATTCGCGTGCTCAGAATATCTCAATTAACCCAGTACGAGGTACAAGTGCACTGACCCCTTGCACGGCGGGTCGGTGGCAGAGCGGTTAACGCGTTTGCCTCTCGCGCCAACGTCCCTGAGCTCGATTCCACGGCGAGGCCACATTAATTTGGGGCGCAGCCGCGGAGAGAAGGCTTGAGGGCTTGCCGTGCAATTTACTCCATTGAGGGCCAACCTCCTAGGCACAGTGAAGTGTACACTGCCTGACGATGAGAAAGTCAGGGCAGAGGTACACACCTGTGGGAGCGTGTGCCTGCGTACGGTATCTGTGTGCGTGTGTGCTCAGGAGTCAGCGAAATGGGCAGAATTGCCTCCTAGCTGGCTGTGGGTCTAGTGTCACCAAATGATGTACCATTGCCCGCAGCCCTCCTGCAATTATTATTATTATTATTACCCCTTGCAGCAGCTACAAAGACGGCCGCCGCCGCAGATCCTGGCGGCATCTCTCGGGATCTCTTGGCAGTGGCACGGTGCTGGTTGTCTCAAGTGAAAGGAGTTTTATCATGTGGAAATTCCTGCTTGTTGGTGGTGGTGTCTTGTCCGGCCCGTTTATCGCCGCCGGCATTTCCGGCCTGCTGGCGGGCCGGCCCGGATGCTGCTGCACCCTCACCTGCCTGGTGCTGTCAGTCCTTGCCTCGATCTTCGCCTTCTCAGCCATGATCAGCGAGGCCACTGCTGCGGCTTTTAACACCTACGTTTTCCAGGAGTTTTCCAAAATGAACCCGCAGTCGCCACCAGCGCAGAAGGACACCTTCATCGCTGTCTTCGGATTTGGCGTCGCCTGCTCGCTCCTCTGTGCCATCGAGTTCGTGCTGGCCATCGTATACTCCGCCTTCGCCTGCCGCACCTCCTGCTGCTGCGTGCCCGACGCAACTGCTGGGTTTAATGAGCTATGGTGGCCTTTTCATATAGAATATAAAATCAATACTAGAAAATACACAGTGGACACAATAAAGCTTATTGTTATTATTACATTTTTAAAAGCACCTTTCACGTTAATTAGCTGTCGAAGCTCTGAAGTAGCTTTAGGATGATAAAGCAGCAAAACTTTGCTTTCCCTGTCTTTTATTTCTCTTTTCAATGTCTTCTTCCATGGAGAAACGTTTGAATGGTAATGGCTCATACTCTCTATGCTCGTGAGTTCCTATGCCTCTTACAAAGACAACAAATTAGTGAGCGTGAAACTCTGCCGTACTTCTTTTGTGGAGGTGGCCGGCAACCGGCAACGCATCAAGCTGCAAAATAGCTTGCCAGTAGACAGGCATAGGGTGTGTCAGATGGAACTGTGAGAGATGTAGCTGCACATTGGGTGCTAGTTAGGCCTGTTCTATAAAGCTTGCGTACCCTAAGATGACGGAGACTGCCGAAATACTGAGATCTATACTGCTGAGATACTGAGATCTACACTGCTGAGATACTGAGATCTACACTGCTGAGATACTGAGATCTATACTGCTGAGATACTGAGATCTACACTGCTGAGATACTGAGATCTACACTGCTGAGATACTGAGATCTATACTGCTGAAATACTGAGATCTACACTGCTGAGATACTGAGATCTACACTGCTGAGATACTGAGATCTACACTGCTGAAATACTGAGATCTATACTGCTGAGATACTGAGATCTACACTGCTGAGATACTGAGATCTACACTGCTGAGATACTGAGATCTATACTGCTGAGATACTGAGATCTACACTGCTGAGATACTGAGATCTACACTGCTGAGATACTGAGATCTACACTGCTGAGATACTGAGATCTACACTGCTGAGATACTGAGATCTACACTGCTGAGATACTGAGATCTACACTGCTGAGATACTGAGATCTACACTGCTGAGATACTGAGATCTACACTGCTGAGATACTGAGATCTATACTGCTGAGATACTGAGATCTACACTGCTGAGATACTGAGATCTACACTGCTGAGATACTGAGATCTACACTGCTGAGATACTGAGATCTACACTGCTGAGATACTGAGATCTATACTGCTGAGATACTGAGATCTACACTGCTGAGATACTGAGATCTACACTGCTGAGATACTGAGATCTATACTGCTGAAATACTGAGATCTACACTGCTGAGATACTGAGATCTACACTGCTGAGATACTGAGATCTACACTGCTGAAATACTGAGATCTATACTGCTGAGATACTGAGATCTACACTGCTGAGATACTGAGATCTACACTGCTGAGATACTGAGATCTATACTGCTGAGATACTGAGATCTACACTGCTGAGATACTGAGATCTACACTGCTGAGATACTGAGATCTACACTGCTGAGATACTGAGATCTACACTGCTGAGATACTGAGATCTACACTGCTGAGATACTGAGATCTACACTGCTGAGATACTGAGATCTACACTGCCGAGATACTGAGATCTACACTGCCGAGATACTGAGATCTACACTGCTGAGATACTGAGATCTACACTGCTGAGATACTGAGATCTACACTGCTGAGATACTGAGATCTACACTGCTGAGATACTGAGATCTACACTGCTGAGATACTGAGATCTACACTGCCGAGATACTGAGATCTACACTGCTGAGATACTGAGATCTACACTGCCGAGATACTGAGATCTACACTGCTGAGATACTGAGATCTACACTGCCGAGATACTGAGATCTACACTGCTGAGATACTGAGATCTACACTGCTGAAATACTGAGATCTATACTGCTGAGATACTGAGATCTACACTGCCGAGATACTGAGATCTACACTGCTGAGATACTGAGATCTACACTGCTGAGATACTGAGATCTATACTGCTGAGATACTGAGATCTACACTGCTGAGATACTGAGATCTACACTGCCGAGATACTGAGATCTACACTGCTGAGATACTGAGATCTACACTGCTGAGATACTGAGATCTACACTGCTGAGATACTGAGATCTACACTGCTGAAATACTGAGATCTATACTGCTGAGATACTGAGATCTACACTGCCGAGATACTGAGATCTACACTGCTGAGATACTGAGATCTACACTGCTGAGATACTGAGATCTACACTGCTGAGATACTGAGATCTACACTGCTGAGATACTGAGATCTACACTGCTGAGATACTGAGATCTACACTGCTGAGATACTGAGATCTATACTGCTGAGATACTGAGATCTACACTGCTGAGATACTGAGATCTATACTGCTGAGATACTGAGATCTACACTGCTGAGATACTGAGATCTACACTGCTGAAATACTGAGATCTATACTGCTGAGATACTGAGATCTACACTGCTGAAATACTGAGATCTACACTGCTGAGATACTGAGATCTACACTGCTGAGATACTGAGATCTACACTGCTGAGATACTGAGATCTATACTGCTGAGATACTGAGATCTACACTGCTGAGATACTGAGATCTACACTGCTGAAATACTGAGATCTATACTGCTGAGATACTGAGATCTACACTGCTGAAATACTGAGATCTACACTGCTGAGATACTGAGATCTACACTGCTGAGATACTGAGATCTATACTGCTGAAATACTGAGATCTACACTGCTGAGATACTGAGATCTACACTGCTGAGATACTGAGATCTACACTGCTGAAATACTGAGATCTATACTGCTGAGATACTGAGATCTACACTGCTGAGATACTGAGATCTACACTGCTGAGATACTGAGATCTATACTGCTGAGATACTGAGATCTACACTGCTGAGATACTGAGATCTACACTGCTGAGATACTGAGATCTACACTGCTGAGATACTGAGATCTACACTGCTGAGATACTGAGATCTACACTGCCGAGCCGAACTGAAAGTTAACCTACAAAACGTGCTTAGTGCCACCCTCCTCAGGCCTTCACCTATCAGCCTAATGCGACTTCTTGGAGAGATGAAGTCAATTACTACGAAAGTCTCGTAGTAATAGAATAATATTATTATATTATTAAATAGCGTGAAAGTACATGTAAGTACATGAAAGTACATGAATATGTACATTCACTCTACTGCTATATGCTCGTACTAACTGCAACCTCCACGGTATTCCGTTAGTCACAGTCCGCCTATGTACACAATTTGCAGCTCAGCTGGAGCAGGTGACTCAGATGTCAGCTCCGAGAACTTTTGCGATTCGACTCAGCACAAATTTTTTTGTCGACCACAGAACTCCGAAGTTGAACTGGAAAGAAATGTGAACGAGCACCTCTCACAGGCACGCAAGGAAGCCAGACGTGAATGCTAAGAAGCTGTTAATTGTCGGTCGAATTAGAAACAAAAGAAAGGTTTGAAATTTCCCAAACGTATAGTGCTGGAGCGTTTTGCTCTAGTTCTAGATCATAGTGTTAGTCCAGACTGCATTTATGCTATTTTTTCGCGATGCTGATAAACGCTGATAAATATTATTCCTGCACGCTTAGTCAACAATGCGCAGTTGCATAGGCAATGCAAACTCCTATGAGCAGCACGGCAGGAGCAGGACTATGGGAATGAGCAAACTCCTATGAGCAGCACGGCAGGAGCAGGACTATGGAAATGAGCAAACTCCTATGAGCAGCACGGCAGGAGCAGGACTATGGAAATGAGCAAACTCCTATGAGCAGCACGGCAGGAGCAGGACTATGGGAATGAGCAAACTCCTATGAGCAGCACGGCAGGAGCAGGACTATGGGAATGAGCAAACTCCTATGAGCAGCACGGCAGGAGCAGGACTATGGAAATGAGCAAACTCCTATGAGCAGCACGGCAGGAGCAGGACTATGGGAATGAGCAAACTCCTATGAGCAGCACGGCAGGAGCAGGACTATGGAAATGAGCAAACTCCTATGAGCAGCACGGCAGGAGCAGGACTATGGGAATGAGCAAACTCCTATGAGCAGCACGGCAGGAGCAGGACTATGGGAATGAGCAAACTCCTATGAGCAGCACGGCAGGAGCAGGACTATGGAAATGAGCAAACTCCTATGAGCAGCACGGCAGGAGCAGGACTATGGAAATGAGCAAACTCCTATGAGCAGCACGGCAGGAGCAGGACTATGGAAATGAGCAAACTCCTATGAGTAGCACGGCAGGAGCAGGACTATGGGAATGAGCAAACTCCTATGAGCAGCACGGCAGGAGCAGGACTATGGGAATGAGCAAACTCCTATGAGCAGCACGGCAGGAGCAGGACTATGGAAATGAGCAAACTCCTATGAGCAGCACGGCAGGAGAAGGACTATGGGAATGAGCAAACTCCTATGAGTAGCACGGCAGCAGCAGGAGTATGGGAATGAGCAAACTCCTATGAGTAGCACGGCAGGAGCAGGACTATGGAAATGAGCAAACTCCTATGAGCAACACGGCAGGAGCAGGACTATGGAAATGAGCAAACTCCTATGAGCAGCACGGCAGGAGCAGGACTATGGAAATGAGCAAACTCCTATGAGTAGCACGGCAGGAGCAGGACTATGGGAATAAGCAAACTCCTATGAGCAGCACGGCAGGAGCAGGACTATGGGAATGAGCAAACTCCTATGAGCAGCACGGCAGGAGCAGGACTATGGAAATGAGCAAACTCCTATGAGCAGCACGGCAGGAGAAGGACTATGGGAATGAGCAAACTCCTATGAGTAGCACGGCAGCAGCAGGAGTATGGGAATGAGCAAACTCCTATGAGTAGCACGGCAGGAGCAGGACTATGGGAATGAGCAAACTCCTATGAGCAGCACGGCAGGAGCAGGACTATGGGAATGAGCAAACTCCTATGAGCAGCACGGCAGGAGCAGGACTATGGAAATGAGCAAACTCCTATGAGCAGCACGGCAGGAGCAGGACTATGGAAATGAGCAAACTCCTATGAGCAGCACGGCAGGAGCAGGACTATGGAAATGAGCAAACTCCTATGAGTAGCACGGCAGGAGCAGGACTATGGAAATGAGCAAACTCCTATGAGTAGCACGGCAGGAGCAGGACTATGGAAATGAGCAAACTCCTATGAGCAACACGGCAGGAGCAGGACTATGGAAATGAGCAAACTCCTATGAGTAGCACGGCAGGAGCAGGACTATGGAAATGAGCAAACTCCTATGAGTAGCACGGCAGGAGCAGGACTATGGAAATGAGCAAACTCCTATGAGCAACACGGCAGGAGCAGGACTATGGAAATGAGCAAACTCCTATGAGCAGCACGGCAGGAGCAGGACTATGGGAATGAGCAAACTCCTATGAGCAGCACGGCAGGAGCAGGACTATGGGAATGAGCAAACTCCTATGAGCAGCACGGCAGGAGCAGGACTATGGGAATGAGCAAACTCCTATGAGCAGCACGGCAGGAGCAGGACTATGGGAATGAGCAAACTCCTATGAGCAGCACGGCAGGAGCAGGACTATGGGAATGAGCAAACTCCTATGAGCAGCACGGCAGGAGCAGGACTATGGGAATGAGCAAACTCCTATGAGCAGCACGGCAGGAGCAGGACTATGGGAATGAGCAAACTCCTATGAGCAGCACGGCAGGAGCAGGACTATGGGAATGAGCAAACTCCTATGAGTAGCACGGCAGCAGCAGGAGTATGGGAATGAGCAAGTCAAGTGAGTCTGGCGCAATTAGCAGCGGCTTGTCTATGGAAAAGCATCAACAAATAGCCGGCGTGTTCTGATTGGCCGAATTCTGTCTAATTATATATTAAAAACCAATGAGCAGCAAGCTGGCAGATAAGCATGGTTCGGTGGACTCTGCCGCAACAGATCATCGCTAATAGTACATTTCAGAACTGAAAGACCCGCAAGTTACTGCCAAGTCCGATGAAACTTTTAATATCAATCGATTTTAAACTGTGACCAGAACGCACAATGTTCTTTTAAAGAGCTGCTTCACCATAATAAGCATCAGGCTGAAATCTTAGCACAGGACAGACAGTTTTAGAGGCCAAGTCAGTCCAGCCGCTGCAGCAGCTGGTCCAGTCGGGCAATGTGCAACTCCTCGGGGACGTCGGCGCTCTCCCGGCCGGTCGGGTCCAGCAGCAGGGCTCGGAAGCCGCAGGCCCTGGCGGCGTCGAAGTCGGTGCGCCGGTCGTCGCCGACGTGGAGGATGGCGCCGGGCTCGACGCCGAGTCGCTGGGCGGCCAGCGCGAAGATGCGCGGGTCCGGCTTGACGAGGTCGGCCTCGAAGCTGGTGACGACGGTGGCGAACTTGTCAGCCACGCCCAGGCGGGCCAGGATGTCCGGCAGGCGTTCGTCAAAGTTGGAAAGGACGCCCAGCTTCAGGGAGCGGGCGGCCAGCGCTGCCAGGGTGTCCGCGCAGCCGTCAGTCAGCTCCACGGCACCAGGAGTCTTGTAGAAGTTCCTGAGGTTCTTGCACAGGATATCCGGCACGTCCTTCGGCTTCAGGGCGCCTTCAGAGGCGGCCACGAACAGGCGGCGGATGAACTCGCTCCACCAGGCCTCGGCGGTGGCGGCCCCGGAGGCGCGGCCGAAGTTGGGCTGCTCGGCCAGCATGGCGGACATTGTGGCAGGCACCGCAGCGTCCAGCCGCTCCTGGCTGACACTGTCGATGCCGTAGCTCTTCGCGTACTTCAGGTACTGGTAGCCGACGCTCTTGCGGGCGCGGACCAGCGTGCCCCAGGCATCGAATGTGACGGCCGCGAGCCTCTGCAAGGCACGGAAAATCGCCCCTATTACACTGGGGAATGTGGACAAAGTGGCAAGCCAAAGGACTTCAGAATCCTGAATCGTTCGTGATAGAATATAAACAAATGAAAGTCGCAGGAAAATGAAGCGCGGTTCAGCGCGAGTTGAACACTGGAGACTATTTTATTGAATCATATTGCCAATTGAAGTTACTGAGAACTAGCCGGGACCATGGAAAGCACAACAGCAGCAATTATATGCGAACTAGAGATAAAGACTAACTGGCATCTCAGTGACCAGAGGAGGACTCTGGGGACTAGGAGCAGAGCAACTGGGGAGCACCAAAGTGGCATCTAGAAAATGTAGAAACAAAATTCATTAAAATTATGAAATGCAACGCTAACAAGAATACATAGGATATTGTTCTCAGTACAGATCAACAACTGCTTCACCACCGGTATGAGGCAACTATTATAATAATTTTACATGTAACAATAAGAAAACTATTCACTAATTGTTTTAGTAACTCACAATCTCACACTCTTACAAACCGGATCTCACACTCTCACAAACCGGATCTCACACTCTCACAAACCGGATCTCACACTCTCACAAACCAGATCTCACACTCTCACACACCGAATCTCACACTCTCACACACCGAATCTCACACTCTCACACACCGAATCTCACACTCTCACACACCGAATCTCACACTCCAACACCGGATCTCACACTCTCACACACCGAATCTCACACTCCAACACCGGATCTCACACTCTCACACACCGAATCTCACACTCCAACACCGGATCTCACACTCTCACAAACCGAATCTCACACTCTCACACACCGAATCTCACACTCTCACACACCGAATCTCACACTCTCACACACCGAATCTCACACTCTCACACACCAGATCTCACACTCTCACACACCAGATCTCACACTCTCACACACCGAATCTCACACTCTCACACACCGAATCTCACACTCTCACACACCGAATCTCACACTCTCACAAACCGAATCTCACACTCTCACACACCGAATCTCACACTCTCACAAACCAGATCTCACACTCTTACACACCGAATCTCACACTCTCACACACCGAATCTCACACTCTCACACACCGAATCTCACACTCTCACACACCAGATCTCACACTCTCACACACCAGATCTCACACTCTCACACACCAGATCTCACACTCTCACACACCAGATCTCACACTCACACACCGGTTCTCACACTCTCACACACCAGATCTCACACTCTCACACACCAGATCTCACACTCTCACACACCAGATCTCACACTCTCACACACCAGATCTCACACTCTCACACACCAGATCTCACACTCTCACACACCAGATCTCACACTCTCACACACCAGATCTCACACTCTCACACACCAGATCTCACACTCTCACACACCAGATCTCACACTCTCACACACCAGATCTCACACTCTCACACACCAGATCTCACACTCTCACACACCGAATCTCACACTCTCACACACCAGATCTCACACTCTCACACACCAGATCTCACACTCACACACCGGATCTCACACTCTCACACACCAGATCTCACACTCTCACACACCAGATCTCACACTCTCACACACCAGATCTCACACTCTCACACACCAGATCTCACACTCTCACACACCAGATCTCACACTCTCACACACCAGATCTCACATTCTCACACACCAGATCTCACACTCTCACACCGGTTCCCACACTCACACACCGGTTCCCACACTCACACACCGGTTCCCACACTCACACACCGGTTCCCACACTCACACACCGGTTCCCACACTGCCAGACGGTCCATTCCGTTGGTGAATCCTCGCGTGCCGGTATAGGCGGTCCTTCCTCTTGAAGCGCGAGTCGCACAGCCCGCACTGGAAGGGCCTGTCGGTGCTGTGAACCAGCAGGTGTCGTTTCAACAGGCTCGGTGCGCGGAAGGTCTTGCCGCAGTGCTCACATCCTTGCTCGCTCCTCAAGCTTTTGCGACGCTTCTTAGCTGCGCAGTTGAGATCCGAACCGACGTGCAGCTCGTGGCTGAACACGTGCTCAAAGAATTGCAGCGGGTGCGCCTGGCCGAGCTTCTCACCGCAGACGGGGCAGTCGGGACAGCTGCTCCAGCGCCGCCGTGGCTGCTCTCTGACCGAAGCCGGGTGTCGGGCCACCCGGTGCCTGTACAGGCTGAACTTGGATGAGTAGGAGCGGGGGCAGAGGCTGCAGGTGAAGGCCTGCTCACCATTGTGCGCCTTCATGTGCAGGCGAAGGCTCCGGTAGGTGGGGAACACCCGGCAGCACACCAGGCACTGGCTGGGGCTGCTGGACTCCGTGCCGAGTGGTGGGCCGTGGCAGCGCCCGGATTTGCAGTGTCCAAGTAGCAGGCGGCGCTCAGCGAAGCCTCTGCCGCAGCTGTCGCACTTGAAGGGCTTCTCTGCTCTGTGGACCAAGGCGTGCCTCTTCAGGTGCGTCGACTGGCTGAAGCCTTCGCCGCAATGGTCGCACCTGAATGGCCGCTCGCCGGTGTGAATTCTGACGTGGATGTCCAAGGTGGAGGACTGGCGGAAGCGCCTGCCGCATTGCTCGCAGGCGAAGGGCAGCTCGCCAGTGTGCACCAGCCAATGCCGCTTCAGGCTGGTCGAGTAGGCGAAGCGCTTGTCGCACTGCCCGCAGGCGAAGAGCTTCTCGCAAGACTTTGCTGCCAATCCGAGACCGACTTCCTGAGCAGTCTGGCGCATCAGGGCGTCAGCAATGCCCTCAGCTCCCTGTGGTTCAACGAGCTGCTCATTGAGTTCCTCTTTCTGCTCCGCCTTAAGCTTCTGAGCAGCGCTCTGAGGATGAAGCTCAGCCAGCGGGGAGCTTTCCTTGGTGACGGGTGGAGCCATGGAAGGCCGCAGCACGCCTTTGATGTCGGAAACGGCTCTGGGAACGACATTTCCGGAGCTCATCTGCCAGTCGCAGCAACTGCCAGGCTCTGCCATCTCCGCGTGCCGTCAGCACTGGAACAGTCATAAGCAGTCAACTAGTCACAATATATTATAGATTTGGTCATCTGACTGGTCACGGGATAGATTTGCTAATCTGACTGGTCATGGGATAGATTTGCTAATCTGACTGGTCACGGGATAGATTTGCTAATCTGACTGGTCACGGAATAGATTTGCTAATCTGACTGGTCACGGGATAGATTTGCTAATCTGACTGGTCATGGGATAGATTTGCTAATCTGACTGGTCACGGGATAGATTTGCTAATCTGACTGGTCACGGAATAGATTTGCTAATCTGACTGGTCACGGGATAGATTTGCTAATCTGACTGGTCATGGGATAGATTTGCTAATCTGACTGGTCACGGGATAGATTTGCTAATCTGACTGGTCACGGAATAGATTTGCTAATCTGACTGGTCACGGGATAGATTTGCTAATCTGACTGGTCATGGGATAGATTTGGTCATCTTACTGGTCATGGGATAGATTTGGTCATCTTACTGGCCATGGGATAGATTTGGTCATCTGACTGGTCATGGGATAGATTTGGTCATCTGACTGGTCATGGGATAGATTTGGTCATCTGACTGGTCATGGGATAGATGTGGTCATCTGACTGACTGGTTACGTGATAGATTCGGTCATCTGACTGGTCACGGGATATGATTTTTATGGATATATAAAACGAGCGACACTAAACGTCCGTTAGAAAGAAATTTCAGGAGAGTAACACGGATGTAAAAAAGTGGTCGGAAGTTTAATGTGCATTGCACATTGTACTTTTACGAGCGTAAGTTGCATGTTTAGTTTATGTAAAATCAGTTAGTATAAGGGAATGATGAAATGATAGGAGAAGCACAGCCTACAACATGATAGCAGCAGTGCCAGCATCTGCGTTATCTCGATTGGAATTCAGAACAAAAGTACATTGTAAGCGTTACCGACGGCCAAAAATACTTGCTCAGTGATAGGCTATCAGCAGCAATCAGTTTTTCAGATAATCTGTGTGGCCGTCAGGACAGGAAGAACAGGTCCTCCAGCACACCCGAGTCGTCATCGCCGTCAGAGTTCTCGCCCTCCCCCGCATCGACGAAACCGCGAAATTCTTCTTCATCCTCGTACAACTGTGGCCCGTCGAGCGACTCCACAATGTCAAGCAGCGACTCCGGCCGGGGTGACGTCGAAGAGGGCGGCGGCTGTTGATGAGTGGCGGGCGGGCCGAGAACCTCCGGCAGGACGTAGAATTCGTCCTCGGCTGAGTCGGCATTCGGTCCTCGCAGGATCCGGTTTCGTGTGCTGCCTGCGTTGTCCTTGCCGCGGCGGTTGCCACGCTCGTGAACGCCGCTGAGCTGCCGCAACTGACGGCAAAGATGCCGCTGGGTCCTGTCATTGAGCTGAAGCTGCTGTCGCAGCAAGGCCACGATCGCGTCATCGTCATCCGCCTGCGGCTTGGAGCTGGCAGAGTTGGGGGCGACGGAAGCGCCGATCTCGCGGTCGATTTGCTCCGTAAAGGCGCGGCGTCGGCTTTTTGTCGATGGCGCCGGCGGCAGAGGCGGCAGCGGCTGCGGCGGCGGCAGCGAATCACACTGGCTGGCAACGCTTTGAGGACCTCGACGCTCCCTGTCAGCGTCGGCTGAAAGGCGCGCCTCTAGCTCGGCGAGGGTGCGCCGCTGCCGCTCCAGGTCGGCGCGCAGTTCGTCAGCCTCACGACGGCGCAGCTGCCGCTCTTCGGCGAGGAGCCGCTCTGCGCGCGCCTTCGCTTCGTCCAGGCGACCGAGCTCCGACACCAGCTCAGCCAGGCGCTGCCGCTCCGCCGGGCCCAGATCAGCGAAGGTCCTCAGCTGCTGCTGCTGCGGTGGCGCTGGCGGCGGGTACTGCTGAGGCAGCGCAGCCTCGATCAGCTGCTGCTTTTTCTGAGGTCGCGGCCGCTTTTTAGCCGTGAGAGCGGGCGAGTCGGGCTCGCGCAGGCCGGACACCCAGGCCGCCTTGGGCCGAGTGTCCAGCCGCTGCTGCTGGTCCATTCGCTCACCGCTCGGCGGTTTCCTCGGCTGTTCGCTGTAAAAAAACGAGGCCAGAAGGCCTGTTACAGAACACATAAGCATTCTTCTCTTTTCATTCTGACCGAAATAGCGAAAGAATAAACGAGGATGGCTAGGAAAAACGAGGACGGAGCGGAGAATCTAGGACGTAGGGGAAAAATGAGGAAGAAGATGAGAAACTAGAAGGGGAGAAACGAGGAAGGATTGGAGAAACATGGAGGGGAGAAACAAGGAGGGGAGAAACAAGGAGGGGAGAAACAAGGAGGGGAGAAAAAAGGAGGGGAGAAACGAGGAGGGGAGAAACAAGGAGGGGAGAAACAAGGAGGGGAGAAACGAGGAGGGATGGGAGAAACAAAGGGGAACAATGAAGAATGCTAGAACTTTTCTTCCCTACGGGAGAGCCGGAGCAGGAGAAAAGCCGGAGAAACGAGGACGGAGGTGAGAAAAGAGAGAGGAGGGGAGAATCGAAGACTGAAGAAAAACAAGGATGGATGAGAAAAACGAAACGGTGGGGAGATACAAAAGAGTTCTGATTTCCGCAGCACTCAATAGTTAAAGAAGAGAATCAAGCAGCAGCTGAACTTGTGCAGAAGCAGACAGGCTACCGAGAGCATGAGTTTTATTTATATTTCATCTGAGCCATCGGACTCTAGTTTTTAGGCTGAAGCGGGCAGAACGTAGAGTTTAGGTTGTCTAGATTTCGCACTGAGAGGATATTATTAATTTGTTAGGAACTAAGCGATGTGGTTCTATGTTACAGAGTTCATTATTCTAACCCCAAACTACAGTGCAAGCTACATGGGCAGGTGAGTTAGTTAATAAGGGCGCAGCAGGCCTATTTCTCCGGCACTGCCTCCAGCGAGATGGTCTTGTAGATGGCCTTGTTGCCGGAAAGTTTGCCGCCGAAGAAGCCGCGGTGGCCGGCCTGCTCCACAATGCGCTGGTCGCGCGCGTACATGGGGAAATCGTAGGCGTCGTTGAGCACGGAGCGCTGGTACCAGCGCCGGTCGCGCAGCAGGTAGTTGGCCGCGAAGTGGACGCCGTGAAAGGCATTCATGCACACGAACACGATGGCCGCGGAGGGCAGGATTTCGTACCACATTGCGCTTTCTAGTGCTACTACTTTTGTGAGTAGTTCGGTGCGGGCGGATGGGTCTGGAAGAGTCGAAGGCAAGATTGAAATTTGCTAGTTTACAAAACTTTCTAACCGATTAAAAATGTCGCTGCCCCACGCCTAACTGATATATTTGGCCTATATACTTCTTCTGGCCTACAGTAGCTTCAATGCGCACAAACTCAAATGCCAGGTGGGCCCGAGCTGTTAAAGCATGACCTAAATTGATTGTCTGGCACTGCTGAAATCGATACACCTGCTTTATACGGCCTCCTAAACCTAACAAAACTGCAATTCAGTTGAAAAAAATAACTCAAGTAGCGGAGAGTTTCACGCGCGGTCGAGGGCCGCCAGGATACACGCGACAACTCGAGCTCAGCATCGCGTGAGCACTGCTCAAGAAATCGTGCATATTTATTAGCTGCACGAGTTGCGGGCTCATGGCAGAAGCAGAAGCGCAGTGGAGGGGATTCTGAAGAGGAGAGGGAAAGTACAGCTCGGCTGCTACAGCAACGCTGGCTGGGGCGGTGGGCAGTAATGACTGGGACGGCAACGTTGATGAGGGATCCCGGCCCGGCCAGGTAGGGAACACCTGCTACTAGGGGCAGAAACTGCAAAGGCTAACAATGGTCTTCATAAATTAGTTATGACTGACAAGTTCCCGCGGGAGAGGCGAGGTGGGCGGGCCAGCCAGCCGGCGAAATCGTGGGAGGCGGTGAGGGGTCAAGCGGCGGGCCGGCAGTGCCTGAATAGCTGGATGCAGGAAGCGCATTCAGCAGCCTCCTCCCCCCCCCAGCCAAAGTACTGAGTTCCAGCATAGCAGCCAGGAGCAGTCGGGGCTGTTTTTGACAGCTCTGGCAGCAGCGGCAGAGCTTTAGAGCAGCCATGGGTCTCAGAGCACTTGAACAGGCGCTAATGGCATAGAGGCAAGCAGCAATGGCAAAGCAGGGCTTAAGCAATGTAATTGACACATTAAAATGCAAAAATATGCACTGCGACTAGGCCATCGCTTGTAAGTACAATAAGTACTCTGTCTAGGATTAGAAGTGCATGCAATTTGCTCATTTGGCTTGGGCTAGTTATGTCAGAAGTGAAATTATTGAAGAAAGATCGGTTAAAGTCACTATCAAAACACGAAGGATCAGGCAACAATGGCTCCTGTGGCTGGCTGGGCTCAGCCCAGGCGCTTGCGCTGCAGAATAATGGCGATGCCCAGCAGCACAGTGAGGTTGTCCACCAGCAGGCGTGCGTGGCACCAGAAGTCCATGCCGACCCGGTGCAGCCAGTAGTTCGGCCGCATGTCGTTGACGAGCGTGACGCCCAGCAGGATGCAGGCGAGCAGCTTGATGGCCGCGTAGAAGTTGAAGTTGGACAGCAGCGCCAGGCCGGCCAGGCAGTACATGCAGGCAACGGCCCAGTGCAAGTGCGGCAAGGACTCGCCCACGTTGCGGCGAAGGGCCTCGGCCTCTTCCGGCACAGTGGCAAAAGCGTAGGCGGAACCGATGGCGTAGATGCCGAGTAGGGAGCGGGCGGCCTGGCGCAGCTGGCTGGAGGTGGAGGCCAGGGTGTCGCAGATGGCGGCGAAGTGCAGGAAGACGGCACAGCAGCCCAGGCTGGGCAGGGCCAGGCGGGCGCGCACCCAAGGCTTGTAGCGAAGGGCTGGCGCAGTGATGGTAAGGTAGGCCATGTACAGCAGCAGGCCGCAGTAGATCAGCAGCGCCTGCCGTCTGCGAATGTTCAGAGAGACGGCGAAGCCCAGGGCCACGCAGCTGAACACCAGCACGTAGATGAGGCGAGGAGCCAGCGGTGGCTCAGACTCCCGTTTGGCTCGCTCGCTCAGCAGCATCAGTAGCGTCAGCGCGTTGGCAAATGGCACGCGGGTGAATAGCACCACCAGGAACTTAAAGGACATGCTGCCCGCCCCCTCCTGCTGTTGCTGTGCCATGTGTCTTGCTGCAAGATAGGGTGCTTCCCAATTGTTATTATTTTTATTAACGAAATCATTTTAAACACAAATGCGCTTATCCGTGCATCAACTGGGCAGCTAGATATGTTAATAGATGGCAATAGAACTTTAAGGCTAACGTTACTCTGTAAATCTAGTGCACTCATTGAGTTACAAAGACAGAAAGCAGACAAAGGCTCTACAAGCGTGCAGACAAGGGGAAGCCCGGCGTATAAAAACAAATAGTAAATTATGAATCCCGAGCTTTATATTACTTGTACGAAAATTGGATACCTGGAAATCAATATCGTCAATGGAAACAGGTCTAGATTGCAGATCAAGAGACGCTAATAAGCTGATGCCCCAAATACGCTTGCGTGATCAGAACCTCCCTTCATTCCGTCTGTGCCCGTCTATCAGCAGCGCATGCCTGACTGAGGCCTGGACCCGCCCGGCACATCGGTCCGATCTGGCAGCCACGCCCGCCAAGCGGAAATGATGGCTGGAAAAATTACAATGGCTACAGTGGACAGCACAGGTTTCATTTAATCTGCCCTTCTTCTTACAAGCAACCAAGCGCACAGTTAATAGAGCAACAAGTAAAGGACGCACAGATTTGCACAGCAATTATGCGGCCTATGCGCGGGGTGCAGCCGCTGTCATTCGAGAAGCGGCGGTGAGCAGCACGGCGAAGCATCGGGTGGAGTATCAAATGTCTGGTGCCATCCATCCGCACAGCCACTAGGAACTAGGATCTAAATGCTGGGTGCAGGCCTTAGTTATGAGCGCCCGATGTCTGACCTATATTTGTTTCGAAGGCGATGCAAGATGGTGCACGCTGGGAGACTGGAAATTGGAGGCGCAGTCAGCTCCTGGCTACTGAGAGTCCTGAGCGGAGGGTCAGACAGAAAACATTTCTATTCTAATCAATTTGCCCCTTAAGATCCATCTTCCCATTGTTCCCATGCACTGCAGCTCAATACGGACATCGCTAACGAGCTAAACAGGAAGCCGCAAGTGCGCCATCTCAAAAGTAATCAGGTTGAGCAGCTTTTGGCAGCTGCACAAACCAGGCCTCCAGAGGGCCACGGAAAGAACTGGCAAATAAAGCTGGCGAATTACTCAGCAATTCATTGGAAACTGAATCCGGTGTCGGGCGCTTGGGCCGCTATTATTGACACAATGCGCGGTCTATTTTTGCAAAAAATGATTGGCATTTAGCATCTAATGACGAGCGGAGATGCGGCAGCGCAACAGGAGCTAACACAGATCCAGACTTAGCATGAGAAGGCAGGCGAGGCAGACGCGGGATGCCAATAGACGGGGGAGTACAGAGCGTTTGCTTGTTTGGAAGGATGACATTAAAATACCCGGAGAGGATGACGGTGGGATAGGAAAGAATGTTAATTACAAAAATCCCGAAATGAAACAAGCAATGCCATTTTTGGACCACACAGGCAGCGCGTCAGCGCAGCCACGCAACGCTCATTAGGCAATATGAATCAAGGGAAGCGGTTGAGAGCGCAGTGAGGCCACAAAAGCGAAGCAGCTCAGGTTGAGCTTGAGGCCAAGCACTGAGCGGCAAGAGAAAACAACGATTTTATTGCGCAAAAAGCAATGAGCTCAAGCTGCATTTGACGTAGGAATATCCTGGGAATCTCGCTGACGGACTACGAGTACAAAAGTGCTATAATGCTTTAGGTAACCTAGGGAAGTGATTCTACTTAGAAGCCGCAACAACATAAGTCTGCAGACAAACTGCAAACCTGTCTTGGTGAAAAAGCCCGCAGTCCATTTTTCAGTTGCTTCATCCTCGGCTGCACACTAACGTACCCGCTGTCGATTCCGAGGGTTTGGGAGCCCAGCTGCCAACTCCCAGCGGGCGGGCCTCTCACAGCCATTCCTATTCGATGGAAGGTAAAGAACGGAGAGGAGACAAGTCGGGACGGGCTTTCGATTGACAGGCATCGACCCGCTGTCGCCAAAGCGAAGTGAAATCTCGAGTGAGACAGACAGGGAGGTGTCGGCAACGAAGAGCTAGGACTAGGAAGAGGGGCGCCTGCCCACCTCTAGGATCAGTGTCGTCTTCCCGGCGCGCTTGTTATTGACCCAAGTGCGCGGGCGGAATGGGAGCGCCAGTGCTGTCGCGAATCAATGCTGGGGAAATAACAGGCCAGCAGCACACCCCCTGCCGGGTTCGTCTGTCTGCGGCTCATATGCGTAGGGAAGGATGCATCAAAACAACTGCAGAAATTAGGCGCCAAAGAAAATGCCAGCCATATGGATTGTGGCGGGAGCAGAGAGTTGGGGGTGCAACTTCCAACTCTCAGGCGCACCTTCCTGGTGGGAGTGTGTAATTGTCACCAGGCACACATAAGACTTCAGGGGCGCACGTATTCCCTTTTACTCGCAAATTGCATAACCTCGCGTCCACATCTTTCCACAAACTCGAAGCGATTCAGGCGAACAAGATAAAGGAAAATGCGAAAAAGCCTCGCGCAGAAAATTACCCAGCGCAGGAAATGTAAACGAACAGTAGTAGTGCACAGTTATTACGGAGCACGCACGGGGGAAAGCATGTCCATAAGCATCCTCAGCGAAAGAAGCACGCTACAACTGCGTTTCAGTCTCTGATAGCTGCGGTTGACCTCCAGCAACAGCTACGCCGCCGCTGCTGCTGCTGCCGTTGCGAAGACGGTTGCCAGATCGCCTTCGGTGGCCGCTCTGGTGCACAATGGCCGATGAAGTACAAACAGCGCTTGACGTGGATGCGGCAGAGTCCGATGCCGAAGCGAGCTGTTGGCGTGCGGCCAATAGGTAGTCGCGAATAAGATGAGCCGCCTGGTTAGCCTGCCGGCAGTGGAGGGACAGACGGCCTTGGCCCCGCAGCTGAAGGGAGAGTTGCGCGCGGCTGTCCGAGCCGAAGCCGAGCAGGTCAGGGTAGACAAAGACGACTAGCGGTACTGTACGCCGCCAGTCAGCGTCGATAACATCGCCGTCATCATTGCAAGAGCTAGGAGTCTCGGGCAGAATCTGCAGACCAGCTTCACCGACAGCGAGTGCGCATGCATCCCCGATTGACGCAGTAGCTGCTGCCAGCGGGCTGTGAAGTCGAGCAGAGAAAACGGTGCAGCCGAACAGCGGAGATGCAGAACGGCAGGCGGCCAGAAGCTGCAGATCGAGAGCCCGATGGCGATCTCGACCTTCCTTTGGGGCGATGGCGGCCGCCTCGGCAGACGCAGTGCTGGCAGCAGTCAGGATGGCATCAAGGGGTACGCGGTCTCGCCAACGTCGGGGCAGGATTCGGCGCACTAGGGCGGGATCTGTGCCGGCGGTGGTGGCTTCGCGTGCTGATTGAATGCCGCAAAGAGCCTTCGCCAGTTCCAGCGTGAGCGGCAGGTGGCCCTCGAAGACATTAGTGAGGCATTGGTGGGCCATAAGAGACACCTCTATGTCGTCCGATTCATCCACATAGGGAGAAATAAAAAGGCGCTTCTTAAGCAGCAGTCGGACCAGATGCGGGCTACCATTCAGCTGACCATGTTGCTCCCAACGGAACAAGGCGTCCCCGATAAACTCGGCAGGCCCTGTGCAGCGCTCGGGCGCGCCAGGGAACTGCTCAAACAGAGCCCAACCAGCTGCGCTGGGCTTCAATGGAACTTGGCTGATCACAGCAGCGGTAGCCTCAGCGCCAGTGAGGTGCGAGTGAAACTCCAGCTGGCGGCTCTCCCCATTCAGCAAGTTGACAAGCACCCGCGCGTTGGCGCATGCAAAGGCCGCCGAGAGCTCTGCGGCCGAAGGTGGGAATCGGCGTCTGGAGGGTCGGGCTGGTCGGGCAAGGCAAGCAAGACAAAACTGGGCGCAGCGCGCTGGCTCGCATGGTGGTTGTTGGCGGGATAAACGGGTGAGATGACAGCGCAGGAGACGCATTGCGGGCTCCCAGGTGGGACGGATAAGAGAGCAGGCAGCGCAGAGCAACTGATGTGGTCTCGGTGCTGTTGCCGGAAGGCCGTCTGGCGAGTCGCAATAGGTCTGGCGCACGAGCTGCAGGAAGAGCTCGCTTGTTAGTCGGTCGGATTCCAGGCATCGCTGCAGCACTGCTTGCACCGTCCGAACAACCGCAGGCTCGTCGAGACTGGTGGCTCGCTCGACAAGATGTATCGCAGCTGAAAATTTCACCGCAGCTGAGCGTGCAGAGTCGGTGGTGTGTATAAGCAGCGGCTGTTTTAACGGGGCAGCAGCCCGAATCCAGTAGGCGGCCTTGAAGCAGGCTGGGTCTGCGCAGCCAGCAGACGCTGGGGTCGGTGGCTTCGGCGCATCTGATGGCGACTCGCCTCCATTGGGGCTTCCACAAGCTTTTGGTGCGTCGGCATTGCCGCCCCCACGCTGTCGGCGCTTGGCTCGGCTGAGGACCCGCAGGAACGCAGATGCCGCGTCCTCCTGAGGCGGCCTGGCAAGGAGGCCAGAGACGATGATGGCTCTTCGGCAGTTTGCGAGTTCATCAGACAACGAAGCTACGGAGGAGCCAGCATCATCGGCAATCGCTGTCGTACCTTCTGCCATTTAGGGAGTTAAGCTAAAGGATTAAACCACATGGACGGGCTCCGGCAAACAGAGAAGAGGCAGCCTCTTTTTAAAAAGCCGAGGCTATTGAGCACTTTTGTTCTCCTCAGTCCATCTGTTCATAAGTAAAAAAATCCTTTTCAATATCAAAGTAATTTTGCGAGTTTTGCTTCTTTGGCGCTACCAAAAGCTTTGCCAAATGTGGAGCGGCACGAGAGTGGGGGCGAGCAAGCAACAGGAGCAACTGAGTTGGAGCAGACGCTGAGTGACTGAGCGAGGCTGAGGGATCGCCTTCTGCTCTGTCGTTGCGGCACAGCTATCCTAGACACGGCAGGCTTTGCGCCCGCCCCACAGTATGTAAATACACACAGTCCCGCTTGCCCCACCCCAGCCACCAGCCGCCCTTGCCCGGGCAGGGCCAATGCCAAGCCGTGCGGCAGGCAGAGCCGCATGGCCGGGCATCCTGCAGACAAGCACTGCAGCCAGAGGATATAAATTCGCGGACTACAAGGGGCAGGAAACCCGGTCGGAGTGAACACGAAGCAGCGCCTACTTAAAAAACAATGCCGGTATGGAGCAGCGGAGCTACACAGAAATCCCATTGCATGGTCCCGAGACCGACTGATTCACCTGCTGCGTGCGCTAACATAACATGCGACTAGAAGTCGGTGCACAACACACACAGGGCAAGATCCGCGGACAGTCAAATAACTCGCAATAAAATTAAGTAGCCACCACAGTCTGGCACAGCGGCATAGTTTGAATGTCAACAGAAAAGCGCGAATCCAATTACAGGCCTCTCCAAATTAGCGGCTTCGGCATGCGGAAGACACACACCCAACGCCAGCAAAGCAGACTTGCTAATTGATAACTGGGTTCATAGTTACACACTGATAGTGTTAATCTGGATGAATTAGGGTCATTGGAATGTGTGAGCATCCCCAGTGAAGGTATGCACAGCAATCCATAGGAGTGCTTCGTGTGAGAGTCCACAACAGGCAGGCAGGAGTACATTACAATAGAGCGGAGCCCAGATAGACAATGCACAGCGCACAGCCTGGCAGCAACAGGGAGCCGTCAAGCAGTATGGGAGCGGGGCTAGGACAGGCGCAGAGAGCTCATGAATAATTAAGAACTCAGAGTGCCAATGGGAAGGCGACAATGTCATGGTCCGGTCCCAGCCCGCAGCTTATGGTGGCACAATGAAGTCAGGGCGATGTCTCGCACATTTAGTGCAATTACACAAGACCCAGTCTGAATAATTCAGTGCCACAGCGGGCCATGGAAGCTGCGCGTTGGACTCGGACAGGTTAGTAGGGGCGAATGCCCACCGGTGTTGATTACGCATGGCGGGCAACACGATAGCGCTGTGTCAACACCATATAAAAATTGCAGCTATCCTGGTCGGCAATTAGACAGGCAAAAGATTGATAAAAAGCAAGAGAAGACAGTAGCAAGCATGCAGGAGACTGGATCTTTAAAGAGACTGAAACCAGCTGCATGGAATTCGGTATTTAAATCCATGACAGCTACTAGAACGAGGGAAGTACCAAATGGAACACGTGAAGAGCACAATGCAGTATCCTTCATAAATCTTAAAATCTGCAGAAATGACTGCACCGATGCTAACCTGTGAGTCATCTGACAGACTGATGAGGATTAAATCTAAAAAATAACTACTTTCTAAATATACTACTTGTAGTGTGCGTACGCACGTGAGCCAGGCCCAGGTGTACACCTGGGTCGTTTGATTGGTTGCGGAGCGGGGTGGGTGTCGCCACCCCAGTTCTAGCAAATAATATATGGACGCGCGCTCAGCGTGGCAGTAAAGATTGAGAGTTTTGTCTGCTCACTAAAAATAGCCTCGGCCTTAGTTATTATAATGGCATCGCAAGCACCGAACCCCTAGTGCACCATGACTGAGCAAATTTCTCTCGCGCCTCCCGGCCAGTTTGTTATCGATAGCGATTGCCACTCAACTGCACAGCGCTGGACTGCATGGGCTCGCCGGTTCGCCACATACATTAACGCAGCTGGGATCCATGACGCAAAGCGAGGGCAGCACCTGCTGTTGTACGCCGCGGGAGAGGAGCTGCAGACCATCGTCGAAGAGAATGAAATTGACGCTGGGGAAGACTACAGCAGCCTCGCAAAGAATATCAAGGAATTCTGGGACGGCAAGAACAGCATCGTGTTCCTCCGCTTCAAGTTCGAGACCTGCAGACAACAGCAAGGCGAGACAATCGACCAGTGGTACCAGCGCCTGCGCAAGGCGGCGGAGCCGTGCGAGTTTGGAGCGATCAAGGATTCGCTGATCCGAGACAAAATCGTCGCCTACTGTGACTCCGAGAGGCTGAGGAGAGACTTCCTACAGAGCAAAGACATCACCCTGACAGATGTGCTGAGGAAGGCGAGAGCCAAAGAAGCGGCGGAGCAGCAGGCCAGCGCGATGGAGAGCGGCAGGCCAGGTGAGCCGCAGCAGCAACTCGCAGCCATCCGGAGAGCCGAGCAGCCACCAGGGCCGCAGGTGCGCTGCAATCGGTGCGGCAGGCCAGGGCACTCCACGTGCGCCGCGGCGCAAGGCAAGAGCTGCAGAAAGTGCGGAAAGCCAGGCCACTTCGCCCGAGCTTGCAGGTCCAGGCAGGAGGCGCCCCAAAGCAATTCGAATGCTGTCGCGATGCTGCAAGTTGAGACCAGCTACGAGAAGGTGGACGACCCGGACACTGGCATATTCAAGGTCGACCAGGAGCAGCAATCCGCCCACACAGTAGCTGAGATCAACGGCACCAGACTGTCAGTGCTGATCGACAGCGGGGCGGCTCGCAATGTGATCAACCGCGCAACGTTTGAGAGCCTTAAACAGCGGCCGCGTCTGCAAGCAGCCTCTGACAGGTTGTTCGCGTACGGCTCGGACCGGCCGATGCAACTCATCGGCAAGGCGGCGATGTCCATCCGCTTATTCGGCCGACGGGCGGTCGCCACATTTCACGTTGTCGACGGCAGAGGCATCACCATCATCGGCAGGCAGACGGCCACTCAAATGGAAATCCTGCGGATCGGACCACCACCGACGGTCGATCATCAGGTGCTGCAGGTCGCGGAAGCGGAGGCGGCTGTCGACAGCCTCCTCGGCAACACGAGATCCAGTGGAATGCCGCAAGATGCCCTTGAGAGCATCGGCAGGATACTGCGCAAGTACTCCAGCGTGCTCAGCGGCATCGGCTGCTTCACCGGGCCGCCAGTCAGCATCCACCTGACCGACAACGCCCGACCGGTTTGTCACGCACCGTCTAAGGTACCGATTCACCTGGCCGAGGCAGTGGACAAGGAGCTGCAGCTACTGGAGCAGCTCGGAATCATCGAGCCCGTCGACGGACCAGTTCCGTGGGTCGCGCGGATGGTCGTTGTGCCCAAGAAGGAGCCAGGCGAAGTGCGGATCACACAGGACCTCCGCGATGTCAATCGCTATGTCATCCGCGAGCGTCACCAGATTCCGACTTTTGAAGAGGTGACGGGAGACATGGCCGGCAGCACCGTCTTCTCGGAACTGGACATCGCGAAGGCGTTCTACCAGGTGCCTGTAGCAGAAGAATGCCGCAATCTGCTGACATTCTCGACACCCCGAGGACTTCGGCGTCTCACTCGGCTGTGCATGGGCCTGTCCACCTCACAGGAGATCCTACAGAGCGTGATGTGCAGAGTGCTGGCAGGCCTGCCCAACGTAAAATGGATCCACGACGACGTGGTCGTGTTCGGCCGCACGATGGCGGAGCACAACAGCAGCCTCGAGACCTGCCTGGCCCGCCTGGCGCAACACGGCATCACGCTAAATGCTCGAAAATGCAGGTTGGCACGCAGCAGCATTGAGTTTATGGGAATGCGACTGACGGCCGAAGGAGTCCAAGCCACAGAAAGCAAGGTCGCCGCCGTTCAAGAATTCAAGGAGCCAGAGACGATAAGCCAACTTCGATCGTTCTTGGGCCTCGTGAATTATCTCGCAGTATTCACGCCACAGCTGGCCAAGGTGGCGGAGCCGCTGCGACGCCTGACCCGGAAGAACACCGACTGGCAGTGGGGCGCCGACCAGGCCAGCGCCTTTGCGCAGCTAAAGCGCAGCATTGCGGAGCCGACAACGCTGGCATTCTACGACAAGCGGCTACGGACACAGCTGATTGTGGACGCGGGACCAACCGGACTCGGCGCAATCCTGGCGCAAGTACAGCACGACGGCAGTTCGCGGCCAGTCGCATACGCGAGCCGGACCCTCTCCGACGTAGAGCGGCGATATTCGCAGACCGAAAAAGAGGCGCTCGCCGTGAAGTTCGGCTGCCTGAAGTTTGAGTACTACTTGTATGGATCGCCCGAATTCACGGTGATCTCCGACCACAAGCCGCTGACAGCCATGTATGCGCCAGGGTCACGGCCGCCTCCACGAGTCGAGCGTATGGCGCTGCGTATCCAGCACCTGGTATTCAAGGTCGAATACCAGCCAGGAGCGTCCAATGCTGCAGACATACTCAGCAGGCAGCCTCTAAGCGCTGAAGGACGTAGGACCAGCGAGCAGCTGAGAGAGGCCTATATAAACGAGGTAGCGCAGGCGGCTGTCCCGAAGGCGCTCACGCTCGAAGACATCCGCAAGAGCTCAGCCAGCGACCCAGTTATCCGGGCAGCGATAGCAGCGATGCAAGGCGGCCAATGGGACCGCTCTAGCGCTGAGATGCGGTCACTCCACGCGCTGCGAGAGGAGCTGTCGGCGGTAGACGGAGTTCTTCTTCGGCATCAGCGGATTGTCGTGCCAGCAGCTCTACGACAGCAGATGCTCGAGCTGGCGCACCAAGGACACCAGTGCTCGCAGAAGACGACCGCAAGGCTCAGCAGCAAGGTCTGGTGGCCGAGAATGGCAACACAAGCGGAGGAGTTCGTCAGTCGGTGCCGCAGCTGTGCCATCACGTCTCACACGCCAGCCGTCCGGGCTACGCCTCTACAGCCGACGCCTATCCCTAAGGGCGCCTGGTTGTCGATTGGGGCTGACTTTGTAGGCCCGATCAACAACAACATGCTGCTGGTGTGCGTGGACAGATACTCGAGATTCCCAGAGGTGCAGCTCATGCAGACAACGACGGCCGAGGCACTGGTCCCGCGCCTGCGAGAAATGTTCGCGCGATTTGGCATCCCGCAGGAGCTCGTAACTGACAACGGGCCGCCATTTTCATCCAAGGAGTTTGGCCGTTTCCTAGAAAGCTACGGCATCAAGCACCGCCTCATCACGCCTTACTACCCAGCCGCCAACGGCATGACAGAGCGGCTGAACCGCTCAATCAACAAGGTCGTGCGGGCGGCAATCGAGGAGCGGCGCGACTGGAGGGCTGCTCTGGACGAGTGGCTGCTGGCCTACAGGAACACGCCGCACACAGCCACGGGCCGCGCGCCAGCCGAGCTGCTGATGGGCCGGCGACCAAATGATGTCATCCCCGCCGCCCGGCCATCCCAGCGCGTCCGCATCAACGAGCAGCGGCTGCGAGAGATGGATGCGAGCGCCAAGGCCGCGATGAAGCAGCGAGCGGACGCCAGGAGGCGGCCACGGCGGCACGAAATCCAGGTCGGCGATTCGGTGCTGCGACGGCGAGTCGGTGCCAGCAAGACGCAAACGCCATTCGAGAGCGGCGCCTGGACAGTCCAGCGGGTGGCCGGCAACTCGCTGATGCTGCGTCGTGACGGCGCGGCCTGCTGGCGGCATTGCACGGCGGTCAAGGTCGTCACCCCAGAATCAGACGACGCTGGTGCCAGGCCGCAGGCTGCCGCGCCAGAAACTCCAGGCGAGGCGGCGCGGAACCCGGCCGAATCCCCGGTGGCGCTGCGCCCGCACCCCCGCGCTGCACGGGGTGGCGTGAAGATCTACAAGGACTAAACCAAGGACTGAAAACGAACTGACTTTTCTACTGACATTAACAATCACAAGCACGCTTTTCTTTGCAAGTCCGATGCGACAATCAATTCAAGTGTTTTATTTCCTCCAATAGCTGCATATTTTTTTCGGTCGAGTTCTTTTTCGTTCTTTTCGACATCTTGCTTCTCGAATTCGTTCTTTTTTGTCTCCCCACAGTTTCTGTTCGAAGGGGGAGAGATGTAGTGTGCGTACGCACGTGAGCCAGGCCCAGGTGTACACCTGGGTCGTTTGATTGGTTGCGGAGCGGGGTGGGTGTCGCCACCCCAGTTCTAGCAAATAATATATGGACGCGCGCTCAGCGTGGCAGTAAAGATTGAGAGTTTTGTCTGCTCACTAAAAATAGCCTCGGCCTTAGTTATTACACTACTTAATTAGAAACAAGTAGTACTTCTGACTCAACTAGCTAAAACAGTTTCAATATACTCTGTTTACTAAATGCATGGAAAACTAAAAACACAAGGACTCAAGTTGAGAGGCCAGTTTGCTTGCTCACACTGATCAACTTGTATCCATTTGATTCTCATACCTTAATATACTCAGAGTAGTGGGGCATAATCGGTTTCAGATTGGGGTTTAAAATTACTCTTTAGGGATGAAAACAAAAGTAGTATACCTCAGATATTCCTATCTAAAATTGAGTGTTTTGTGAAAGTTAAAAGCAATTGTTGCATATGTGTCTGAATAGCTATAGGGAAATGAAACACATCTTAACTTTAAGCTGTCCATTTCATTTTATTTAGTGAATCTTACAAAATTTATTGCACAGAAGTATGAAAGTGTTTTACTATCCTCAGCAACTAATATCATTAAATGTATTTTCCACTTGTACATTTTTGCCCAGTTTTCCAATGCACCTAACAAAATGGATTAGCTAGTTTTACTTCATCAATAGTATTGTTGATGCCAAGTCATGTCTAGAAGCCCATTGTTAACAGAGGCAATCAGCTAAAAATTATATTTGACGACTAAATCTGACACTTAATAAGACTAAAGGTACTAAGACAATGAAAAAGTTGCTAAACTTTTTTTCCTAAAGCAATCAAAAAAAGAAAAACATTGCTAATAAAAGTGAAACATACATATAATAACTAGTTTTTGTGAAATATTTATCTGAAGACTTCTAATCCTACCCGAATCCTTACTGTACATAATTAGCACAAGTCAATTTTTATATACCATGTCATAATAATAAAAAACTAAGTTTCTTTTAAAAGGGCCAAATGATTCTTCAATGACAGAATTTTTAGAATTAAAACATGTGATCCTCAAACAGGAGAGTTAACTGCTAGTATTGCAAAATGAAGATATCTACTTGTTTGCTTGTCAATATGATCACAAAACATAGAAAATACTTAGAACTTAAATAATCTAACCTACTTTTTTCCCTAATCACTTAATTTATATTTGAAATTTTAGAACAGTTTCATGAATTATAGGAAAATATTTTATATTAATTTATTTAAATAAAAAGTAAATAGTTGTAAATAATTTTATGTAATGCTATTTTGAATTTGTGCAATATTTGTTTTACTAATACCACACAAAAATAATTTGCTAATGTTTTGTTTTAAATGCTACCATATGTCAAAATACTCTGTAAACTCTTTAATTTGAAGGATAGTTACCAAGTTTTAGCAGAATTAGTCAACTTTTGAGGGGTATTATTTGGTAGTTTGACAACAATCGGGCTTTTCTGATTGAAGAATTTTAGTTACTACTAGGTTTTTGCTAAAGTAGTATGTAGTACTTTTGGCAATAATGAAGACTAAGACAAAAAGCCAATTGAAGTAGTAAAATATTATATTCAAAGCAGGACCTTTTTAGTTGCTTGCTAGGGTAATGTATCATCAACCGAACAGTGTATCTTCAAAACCGAACAAGAATTTTAACTCCTTCCTTGGTCTCATGTAAGACAGAAACAAGCTATTGTGTTTCACAGAACAACTAATTTAAAAGTCTAAGAAATTATCTATAAGCTGAGGCATGACATGCAATGAAGCATTAAAAGGAAGGAAAGATATGGACATTTCATTAGAAATTTTTATCCCAAAAGCATACTTTTTAACAACATTTTATCAGCATGTACTTTAGACTAAGATTGTATGCAGTTGCTTTCCAATTAAATGACCATAAATGTAGTTATTTATAGAGCATGAAAAATGCTATCAAATGACATAATTCATGATAGTTCACTCCTTAAAATAAGATTAAACCACTCACTCAAATTGTAAAACCGAACATCAAATTCTCCATTCAGTTTGAAGATATATGAAAATCATTGTTTGGTTTTAGATGAAAAACATGAAAAACTTTTTTTCTATTTGACAAAATAGCAAAAGCATATACTTTTTAGAAAGTTATGTTTTTTATAACTTGGCTTTTGATTTATAATCATATCTTAAATAGAAAATCTGTAGCTTATGTTCGAAGTTAAAAAAATCCATATTATTGTTTGGTTGATGATACATTACCCTATAAGTCATACATGCTCAACACCCGGCCGACCTGGCCAAACCGGCCGGGTGAAACGAGGGCCAAGCAAGGTAAGTCGCAAAAACCAATCAACCAAGTGCAAAAAATCAAAGGGGGGACCAAGGGACAAAAAAGGAAGGTGTGAAGAAAAGGAAAAAGGGGAGAGAAAAAGAGAGCAAATGAGAGCAATCTAAGTTGTAAATAGAGCAATGAAACGAACTAAGTTGCAAATGAGAGCAAAAACTAAGTCACACGGCCAGCTAAGATTTGGGAGGTTGCGCATGTATGCTATAAGTGGGTACTTTTTGTTGACGAATGCAAGGAAGACTTTATGCCATAGATGCATATATAACAGCCCCATATTTTTAGTATTAGGCCTAGTTGGGAGAAATTAAATATATGATAAGTTTTTTATTAAACTAAACTTGTCTTAAGTAACTCAAATATTCAATGATACCAATAAGGAGGACAGAAGGATCAAAAAGAACCATCAGGCTTTGTAGGACTATTCAGTCACTCTGAACTGACTGACCAAGATCAAAATCAACTTCCAACCTTGAAAGAAATCCTTCAGAATATCCTGAATTTGAAGGTATATTCAGTAGTTGACCTCAAAGATGCTTACCTGCAGATCTCAATTATGCCAGAAAGATATTCTGCCTTTCAAAATCTACAATTTGGGATATCAGCCATGCCACTCATTTTCCAAGAAGTTATGGACACCTTGTTATAAGGCACAGCCTTTTACCAGGAAAACATCATAATTGGCACCAAAATGGCAGAGCAACATTGGCAGATTCTAGTGTAAGTCAAAGAAAGACTCAAGAAGCACGGATTCAAGATCAATGAGTGAAAGACACAGGAGTTTAAAAAAGAAGTCAAATTCCATGGGTTCATCTTTCAAGATGGGAAACTTCTACTAGACACAGCAAGAGTGGAATCCTTAGCCAATTTGTCTAAACCCAAAGATCAAAACCAATTAAGAAGTGTGATCTGCACCTTATGGCACTATGGGTATTACTATATTTGCCAGAATTTCTCAATGATCACTAAGCCACTTTATCATCTACTAAAGAAAGGAGTCCAGTGGCATTGGTCTGCCATGCACTCAGAAGAATTTGCTAAACTGAAAGACGCAAGGGGGACTTTAAGGCTGAAAAATACACAGCAAACAGATGAAATAAGGAGAACTAAAAACAAATTGTATGTGCTCCCAGAAGGGCTTAAAACTTGCCAGTATATAAAAGGCAGAGCTTATTCCCACAGTCCAGTGCCGATAATTTCAATTTTATCCACACGGATCTGTGCGGAAAATTTTCTGCTTATCCACACGGCAGCTTGTATGAATAGGTCTAAAACTCTTTATATAAATATGCCATGTCGTTAATTTCCATTTTATTCACACGGTTCTGTTCTTTGAAACAAGGCCCTTTTGGCTTTGGGTTTGAATGTTTTGTTGAACCCTCGAGCCAATAGATTGACTAAGTTGAAAGTTGCCAGTGTGTTACGACAGTGTTCTACATTTCGACCTACACATTCATTAACCGACATTAATGTCATCCTTTTTAATTATTGCAATAACAACTTACTAAATATTTTGTCCATCATTTTAATACGTGTTTTCATTCAAATTGTATTGACTTAAAAAGTAAGAAGTCTATCAAAGAAAATCATACGAGTCAACCAGCAGAATTCTAGTCAGCACCAAACTTGTCACACATAATATACATCATTGTTATTATTTTACACTATGCATTGATAGTGTACACTATACTATACCTACACTATACTCTGAAGCAAAAGCCTTATGCTCAGAGAATAATAGGTAGGGACTTGAAAGTAGACCTATTCATACAAGCTGCCGTGTGGATAAGCAGAAAATTTTCCGCACAGATCCGTGTGGATAAAATTGAAATTATCGGCACTGGACCATTGGAATAAGCACTTCCATATTAAAAAACGATCTTTCCTCTTCACTATACTCTAGTTCTAGCCTTAATTAAGGCTTATTTATCATTGCATGCTTAGACGTTGCTAATTTAATTTTTATAGACCTAGCAATGAAAATAGTATAATGATAAATTTTCAGAAATAAAGCTTTGGAAAATACAATGGGGTTGGAGCAACATGTTAGATAAAGTCATATAAAAAGAATGGTTTTTGATCTGTTTCAAATAACTCTTTCTCGGCGAAAACCAGCCTCCTTAATAATATATAAGAAACGTAGTTAACCGTTTAAGTACTCGCAGTGGTCCTTAAGATACGCAAGCAAGCTTAATTACACAGCAACAATCGTATCACATTGAATATGCATTCTAAGAAACTATGAAATAGCTTCCAACACTTAAATCTTGATTAGTTGGTATAAACAAACTATTCACTTGTTTTTTGCATTCGCACAACCGTATATGAATCGGGTTCTAATAGTAATTATAATTTAGAACATTTGCATTAAATAGTTGATACATTTTTGTGCAACAATAGAAGTTACTTATCTTTATTTGTAACAGAATAAAATAAACCACTTTCATTTTTATGTATTGCCTACCTTTACATGTACATTCTAATGCTAATTATACAATACAGTAGCGCATGTTTACCCCATCCTAAGAGCCGATTGCAATTACTACTTAGATGTGCATGGGTACAGTACAGAAAGAGCATAAATCCGCTTTGTATGCAGCGTGCTTCGCTCAAAAATTAGGTTTATATTTGTTCTGCTTATTGAATTCAGTCATTGAACGAACGAGAGCCGTTTCGGGACACAATGGCATTATATGTTCAATTTATGAATAAATTATTATCCGGTTAAGTGAGGTGAAGCTTATCAACTTTGCGCTAACCACGCCACGATCTGTAGTAGCAGTAGCAGGTGGGGCACTTGCCGCAGTGATACTTGGCCGGCTTAGTGAGGTCAACGATTCGCTTCCAGCGATTCACGGGATTCGGATCCGTGTCAACCAGATGGATCTCGAACTTGTTGCGCCCGTGCAGCGCTTCCTCTGGATCAAACGCGCTGTTCAGCCTCTTGCACAGAGGACAATCCTGACAGATATTGCACAAGTACTCAAGCTCTGAGGCAGTCAGGTTCACCAGAATGCCGTCCTCAGCTGTTGGAAAAAACACAGAAGACTTTTTACAGCTGCTGTATTTGGAGTGTGATTTATTAAATCGATTCGCCTCCCGATTTATCTCGACAAAAATGACGCCTTTTATTATAAAGTACACTAAAATTTATTATGCATTAGAGAAAACTTTACCCAGAGTGGCAATGGCAATAGTGTATACTAGGATCCCTATTTAAATTTGCGCACACAAAGAACTCCATGTCAGACCTACCAAAGTCGTTCGAGATGGCTGTCACAACAATGGGCATAAACAGAAGCATTGCTATAAGTAGCACGACAGCTTGACGCCTGACAGACATTGCTCCGTTAAAATTTTCGATTGTCACTGGGGTAGCTGGGGAGTGTGAATTACGCAGCCTGACAAATCACTCAGCGGAAATCTTGCCAACCGAAAAAGCGAAGTCCAGGTGGAATCCTGCGGGGCCGCGCTTTTATCCGAGCAATTTCGGTTGAAACCAAAGACAACAGCTGATAATTAGAGCGAGCTGCATGCAGATTAAGCCTCATCATGTGACAAGCTTTCACAGCTGACGTAGAATACCTCCGCTTCCAGTTACAATAGATGAAGCAGATTCATCTGCCAAGATAATTTGCTTCTCTATAATGAAATGGCAGCAGTGAGGCAGGTGATCTGGCAGCGGCTTCATCAGAAATGCTTATTTGCGCGGACATTGGACACTCGAGAATACACCGCTAATGAATCTGGCAAAGCATGCCTTATCATGGCGTCAGCGGACCCCGCGTGTCGCAGAGCAATTCCCATAGATGGAGAAACGCATTGCACGCGAAAATTCTACATTTATTTTCACAGGCTCAGTCGCTAAAAAACTCGTTTTAAAAGATTCGCCACCTGTGTGAATGGGCGCTAAAAAGAATTGCGTCTAAAAATAGCGCTGACAAAACTGCTTGGATTTATTGAAAGTGTGCAAAGCAGCACAGCTATTTCACGGCTAAGCCCAGAAACTCACAGCAATGTTTTAACAGAAGCACAGAATACTATTAGAATTAGACACTTGAGTAGAATAAGCGGCTTGAAGGCTTGCAGGCTGACCTACTGATTGATTGAGCAGCTACGGTAAAATCCTTCAACTGATCAGATTGGAATATTTACACTTGGAAATCGCTTTAATCGGGTTATACTCGCAGATTAGTGCTAACAGTCATAGAGCAATCAATAACAATTTCTTGGCACTGAAAACTAGACGTGGCAATGGACGCAGGTTACTGGGTGGAAGAACTGGGCAAAAACAAACTCATAGCATTAGTCGATTGAGTTTGTAAGGAGAATTTGACTGATCCGGATGACGGACAGGGTCATAACTTTTTGAAGGAATACAATGAGTGCGATTGTGTATAAGACTAGCAATAGCAAAATTACTAGCAATACCAGATTCGCTGTTGCTGAATTATCTCAGCGATGCCGTTGACAAGTCCCTGCGTAGTAAAAATCAAGAAAAAGATGATCACCGAAGACAAAGCAGCCAGTAGCTGGTGTACAGCTAGGTGAGCAGTCTCAGCCAATCAGGATGTCTCCTTCCTGACAGCGCGCTTCCGCACCTGCTGAGCGGAGGTGCCCGAGCTGGCGCCTTCCGACATTGCGGCGGGGCTCTCGGCCAGCTCGTCAGAGTCTTCGCCGCTATCCTCCTCCGCCATCTCCTCCGGCGGAGTATCTCCGTCAGCTTTCTTATCCTTGCCGCTGACGACTTCAGCAGCTCCGGCTGAAGGCTGTCGCCGCTGCCGCCGCCTGGCGGTGAGCAGGTCGCACAGGCAGACTAGGAGCAGGCCGGCCAGCAGGCCGCTAACCAGGGTGCCCACCGCCAGAATCACATAGGCCAGCGGTGACGGCACGCCCCGCTCCTCCACCAGGTGGGTGTGCAGCTTCTTCAGCCGGACTGCGGCCTGGATGAGGCGGCCGAGGCCGCGCATGTGCAGAGCATCGGGCGCCCGGTACCAAGGGAGCGGCGGCCCCCTGGCGTATTCAGCCTGCACGGCGGAGGGGTTAGGCAATCCAGAGGCTCTGATGCTCGCTGCACTACTGGTAAGTAATGATAAACGAGTTTCTGTCACACGACATGACTTGTGACTCGTGAGCCTTTCCAAAATTCCAGACGATAATTTTGAGGAAGATGTGGATATTCGACATCAGGATACCCACTTCTGTATTCTTATTTATTTTTATAACCCACTTCTAAGTCTGTAGAAGGCTCTACAAAAAATAATTTTAGAAATCTCTGTCGAAAAAACAACCAACTGCCACAGCATGCAAGATACACAGCACCCATAGTACACAGCATTCACTGCGCTCAGAAGCCACAGAACACAGCATTCACACACCCAGAAGCCACAGAACACAGCATTCACACACCCAGAAGCCACAGAACACAGCATTCACACACCCAGAAGCCACAGAATACAGCATTAACAGCATCCAGAAGCCATAGTACACAGCAGCCATAGTACACAGCAGCCATAGTACACAGCATCCACAGCACACAGCAGCCATAGTACACAGCATCCACAGCACACAGCAGCCATAGTACACAGCAGCCATAGTACACAGCAGCCATAGTACACAGCATCCACAGCACCCAGCAGCCATAGTACACAGCAGCCATAGTACACAGCATCCACAGCACCCAGCAGCCATAGTACACAGCATCCACAGCACCCAGCAGCCATAGTACACAGCAGCCATAGTACACAGCATCCACAGCACCCAGCAGCCATAGCACACAGCAGCCATAGTACACAGCATCCACAGCACCCAGCAGCCATAGTACACAGCAGCCATAGTACACAGCATCCACAGCACCCAGCAGCCATAGTACACAGCATCCACAGCACCCAGCAGCCATAGTACACAGCAGCCATAGTACACAGCATCCACAGCACCCAGCAGCCATAGTACACAGCAGCCATAGTAAACAGCATCCACAGCACCCAGCAGCCATAGTACACAGCATCCACAGCACCCAGCAGCCATAGTACACAGCAGCCATAGTACACAGCATCCACAGCACCCAGCAGCCATAGTACACAGCATCCACAGCACCCAGCAGCCATAGTACACAGCAGCCATAGTACACAGCATCCACAGCACCCAGCAGCCATAGTACACAGCAGCCATAGTACACAGCATCCACAGCACCCAGCAGCCATAGTACACAGCATCCACAGCACCCAGCAGCCATAGCACACAGCAGCCATAGTACACAGCATCCACAGCACCCAGCAGCCATAGTACACAGCATCCACAGCACCCAGCAGGCCATAGTACACAGCAGCCATAGTACACAGCATCCACAGCACCCAGCAGCCATAGCACACAGCAGCCATAGTACACAGCATCCACAGCACCCAGCAGCCATAGTACACAGCATCCACAGCACCCAGCAGCCATAGTACACAGCAGCCATAGTACACAGCATCCACAGCACCCAGCAGCCATAGTACACAGCATCCACAGCACCCAGCAGCCATAGTACACAGCATCCACAGCACCCAGCAGCCACAGCACCCAGCAGCCATAGTACACAGCATCCACAGCACCCAGCAGCCATAGCACACAGCATCCACAGCACCCAGCAGCCATAGTACACAGCATCCACAGCACCCAGCAGCCATAGTACACAGCAGCCATAGTACACAGCATCCACAGCACCCAGCAGCCACAGCACCCAGCAGCCATAGTAAACAGCATCCACAGCACCCAGCAGCCACAGCTCCCAGCAGCCATAGCACACAGCATCCACAGCACCCAGCAGCCATAGTACACAGCATCCACAGCACCCAGCAGCCATAGTACACAGCATCCACAGCACCCAGCAGCCATAGTACACAGCAGCCATAGTACACAGCATCCACAGCACCCAGCAGCCATAGCACACAGCATCCACAGCACCCAGCAGCCATAGTACACAGCAGCCATAGTACACAGCATCCACAGCACCCAGCAGCCATAGCACACAGCAGCCATAGTACACAGCATCCACAGCACCCAGCAGCCATAGTACACAGCATCCACAGCACCCAGCAGCCATAGTACACAGCATCCACAGCACCCAGCAGCCATAGTACACAGCAGCCATAGTACACAGCATCCACAGCACCCAGCAGCCATAGTACACAGCATCCACAGCACCCAGCAGCCATAGCACACAGCATCCACAGCACCCAGCAGCCACAGCACCCAGCAGCCATAGTACACAGCAGCCATAGTACACAGCATCCACAGCACCCAGCAGCCATAGCACACAGCATCCACAGCACCCAGCAGCCATAGTACACAGCATCCACAGCACCCAGCAGCCATAGTACACAGCAGCCATAGTACACAGCATCCACAGCACCCAGCAGCCATAGCACACAGCATCCACAGCACCCAGCAGCCATAGTACACAGCAGCCATAGTACACAGCATCCACAGCACCCAGCAGCCATAGCACACAGCAGCCATAGTACACAGCATCCACAGCACCCAGCAGCCATAGTACACAGCATCCACAGCACCCAGCAGCCATAGTACACAGCATCCACAGCACCCAGCAGCCATAGTACACAGCAGCCATAGTACACAGCATCCACAGCACCCAGCAGCCATAGTACACAGCATCCACAGCACCCAGCAGCCATAGTACACAGCAGCCATAGTACACAGGATCCACAGCACCCAGCAGCCATAGTACACAGCATCCACAGCACCCAGCAGCCATAGCACACAGCATCCACAGCACCCAGCAGCCATAGTACACAGCAGCCATAGTACACAGCATCCACAGCACCCAGCAGCCATAGTACACAGCATCCACAGCACCCAGCAGCCATAGTACACAGCATCCACAGCACCCAGCAGCCATAGTACACAGCATCCACAGCACCCAGCAGCCATAGTACACAGCAGCCATAGTACACAGCATCCACAGCACCCAGCAGCCATAGTACACAGCATCCACAGCACCCAGCAGCCATAGTACACAGCAGCATTAGTACCCAGCGTACCTGTTGGATGTAGCGCAGCAGGGAGGGCAGGGAGCGGTCGCCTCGGTACTGCCAGAACTGACCGTCGTGCAGCACGTAGAGTGATGGCAGGCCGGTGACAAGGAACATGCCGGCCAGGGCCTCATTGCGAGTGACGTCCACCTGGGCGATGCTCACATCACGGGGCAGGTCCTGGCTGGCAGCTAGACTCTGCCAGGTGGGCGCCAGATTGCGACAGGCCTCGCACCAGGGCGCGTAAAACTTGATGAACCAGCGGCCGCCAGTCAGCACCTGCGGCCACGTCTCCTCGTCGATGTCGACTCGCATTCCCCCATGGGCAATGGCCAGCTCAGCACCGCTGAACAGCAGCAGCAGCAGCAGCGATGGTGACAGCAGGTTTTTGAGTAGCATGCTGAAATCTGAGTGGCATATGAGAAAATGAGTTATGCTCACATCAGCAATAGAGCTAGCTTGAAAACAAGCAATTCTTAAAAAGTTCAACTTTAAAACTTCTCCTGGCTGAGATATACACTTATACTCAGCCACGGTCAAAAGTTCCACCCTCCAAGCGAGATGGTGGCTTGGGTCTGCTTGGTGGTATAAAACTGTGCAACTTCAGGGGACTAATGCTTGAGGCAGTATTTTTCTACATTCAAAGACAGGTATCAAGGACAGGTATCAACATCAACGCAAATAGTTACGCAGATCTTCTGCAGACTCATTTCCACCTTTGCGAATGTTTGCAGATGCTGCTTTTGGTGGAGTTGGCAACTGCATTCTCAAGGATGACAATGCACCATCACACTGAGCTGATGCTGGTAATTAACTGAAAGAACAGCCATACACTCAGCAGTGTGTTCCTTGTCCCCAAATGTGAATCCAATCAGCATGCCTAGAACTTCCTAAAATGCAGCATTCAAAAAGAAAATCTACCACAAAATGTTGCAGAGCTGCATCATGCCATTGAAAATGCTTGGCAGCAACTTTCAGGCTTTCTGTGCTGCCTCATCTTGGGGATGCCTCACAGAGTTGCTGTACTTCAGCATGCAAAGTGATCCAACATGCATTATTAAGCCTCATAATTCTAACTGCCAAATGCATAGAAAACTAACTATTATGATTTTGATGCAACTGAAATTCATTTTTTATTCAATCAACTTTCTTTTCCTTGTGGTGTAACTTAAGGGTTGAATTGTGAGTGAGAAGTTGTCTCTAACTAGGCACATGATAAATGTATTTGTGCCATAAGTAGTGTCACTTGCAATAAGTGAGAAAGCTTTCATCTTTCTTAGTGAGAAAGCTATAACCTATGTAGAATAAATTAAAAAACAAAATGTCAGCTAAACAACTTAGGCTCTAAATCTAAAATGATAATAAAAGTAAATCATTGGCACAACCAGGATTTTCTGAGGCTGAAGGGATGGCAGACCAAAGGTGAATCATCCTGGACAAGTGTGGGTGGGGTTCAAAGGCAGTTTTGTGAAAAATTCACTTTGTCACTTAACGATCTTTTGGGTCCTCCCGCGCAAGCCTGGTTGCACAAGTCAAAGAAATATTAATGGGGCCCACAGCCTAGTAAAAAAGTGAGCAAAAGTGTCTTCTTGAGCAATAGTTTTGCTATAATAAAATGGTAAATATAGTCATAGCCATAGTCTCATGGTGGGCCTTGATTCTGCAGCTCCAAATAAGAATGGCGACCACGCAGTCCACGCTTAAGTAATTTTATTAAAATTTTTACAAGTTCCTCTGCATAGCTTTTCTGCACGGGTGCACTTCTGAGAAATAGCGAAAACACTATAACAAAGGCTCCTTTTTTCGTGCTTTAAAATACTTTATTTGTATTTATTATGTAGTTGGATAATATACTATTTGTGATCTGTCCTATGGAAGGGGCTTTTTATTTCATTCTCGTATTTAAAAATGTGCGATATAAAAATTGGCCAGTTTTGTAAATTTTGTGAATCTTTTTCGGTGTGAGTAACCGTCGAATACTTAATGCCAATACATTTTTCGAACCAAAAAGACACTGTTCTAAGTGGTGAAGCCAGGGAAGCCGCAATCCACATCCTATAATCTACTCACTCGAAATCCTCGATAGCAAACTGTGGCATCCCCAATCATGGCGCCCATTTTTACGCGTCCCCTCAAAAAATCCTGAAAACAAGTCGACTTAAGTTTAACTTCGTACCACACGAAGATGGATGCATGTAAATGTATATACAAGTACAATGAACACATGTACACAAACCACATGCACAAATTTCACATTGAGCATCGCTGTGTGGCTAATAATTATGACAGTTGGAGCGAAGCTGCATGACCAGATCCATTGTTTTACCGACGATTACATGATGAACATTTCTCTATTACATGAACTAGAGCCTCTCTATACTGGAGGCGATGTGTTCTCGACTCAATGCCAGGCTCTGAACTGGCCTGTTTTTGCGACTGTTTTCTTCAAATTGCACTATATATAAATGTTTCTATTTATGTAATTTACTATTATATATTGACGGACCACTATAGTCGCAACTTCGTAAGCACTTCGCGGAGACTAAAAAGTACTCCTTCTCAGGAGCATACACTTTTCAGCGAGTATTTAGTAGTCCCTGGCCCTTCTATAGTCGAGAGTCCTATGCTGCATGTACCGATAAATGGTTGTTTTGAGTAAGACGATAGAACAGTTAGATCTAGTTCAGTTTGCCATTTGAGTAAGGACCGATAATAGACGTTCTCAAACTGCTGCTAATAATAATTGCAGGAGGGCTGCAGGCCAGGCCACGGTGACACTAGGCAATTCTGCCCATTTCGCTGACTCCTGAGCACACGCACACAGATACTGTACGCAGGCACACGTTCACACAGTTGTGTACATCTGCCTTGACTTTCTCATTGTCGGGCAGTGTACACTCTCATTGTGCCTTGGCGGTTGGACCTCAAGGGTGCAAATATCATGACAAGCCCCCAAGCCTTTTCTCCGCAGCTGCACCAATTGTGTCCTCGCCACGGAATCGAGCTCAGGGACCTTGGTACGAGAGGCAAACGCGATAACCGCTCCGCCACTCACCCCCTTCTCAAACTACTCCGATTTGCTGCTTTTGTCTGTCATAGCTCACTCAATTTCGCTAGATTCAAATTACATGAATTACATTATATAAATTTCAAAATACATGAATTTGGGTGCCTTCGTGTAGTCTGATATCTTAAGATAACGTAAGATTTTCAGGAAAATTCCTTTTCTGCATTGTGCAAAGCTAAAGTGAAAAACTATTTTGTGCTTAAATTTAAATACTCATATTTGTTACTCGAGTAGCTCGTATGTGTATAGTTTCCTTATTAACTACCGGGCGTGTGCTCATGATCAGACTGGCAGACTGGAGACTGGAGACTTATCCGAGTGGTTTAAAACTTATATGCGAATTTCCTTGACAATGTCGCTGTTCAAAAGTCAATTTGTAGTTTGAATGGATGACTCTTATAATCTCTTATCAACTCTTATCCATACTCAAGTAGTCCTTGTCTACAGTTTATGCGTATCCATACTCAAGCAGTCCTTGTGTATAGTTTATGCGTATCCATACTCAAGTAGTCCTTGTGTACAGTTTATGCGTATCCATACTCAAGCAGTCCTTGTGTACAGTTTATGCATATCCATACTCAAGCAGTCCTTGTGTACAGTTTATGCGTATCCATACTCAAGTAGTCCTTGTGTACAGTTTATGCATATCCATACTCAAGCAGTCCTTGTGTACAGTTTATGCGAATCCATAAAACAGACACAAGTTGATGTACAGTTTATGCGAATCCATAAAACAGACACAAGTTGATGTACAGTTTATGCGAATCCATATAACAGACACAAGTTGATGTACAGTTTATGCGAATCCATATAACAGACACAAGTTGATGTACAGTTTATGCGAATCCATATAACAGACACAAGTTGATGTACAGTTTATGCGAATCCATATAACAGACACAAGTTGATGTACAGTTTATGCGAATCCATATAACAGACACAAGTTGATGTACAGTTTATGCGAATCCATATAACAGACACAAGTTGATGTACAGTTTATGCGAATCCATATAACAGACACAAGTTGATGTACAGTTTATGCGAATCCATAAAACAGACACAAGTTGATGTACAGTTTATGCGAATCCATAAACAGACACAAGTTGATGTACAGTTTATGCGAATCCATAAAACAGACACAAGTTGATGTACAGTTTATGCGAATCCATAAAACAGACACAAGTTGATGTACAGTTTATGCGAATCCATAAAACAGACACAAGTTGATGTACAGTTTATGCGAATCCATTTAACAGACACAAGTTGATGTACAGTTTATGCGAATCCATATAACAGACACAAGTTGATGTACAGTTTATGCGAATCCATATAACAGACACAAGTTGATGTACAGTTTATGCGAATCCATATAACAGACACAAGTTGATGTACAGTTTATGCGAATCCATATAACAGACACAAGTTGATGTACAGTTTATGCGAATCCATATAACAGACACAAGTTGATGTACAGTTTATGCGAATCCATATAACAGACACAAGTTGATGTACAGTTTATGCGAATCCATAAAACAGACACAAGTTGATGTACAGTTTATGCGAATCCATATAACAGACACAAGTTGATGTACAGTTTATGCGAATCCATAAAACAGACACAAGTTGATGTACAGTTTATGCGAATCCATAAAACAGACACAAGTTGATGTACAGTTTATGCGAATCCATTTAACAGACACAAGTTGATGTACAGTTTATGCGAATCCATATAACAGACACAAGTTGATGTACAGTTTATGCGAATCCATATAACAGACACAAGTTGATGTACAGTTTATGCGAATCCATAAAACAGACACAAGTTGATGTACAGTTTATGCGAATCCATATAACCGACACAAGTTGATGTACAGTTTATGCGAATCCATATAACAGACACAAGTTGATGTACAGTTTATGCGAATCCATATAACAGACACAAGTTGATGTACAGTTTATGCGAATCCATATAACAGACACAAGTTGATGTACAGTTTATGCGAATCCATATAACAGACACAAGTTGATGTACAGTTTATGCGAATCCATATAACAGACACAAGTTGATGTACAGTTTATGCGAATCCATAAAACAGACACAAGTTGATGTACAGTTTATGCGAATCCATATAACCGACACAAGTTGATGTACAGTTTATGCGAATCCATATAACAGACACAAGTTGATGTACAGTTTATGCGAATCCATATAACCGACACAAGTTGATGTACAGTTTATGCGAATCCATATAACAGACACAAGTTGATGTACAGTTTATGCGAATCCATATAACAGACACAAGTTGATGTACAGTTTATGCGAATCCATATAACAGACACAAGTTGATGTACAGTTTATGCGAATCCATATAACAGACACAAGTTGATGTACAGTTTATGCGAATCCATATAACAGACACAAGTTGATGTACAGTTTATGCGAATCCATATAACAGACACAAGTTGATGTACAGTTTATGCGAATCCATATAACAGACACAAGTTGATGTACAGTTTATGCGAATCCATAAAACAGACACAAGTTGATGTACAGTTTATGCGAATCCATATAACAGACACAAGTTGATGTACAGTTTATGCGAATCCATATAACAGACACAAGTTGATGTACAGTTTATGCGAATCCATATAACAGACACAAGTTGATGTACAGTTTATGCGAATCCATATAACAGACACAAGTTGATGTACAGTTTATGCGAATCCATAAAACAGACACAAGTTGATGTACAGTTTATGCGAATCCATATAACAGACACAAGTTGATGTACAGTTTATGCGAATCCATAAAACAGACACAAGTTGATGTACAGTTTATGCGAATCCATATAACAGACACAAGTTGATGTACAGTTTATGCGAATCCATATAACAGACACAAGTTGATGTACAGTTTATGCGAATCCATATAACAGACACAAGTTGATGTACAGTTTATGCGAATCCATATAACAGACACAAGTTGATGTACAGTTTATGCGAATCCATATAACAGACACAAGTTGATGTACAGTTTATGTGAATCCATATAACAGACACAAGTTGATGTACAGTTTATGCGAATCCATAAAACAGACACAAGTTGATGTACAGTTTATGCGAATCCATAAAACAGACACAAGTTGATGTACAGTTTATGCGAATCCATAAAACAGACACAAGTTGATGTACAGTTTATGCGAATCCATATAACAGACACAAGTTGATGTACAGTTTATGCGAATCCATATAACAGACACAAGTTGATGTACAGTTTATGCGAATCCATATAACAGACACAAGTTGATGTACAGTTTATGCGAATCCATATAACAGACACAAGTTGATGTACAGTTTATGCGAATCCATATAACAGACACAAGTTGATGTACAGTTTATGCGAATCCATATAACAGACACAAGTTGATGTACAGTTTATGCGAATCCATATAACAGACACAAGTTGATGTACAGTTTATGCGAATCCATATAACAGACACAAGTTGATGTACAGTTTATGCGAATCCATATAACAGACACAAGTTGATGTACAGTTTATGCGAATCCATATAACAGACACAAGTTGATGTACAGTTTATGCGAATCCATATAACAGACACAAGTTGATGTACAGTTTATGCGAATCCATATAACAGACACAAGTTGATGTACAGTTTATGCGAATCCATATAACAGACACAAGTTGATGTACTTGCAAACGGAACTCCTTGCTTTATGCTGTTTGCTCAAATGGCATGAATAGGAAAATTCTGAAACGCTTTTCTCCACTGCTTCACTCCCCTAAGGATCGGAGGGCCAAGAAGGTGAACTTTTCTAAGTGCGTCAGTTCTATTTTAGGTATTATTTTTAAGTACAGGACTGCGATAAATCTTTACACACTTAACGCTAATGTAGTCAAGGCCTTATCACAGAGTCAGTTGTCTGACTTTGGCAAAGATAGCTAAGTCTGACCCTCTGTAACTCAGTGAAATTTCACTTGCAGCAACCCAAACCCAGTCATCATCACCGAGTTTTATGCTCACAGATTGCTTGTTCTGTCTGAAAACATGCGATAGAGTTATGACGATAAGGACTGATACCCAGGTAATAAAACAGTTCTTATCGCGGTGACAACATGGGTCTGGCCACCTTCACACCCTGGGTCTGGGCAATGCATTATTTGCATAGCATGAGAAAGCAGTGTCTGGAGTGGCACTAGCAATGATGGCATAAATTGAAATCAATTGGACACTGCATGAGAAAATTACATTTTAGTGACTCGAATTACGTCACCTAGGCGAACCCGAGTCTGTTAGCACCTGTGACAATTAGCAAGGCTTTCAGGCATTCGAGAAACTCACGGCTGCTTAACTCTTGACCAAGGGTCAGGAATAGTTGAAACACAAAGCTGCCGAGTAAGACAGGCCTCTCTAAAAGGTTAGGTACACCAATAGTGCAGCCAAGTGAGACAATGCGTACTGGGTCCATTATACGAGCTAAATAGATCATTTTCCAGACAGGAGTCCGGGGGCTGTCCGCTAAATTGGCCAATTGAGACGCTGCTGTCTGCTGCTTGAGTAGCTTCAACTGCCCGCCCCCAGCCCCAGCGGCTACTCAAACGGCGCTTCCGATGCGGCGGTACAGTTTCTTTCCTTGCCCATTCGAAGTAGCAAATTTTTGTCGCACGCACCTCATTTGCTGTGCTCTCGAGAGTTGCCCCCTTGAGTAGCTTAACGGTGCACTGGGCCTCTGAGTGTGAGTCTGTCTGAGTGTGTTTGTGCTGGCGCAGGTTGTGAACGCCAATCACCGTTAGTCTTTGCAGTTGAAGAACTATAAAGTGAGACAAATCGGGTCTGCTGGCAGGCAAAAAACTGCAAACCGCCTGTCACTTCTCACAACCAGTAGTTCGGAGCAGTGCCCCTGAGAACAGACCGCATGCTGAGCCGGGCGCACACCTTCCACGGCGGCCAGCCGAGCCGCTTCAACCTGCCTATCCGCAGCCAGGAGTCGACGCCACAGCCCGTGCGGCTGCCACCGATCAAGCGTGAGTTCGGGACTGTCTAACGAAAGATACTTTCACCTGTGGCTCTCAGCTGTGACCCAATGTCAAACTTGGCAATGCCAGGGTGCAGCAGGAGGTCATTCAGCCTTGCTGAACTTGCAACTAATTTCGCTATGCTAATTAGTGCGGTTGGTATGTACTTGAATGGCATTTAATTTCGCACTGGAACTGGCATAAAAGTGCATTCACCTAATGGGCTGCCTTTTGACGAGCGACCTCGAGTGGGAATCAGAGTTTGCGGTTGCAATTGGCTGACAACTATTCATTTCCCAATTAGGTGCCTCTCAGCTCGCAGCCATCAACAGGTGATATGCGAAACCCACTGTATATATTTTAATAAGTATACTTGAACACAGCTCTTAGAGCAGGTGCAACTAATGACGGCTCATTATATGAGCTCATCAGCTTGAGCTCACCTTAATCCCTTAATTGTTGGCCCATCGCAGTGGTAGCCCAGTTAGTAAATTATGCCAGACAGCAGTTGGGCGCAGCACAGGAGGGCGCTCACCGCGTCCATTGTGTAGCAACCCACCCCAAACCCTGCCCGACAGCCTCCGAGGCCGGCCCACAGCAGTCGGCTGGCACCAACAATGAGCTGGCCCGGCTCCGAGCCCAGCAGACAGTGGGCTCCAATCCCAGGCTCCGCTTTACCGAGGTGAACTTTAGCGCTTTTATTACCGTCTAATACACTGCATCAGATTCTAATACACTGCATCAGATTCTAATACACTGCATCAGATTCTAATACACTGCATCAGATTCTAATACACTGCATCAGATTCTAATACACTGCATCAGATTCTAATACACTGCATCAGATTCTAATACACTGCATCAGATTCTAATACACTGCATCAGATTCTAATACACTGCATCAGATTCTAATACACTGCATCAGATTCTAATACACTGCATCAGATTCTAATACACTGCATCAGATTCTAATACACTGCATCAGATTCTAATACACTGCATCAGATTCTAATACACTGCATCAGATTCTAATACACTGCATCAGATTCTAATACACTGCATCAGATTCTAATACACTGCATCAGATTCTAATACACTGCATCAGATTCTAATACACTGCATCAGATTCTAATACACTGCATCAGATTCTAATTGACTTACTTTGACTTAGCTGCAGGGTGCTCCGTACCGACGGACGCAGCGAGGAGGCGGAGAGGACCGCCCATTCCGCTAACCCCTGGCAAACCAGACGACCTCAGGGAGAGGTGGTGTTGCTCAGGGTGGCCCGTTGGACTCGCCTGCAGCTTGGTCCTCCGCACTGTCCGTGGGAAAGACGTTGGCTCGCCCAGTATCCCGGAGGTACCGGGCAAGCTGAGGGATGCTCTCGGGCCTGCAAACATCGGAGAGAGTTGGGTTAGGCCCAAGGTGTTCAAGCCTTGCCCTGGTGAAAACTGGGCATTGGCAGATAAAGTGTTCGGCGTTTTCACTGCCCGAACTACAAAAAGTGCATTTGTCCTCCAGGAGCTGGCCCTGGAGAAAGCGGTGCCGAGAGAAACAGCCATGACCTGAGAGGGCCATGCTGACTGCGCGGAGATCCCTGCGGTTTAGCTTTAAGAGGGCTTTGCGCAGGCGGTGAGACGGACAAGGGACCGCAGCCCTAGATTGCTTGCAATTCTGGGTCTTGGTCCATCTGTCCAGATGCTGTGTCTCCATCCAGCGTTTTAGCTTGAGGTTGGTCACATTGGCGGGGATAGGAGCGCCAGGTTCTGGTCCCGCCAGGGTGCTGGCTGCTCCAGCTTTTGCGAGCTGGTCCGCCATCTCATTCCCTGGGAAGCCAGCGTGGCCTGGGATCCATTTGAGCTTGACCTCGTTTGCCCGCGCCAGCTCATTGAGCTGGGCATGGCAGTCCAAGGTAGTCTTAGAGCAGGTGGTGCTTCGGTCGAGGGCCCGGAGGGCGGCTTGACTGTCGGAGTGGAAGAAGATCTTCCGGTCAGTGAGCCCCCTCAGGCGCAGCTCTGCTGCACAAGAACTGATGGCGAGCATCTCGTTCTGAAAAACGCTGGAGTTTTTTCCAGTGTGCTGGGAGTGAGTCCAGGCGACCTCTCCTCCCTTGTAGATACAGGCTCCGAAACCAGAGATTCCGTTCATCATGGAGCCGTCGGTATAACAGTGGATTTCAGAGTCGGCCCAGCTGTCGTTTGCCTCATGGCGAGGCTGGATTTCGACCTTGTACCTGTGGCTCAGGATCAGAGTGGCGGGTATAGCATCGGAGAGGATGTAAAGCCCTTCGCACTCGCCCAGAATCTTGAGGCAAAGATCGGAGTGGGGAGCGAGAGAGCGCTTTTTGAAGGCCCTCGAGAATTTGAAGGTCACACCGGCATCCATGAGTCGCCTGGTGCTCTTCGCGGCCTCTCCCTTGACGAAAATGTCCAGAGGGGTGGCTCCCAGGAAGGCGTTCATGCCTTCGAAGGGGGTGGAGGGTGAGGCGCCCAAGGTCATGCGACAGGCTCTGCCCTGCACCCTGTAAAGCGCATCCAGGTTTCCCTGGGTGCTAGTGGCGCTAGCCCAAATGAGGCTGGCGTACGAGATCGAGGGTCTGATGATCGTGGTGTAGATCCACCAGAGCTTCTGGGGGGTGAGGCCCCAAGTGGTGCCAACGGCTCGCCTGACTTGCGCCAGGGTCGCCAGGGCCCTCTTGGTTTTGAAACGGAGGTGGTGACTCCAGTTTAACCTATGGTCCAAGATCAGACCAAGGCAGCGAGTTTGCTTGCTCATGGCGATGTCCTTGCCGTAGAGAGTGAGGGGTTTTATGGTCCAAAGCAGCTTGCTGGTAAACATGATCGCCACGGTCTTGGACTCGGAGAGTCTGAGCCCGCAGCGGGTCGCCCAGCTTTCAGCTCTGTTGATGAAACCCTGAACGAGGTCTCTGGTGGTTTCCGCTGAAGGTCCCGCACAGGTGGCGGTCACATCATCGGCGTATCCCACTTTTTGGACCGGATCTTGCGGAGCATCTTCAAGCAGCTCATCCATGACAAGATTCCAAAGAAGAGGAGTAAGGACCCCGCCCTGAGGGCCCCCTTTCTGGACTGGCGCTGAAAGCGTGTGCCCATTGAGGTTGGCCACAACAGAGCGGTGTTGGATCATGTACATAATCCAGCGGACAAGGTGGGGGTGCGTGGCTCTAGATTCAAGAGCTCTACGGAACGCTTCGAAACGGACGTTGTCGAAGGCCCCCTCGATGTCGATGAAGACGGAAAGAGCAAAACTGTTACCCAGCACTGCTCGTTCCAGCTTTTCCACGATGGAGTGGAGGGCGCTCTCAGTGGATCTGCCGGCCCTAAAGGCGTGCTGGTTCTGAGAGAGAGGGAAGCGTTTGAGCTCCACAGAGAGGAGGCGCCAGAGCACCAGTCTCTCAAGCAGCTTCAGTAAGGAGGAAGTCAGGCTGATAGGACGGTAGGCCTTGACTGATTGATAGTCGTCTTTTGCGGGCTTGGGAAGGAAGACCACGCGGGCCTCCCTCCAGGTGGCTGGTACATAGCCCAGCTCCACGCAGGCCCGCAGAAGCTGACAGAGAATGTCCAGGAAGCAGGGATTTTTCACTGCCTCGTGCAAGAAAGCCGGGTAAATGCCGTCTGGGCCCGGAGCCTTGTATGGATTAAAGGACTTTGCCGCACGGATGATGCGGTCTTTGGTGACGAGAGACTTTGCTAGACCTTGCCCGCCCACAGTGTGGTCTGGCTGGCCCTGCGCTGTCTGGTTGCTGGGGAAGAAATGCCCGAGCATGAGCTGGAGCGTCTCTTCCGGCGTATCTGTGGTGGACCCATCAGGCCTCTTTACCACGGATAGTTTGGAGAAGCGGTCTTGGGTGAGCGCTTTTACCACGCGGGCAGTGGGGCGGGAGCCCTCAAGCCCTTCGCAGTATTGGCGCCATTTTGCCGCTTTTGCCCTTCTGACTTGGCCCTTGAACTCATGACTAGCATGGACATAGGCTTCTCTGTCTTCAGGAGTCCTGGTTTTTAGAGATCTCCTCTGCAGAGCCTTGGCTCGTTTTCTCAGGATTCCGAGCTCGGGGTTCCACCAGGGGGCAGATTTTTTGCCTTTATAGGCTTTGAGGGGACAGGCCGCCTCATAGGCATTGATGACCGTGCCTCCAAGCTTGGAGGCCAACTCGTCAGCAGTGTCACAGTTTGTGATTTCACCCGGGGTGCCGATGTCGCGCAGGCCCCTGCTCAGCTCAAGGCCGAACCTGGTCCAATCGGTGTTTCGGACGTTTCTGCTCCAGGTGATAGTTTTTTTCGGGGTAGCATTTGCAACCTCGAAACGGATGAAGCGATGGTCAGAGAGGGACTCTTCTTCTCCCCACACCCTCCATCCGGAAATCCTGGCGAGGACGCCCGGGGAGGCGAGGGTGACGTCGAGGACCTCCGACCAGCGGCCATTGTCGAAAGTCGGGGTGCTTCCGACATTGCAGAAATTAAGGTTGGTGCCACCGACGAAAGCGAGGAGCTCTTCGCCGCGGTCGTTGATGTTCTTACTACCCCAGTGCGTGTGGTGTGCGTTCACATCACCGGCAATGAGGAGCTCGAAATTGCGCGCCTGCGCGTAGTCACAGAGAGCTACCAACGCATCGCTAACCGTGGGGGCATCGCCTGGCAGGTAGACCGACGCCACCAGAGTAGACTTACGCTGCACTATGTGCAGGGTTTGGATCACGCAGATGTCCCCGGTGGAAAGGTCGGGTCTCATCCACGCTTTCAGAGAATTTGCGGCAAGGATCAAAGATCTGGGGCGAGGGGTGTTCGCCATGCAAAAACAGTCAAAACCCGAAGGTATATTGGTAGACTTACCTTTGGAAAGCCAGGGCTCCTGAACAAAAATGAGGCTCGGGAGCGTGCTCTCAGCCACGCGCAGCAGGTTAACCGATGCCGCCACGCAGTGCTGAGAGTTTATTTGGAGGCAACAAAAATTTTTACTCATTGATGTTCCTCTGGTTTCTGAGGGGATTGGGCCAGGAGGCCCTCTTCCTCCTCTTCAGTAATAGGGAGATGACGGGGGCTGCCGGTCTCCATGGGCTCCCCCACAGGGTCAGGCTCCTGACCTGCGGGCGGGTATTGGGCATCCTGAGACGCCCTGTTTCCTCCCGTAGCGGAGCCCACCATCTGCGTGGTGCCCATGGTCTCGGTGAGAGTCCCGCCCTGGGCAATTTGGCGTGGTCCCCGAGGTCCCTGCTCCATGGAGCTAGGCCCAACGGTGGCGCCGCCAGTCGCCCTAGGCTGGGCTGCCCGCCTCAACAGGCCGGAAGCCTCTCTCCTGAGGTGGGTCAGCTTTGCTGACTGGACTGCCTCCGCAGCTCTCTGCAGCAGGCCTTTCCTTTTAGTGGAGCGTGCTGGGTGACGATCGGAGCCCCCCTCAGCAGCGCGTTCTGCCTTTCCATCGTGGCTATGCTGGGCTTTGTGTCTCCTGACCGAGGGCCTAGCAGCCTTAGGGGCCGACGCTCCTTCGGCTGCCGCCTCGGTAGGGTTCACGCCCTGCTTCCGGCGCTTGTCTGCCTCAAAAGCTCTGATGCGCAGCTTTAGGAGGCCGATGGCGATCTGTGTGTCGTCTGGGTACTTGCGCATCCAGACGTCCGACAGACCAAGAATGGCGGTGAAGCCCCGACCCTCGGGATGCTGAATGGTGTCGTGCACCACTAGGCCCGCGGCAGGTAAGTCGCGATTGACTGCTAGCAGTCCGTTTCGCAACTCTTCTGAAGAGGTAACGACACTAGCCGCCGGAACGAAGATGCGGTGCCTCTTCGTCTGGGGTGGCTCGTCTTCTCGGTAAAATGCCATATTGGCTTCCCAGCTCTGCTCAGGCAGCATCTCCAGGAGGCGCCGTCCTGACTCGGCGTCGCTGGGCCAGATGAGCAGGCACGAGTCCCGCGTGGCGTGAGTTTTAATGGCCAGGGGCGTGCCCTTGAGGGTTTGCTTCCACAGGAGCCCGTCAATGACGCGGCTAGCTTGTGTCAGCTGGTCGGCAGTCAGACGCGCGTCCCTGCCAAGGATGACGATCGCCGGCTGCCTCCTTGCGACGGCGGCGAAGGTGGGCCTGCTGCGATCCCCCCCCGTCGCGGAGCCAGAGGCCCCACCCTCCTGGGCGGCAGGGCGTGGGGACCGAGGGCCTTCCACGCCCGCCGTCCTGGCTGGCTGGGCTACACTGGCACCGGACTGAGGGTCCAAAGCACTTGAAGAAGTCGGTAGAGAGTACCCTTCATTGGCTTCGGGCGCCCTGCCTTCCTCAGGGACCGGACAGGTGGGCTGACGGCCTCCCGTAATGGCTGGCTGGGCCTCCTTCGGCCTAGGCCGAGGGTTCGACACTTCGAGGGCACCCGAGGCCAGTAGCTTGGCCTTGAGGCGTCTGCGGCGGGCTGCACCGGACGTGCTACTCAGCTTGGCGCTAAGTGGCTCGTTGGGCCCGATGCCGGGTGGGGCAGGTCCTGGATGGCTTGGTCCTGCTGTGGTCGTGATGTTGTCCGAAGAGGGCCCTTCGCGATGCGTGGGTACCTCCTCGATCTCCATCGTTTGTTTTTGGTTGTTTGATTCCATATCACCGAGAAATCGCTGGAATGCAAAAAAAAAGGAATGGAGGACCGCTAATGGCCGGATTACTCCCCGGACCTCCCAGCCCCTCGGCGCGGTGTGACCTTAGGCATTGGAGAGCACAAAAGGCTGTGCCGGGCCCGCAGACTGGCTGCGTACCCTATGAGGTTGAAGGGTGACACCTTTTCCTCAGAGCCGTAGCCAGAGGTACCTGATCACGCACAGGTGCACGAACGCTGCGGACTGGCCGCATACCCTGTTAAGGTCGAAGGGTGACACCTTTCCCCCGGAGCCGGAGCCAGAGGTACCTGATCACGCACAGGTGGGCGAAAAACTGCGGACTGGCCGCATGCCCTGTTAAAGGTCGAAGGGTGACACCTTTCCCTCAGAGCCGTAGCCAGAGGTACCTGATCACGCACAGGTGCACGAACGCTGCGGACTGGCCGCATACCCTGTTAAGGTCGAAGGGTGACACCTTTCCCCCTGAGCCGGAGCCAGAGGTACCTGATCACGCACAGGTGGGCGAAAAACTGCGGACTGGCCGCATGCCCTGTTAAAGGTCGAAGGGTGACACCTTTCCCTCAGAGCCGTAGCCAGAGGTACCTGCATCAGATTCTAATACACTGCATCAGATTCTAATACACTGCATCAGATTCTAATACACTGCATCAGATTCTAATACACTGCATCAGATTCTAATACACTGCATCAGATTCTAATACACTGCATCAGATTCTAATACACTGCATCAGATTCTAATACACTGCATCAGATTCTAATACACTGCATCAGATTCTAATACACTGCATCAGATTCTAATACACTGCATCAGATTCTAATACACTGCATCAGATTCTAATACACTGCATCAGATTCTAATACACTGCATCAGATTCTAATACACTGCATCAGATTCTAATACACTGCATCAGATTCTAATACACTGCATCAGATTCTAATACACTGCATCAGATTCTAATACACTGCATCACATTCTAATACACTGCATCAGATTCTTTTTATTAGGTTTGAAAAAAAAATTGCGATGAAGTATAAAATCACGCGCTGTTCATTCTGCGATGCATTTTAGGACACCGTGTTTCCGGTTCGGCATGGGGTAAGCATGTACAATTTACTATAAACATGACACAGTGTCCAGGCGTCATAGACTACTCGATAGTAGCTCGTTCCTGTCGGATGCTCAATGCATGCCATCTTCGCTACGCAGGCCAAGACGGCCATATCGGTGCATCCGAAGTTCCTGGACGAGCCGCCGTCCGGCCGCTATTACTACCCCGGCTACTCGGCCTTCCTCATGGACCGCAACAGCGAGCAGCGCTACTTCATGTCCGGCTACTCGGGCTTCGTGCCCCGCCTGCGGAACCGGCTGGGCGGCACCTACCCGGTGCTGACGCACGACGCCTTGGACGATTTCGACAGAGCTCGGCGTCTGCACGCGGCCGTTTTGGCCGGCAAGCCTGACGACGTTGCTGGCGAGGACTGCGTCGGTGAAGACGCGGGAAAGGCGGGTCGCGGACGGCTGCGCGGAAGGCACGGCGAGGGCGTCATCTACAGGCAGGCCGAGGGACTCCTGCCCAACTACCAGGGACACATTCCCGGTGAGGCAGAATCATCTAGGTCCCAGCTGCCCAAATACCAGGGACACATTCCTGGTGAGGCAGAATCATCTAGGTCCCAGCTGCTCAACTACCAGGGACACATTCCCGGTGAGGCAGAATCATCTAGGTCCCAGCTGCCCAACTACCAGGGACACATTCCCGGTGAGGCAGAATCATCTAGGTCCCAGCTGCCCAACTACCAGGGACACATTCCCGGTGAGGCAGAATCATCTAGGTCCCAGCTGCCCAACTACCAGGGACACATTCCCGGTGAGGCAGAATCATCTAGGTCCCAGCTGCCCAACTACCAGGGACACATTCCCGGTGAGGCAGAATCATCTAGGTCCCATCTGCCCAACTACCAGGGACACATTCCCGGTGAGGCAGAATCATCTAGGTCCCATCTGCCCAACTACCAGGGACACATTCCCGGTGAGGCAGAATCATCTAGGTCCCATCTGCCCAAATACCAGGGACACATTCCCGGTGAGGCAGAATCATCTAGGTCCCATCTGCCCAAATACCAAGGACACATTCCCGGTGAGGCAGAATCATCTTAGGTCCCAGGATTCGCGGTAAACGTGTCAGCCTCTCGCACCAAGGTCCCGGAGCTCGATTCCGCGGCGAGGCCACATTGATTTAGGGTGCAGCAGCGGAGAGAAGGCTTGGGGGCTTGTCGTGCTTGAGGGCAAACCTCCAGGGCACAGTGAGAGTGTACACTGCCTGACTTGCTGGCTGCGGGTCTAGTGTTACCTTGTGCCCTTGCCCGCAGCCCTCCTGCAATTAATATTGCCATTTTCAACCACCTATAAGGTCCAATCAAATCATTATAAAATGCACCGTGCAACAGGCCACCGGCGCCGCTTTGGTCAGTCCTTCGGGCGGATCACCCTGAACGCCAGGGAGCTGAACTAGCCACCCACCGTGCCTTCGGGAGCTGGGCGACTAGGCGCGTGTCGATGGACAACTCTGGCGAGAAGTTTCCAGTGTAACTGAAATCCATACTCTTCATTCACAAACAAAAGTTTTCCATTGCCCAACCGATCGGAATGAAATATGCGAATTTTTTGCGATATTTCATTCTCTCAGCAGTATTTCTTTAGATAGAGTCATCAGTTGATTTCTGCGTCAGAAAAATTCAGTAGCAGAATTTCTGCTACTTTTGTCACTTTCGTGCAGCAAAACCAACTAAATAAACAAAGATAGTTTTTAAGGCTGCATCAATTTTTTTCTTTTTGGTACTACTATTAAAGGAAGTTGATTACAGATGTGATGTGCTTTCAGAAGTGACAGCTCACAGTGTGATGTGGTTTCAGAGATGGCAGCTCACAGTGTGATGTGGTTTCAGAGATGACAGCTCACAGTGTGATGTGGGTTCAGAGATGGCAGCTCACAGTGTGATGTGGTTTCAGAGATGGCAGCTCACAGTGTGATGTGGTTTCAGAGATGGCAGCTCACAGTGTGATGTGGGTTCAGAGATGGCAGCTCACAGTGTGATGTGGTTTCAGAGATGGCAGCTCACAGTGTGATGTGCTTTCAGAAGTGACAGCTCACAGTGTGATGTGGTTTCAGAGATGGCAGCTCACAGTGTGATGTGGTTTCAGAGATGACAGCTCACAGTGTGATGTGGGTTCAGAGATGGCAGCTCACAGTGTGATGTGGTTTCAGAGATGGCAGCTCACAGTGTGATGTGGTTTCAGAGATGGCAGCTCACAGTGTGATGTGGGTTCAGAGATGGCAGCTCACAGTGTGATGTGGTTTCAGAGATGGCAGCTCACAGTGTGATGTGGTTTCAGAGATGACAGCTCACAGTGTGATGTGGGTTCAGAGATGACAGCTCACAGTGTGATGTGGTTTCAGAGATGGCAGCTCACAGTGTGATGTGGTTTCAGAGATGGCAGCTCACAGTGTGATGTGGGTTCAGAGATGGCAGCTCACAGTGTGATGTGGTTTCAGAGATGGCAGCTCACAGTGTGATGTGGTTTCAGAGATGGCAGCTCACAGTGTGATGTGGTTTCAGAGATGACAGCTCACAGTGTGATGTGGTTTCAGAGATGGCAGCTCACAGTGTGATGTGGTTTCAGAGATGGCAGCTCACAGTGTGATGTGGTTTCAGAGATGACAGCTCACAGTGTGATGTGGGTTCAGAGATGGCAGCTCACAGTGTGATGTGGTTTCAGAGATGGCAGCTCACAGTGTGATGTGGTTTCAGAGGTGACAGCCGCGCATTTTAGCAGGTAACCTACAAATTACAAGTTATCGGTGCGTCTCAGTGTCAGACTCAGAAACTGTCAAAGAGTGGAAGGCCATTTTTGGAGCCTCAGACAAAGACTTTTCCTGAAGTCGAATCTGGAGGCAAACATCCGCTTTGCTGCAAGAAGAAAGGCAGAAATTCCCTCAAATTTTGGCATTCTCAACTTGCAGATTGCTGTGGTTATTTGGCCAACAATATTCTGCCAACATATTTTGCAACGCAGAATCTAGCGGAACAAATGTGGCTGAGCCAGAACAACAGCTGCGGTTTGAGATCGATAGATTGCTCAGTTGTCACAACTCTAGAAATCTGCGAGCTTTTAAATTTTGGCCTCTTTATCTCTCCCCTAGTAGCCTCAGGGAGTCCTCGCAAGAATAAGCCTTGCAAACAGCTTGCAATCTGCATGGGAACACAAATCGCCTGCGAGAAAAGATACTCTTTAGCAATTGTGCTTCTGCCAAATCTCCGAGATAAAAGTAAAACTGAGGGTCCATTGTTCACAGCTGACAAAAATAGACAGAGGAGCTGACTGTGACTCCTCCCTCGTCACGGATCGCTCAGCCATCTCCGCCATTCCTTGAAGCCATGCAGGCAGAGCTGCTTTTCTGCTGCGTAGCACTGCTGCAGCTCCTCCAGTGCGCCTCGGAGCGCTCGACCAACCAGTTCGTGCCGGCAGCTCTGTGCCCCAGCTCCGCCCTGCTCGGCCAGCCTGCGAAGTCTCGCATTCTCTGCAGCGTCGCCTGCACCCAGCGGCTCCGCTGCGACCTGTTTCACTTCAGCCGCGAGACAGGTCTCTGCTACCTGGGCAACTCGAGCTGCGCTGGGCTCACGCTCTGGACCGAAGGACCCTGCATCTCCCACAGGGCCGGTAATCATAATCTATTATTTTTTAAAGATAAAAGTGCGTCAGGGGTTGGACTGAAATATTCCCCATGAATTATTGTACGAGTCAGTTCGCTGTCTGCAGATTTCGAAGGTGGCTCCTGCCAATCCTTTCCAGTGCGGCAATCACCGGAGCCGATCGCAGACCGGCTGAGCCTGAAGTTGCTCTACCGATTCGCCACCCACGGCCTTGAGAACGCAGCCGACCCCTTGAACCACCGGCTCTGGGGCGGCACCGTACCGATAGACTCCGAGGGGGCGCACTTCACCACGAGCCTGAGCTCCTACCTGATGGCTCAGACTCCCTGTTTTGAGAAGGTGGTCAACAAGGGCAACAAGTTCTCCTTCTTTGTTCGTGCCAAGCACCCTTTGAACATCGAGTGAGTATTAGGACCCCATCTCTCCTGTACACTCAATCTATGTGCTACACGGATCTCCTCATGCTATGTCGATAAGGTTAGGCTCGCCTTAACAAATCAATACTTAAATTCTTTCCACAGCGGAACGTACGTTTCGTTTCGGCAGTGCAGCGGCGTCAACGTGGCGCACGACTTCTTCACGTACAATGGAAACACCTGGCACCAGGTCTTCTGGCCCTCGGATGGCAAATCTTATCTGTCAAAGTCTGGCGCAGTGTTTACGAAGAGCAGCAAAGTCGCCCTGGTCTCAGCCGGCGTGACCTACGACACGGACCGCGACGTCAGCTTCTTCTATAACGGGAGCATGCACCCCGCCACTCTGGACTCGACCAAATCGGCCAGCAACCTGAACAGCACCAATTTCCAATGCCTGCAGCTGGGCGGCTTTCCTGGGGACGCGCAGTACTCAGTGCAGGGCAGCATCTCCTGCTTCGGCCTGAGCACTCGGCTGCTGACGCTGGCCGAGTTCGTGCAGCTGGACGACTGGTGCAGGCAGGGCTAGCGGCTCGGTGCCGCATGATTGAGAAGCTCGAGTATCTCTAAGGTACATCGATTCGCTGGGAGTGCACTGTGATGCGTTCTAGCTAAAAAGCTGAAGGCAAAACATCAAAGATGCAAAATAGATTTGTTTTACTTTGATTCAAAGCCCGTTAAAAATTAAAATACGAATGCGGTATATAATTTTCACAATAGTCACATCCGATTTGCCCTGATGAAGTTTGCACGGTAATCCTATTGAATGGTATCACATCCTGCACGCATAGAGGTTGTAGCCTTGTCGTTAGAGCTTCGGACTCACGACTTGAAGGTCAAGGGTTCGATTCTCGACTCCACTGGAACAATTTACGTCCTTTAGCAAGACACTTAACTCTGCATTGCTGCCAGCATGAATGCCATCACTCCAGCATGAATGCCATCACTCCAGCATGAATGCCATCACTCCAGCATGAATGCCATCACTCCAGCATGAATGCCATCACTCCAGCATGAATGCCATCACTCCAGCATGAATGCCATCACTCCAGCATGAATGCCATCACTCCAGCATGAATGCCATCACTCCAGCATGAATGCCATCACTCCAGCATGAATGCCATCACTCCAGCATGAATGCCATCACTCCAGCATGAATGCCATCACTCCAGCATGAATGCCATCACTCCAGCATGAATGCCATCACTCCAGCATGAATGCCATCACTCCAGCATGAATGCCATCACTCCAGCATGAATGCCATCACTCCAGCATGAATGCCATCACTCCAGCATGAATGCCATCACTCCAGCATGAATGCCATCACTCCAGCATGAATGCCATCACTCCAGCATGAATGCCATCACTCCAGCATGAATGCCATCACTCCAGCATGAATGCCATCACTCCAGCATGATACGCTGATACTCAGATCTTGGGGAACCAAACGGGCGGAAAAGTAAACGGACGCGTCACCTGGCCTTGGCAACAGAAAATTAAAATGTGAACTGAGTTCTAGAATCTCTGTGTAAACAACTGTTTGAGTATTAGTATCTAAGAGAGACAGTCAGGGAACAGGTTGCTCAGCAATTTAAGCTGACAAAGCTTTTCAAAGTAGGACACAGTGCCAATTAGCAAAGAAGAGATGTGTATAAGAAAACAAAGATCATAGGTAAAAAATCGCGATTTAATCCGGTTAAGAATTGACAGCATAGAAAATAAATAGTCCGGCTGCTTGACAGCAATGAAGTTCGTCGAAACTAATTTTCGAATCTAAATAAATTCTAAAAGCAATTTTAACTGGTCATGAGTGACGGCACAGGGTGCTGCATTGCTGCGGCAGCCGCATCAGAATTTGAGTTCTCCCCGTAAAGCTCTTACAATTCTGGCAGATCTTGCGGCCCCAAATCGCCTGCACTCGCTGAAGTCAGCTGGCTCATGACCTCGTCATAGTCGTCATTCATTTCCCCGTCCAGCGTAAAGAGAAGTAGCTCGCTCAGAGGATCAGCTGGGTCAGGTGCAACTGCAGGTGTATCCATGCGAGCCATCTTTTTGGATCGAGGTTCTGTAAAGATTTTGTAAAGGATAGCGTATATAGAGTAATAATAATATTTATTGTACAAAGTTTATAACAAAAAGTGCGCTCCCAATGCACCTGACTCTAGACCGGCTGACAAACTGACAAGCTTCATCACCACTGCTTCGCTAGAATCACCGCTCTTCTTCTCCTGGACAGTCACTGAGAAGGAGCCTGAGATGTTACGCATGGTTGTGCTTGAGAAGTCGAACACCAGGAGGTGCTGCAATGAGCAGTTCTGATTTAACCCTATGAAACTCGTGCATTCGAGAACAGCTGATGCAGCTCAATATTACCTTCTTCAGCTCCCTGGGCTGCACTTCGAATCTGAGCTCCTGCTCTTCATTCTCCACAATCACAAGGAAGTCTGACACAGTAGTGCCTGCGATTGCAGATGGAACCCTTTCATAACAGAGTACATGACAAGCATCGGTTGGTAAGCACAATCGCATACCTGTGGGCAGGGGGTCCTTCGTGTAGAGCCACACGTCCTGGTCAGCACGCGACACCGAGTCAGGAATGATGTACTCAACTGTCATGGTTGAGAAGATCTCTGGAATCCGAAGAGCATGAGTATAAGTGAGCTGCCGTCTCAAAGTAACTCATCTAAGTGTGCTCAGGGATAGAAATAATGTCCAGGGTCGCTAGCAGTGCTGCTGCTTTGCCCCAAAAATGGCCAACTACTGCTCACTGGCGTCACCGATCACATCGGTGCACAGAGGCTGGCAGTCCGCTGGAGCCCACTCGCCTGAGCTCGGCAGCTGATAGAACACTTGGAAGGCCAGACGGAGTTTGTTGACTTCCTTGCCCTGGAAGGGGTTGCTTTTGGCCTCCTCTGAAATGCATAAAAAGTACATTGGTCGGTACTTCTCACTGGTGTGGAAGCTGCAGAACCCTGACTGTTGAGCATACTGGAGTCACTCACTGCTGAACAAATTATACTTGTCCATCCTCATTGAGTAGAAGCCGTCCTGCTGACTCGAGTCACTCGGGGCAGCCTTTGTTGCTGTGAGTCCGTTCTCAGCGGCTCCCCTCGCTTTGCCTCTGCCTTTTTTGCTCTTTTTCGGAGTGGAGACGATCCCGACCTTCTCCAGTCTGACCATGGGTTAGCAATCGCAAAGTGGGTTTTGAAGCGCTGCTTATGAAGTGAAAAGAAGAAAAACCAACATGGCTAACTTTATCTATGCATACGACTTCGCCTGTCGAATCGAAATGGAGAAAATGAGAAATGTAGCTAGCCCAGTCCGGCATTATTGAAGGCTGTTCAGTCCACTCAGGCTACATAAGCATAGGAGAATTCTATTGAAAGTGATTTAAAGCTAAGAACAAATCTGCAGTTGAATCGCTGCTTTCATGGAATCGGCCCCTGTCTGTTAACTGTCTGTCTGTAACTGTCTGTCTGTTAACTGTCTGTTAACTGTCTGTAAACTGTCTGTCTGTTAACTGTCTGTCTGTTTACTGTCTGTCTGTTAACTGTCTGTCTGTTAACTGTCTGTCTGTTAACTGTCTGTAAACTGTCTGTCTGTTAACTGTCTGTCTGTTAACTGTCTGTCTGTTAACTGTCTGTCTGTTAACTGTCTGTCTGTTAACTGTCTGTTAACTGTCTGTCTGTTAACTGTCTGTTAACTGTCTGTCTGTTAACTGTCTGTCTGTTAACTGTCTGTCTGTTAACTGTCTGTTAACTGTCTGTCTGTTAACTGTCTGTTAACTGTCTGTCTGTTAACTGTCTGTCTGTTAACTGTCTGTCTGTTAGCCATCTGTCTGTCTGTTAACTGTCTGTCTGTTAGCCATCTGTCTGTCTGTTAACTGTCTCTCTGTTCGGACAATGGAATGACATGGAATCGGCCCCTCACGTCACTTCCGTGGTCGGGCTGGAAGCCGGGAAGCTGAGCTCCTTCTGGAACATGCCTCGGTCGCAGTCGTCTCCAGCCAGGTAGAACGGGTGCGGCGTCCGGTCCTCGAAGACGGTGCAGCCGATCAGCTTCAGTTTGAAGTCAGTTTTTACCTGCTGTACACAGGTGACCTGCACAGTAACTGGAGTCTTTCCGCCAGGGTTGCGACTGTGCAGAACACTGCCCATGCGACCATCTTTGACTTCCTTCAGGTAGCGGAACCGGTGCAGCTTCGATGGCTGATGCTGCTGGGTGATTGACAGTGAGACTGTGGGCCTTGCATGCATGCTGTGCTCTAAAATGTTATGAAATATGAAGTCAGCTTGGCTACAGAAAAAATATTTCAATCAATATAAGTTCTTTACATAACCCTAACCATGATATTCTTGCACTTTTGTTGGTGTCAGATGACCCACAATAAGAGGAATATGGTTTAGATGCTGGACAGCTAGATATGCTGGATATGAATGCTAGATATGCTGGATAAGGATGCTAGATATGCTCGATATGGATTCTAATATGCTTGATAGGGATGCTAGATATGCTTGATAGGGATGCTAGATATGCTGGATATGGATAGTATTCATGCTGGATATTGATGCTAGATATGCTGGATATGGATGCTAGATATGCTGGATATGGATGCTAGATATGCTGGATATGGATGCTCGATATGCTGGATATGGATACTAGTCATGGTGTATATGAATGCTAGATATGCTGGATATAGATACTAGTCATGGTGGATATGAATGCTAGATAAGCTGGATATGGATGCTAGATATGCTGGATATGGATGCTAGATATGCTGGATATGGATGCTAGATATGCTGGATATGGATGCTAGATAAGCTGGATATGGATGCTAGATATGCTGGATATGGATGCTAGATAAGCTGGATATGGATGCTAGATATGCTGGATATGGATGCTAGATATGCTGGATATGGATGCTAGATATGCTGGATATAGATACTAGTCATGGTGGACATGGATGCTAGATAAGCTGGATATGGATGCTAGATATGCTGGATATGGATGCTAGATATGCTGGATATGGATGCTAGATATGCTGGATATAGATACTAGTCATGGTGGACATGGATGCTAGATAAGCTGGATATGGATGCTAGATATGCTGGATATGGATGCTAGATATGCTGGATATAGATACTAGTCATGGTGGACATGGATGCTAGATATGCTGGATAAGGATGCTATATATGCTGGATAAGGATGCTAGATATGTTGGATAAGGATGCTAGATATGCTGGATAAGGATGCTAGACATGCTGGATAAGGATGCTATATATTTGTACTGGATATTTACGTATTTAAAATTTACAAAGAAAAGCAATTACCGATCAAAAGCGCTCACTTTTTAAGTAGCCGATCGATTTGATCTCAGCTAAAAGACAGATGTTGTGAACACGAGTTCGCTTATTAAAATGTTATGTCTGTGGAAAAACCGCGGAAATTCCATCTGGACATGGAGCTACCTAGTACAATTTACATAGTTATAATAAACATTGTGCTGAGGTGTACACTCAATGTACTGTACGCTCGCATCTTTCTGCTGCGCGTGAGGCAATAAAGAAGTTTATTTGTTCTATAAAATATGAAAAAACTTTTCGACAGACAAATTCATATTCAGATGGCATCGCTTGAACGGATCGCAAAATGTCCAGCTGTTTCTCATATAATAATTGTTTAGCAATGACAAGAACTTTGCACTATGCTTAGGATCCTATGATTATGCGAAGACTAAAAATCAATAATACCCATTGTCAGAACGAAAACGATAGTCTTTTGGGCTTTACACAATACCATCATGCATGATTAATTCAAACGTAAAACATTACTCTGCAGAAAGGCATATTAGAGAAAAGAAAAAATACGAACAGAAGTACACAAGCCAAGAAAGTGGTAAAATCTCTGCGGGCCGACAGCAGTCATTTACTGTGCGTTTCATAAACAGTAAAATTTGCATGCTATAGCCAATTTAAGAGGCCGAGTAGTATCCCCAAATATCAGGCACAATTTCAATGTTCAGTTTTAATGGACATTTAAAGATAATATGTCAGAATGTATCCCCAAACAGTATCTGGATAGGTAGCACAATAAATCAATGTAAACTGATGTCTAACTGGCCATGAGTGACGGCACAGGGTGCTGCATTGCTGCGGCAGCCGCATCAGAATTTGAGTTCTCCCCGTAAAGCTCTTGCAATTCTGGCAGATCTTGCGGCCCCAAATCGCCTGCACTCTCTGAAGTCAGCTGGCTCATGACCTCGTCATAGTCGTCATTCATTTCCCCGTCCAGCGTAAAGAGAAGTAGCTCGCTCAGAGGATCACCTTGGTCAGGTGCAACTGGAGGTGGATCCTTGCGAGCCTTTTTGTTTCGAGGTTCTGTAAAGATTTTGTAAAGGATAGCGTATATAGAGTAATAATAATATTTATTGTACAAAGTTTATAACAAAAAGTGCGCTCCCAGTGCACCTGACTCTGGACCGGCTGACAAACTGACAAGCTTCATCACCACTGCTTCGCTAGAATCACCGCTCTTCTTCTCCTGGACAGTCACTGAGAAGGAGCCTGAGATGTTACTCATGGTTGTGCTCGAGAAGTCGAACACCAGGAGGTGCTGCAATGAGCAGTTCTGATTTAACCCTATGAAACTCGTGCATTCGAGAGCAGCTGATGCAGCTCAATATTACCTTCTTCAGCTCCCTGGGCTGCACTTCGAATCTGAGCTCCTGCTCTTCATTCTCCACAATCACAAGGAAGTCTGACACAGTAGTGCCTGCGATTGCAGATGGAACCCTTTCATAACAGAGTGCATGACAAGCATCGGTTGGTAAGCACAATCGCATACCTGTGGGCAGGGGGTCCTTCGTGTAGAGCCACACGTCCTGGTCAGCGCGCGACACCGAGTCAGGAATGATGTACTCAACTGTCATGGTTGAGAAGATCTCTGGAATCCGAAGAGCATGAGTATAAGTGAGCTGCCGTCTCAAAGTAACTCATCTAAGTGTGCTCAGGGATAGAAATAATGTCCAGGGTCGCTAGCATTGCTGCTGCTTTGCCCCAAAAATGGCCAACTACTGCTCACTGGCGTCACCGATCACATCGGTGCACAGAGGCTGGCAGTCCGCTGGAGCCCACTCGCCTGAGCTCGGCAGCTGATAGAACACTTGGAAGGCCAGACGGAGTTTGTTGACTTCCTTGCCCTGGAAGGGGTTGCTTTTGGCCTCCTCTGAAATGCATAAAAAGTACATCGGTCGGTACTTCTCACTGGTGTGGAAGCTGCAGAACCCTGACTGTTGAGCATACTGGAGTCACTCACTGCTGAACAAATTATACTTGTCCATCCTCATTGAGTAGAAGCCATCCTGCTGACTCGAGTCACTCGGGGCAGCCTTTGTTGCTGTGAGTCCGTTCTCAGCGGCTCCCCTCGCTTTGCCTCTGCCTTTTTTGCTCTTTTTCGGAGTGCAGACGATCCCGACCTTCTCCAGTCTGACCATGGGTTAGCAATCGCAAAGTGGGTTTTGAAACGATGCTTATGAAGTGAAAAGAAGAACTGTCTGTCTGTAACTGTCTGTCTGTTAACTGTCTGTTAACTGTCTGTCTGTTTACAGTCTGTCTGTTAACTGTCTGTCTGTTAACTGTCTGTCTGTTAACTGTCTGTAAACTGTCTGTCTGTTAACTGTCTGTCTGTTTACAGTCTGTCTGTTAACTGTCTGTCTGTTAACTGTCTGTCTGTTAGCCATCTGTCTGTCTGTTAACTGTCTGTCTGTTAGCCATCTGTCTGTCTGTTCTGTCTCTCTGTTCGGACAATGGAATGACATGGAATCGGCCCCTCACGTCACTTCCGTGGTCGAGCTGGAAGCCGGGAAGCTGAGCTCCTTCTGGAACATGCCTCGGTCGCAGTCGTCTCCAGCCAGGTAGAACGGGTGCGGCGTCCGGTCCTCGAAGACGGTGCAGCCGATCAGCTTCAGTTTGAAGTCAGTTTTTACCTGTACCCAGGTGACCTGCACAGTAACTGGAGTCTTTCCGCCAGGGTTGCGACTGTGCAGAACACTGCCCATGCGACCATATTTGACTTCCTTCAGGTAGCGGAACCGATGCAGCTTCGATGGCTGATGCTGCTGGGTGATTGACAGTGAGACTGTGGGCCTCGCATGCATGCTGTGCTCTAAAATGTCCAAATTAGGCAAATGTCTGATAAATTGGCCCTTTAAAATTTGCACTTTTAGCTAAGTGTGGATCCACGAAATGATGTCTACGAGAATTGGATTTCGCTTCTGTATTGAATGCCCTCCCGTGAGAATATTCAAGATCACATGTACGAGTAATACAGCTAGATTTACCTTGGTTTAATGAGATAAAGCAATTTACTCGCGAATACAGAAAAATTTGCTACTGTATTCCGTATATAATTACTGTATATAATATAATTCTGAATATATTCCGTATGTATTCTGAAGCAGCACGTATCTCTGGTCTGTGTGGTCCTAGTGTTGATCAGTTTGATGAGCCACGGAGCTGGAATGCTGAAGCAAAAATAGATCAGCGCCAAATACAACACGGTGAGGATTGCCCGCGGCTGGTCCTTTGAAAACCCGCGGCAATTCCGTGGCACGTTGTGACAGGAAAATCCATGGCAAACCCGATTACACAGTGTCTATTTTTAGAACAGTCATAGGGAACTGCGCATGTAGCTACGGAGGGGGGTCGTGGCAGAGCTGTTAACGCGTTTGCCTCTCGCACCACGGTCCCTAAGTTCGATTTCGCGGCGAGGCCACATTTATTTGGGGTGCATTCGCGGAGAGAAGGCTGGGGGCTTGTCGTGCAATTTACGGCCTTGAAGGCCAACCTCCAAGGTACAGATAAGTGTACATACACAGCCTGACGATGAGAAAGTCAGGGCAGATGTTCACGCCTGTGTGAGCGTGTGGCTGCGTACAGTATCTGTATTTAATTGTCGGCTTGCCGAAATTGAATGCGAGCTTTGTTGAAATTGAACGGAAAAAGTTGCGAGGTAGAACGTCCGTAAAAGATGTGAGCAGTTTACATGTGCGGTGCGGAAAAAGGGGTTGCCCACGGGAATCCCGCGGAATCACCGGTGGTCGACAAAAGCCATCCCGTGGAAATACCCCCTGAAAAGAGTAGCATGTGTGAAAATGAATCAGTAAACTAGCAGCTTTCGCATCGGGATATGTAACTGCTTTTTGGTGGACGTTTGCCCGGCGACATTTTTAAGGCACTGTCTGTGGATTTAGTGGAGCGAGAAACTGTATAAAAATTTCTCTCCGGCTGGCTTTGGCATAACTCAAGTGGCACGCTAGGGGCTTTCCCAGAGGTTCCGTGTGTACTTTTTTCATGCACTTTGAACGTAAAAATCGAACGCAGTTGATTCGTTGAGTTCAGTTCTCGATTTAATCTGTCTGCGATTTGTGAAGACGCATCTCGAAAAAAAAAGTTACTACAAGAAAGGAAGCACTGTGCAAGCACCAAATTAAGGTATTCTTTTTAGCAATGGATCAATTCACACAGAAAAATAAATATAAAAACGATTCAGGAACGCGAGCTTGTACGCTTATGGTAAAAAGCACTCGAGCACGCCGCGACCATAGACAATTACGAGCATCCCCGGCTCGCCTAGACCAACCTTGGCTGCCATGTAAGTGCTCAGCTTAGGAGAGCAAGGGATGAGCTAGTTAGGACATTGATTCCAAGCTATAGAAGTAACGACCCGCACTGCGTAGCGTGCGTTTGATAAATCCCTGAGCAACGCTGCAAGATGAACCCAGATGAACAGTTATCCTGGTCGATGGTGCAGAAAGGGCGGGTTTCCGTCACACACCAGAGGCTGCGCGGTATTGTGAAGGACCAGGTGCACATCGAGTGCGACTGCCAATCCAACTCGCTGCTCTCCGACATCGTCGGCGCGGACAAGGAAGGCGATTTCCGGCGTGTCGCTGGCTCGTGGCTAAAAACGCAGCTGGCCAAGGCCAAGGCAGGCAAGAAGCAGGATGCGGCCGGGGAGAAGACGCAGGTGCTGAAGCTGTTTTTGGCAGAGCTCAAGAACGACGATCTGCTGGTCAAGAACGGCGATTTGACTCTTCAGTGCGAGGTTTTGCTCGTGCGTGACGGAGTCCTGTACTTCCAGAACAAGTCCCTGGTGTCGGAGCACCCCTCTGATAGCCGTCTAGTGCTGTCAGTCAGCGAGGTGAATCGAGAAGCCATGGAGACTCTGGTGACCAAGCCAGGCCCCCACAAACTGTACTACGGCGACTCCAAGCTGTCCGATAGCCAGCAGCGAATCTGCTGGGACCCACGGATCAGCTTTGCCAACGAATTAATTCCTTTGGATATGGTCGCCACCAGGCAGGCACTCGCGAGAAGTGTCGATCTGAATGAACTGAATAATATTCTGCCGAACTTGGACAAGCTGGGCAACATCAAGGCTGAAGCGGGTAATGTGGCTCAGCCGGTGCAGGAAGCCGGAAGTAAGAGCGGGAAGCTCAACCAGGTGAGTGCTGGTGCCCCTAAAAGGGCCCGTAATACTCTTACTTGATCTCTGTTGCTATTTCTTAACTTATGAACTTGAAACCTTCTTCCATTCCTCTAATCCCAACCTGCCATGCCACAATGCCAAGGTGGTGCTTCTGAACTGCATCTGCCTTCTCATAGACAACAAGGTCGTCATCCTCCGGGGCTTCCTGCACGCCGGCACCGCCTGGCATCGCATCATCAACGGCACCTTGGTGGGTTCGGACAAAAGTCTCAACCCTGTGGTCATCTCGGGCAGGCCGGTGTACAAGAACGAATCAAACGATGACAATCTTCTACTGAGTGGCGTCACGCTGTACAGCATAGGCAACACAATTTACGCCCGCAACGCACCCCTGCTGGAGGACGCGGTGGTGCACGCGGACGGCCAGGAAATCAGCATCTCGGGCCTGCCCATGAGCTCCCTGTGCGGCTTTCCGGTGCCAAAAGAGCCAGAGCCCGCGCGGCTGTTCTTGCTGGACGGCCGCTTCTCAGTTCGCAACACCGAGATCAGTATTTGCGACGGCACCGTCTTGCTCCAGGACCTGAGCATGCAGCTGCCATATGACACCATCGATGAGGTTCGCGTGAAGGACTCGCTGGTCTTCATCGGTCCCACCGCCGCTAGAAAAGAGGCAGAGGCTTATACGAAGGTATGCGACATCATCTACAGGGACAACATTTTGCTGCTGGGTGACCTCACGCCATTGCTGAAGGCTGGCCTCATCTGCCACGCAGAGCAGAAGCAACCTCTGGCCTGGCTCTCCGGAGATCCGGAAGCCGCCGCTCGGGCCCGCAACTTGGAGCGGTCGGCGGTGCCCCCGGAGGCGCTGACAAATCGGGTGCAAATGCTGTCGGAAGGTACCTGTATCCTGGACCGCAACGGTATGTACTTCATCAAGGGACAAGTGATTCTGCAGGGCAAGAAAGTGCTCATCGAAAATGGTGTGCCGCTGTTCAGCTCCGAGACGTCTGCCGAGGTCAGGTAAGGTGCTGAGTGCACTGGCTTGGGTAAAACAACTGGATGGGCTCAGCGAAACTAAATGCCTACTAGTAATGCCTACCATTTCTAGCCCACTCTCACCTGCTCATCACCATCCAGGAGGATGTACTTGGGAACTCCGCCGCCGTACCTGTCGGGTCGTGTACTGCTGAGCCCGGATGAGGCCAAACAACTCGGAACGGAGACACTGGATGGCTGCGTTGTGCTGAAGGCTGTGCGCCTGGACATGACGAGCGGCAAGATCATTCTCAACAACCAGGTGCCAGTCATGAGTGACTGCAGGCTTGTCATGGACCGGCATGTGTTCAGCCCAATGGAACTGGGCTTTGATGCTCAGGAGGCATCGCGAGACAGCTCCAGAGAGTCTGTTGGCGCGCCACGGAAAACCATTTCTTTAGGGAAGGGAACGTCAACAGCCGATCAAGATGACATCGGACGTGCCACCTCCGACTGGGCTGACAGCAGGCAGCGCACTGCAACAACTACCTTTGGCAGCATGGCTGAGGCTACCAAATTAGGAAAAACTAAATCTGACAGATCCACTGATGAGTCACGCCTCGGAAAAACTAAATCTGACAGATCCACTGATGAGTCACGCCTCGGAAAAACTAAATCTGACAGATCCACTGATGAGTCACGCCTCGGAAAAACAAAATCTGACAGATCCACTGATGAGTCACGCCTCGGAAAAACTAAATCTGACAGATCCACTGCTGAGTCAAGCCTCGGAAAAACTAAATCTGACAGATCCACTGATGAGCCAGACCTCAGTAAAACTAAATCTGACAGATCCACTAATGAGTCAAGCCTCGGAAAAACAAAATCTGACAGATCCACTGCTGAGTCAAGCCTCGGAAAAACTAAATCTGACAGATCCACTGATGAGCCAGACCTCAGAAAAACTAAATCTGACAGATCCACTAATGAGTCAAGCCTCGGAAAAACTAAATCTGACAGATCCACTAATGAGTCAAGCCTCGGAAAAACAAAATCTGACAGATCCACTAATGAGTCAAGCCTCGGAAAAACAAAATCTGACAGATCCACTAATGAGCCAGACCTCGGAAAAACAAAATCTGACAGATCCACTAATGAGTCATGCCTCAGAAAAACAAAATCTGACAGATCCACTAATGAGTCAAGCCTCGGAAAAACAAAATCTGACAGATCCACTGATGAGCCAGGCCTCGGAAAAACAAAATCTGACAGATCCACTAATGAGCCAGACCTCGGAAAAACAAAATCTGACAGATCCACTAATGAGTCACGCCTCGGAAAAACAAAATCTGACAGATCCACTAAATCCACTAATGAGTCAAGCCTCGGAAAAACAAAATCTGACAGATCCACTAATGAGCCAGACCTCGGAAAAACAAAATCTGACAGATCCACTAATGAGTCATGCCTCGGAAAAACAAAATCTGACAGATCCACTAATGAGTCAAGCCTCGGAAAAACAAAATCTGACAGATCCACTGATGAGCCAGGCCTCGGAAAAACAAAATCTGACAGATCCACTGATGAGCCAGACCTCGGAAAAACAAAATCTGACAGATCCACTGATGAGTCATGCCTCGGAAAAACAAAATCTGACAGATCCACTGATGAGCCAGGCCTTGGATTGGCCAGGGATGCGCAGAGCATGGGCGACAACTCGGTGAGAAGCAGGGGATCACTGAGCAACAAGCTCCCCAACCTCATGTGTGCTCACTCTAATTCACTCATTTCCCCAGCCGTATGCTCATGTGTACTCACTCTAATTCACTCATTTCCCCAGCCGTATGCTCATGTGTACTCACTCTAATTCACTCATTTCCCCAGCAGTATGCTCATGTGTACTCACTCTAATTCACTCATTTCACCAGCCGTATGCTCATGTGTACTCACTCTAATTCACTCATTTCCCCAGCCGTATGCTCATGTGTACTCACTCTAATTCACTCATTTCCCCAGCCGTATGCTCATGTGTACTCACTCTAATTCACTCATTTCCCCAGCCGTATGCTCATGTGTACTCACTCTAATTCACTCATTTCCCCAGCCGTATGCTCATGTGTACTCATCTAATTCACTCATCTTGCCAGTGCTCAGAGATTAGTGCTCTATTTAGTGTTGCCCTTCGCCGCCCGCAGAGCCAAGGTATTCTAGGAAACATGGTCCTGTTCTCAAGTCACAAGGACAAGAAGCTGGTGTTCAGCATGAAGTCGCACCTGGATCAGATGCTGCACTTCCTGGACATGCAAGGCTGACAGGCGGTTCAGACAGTGACCGGCTGCACAAGGCATTGCGGCATCAGCAAAGCGCGCCCACTCACTCGCTGTAGTTGAAAAGTAGAAGAACATAATTTAGTAGCCCTGGCAGGACTGTGCCGAGTTTAGTTTAACCCCGCTGCCCGCTTGTTCGTCCAGTTTTTTTGCCGAATGAGACCAAATATATTTTTCCCTCTTCATTTGTCCGTCCTATGGAGCGAATCCGCGAACGAACCTTTCGGAACAGATCCAGAGCCTGCTTTCTCGGATCCTTAATTGCCGAGCATCCATTGTTATCCAACTCACAGCATCCATCGATTGTTATCCAACTCACAGCATCCATCGACTGTTATCCAACTCACAGCATCCATCGATTGTTATCGATTGTTAGCCATGGGCTCCTCCGTGCCCCGGCCCCGAGCCAGAGGCGGGAACTCGACGGGGTCAGCCGCCCAGTCCCCACCCCCGGCCCCGAGCCCAGGCCCAGAGTCACCCTCAACCGGTGCCGACACCGCACCCTGGGCCGTGGGAGGGGCGCTCGAAGGGCCCTGCTCGATGGAGCTGGGCACCTTAGAGGCCTCCCCCGTAGCCCTTGGTTGCGGCGCATCTCAGCGCGCAGCTGGGCCATCCTGGCGGTTCGCACCACCTCGGAGGCCCGCTGGAGAAGGCCCCGGCGCTTTGTGATGCGCGCGGGGCGACGCTCAGAGCTGCCAGCGATGGCACGCTCTGGCCTTTTTTGGCGAGACGACTGGGCCCTGCCCCCAGTCCCAACCTCGGGGTCCGAGGACCCTTCAGTGGCCGGTACGGTGGTGGGCCCGGTCTGACCTCGAGTTTTATCTGCCTCGAAGGCGAAGATTTTGGTCTTCCACAGACCAATGCAGATGTTGGCGCCATCTGGGTATCGGCGTGTCCATTGCTCGGACAGGCCCAGAATGGCGGTGAACCCGGTGCCATCGGGGCGCAGGATCGTGCGGTGCACGATCAGGCCCGCTGTCGGCAGCTCCCGGTTCATCGCGATGAGGCCCATGCGGAGGTCCTCAGCGCTGGTGACGACACTTTTCGCCGGGACGAAAATGCGGTGTCGCTTGGTCTTTGGTGGCTCGTTCTCCCGGAGGAAGTCGAGGCCAGCCGCCCAGCTCTGCGTGGGCAGCAACTCAAGGAGCCGCCGCCCTGATTCCGCGTCGCCGGGCCAGACGACGAAGCACGATTCCCTGGTAGCGCTTGCGCCGACCGCCAGGGGCTCGCCCTTCAGTTGAAGTTGCCACAGCATAGCATCTATGTTGCGGCAAATGTTGCTGAGCTGTTCGCTGCTCAGCCTTTTTCCGTCTCTGCCGGTGATGACAACGGCAGGTTGCCTACGTGCGATGGCGGCGTAGGTGGCATGTGGTCCCGGGCCCTGTCCGGTGGCGACCCCACCCTCGGGATCAGCGTCGGCGGTGGGCACAGGGCCCTCTGCCTCCGCTTCTCCTTCAGGCCGAGCCGCCGTCCGGATGGGCGCCGGGACCTCCTTGGCCCGCGACCCTGGCCTCGGGGCGTCGTGGGCTCCGCCCCGTGCAGGAGCCTGGGCAGGAGGCGCAAGGCCCCCCGCCCCAGCCCCCGCCCTAGGCAGAGCCCCTTCGGCCCCTCTGGCCTGGGCCCGGTCCTCGGTCGATGGAGCCGGCTTGCCGTGGGCCATTAAGCGCCTACGACGCTTTGCCGCTCCAGAGGTTGAGGAGCGCTTAGCGCCCCGGTCATCGCGCGAGTTGGGCAGCGCGGCATTTGTGGCGGTCGCGGGGCCAGCTAGCCCGGGCGCCGCAGCGTGTATGGCCTCGGGCACCATGGTGTCCTCGGCCGGAGCAGTTGGAAGGCTGGAAGCCATTAGAAGCTGCAAAGAGGAGAGGGGCTTCCTGTAGACACAGGCAGGAATAACCCGCTCAGCCGCGATCCCAAAGCTGAGCGGGGGCAGCCAAAAAAGACAAGTTACAACCCGGGGTGGGATGCCAGGACCACCGGGAGGAACCGTAGGAGACCAGACTACTCCCTGGTCAAGCGTCCATCAGCACGGTCAACACTGGGACATTAGAGGGCGCTATTTGGCCAGCGCCGAGGCCTGCGGACTGGCCGCATACCCTGTTAAGGTCAAAGGGTGACACCTTTCCCTCAGAGCCGTAGCCAGAGGTACCTGATCACGCACAGGTGCACGAACGCTGCGGACTGGCCGCATACCCTGTTTAGGTCAAAGGGTGACACCTTTCCCTCAGAGCCGTAGCCAGAGGTACCTGATCACGCACAGGTGCACGAACGCTGCGGACTGGCCGCATACCCTGTTTAGGTCAAAGGGTGACACCTTTCCCTCGGAGCCGTAGCCAGAGGTACCTGATCACGCACAGGTGCACGAACGCTGCGGACTCGCCGCATACCCTGTTAAGGTCAAAGGGTGACACCTTTCCCTCCAGCCGGGGCTAGAGGTACCCAGTTAGGCCGGAGGCCCTGGATGGGTCATCCAGCGCTGTTGCCCATTCTGTCCGGCTGCCCTAGGGTCAGCCTTGAACACTCGCGGGACGTGTACCCATGGGTCAGCTGACGGGACAACGTGGAGAGGATTCCTGCACCCGGAGGCACAGGGCTCCATTCCTGCCAAGCCTGCTCAAAAAACGACTGCAGGTGTGAGGCATCGCAGACCTTAGCCCGTAGGCCTGGTCTGACTCATACCACACAGGCATTGTGTCCCGCCGGTGCGAGCACTCACAGCATCCATCCATTGTTAGCCAACTCACAGCATCCATCCATTGTTAGCCACTCACAGCATCCATCCATTGTTAGCCACTCACAGCATCCATTGTTATCCAACTCACAGCATCCATTGTTATCCAACTCACAGCATCCATTCATTGTTATCCAACTCACAGCATCCATCCATTGTTAGCCACTCACAGCATCCATCCATTGTTATCCAACTCAAAGCATCCATTCATTGCTAGCCACTCACAGCATCCATTCATTGTTATCCAACTCAAAGCATCCATCCATTGTTAGCCAACTCAAAGCATCCATCCATTGTTAGCCACTCACAGCATCCATTGTTATCCAACTCACAGCATCCATTGTTATCCAACTCACAGCATCCATTCATTGTTATCCAACTCACAGCATCCATCCATTGTTAGCCACTCACAGCATCCATTCATTGTTATCCAACTCAAAGCATCCATCCATTGTTAGCCAACTCACAGCATCCATCCATTGTTAGCCAACTCACAGCAACCATCCATTGTTAGCCAACTCACAGCATCCATCCATTGTTAGCCAACTCACAGCATCCATCCATTGTTAGCCACTCACAGCATCCATCCATTGTTATCCAACTCACAGCATCCATCCATTGTTATCCAACTCACAGCATCCATCCATTGTTATCCAACTCACAGCATCCATCCATTGTTATCCAACTCACAGCATCCATCCATTGTTATCCAACTCACAGCATCCATCCATTGTTATCCAACTCACAGCATCCATCCATTGTTAGCCAACTCACAGCATCCATCCATTGTTAGCCACTCACAGCATCCATTGTTATCCAACTCACAGCATCCATTGTTATCCAACTCACAGCATCCATTCATTGTTATCCAACTCACAGCATCCATCCATTGTTTGCCACTCACAGCATCCATCCATTGTTATCCAACTCAAAGCATCCATTCATTGCTAGCCACTCACAGCATCCATTCATTGTTATCCAACTCAAAGCATCCATCCATTGTTAGCCAACTCACAGCATCCATCCATTGTTATCCAACTCACAGCATCCATTCATTGTTATCCAACTCAAAGCATCCATCCATTGTTATCCAACTCAAAGCATCCATCCATTGTTATCCAACTCACAGCATCCATCCATTGTTAGCCAACTCACAGCATCTATCCATTGTTAGCCAACTCACAGCATCCATCCATTGTTAGCCAACTCACAGCATCCATCCATTGTTATCCAACTCACAGCATCCATCCATTGTTATCCAACTCAAAGCATCCATCCATTGTTATCCAACTCACAGCATCCATCCATTGTTAGCCAACTCACAGCATCTATCCATTGTTAGCCAACTCACAGCATCCATCCATTGTTAGCCAACTCACAGCATCCATCCATTGTTATCCAACTCACAGCATCCATCCATTGTTAGCCAACTCACAGCATCCATCCATTGTTAGCCACTCACAGCATCCATTGTTATCCAACTCACAGCATCCATTCATTGTTATCCAACTCACAGCACCCATTCATTGTTATCCAACTCACAGCATCCATCCATTGTTAGCCACTCACAGCATCCATCCATTGTTATCCAACTCAAAGCATCCATTCATTGCTAGCCACTCACAGCATCCATTCATTGTTATCCAACTCAAAGCATCCATCCATTGTTAGCCACTCACAGCATCCATTGTTATCCAACTCACAGCATCCATTGTTATCCAACTCACAGCATCCATTCATTGTTATCCAACTCACAGCATCCATCCATTGTTAGCCACTCACAGCATCCATTCATTGTTATCCAACTCAAAGCATCCATCCATTGTTAGCCAACTCACAGCATCCATCCATTGTTAGCCAACTCACAGCATCCATCCATTGTTAGCCAACTCACAGCATCCATCCATTGTTAGCCAACTCACAGCATCCATCCATTGTTAGCCAACTCACAGCATCCATCCATTGTTAGCCACTCACAGCATCCATTGTTATCCAACTCACAGCATCCATTCATTGTTATCCAACTCACAGCATCCATTCATTGTTATCCAACTCACAGCATCCATCCATTGTTAGCCACTCACAGCATCCATCCATTGTTATCCAACTCAAAGCATCCATTTATTGCTAGCCACTCACAGCATCCATTCATTGTTATCCAACTCAAAGCATCCATCCATTGTTAGCCACTCACAGCATCCATTGTTATCCAACTCACAGCATCCATTGTTATCCAACTCACAGCATCCATTCATTGTTATCCAACTCACAGCATCCATCCATTGTTAGCCACTCACAGCATCCATTCATTGTTATCCAACTCAAAGCATCCATCCATTGTTAGCCAACTCACAGCATCCATCCATTGTTAGCCAACTCACAGCATCCATCCATTGTTAGCCAACTCACAGCATCCATCCATTGTTAGTCAACTCACAGCATCCATCCATTGTTAGCCACTCACAGCATCCATCCATTGTTATCCAACTCACAGCATCCATTCATTGTTATCCAACTCAAAGCATCCATCCATTGTTATCCAACTCAAAGCATCCATCCATTGTTATCCAACTCACAGCATCCATCCATTGTTAGCCAACTCACAGCATCTATCCATTGTTATCCAACTCACAGCATCCATCCATTGTTAGCCAACTCACAGCATCCATCCATTGTTAGCCACTCACAGCATCCATTGTTATCCAACTCACAGCATCCATTGTTATCCAACTCACAGCATCCATTCATTGTTATCCAACTCACAGCATCCATCCATTGTTAGCCACTCACAGCATCCATCCATTGTTATCCAACTCAAAGCATCCATTCATTGCTAGCCACTCACAGCATCCATTCATTGTTATCCAACTCAAAGCATCCATCCATTGTTAGCCAACTCACAGCATCCATCCATTGTTATCCAACTCACAGCATCCATCCATTGTTATCCAACTCAAAGCATCCATCCATTGTTATCCAACTCAAAGCATCCATCCATTGTTATCCAACTCACAGCATCCATCCATTGTTAGCCAACTCACAGCATCCATCCATTGTTATCCAACTCACAGCATCCATTCATTGTTATCCAACTCAAAGCATCCATCCATTGTTAGCCAACTCACAGCATCCATCCATTGTTAGCCAACTCACAGCATCCATCCATTGTTATCCAACTCAAAGCATCCATCCATTGTTATCCAACTCACAGCATCCATCCATTGTTATCCAACTCACAGCATCCATCCATTGTTATCCAACTCACAGCATCCATTCATTGTTATCCAACTCACAGCATCCATTCATTGTTATCCAACTCACAGCATCCATCCATTGTTAGCCACTCACAGCATCCATCCATTGTTATCCAACTCAAAGCATCCATTCATTGCTAGCCACTCACAGCATCCATTCATTGTTATCCAACTCAAAGCATCCATCAATTGTTAGCCACTCACAGCATCCATTGTTATCCAACTCACAGCATCCATTGTTATCCAACTCACAGCATCCATTCATTGTTATCCAACTCACAGCATCCATCCATTGTTAGCCACTCACAGCATCCATTCATTGTTATCCAACTCAAAGCATCCATCCATTGTTAGCCAACTCACAGCATCCATCCATTGTTAGCCAACTCACAGCATCCATCCATTGTTAGCCAACTCACAGCATCCATCCATTGTTAGTCAACTCACAGCATCCATCCATTGTTAGCCACTCACAGCATCCATCCATTGTTATCCAACTCACAGCATCCATCCATTGCTATCCAACTCACAGCATCCATCCATTGTTATCCAACTCACAGCATCCATCCATTGTTATCCAACTCACAGCATCCATCCATTGTTAGCCAACTCACAGCATCCATCCATTGTTATCCAACTCACAGCATCCATCCATTGTTAGCCAACTCACAGCATCCATCCATTGTTAGCCACTCACAGCATCCATTGTTATCCAACTCACAGCATCCATTGTTATCCAACTCACAGCATCCATTCATTGTTATCCAACTCACAGCATCCATCCATTGTTAGCCACTCACAGCATCCATCCATTGTTATCCAACTCAAAGCATCCATTCATTGCTAGCCACTCACAGCATCCATTCATTGTTATCCAACTCAAAGCATCCATCCATTGTTAGCCAACTCACAGCATCCATCCATTGTTATCCAACTCAAAGCATCCATCCATTGTTATCCAACTCAAAGCATCCATCCATTGTTATCCAACTCACAGCATCCATCCATTGTTAGCCAACTCACAGCATCCATCCATTGTTATCCAACTCACAGCATCCATTCATTGTTATCCAACTCAAAGCATCCATCCATTGTTAGCCAACTCACAGCATCCATCCATTGTTAGCCAACTCACAGCATCCATCCATTGTTATCCAACTCAAAGCATCCATCCATTGTTATCCAACTCACAGCATCCATCCATTGTTATCCAACTCACAGCATCCATCCATTGTTATCCAACTCACAGCATCCATCCATTGTTATCCAACTCACAGCATCCATCCATTGTTAGCCACTCACAGCATCCATCCATTGTTATCCAACTCACAGCATCCATCCATTGTTATCCAACTCACAGCATCCATCCATTGTTAGCCAACTCACAGCATCCATCCATTGTTAGCCAACTCACAGCATCCATCCATTGTTAGCCAACTCACAGCATCCATCCATTGTTATCCAACTCACAGCAACCATCCATTGTTAGCCAACTCACAGCATCCATCCATTGTTAGCCAACTCACAGCATCCATCCATTGTTATCCAACTCACAGCAACCATCCATTGTTAGCCAACTCACAGCATCCATCCATTGTTATCCAACTCACAGCATCCATCCATTGTTAGCCACTCACAGCATCCATCCATTGTTATCCAACTCACAGCATCCATCCATTGTTATCCAACTCACAGCATCCATCCATTGTTATCCAACTCACAGCATCCATCCATTGTTAGCCACTCACAGCATCCATTCATTGTTATCCAACTCAAAGCATCCATCCATTGTTAGCCAACTCACAGCATCCATCCATTGTTAGCCAACTCACAGCATCCATCCATTGTTAGCCAACTCACAGCATCCATCCATTGTTAGTCAACTCACAGCATCCATCCATTGTTATCCAACTCACAGCATCCATCCATTGTTATCCAACTCACAGCATCCATCCATTGCTATCCAACTCACAGCATCCATCCATTGTTATCCAACTCACAGCATCCATCCATTGTTATCCAACTCACAGCATCCATCCATTGTTATCCAACTCACAGCATCCATTCATTGTTATCCAACTCACAGCATCCATCCATTGTTAGCCACTCACAGCATCCATCCATTGTTATCCAACTCAAAGCATCCATTTATTGCTAGCCACTCACAGCATCCATTCATTGTTATCCAACTCAAAGCATCCATCCATTGTTAGCCACTCACAGCATCCATTGTTATCCAACTCACAGCATCCATTGTTATCCAACTCACAGCATCCATTCATTGTTATCCAACTCACAGCATCCATCCATTGTTAGCCACTCACAGCATCCATTCATTGTTATCCAACTCAAAGCATCCATCCATTGTTAGCCAACTCACAGCATCCATCCATTGTTAGCCAACTCACAGCATCCATCCATTGTTAGCCAACTCACAGCATCCATCCATTGTTAGTCAACTCACAGCATCCATCCATTGTTAGCCACTCACAGCATCCATCCATTGTTATCCAACTCACAGCATCCATTCATTGTTATCCAACTCAAAGCATCCATCCATTGTTATCCAACTCAAAGCATCCATCCATTGTTATCCAACTCACAGCATCCATCCATTGTTAGCCAACTCACAGCATCTATCCATTGTTATCCAACTCACAGCATCCATCCATTGTTAGCCAACTCACAGCATCCATCCATTGTTAGCCACTCACAGCATCCATTGTTATCCAACTCACAGCATCCATTGTTATCCAACTCACAGCATCCATTCATTGTTATCCAACTCACAGCATCCATCCATTGTTAGCCACTCACAGCATCCATCCATTGTTATCCAACTCAAAGCATCCATTCATTGCTAGCCACTCACAGCATCCATTCATTGTTATCCAACTCAAAGCATCCATCCATTGTTAGCCAACTCACAGCATCCATCCATTGTTATCCAACTCACAGCATCCATCCATTGTTATCCAACTCAAAGCATCCATCCATTGTTATCCAACTCAAAGCATCCATCCATTGTTATCCAACTCACAGCATCCATCCATTGTTAGCCAACTCACAGCATCCATCCATTGTTATCCAACTCACAGCATCCATTCATTGTTATCCAACTCAAAGCATCCATCCATTGTTAGCCAACTCACAGCATCCATCCATTGTTAGCCAACTCACAGCATCCATCCATTGTTATCCAACTCAAAGCATCCATCCATTGTTATCCAACTCACAGCATCCATCCATTGTTATCCAACTCACAGCATCCATCCATTGTTATCCAACTCACAGCATCCATTCATTGTTATCCAACTCACAGCATCCATTCATTGTTATCCAACTCACAGCATCCATCCATTGTTAGCCACTCACAGCATCCATCCATTGTTATCCAACTCAAAGCATCCATTCATTGCTAGCCACTCACAGCATCCATTCATTGTTATCCAACTCAAAGCATCCATCAATTGTTAACCACTCACAGCATCCATTGTTATCCAACTCACAGCATCCATTGTTATCCAACTCACAGCATCCATTCATTGTTATCCAACTCACAGCATCCATCCATTGTTAGCCACTCACAGCATCCATTCATTGTTATCCAACTCAAAGCATCCATCCATTGTTAGCCAACTCACAGCATCCATCCATTGTTAGCCAACTCACAGCATCCATCCATTGTTAGCCAACTCACAGCATCCATCCATTGTTAGCCACTCACAGCATCCATTGTTATCCAACTCACAGCATCCATTCATTGTTATCCAACTCACAGCATCCATTCATTGTTATCCAACTCACAGCATCCATCCATTGTTAGCCACTCACAGCATCCATCCATTGTTATCCAACTCACAGCATCCATCCATTGTTAGCCAACTCACAGCATCCATCCATTGTTATCCAACTCACAGCATCCATCCATTGTTAGCCAACTCACAGCATCCATCCATTGTTAGCCACTCACAGCATCCATTGTTATCCAACTCACAGCATCCATTGTTATCCAACTCACAGCATCCATTCATTGTTATCCAACTCACAGCATCCATCCATTGTTAGCCACTCACAGCATCCATCCATTGTTATCCAACTCAAAGCATCCATTCATTGCTAGCCACTCACAGCATCCATTCATTGTTATCCAACTCAAAGCATCCATCCATTGTTAGCCAACTCACAGCATCCATCCATTGTTATCCAACTCACAGCATCCATCCATTGTTATCCAACTCAAAGCATCCATCCATTGTTATCCAACTCAAAGCATCCATCCATTGTTATCCAACTCACAGCATCCATCCATTGTTAGCCAACTCACAGCATCCATCCATTGTTATCCAACTCACAGCATCCATTCATTGTTATCCAACTCAAAGCATCCATCCATTGTTAGCCAACTCACAGCATCCATCCATTGTTAGCCAACTCACAGCATCCATCCATTGTTATCCAACTCAAAGCATCCATCCATTGTTATCCAACTCACAGCATCCATCCATTGTTATCCAACTCACAGCATCCATCCATTGTTATCCAACTCACAGCATCCATCCATTGTTATCCAACTCACAGCATCCATCCATTGTTAGCCACTCACAGCATCCATCCATTGTTATCCAACTCACAGCATCCATCCATTGTTATCCAACTCACAGCATCCATCCATTGTTAGCCAACTCACAGCATCCATCCATTGTTAGCCAACTCACAGCATCCATCCATTGTTAGCCAACTCACAGCATCCATCCATTGTTATCCAACTCACAGCAACCATCCATTGTTAGCCAACTCACAGCATCCATCCATTGTTAGCCAACTCACAGCATCCATCCATTGTTATCCAACTCACAGCAACCATCCATTGTTAGCCAACTCACAGCAATCCATCCATTGTTATCCAACTCACAGCATCCATCCATTGTTAGCCACTCACAGCATCCATCCATTGTTATCCAACTCACAGCATCCATCCATTGTTATCCAACTCACAGCATCCATCCATTGTTATCCAACTCACAGCATCCATCCATTGTTAGCCACTCACAGCATCCATTCATTGTTATCCAACTCAAAGCATCCATCCATTGTTAGCCAACTCACAGCATCCATCCATTGTTAGCCAACTCACAGCATCCATCCATTGTTAGCCAACTCACAGCATCCATCCATTGTTAGTCAACTCACAGCATCCATCCATTGTTAGCCACTCACAGCATCCATCCATTGTTATCCAACTCACAGCATCCATCCATTGCTATCCAACTCACAGCATCCATCCATTGTTATCCAACTCACAGCATCCATCCATTGTTATCCAACTCACAGCATCCATCCATTGTTAGCCAACTCACAGCATCCATCCATTGTTATCCAACTCACAGCATCCATCCATTGTTAGCCAACTCACAGCATCCATCCATTGTTAGCCACTCACAGCATCCATTGTTATCCAACTCACAGCATCCATTGTTATCCAACTCACAGCATCCATTCATTGTTATCCAACTCACAGCATCCATCCATTGTTAGCCACTCACAGCATCCATCCATTGTTATCCAACTCAAAGCATCCATTCATTGCTAGCCACTCACAGCATCCATTCATTGTTATCCAACTCAAAGCATCCATCCATTGTTATCCAACTCAAAGCATCCATCCATTGTTATCCAACTCAAAGCATCCATCCATTGTTATCCAACTCACAGCATCCATCCATTGTTAGCCAACTCACAGCATCCATCCATTGTTATCCAACTCACAGCATCCATTCATTGTTATCCAACTCAAAGCATCCATCCATTGTTAGCCAACTCACAGCATCCATCCATTGTTAGCCAACTCACAGCATCCATCCATTGTTATCCAACTCAAAGCATCCATCCATTGTTATCCAACTCACAGCATCCATCCATTGTTATCCAACTCACAGCATCCATCCATTGTTATCCAACTCACAGCATCTGTAGTGCACTGCGTTGCCCTGTCCCTCCCACGCGGGCATAGTCAACGTGCACTGCTCTTGGCACGTACTGTATGTATGCACGCACTGTTGCGTAATGCGCTCATGGCTGGACTGCACGTCGGCCTGCCTGCACTGGACGGCACTATATAACAACTCAAATATACGGCCCAAGAGGCCACGTTCCTTTCTCACTCAACTGCACTACAATGGCGTCGCAAGTCAGTATTCAAACCCCACCCGCACTGGACCTGCGCACGGACCCTAGCACAGCCCAGACAAAATGGAAGAAATGGCTCGCCCAGTTCCAGCTGTTCGCGGTCGCCGCAGGCATCGACGACAAGAAGCGGCTGCGCCAGCTGCTACTGTACACCGCCGGCGAGGACCTGCAGGCGATCGCGGCCGGCCTCACCAACGAGGCGGCGGGCAAGGACATCGATACACTCGTTGTCGCGCTCAATCAGCACTTCGACGGCAAGCGGAATATGCCGTTCACCCGCTACCAGTTCAGGCTCTGCACTCAGCGCCCCGGTGAGCCCATAGACGACTGGCTCCAGCGCCTCAAGGACGCCGCCGACTGCTGCGCCTTCGGTGACCTGCGAGAGTCTCTGATCCGTGATCAGGTGATTGCCTGCTGCAGCTCCGACCAGCTCCGTCGAAAGCTGCTAGCCATCGACAACGTGGACCTGGAGCAGGCGGTGCGGGCGGCCCGGGCCATGGAAGCGGCGGAGGCCCAAGCGAGCGTCATGGAGGCCAACGATGCGTCTGTGCAGCGGCTCCGACGTCAGGAGGCCGGTGCAGCAGCCCCTGCAGCGCGGCGGCCGACAGGGCAGCCGCAAGACAAGCAGCCGAACGGCAGGCAGACCAGGTGCATCAGGTGCGGAGCCCCCGGCCACCGCACGTGCAGCGCAGCCGAAGGCAAGACGTGCAACCGCTGCGGCAAGCGAAATCACCTGGCGAGGGCCTGCCTGTCCCGGCCGAAGGAAGACGTCCACGCCCTGCAGGCTGACAGCGACAGTTCAGCGGCGGAGGACGGCGTGTTCTGCCTGACCGTGGCAGCCACAGGAACCGCGGCAGCCGGAGCCCAGACGTCGGTGTTCGTCGGTTCAACGCAGCTGCCCGTGCTGGTGGACAGCGGCGCTGACTGCAACATCATCACCGAGCAGGCCTGGCGGACACTGCCGGGACCCCCGCAGCTGCAGGCAACTCGCACGAAGATCTTCGCCTTCCGCTCGCCGAAGCCGCTCAGCACTCTGGGAGCCTGCAGCCTTCGGGTGTCAACGGGGCAGAACAGTAGGGACGGTTCGCTTCATCGTCGTCCCCGGCGGCGGCACCAACATCCTGGGACGTGAGGCCTCGACTGCGCTCCGGCTCCTGAGCCTGGGGCCTCAGGTCCACGCGATCGAGGCAACCGAGACGGAGGACCCCGCTATCCAGGCGGTCGTCAGGCAATTTCCCGAGCTCTTCAGAGGCCTCGGCAAGGTCAAGGACGTCTCTGTGCAGATCAACATCAAATCCGACGCCAGACCAATCTGCCACCCGCCCTCCCGCGTTCCGGTGCACCTCCGGGAGGCGCTGGACCGCGAGCTAGACGAGCAGGAGCAGCTGGGCATCATCCAGCCAGTCGAGGGCCCCACGCCGTGGGTCAGCCGCATCGTCGTGGTGCCGAAGGAGGACGGCAAGAGCGTGCGGATCACGCAGGATCTGCGCGACGTGAACAAGGCGGCGCTGAGGGAGCGACACCAGATCCCGACATTCGAGGAGGCGACAAGCGACATGGCTGGCTCATCGATCTTCAGCAAGCTCGACATCTTCAAAGCATTCCACCAGATTGAAATCAGCGAGGACAGCCGGAAGTACTTCGTGTTCTCAACGCCCCGAGGAATGCGGCAGTTGACTCGCCTGAGTATGGGATTCGCCTCTGCGTCAGAGATCCTACAGCGCGTGATGCAGCGAGTGCTGGAGGGCCTGACGGGTGTTAAGTGGATCCACGACGACATCATTGTCCACAGCCGAGACCTGAAGGCTCACAAGACTCACGTGGCTGCCTGCCTGACCAGACTGCGAGAGCACGGCATCACCCTCAACGGCAGCAAGTGCCGCTGGGGGATCGGCAAGGCAAAGTTCATGGCGATGACGCTGTCCAAGTTTGGGATCCAGCCATCACAAGAGAAGATCGCCGAGCTGCAAGCCTTCAAAGACCCACAGTCCGTCAAGGAGGTCCGGTCGTTTCTCGGCCTGGCCAATCACCTGGAAAAGTTCATGCCCCAGCTAGCGGACATGGCGGAGCCGCTCAGGCGGCTGACACGGAAGGGCCAGGAGTTTGTCTGGGACAGCGAGCAGCAGCAGGCCTTCCAGAACGTCAAGGAGTGCATCTCGGAGAGCCGCACCCTGGCCTTCTTCGACAAACAGCTGCCAACAGAGCTGGTGGTCGATGCATCGCCCGCTGGCGTCGGCGCCATCCTGCAGCAGCGGCACCCCGGGGGGCAGACCCGGCCGGTGGCCTACGCGAGCCGCACCCTCAGCGAGGTCGAGCGGCGCTACAGCCAGATCGAGCGCGAGGCCCTGGGCGTCAAGTTCGGCTGCCTAAAGTTCGCGTTCTACCTGGAGGGCTGTCCTCATTTCGACGTCTACACCGACCACAAGCCGCTGCTGGGCATCTACAGGCCAGACTCCCGGCCACCGCCGCGACTCGAGCGCATCATGCTACAGACGCAGCACTTCTCGTTCACGCTACACTACCGCAAGGGCGAGGACAATCCGGCCGATCCCCTGAGCCGCAACCCGCTGCCGGAGACGTCGCCGGGCATGGACGTGGCCGCGGAGACCAGGCTGCTCAACGCCGTGGTCCAGGCCGCGACACCGAAGGGCCTGACGATGGACAGGATTCGCGCTGCAACCGAGAGGGACCCCGCCCTGACGGTCGTCATGCAAGCCCTAGCGACGGGCCACTGGCGCTGCGGCGCCGCGGCCCCGGCGCACAGCTTCCGGTCCCTGAAGGATGAGCTCAGCGTCCACGACGGCGTGGTGCTCCGGGGCAGCAAGATCGTGATCCCGGCGGAGCTGCAGCAGCTGACCATCGCACTGGCACACCAGGGTCACCTCGGCCAGAAGAAAACGTGCGACCGGCTGCAGCGGAAGGTCTGGTGGCCCGGCATGACACAGCAGGTCGAGGCCGTTGTCTCCCGCTGCCGCCCGTGCCAGGCGGCTCGACCGGACGGCGCCGTCAAGCAGCCGCCGATGCAACCGACACCGCTGCCCCCGGGGCCGTGGCAATCGCTGAGCGTGGACGTCTGCGGACCGTTCCCGACGGGCGAGAACGTGGTGGTCCTGGTGGACTACTTCAGCCGGTACCCGGACACCTACGTGGTGCGCAGCCTCACGAGCGCCAGCATCATCACCTGCGCCATGGCCTCGTTCAGTCGCTTCGGCGTGCCACAGCAGATCACCACGGACAACGCGACCTACTTCACGAGCGAGGAGTTTAAGGAGTTCCTCGACGGCCTCGGAGTCCAGCACCGCAGGGTCACCCCACTCTACCCGGCAGCGAACGGCGAGGTCGAGCGATTCAACCGCAGCCTCAACAAGTGTGTCAACGCCGCGGCAGCGGAGGGCAAGGACTGGCGCCGGGCCATCCATGAGTGGCTGCTCGGCTACCGCAACTCAGTGCACCGCGGCACGGGCCGGTCGCCCAACGATCTCATGTTTAACAGGGCCGTAGGCGACCTCCTGCCGGCCGGCCCCGCGGAGCAGCTGGACGACGCCGGTCGGCAGCTGCAGCGTCATGACCGCAGCTACAAGCAGGCGATGCGCCGCGCGACTGACAAGCGACGAGCGGCAGCACCACACGGCATCGCGGCGGGCGCCCGCGTGCTGCTTAGGAACCGCGGCAAGGCCAAACTGCGGTGCCCGTTCGACCCGCGCCCCTGGCTCGTCAAAGCGGTCCACGGCGATGCACTGACGCTGGAGAGAGGCGAGGCCGTGCTGCGGCGGCACGTGACTGAGACCAAGCCGCTGCGCGAGTGCCCCTGGGAGCCAGACGAACCGCGGGACGGCCGGCCCGCTCATCCGCAGCCCGCCACAGACGGCGGCGCCACGGACGGTGCCATAGCGCAGAGGCCCCACCCCAGGCAGGCTAAGAGGCACATCTGCTATAAGGAGTGACTGTAGTGACAGGGCCTGAGAGGCATCTTTCCATGCGAACTATTTGCGTTTTTTTTGCGTTCTGATTTTTCAAGACCCACTCAATGCGCCGCGCGTTTGACCTTTTTACTCTGAGGGGGAGAGATGTAGTGCACTGCGTTGCCCTGTCCCTCCCACGCGGGCATAGTCAACGTGCACTGCTCTTGGCACGTACTGTATGTATGCACGCACTGTTGCGTAATGCGCTCATGGCTGGACTGCACGTCGGCCTGCCTGCACTGGACGGCACTATATAACAACTCAAATATACGGCCCAAGAGGCCACGTTCCTTTCTCACTCAACTGCACTACAGCATCCATCCATTGTTATCCAACTCACAGCATCCATCCATTGTTAGCCACTCACAGCATCCATCCATTGTTATCCAACTCACAGCATCCATCCATTGTTATCCAACTCACAGCATCCATCCATTGTTAGCCAACTCACAGCATCCATCCATTGTTAGCCAACTCACAGCATCCATCCATTGTTAGCCAACTCACAGCATCCATCCATTGTTATCCAACTCACAGCAACCATCCATTGTTAGCCAACTCACAGCATCCATCCATTGTTAGCCAACTCACAGCATCCATCCATTGTTAGCCACTCACAGCATCCATCCATTGTTATCCAACTCACAGCATCCATCCATTGTTATCCAACTCACAGCATCCATCCATTGTTATCCAACTCACAGCATCCATCCATTGTTATCCAACTCACAGCATCCATCCATTGTTATCCAACTCACAGCATCCATCCATTGTTATCCAACTCACAGCATCCATCCATTGTTAGCCAACTCACAGCATCCATCCATTGTTAGCCACTCACAGCATCCATTGTTATCCAACTCACAGCATCCATTGTTATCCAACTCACAGCATCCATTCATTGTTATCCAACTCACAGCATCCATCCATTGTTAGCCACTCACAGCATCCATCCATTGTTATCCAACTCAAAGCATCCATTCATTGCTAGCCACTCACAGCATCCATTCATTGTTATCCAACTCAAAGCATCCATCCATTGTTAGCCAACTCACAGCATCCATCCATTGTTATCCAACTCACAGCATCCATTCATTGTTATCCAACTCAACTTGACTTACTTGACTTATCTGCAGGGCGGTCCGACGGACGCAGCGGGGAGGCGGGAGTCGCCCATTCCGCTAATCCCTGAAAGACCCGCAATCGACCGATGGCGCGGGGCCAGTCAGGGAGGTCCGTGTTCGGTCCTTCCTGCAGCTTGTTCCTCGCTGGGGAAGAAAGAGGCTCGTCTGGTAGCCCTTAGGAACCGGACGAGCCGCGGGATGTTCTCGGATCTGCAAACATCGTCCATTGATGGGTTTGGTCCGAGGTGATTGAGCCTCTCTCTGGTGAAGAAAGGGCAGTGGCAGACGAAGTGCAGGGCATCCTCGTCCTCAAGGTTGCAGAAAGGGCACAGCTCACTCCGGAGGTCTCCACGGAGGAAACAGTGTCTGGCGTAGCAGCCATGGCCCGTGAGGGTCATGGTGAGGGCCCGGATGTCCTTCCGGGTCTGGTTCAGAAGGACCTTCCGGAGCCGAGCGGATGGCACTGGAACTGCCGCTTTGGATTGGCGGCAGTTAGTGGTGCTTCTCCACCGGGTAAGATGGAGGTTGGCGGTCCAATCATTAATCTGACGATAAATGACGGTGCTCGGAATCGGAGCCGGGGGGGAGGGGCCCGGCGCAGAGCTGGCTCCTCCCTGCTTGGCCAGGTGGTCAGCAAGCTCGTTACCAGGGAAACCGGCGTGCCCTGGTATCCACTGAAGTCTGACGGTATTCTTACCGGCCAGGTTATTGAGCTGCCGGACGCAGTCGGAGACTGTCCGGGAGGTTGTGGTGGTGTGACAGAGGGCTTGCAGAGCAGCCTGACTGTCCGAGTGAAAGATGATAGTCCTGCCTGAGATGTTTTTCTCATTCAACTCCGCAGCGCAGGAGCTGATGGCCAGGACCTCGTTCTGGAAAACGCTCGAGGATTTTCCAGTGTGTTGGGCGTGTGTGGCGACAACACGTCCGTTGATAAGGATACAGACCCCGAAGCCAGCGGAGCCATCCTTCATGGATCCGTCCGTGTAGCAGTGGACCTCCTGGGTGTTCCAGTGGTCGCTAACTTGGTCCCTGGTGGGGATGAGAACCTTAAAGCGCTGAAGGAGGTTGAGCGAGCACGGTTCACCGTCCGTAAGGACATTGATTCCGTTGCTCGCACCCAAGTCTCTCAGGCAAAGGTCCGTGTGCGGCAGGAGCTTTCGCTTCGCTGCCGCTCGTTGGGGGACGAAGCGCACACCGGCATCAAGGAGACGCCGGGCGGTTTTTGCCGCCTCCCCGCGGATAAAGATATCGAGCGGGAGGATGTTCAAGAAGGCGTTGAGGCCATCGAAGGGGGCGGATGGCGGGGCGCTCATGATCGTCCGACATGCGCGACCTTGCACTCTCCGAAGAGTCTCATGGCAGGTCTTAAGCTGAAGGGCGCTAGCCCAGATCAGTCCGGCGTACGAGACAGCCGGCCTGACCATAGCAGTGTAGATCCACCATAGGCGTTTGGGGGTGAGACCCCACGTGTTGCCCACCGCCCTGCGCAGCTGCGCCAGGATCGCAAAGGCCTTTTTGGCTTTGGCATGGACATGAGGAGTCCAGCTGAGCCTGTGATCGAGCGTTATGCCCAGGCATTTAGTTTGCTTCTGGAAGGTGATGTCCTTTCCATACAGCTGGAGGGGGCGAATATGCCATTTGTTTTTGCTGGTGAACATGATCGCCGCTGTCTTAGACTCGGAGAGCTTCAGACCGCAGCGAGTTGCCCATCTTTCGGCGTTGTTGATAAAGTTTTGCAGAAGGTCTCGGAGGGCCTCTGGTACCGGGCCAGATGCCACTGCCGTAACATCATCCGCATAGCCGACCTTTAGGATGGGGTCTGGCTGAGAGTCTCGTAAGAGCTCGTCGATAACCATGTTCCAGAGAACTGGTGAGAGGACGCCGCCTTGTGGGCAACCTTTGCAGACAGTGACCGTCCGCTGGTGTCCAAGAAGGTGTGCCGTAGCAGTGCGGTGGCGGACCATGTACATGATCCACCTCCTAAGATGCGAATGCGTGTGCCGCATACGTAGGGCCCTGTCAAACGCCTCGAAGAGAACGTTGTCGAAGGCCCCGTCAATATCCAGGAAGATGCTCAGGGCAAAGCCGTTCCCGAGGACGGCCTTTTCCAGAGCGTCCACCAGAGCGTGGAGAGCGCTTTCGGTGGAACGTCCCGACCGAAAGGCGTGTTGATTGCCGCTTAGTGGCATATTTTTCAGCTCCACAGAGAGGAGGCGCCAGAGCACCAATCTCTCCATCAGTTTGACCATGGTGGAGGTAAGGCTAATTGGCCGAAACGATTTAATGGAATGGTAGTCCGGGCGGCCTGGCTTGGGGATAAAAACCACCCTCGCCTCGGTCCATGCCTTCGGAACATACCCAAGCACAATGCAAGCCTTAAGGAGCTTGCAAAGATTTGTGAGGAAGCCATGGCATTTTACCGCCTCGCGGATGAAGGCTGGTATAATGCCGTCCGGCCCCGGGGATTTGAAGGGTTTGAAAGACTGGGCTGCCTTGGTAACCCGGTCTTCAGTAATGATGGACGTCGCAAGGATATGACCTCCCTCGGTGTGATCCGGGGGGTCTGTCCCTGCTGGCACGCTGGGGAAAAAGGCTGTGAGCATAGTGTCGAGCGTTTCCCCAGGGTTCTCGGTGGGTCGGCCATCGGCCTTCCTCACCGTCGAAAGCTTGGACATTTTGTCCAGCGTGAGGGCTTTGACAATTCTGGAGGTGGGGCGAGTGCCCTCAAGCTCCTCACAGTATTGCCGCCACTTGCTGTTTTTGGCGTTTCTGACTTCCTTCTTGAAGCTATGGATGGCTTCGAGATACGCAGCCTGATCAGCCGGGTTTTTTGTCTTCGTGGCCCTGCGGTGCAGCCGCTTCGCCGTTCGACGGAGCTCGCCGAGCTGCGGATTCCACCAAGGGGCCGAAGTTTTGCCTCTGTAAGCTTTGAGGGGGCAGGAGGCCTCGAAGGCGGTGGTCAGCGAGTTGGTGAGAAACTCAGCTAGCTCATCCGCTTCATCGCAGGTGTTGGCGGGGGGGCTTAGGTTTCGTTGGGTTCCTTCGAGGTTATGCCTGAAGGCTTCCCAATCGGTATTCCTAGCGTTCCTTTTCCAAGTGATCTGGTTAGTGCAGCGTGCACCCGCCAGTTGGAAAGAGATGTATTTGTGATCAGAGAGGGAGGTCTCCGGCAGAACCTGCCACTCCCTAAGGCTCTGGTAAAGCCCAGGTGTGGCTAGAGTGGCGTCGATGACCTCAGACCACCGGCCATTGTCAAAGGTCGGGGTGCTCCCTGTGTTGCAGAACTCCAGGGACGTGGTTAAGATGTAGGCAAGGAGGTCCTCGCCTCTCGAGTTAATGTCAGAGCTCCCCCAGTGGGTGTGGTGGGCGTTAATATCGCCAGCCACTATGAGCTCATAGTTTTTGGCAGCGCAGGTTTCAGTCAGAGAGATCAGCTCCTCAGGGACTGCCGGCCTGTCGCCCGGTAAGTAAACCGAGGCGATTAAGACGGTTTTTCCTGGGAGGATGTTCTCCGTCTGGATGACACAGGTGTCCCGATCAGAAAGGTCGGGTCTGTGCCAGGCGTTGAGGGAGTCTCTCACGAGGATGCACGCCCTGGGAGTTTGGTTCTCCCAGTGACGGCTGTTGTAGAGGCAGTGATACCCATTGGGTACATTTTGAGGCTTACCTTTATGAGTCCACGGCTCCTGGACGAGGATGAGACCCGGCATGTTGAGCTCGACATAGCGCATCAGATTGACGGATGCAGCTATGCAGTGTTGCAGGTTAACCTGCAGGCAGGTGATCCCAGTGTGGCCGATCATGGTCCAGCGGGAGTCTCCTTGAGCAGCTCGTCCTCCTCAGACGGGGTCGGGCTGCAGACCTCCATGAGTAGCGGCGCGCCCGCAACCGCTGTGGAGGGAACGGCGGGAATCGCTGCGGAGAGCTGCTGCTCTGACCGCTGCGTGTCCCGGCCGCTCCACCCAACAACGGTGCAGTCGCTGCCGTCACTCGACGCCTCGCCCTCGGGGGTCGGGTCCGTGTGGATGGCAGCCTCCTTCCGGTGAGGGGGATCCTCAGACCAGTCGGTGGCCACCGCTCCGTGGGTCCCGGCACTTTGCGGCTGGCTGGGAGGAAGGGAGGTTTGCGCTTTTGTAGCGCGGGAGCGCTCCAGGTGCTCTCTGAGCGCTCGGGCTTCGCTGAGCGCCCGCAAGACCAGGCCCGATTTGCGGTTGTTGCGGGCTGGTCTACGATCTCGGGGGCCGGATTCGGCGATGCGGATATTTTTGCCCGGGCGGGGGTCCGCGGACGTTGCATGCCGCTTAGCTGGCGGAGCTTTCGCCCCAGAGCCAGGAGCGGCCCGCTTATTTTCCGATCCCTCCCCGGCCTTCCTCTCCTGACAATCCAGGATGGTCAGCGGGTAGAGTCCCGGTTTGATTACGCTCTTGTGAGGGATCCTTTTGGACCAGGCTTCGGAGAAGCCGTAGATCGCCGTGAAACCCTCCGCTTCTTTGCGGACGGTTTCGTGGCAGATCAGCCCGGAGGCTGGGAGGTCCGGGTTCATCTTCAGCAGCAGCTGCCGAAGTTGGTCCCCGGACCGGATTGAGCAGGCGTCGGGGACCCAGACACGATGACGTCGGGTCCGTGGACGCTCGGACTCGGTGGTGCACCTCAGTCTTCCGACATCGGTGCTCCACTTGAAGTCTTTGATCCGATCGCGCAGCAGGCGGCTATCCCCCGCCGATTTGCACCAGAGGAGGACAGCCCCCTCCTGCGCTTCGGACCTGACAACGCTGACTGGTGTCCCTGCCAGTGCCAGGTCCGTGAGGCCCTCGTCGATGGTCCTGAGCATGCTTTTGAGCTGCTCGTTTGAGAGGTCCTGTTCCTCGCCGACCACAATGATCGCCGGCTGGACAGGCTCCCGCTTGGCTTTGGAGGCATAGGTCTCCTTGGCCTTGCTGGCGTTGGACGTGCCGGCCTTGTGGGTGGTGGTGGCCGTGATGGCGGTGGGGGCGGCGGCTCCAGATGGCCCTGCTGCGCCTTCCACGCTCTTTCCGTCGGCGTCGGTGCCGGCCTTGGAGATGGTGCTGGCCGGAGCGGCGGTGGGGGGGGCGGCGGATCCAGGTGGCCCTGCCGCATCTTTCGCACCCGCCTCGTGTGCAGGTGTCGGGCGCCCACCAGTCGCGGCCGCCGCAGCATTACGGCGGCGTTCGTTGCGCTTCTGGTTGCGCCTTACACGCGCTTCCTCCGAGCGCTTGCGGCTCGGGTTGCGTTTATCCTGGTCGACGATTTCAGTGGCGGGATTCTCAGTCCCACCAGCTGCACCGAGGACGTGGGACCTGCCAGTGGCAGCGTCCGGAGCGGCCGAGTTTAGCTCGGTTTCGAAAGAAGAGATGGGCGAGGCCATGGCTGAAAAGCAGGTGGGGGGCTGCTCGTTACACGAGTGAGAAAAGCCCGACTGGCCGACACCCCAAGCCAGCCGGGAGCAGCAAAAAGGCACCGTTAGCGGCTGGAATACTCCCCAACCAAAGCGCGGACTGAAGTCCGGCAAAGCCCAGCAGCACGGATGCACTGGGGACATTAGAGGGTACCAAAAGGCCGGTACCGAGGCCTGCGGACTGGCCGCATACCCTGTTAGGGTCAAAGGGTAGTACCATTTCCTCAGAGCCGTAGCCAGAGGTACCTGATCACGCACAGGTGCACGAAGCTGCGGACTGGCCGCATACCCTGTTAAGGTCAAAGGGTAACACCATTTCCTCAGAGCCGTAGCCAGAGGTACCTGATCACGCACAGGTGCACGAAGCTGCGGACTGGCCGCATACCCTGTTAAGGTCAAAGGGTGACACCTTTCCCTCAGAGCCGTAGCCAGAGGTACCTGATCACGCACAGGTGCACGAAGCTGCGGACTGGCCGCATACCCTGTTAAGGTCAAAGGGTGACACCTTTCCCTCAGAGCCGTAGCCAGAGGTACCTGATCACGCACAGGTGCACGAAAACTGCGGACTGGCCGCATACCCTGTTAAGGTCAATGGGTGACACCTTTCCCTCAGAGCCGTAGCCAGAGGTACCTGATCACGCACAGGTGCACGAACGCTGCGGACTGGCCGCATACCCTGTTAAGGTCAAAGGGTGGCACCTTTCCCTCCAGCCGGGGCTAGAGGTACCCAGTTTGGCCAGAGGCCCTGGATGGGTCATCCAACGCTGTTGCCCATTCTGTCCGGCTGCCCTAGGGGCAGCCTTGAACACTCGCGGGGCGTGTACCCATGGGTCAGCTGACGGGGCAGCGTGGAGGGATTCCTGCACCCGAAGGCACAGGTCTCCTTCCTGCCAAGCCTGCTCAAAAAGCGACTGCAGGTGTGAGGCATCGCAGACCTTAGCCCGTGGGCCTGGTCTGACTCATACCTCACAGGCACTGTGTCCCGCCGGTGCGAGCTATCCAACTCAAAGCATCCATCCATTGTTATCCAACTCACAGCATCCATCCATTGTTATCCAACTCACAGCATCCATCCATTGTTATCCAACTCACAGCATCCATCCATTGTTATCCAACTCACAGCATCCATCCATTGTTAGCCAACTCACAGCATCCATCCATTGTTATCCAACTCACAGCATCCATCCATTGTTAGCCAACTCACAGCATCCATCCATTGTTAGCCACTCACAGCATCCATTGTTATCCAACTCACAGCATCCATTGTTATCCAACTCACAGCATCCATTCATTGTTATCCAACTCACAGCATCCATCCATTGTTAGCCACTCACAGCATCCATCCATTGTTATCCAACTCAAAGCATCCATTCATTGCTAGCCACTCACAGCATCCATTCATTGTTATCCAACTCAAAGCATCCATCCATTGTTAGCCAACTCACAGCATCCATCCATTGTTATCCAACTCACAGCATCCATCCATTGTTATCCAACTCAAAGCATCCATCCATTGTTATCCAACTCAAAGCATCCATCCATTGTTATCCAACTCACAGCATCCATCCATTGTTAGCCAACTCACAGCATCCATCCATTGTTATCCAACTCACAGCATCCATTCATTGTTATCCAACTCAAAGCATCCATCCATTGTTAGCCAACTCACAGCATCCATCCATTGTTAGCCAACTCACAGCATCCATCCATTGTTATCCAACTCAAAGCATCCATCCATTGTTATCCAACTCACAGCATCCATCCATTGTTATCCAACTCACAGCATCCATCCATTGTTATCCAACTCACAGCATCCATTCATTGTTATCCAACTCACAGCATCCATTCATTGTTATCCAACTCACAGCATCCATCCATTGTTAGCCACTCACAGCATCCATCCATTGTTATCCAACTCAAAGCATCCATTCATTGCTAGCCACTCACAGCATCCATTCATTGTTATCCAACTCAAAGCATCCATCCATTGTTAGCCACTCACAGCATCCATTGTTATCCAACTCACAGCATCCATTGTTATCCAACTCACAGCATCCATTCATTGTTATCCAACTCACAGCATCCATCCATTGTTAGCCACTCACAGCATCCATTCATTGTTATCCAACTCAAAGCATCCATCCATTGTTAGCCAACTCACAGCATCCATCCATTGTTAGCCAACTCACAGCATCCATCCATTGTTAGCCAACTCACAGCATCCATCCATTGTTAGTCAACTCACAGCATCCATCCATTGTTAGCCACTCACAGCATCCATCCATTGTTATCCAACTCACAGCATCCATCCATTGCTATCCAACTCACAGCATCCATCCATTGTTATCCAACTCACAGCATCCATCCATTGTTATCCAACTCACAGCATCCATCCATTGTTAGCCAACTCACAGCATCCATCCATTGTTATCCAACTCACAGCATCCATCCATTGTTAGCCAACTCACAGCATCCATCCATTGTTAGCCACTCACAGCATCCATTGTTATCCAACTCACAGCATCCATTGTTATCCAACTCACAGCATCCATTCATTGTTATCCAACTCACAGCATCCATCCATTGTTAGCCACTCACAGCATCCATCCATTGTTATCCAACTCAAAGCATCCATTCATTGCTAGCCACTCACAGCATCCATTCATTGTTATCCAACTCAAAGCATCCATCCATTGTTAGCCAACTCACAGCATCCATCCATTGTTATCCAACTCACAGCATCCATCCATTGTTATCCAACTCAAAGCATCCATCCATTGTTATCCAACTCAAAGCATCCATCCATTGTTATCCAACTCACAGCATCCATCCATTGTTAGCCAACTCACAGCATCCATCCATTGTTATCCAACTCACAGCATCCATTCATTGTTATCCAACTCAAAGCATCCATCCATTGTTAGCCAACTCACAGCATCCATCCATTGTTAGCCAACTCACAGCATCCATCCATTGTTATCCAACTCAAAGCATCCATCCATTGTTATCCAACTCACAGCATCCATCCATTGTTAGCCAACTCACAGCATCCATCCATTGTTAGCCACTCACAGCATCCATTGTTATCCAACTCACAGCATCCATTGTTATCCAACTCACAGCATCCATTCATTGTTATCCAACTCACAGCATCCATCCATTGTTAGCCACTCACAGCATCCATCCATTGTTATCCAACTCAAAGCATCCATTCATTGCTAGCCACTCACAGCATCCATTCATTGTTATCCAACTCAAAGCATCCATCCATTGTTAGCCAACTCACAGCATCCATCCATTGTTATCCAACTCACAGCATCCATTCATTGTTATCCAACTCAAAGCATCCATCCATTGTTATCCAACTCAAAGCATCCATCCATTGTTATCCAACTCACAGCATCCATCCATTGTTAGCCAACTCACAGCATCTATCCATTGTTAGCCAACTCACAGCATCCATCCATTGTTAGCCAACTCACAGCATCCATCCATTGTTATCCAACTCACAGCATCCATCCATTGTTAGCCAACTCACAGCATCCATCCATTGTTAGCCACTCACAGCATCCATTGTTATCTAACTCACAGCATCCATTCATTGTTATCCAACTCACAGCATCCATTCATTGTTATCCAACTCACAGCATCCATCCATTGTTAGCCACTCACAGCATCCATCCATTGTTATCCAACTCAAAGCATCCATTCATTGCTAGCCACTCACAGCATCCATTCATTGTTATCCAACTCAAAGCATCCATCCATTGTTAGCCACTCACAGCATCCATTGTTATCCAACTCACAGCATCCATTCATTGTTATCCAACTCACAGCATCCATCCATTGTTAGCCACTCACAGCATCCATTCATTGTTATCCAACTCAAAGCATCCATCCATTGTTAGCCAACTCACAGCATCCATCCATTGTTAGCCAACTCACAGCATCCATCCATTGTTAGCCAACTCACAGCATCCATCCATTGTTAGCCAACTCACAGCATCCATCCATTGTTAGCCAACTCACAGCATCCATCCATTGTTAGCCACTCACAGCATCCTTTGTTATCCAACTCACAGCATCCATCCATTGTTAGCCAACTCACAGCATCCATCCATTGTTAGCCACTCACAGCATCCATTGTTAGCCACTCACAGCATCCATCCATTGTTATCCAACTCACAGCATCCATTCATTGTTATCCAACTCACAGCATCCATTCATTGTTATCCAACTCACAGCATCCATCCATTGTTAGCCACTCACAGCATCCATCCATTGTTATCCAACTCAAAGCATCCATTTATTGCTAGCCACTCACAGCATCCATTCATTGTTATCCAACTCAAAGCATCCATCCATTGTTAGCCACTCACAGCATCCATTGTTATCCAACTCACAGCATCCATTGTTATCCAACTCACAGCATCCATTCATTGTTATCCAACTCACAGCATCCATCCATTGTTAGCCACTCACAGCATCCATTCATTGTTATCCAACTCAAAGCATCCATCCATTGTTAGCCAACTCACAGCATCCATCCATTGTTAGCCAACTCACAGCATCCATCCATTGTTAGCCAACTCACAGCATCCATCCATTGTTATCCAACTCACAGCATCCATCCATTGTTAGCCACTCACAGCATCCATCCATTGTTATCCAACTCACAGCATCCATCCATTGTTATCCAACTCACAGCATCCATCCATTGTTATCCAACTCACAGCATCCATCCATTGTTATCCAACTCACAGCATCCATCCATTGTTATCCAACTCACAGCATCCATCCATTGTTATCCAACTCACAGCATCCATCCATTGTAATCCAACTCACAGCATCCATCCATTGTTAGCCACTCACAGCATCCATTGTTATCCAACTCACAGCATCCATTGTTATCCAACTCACAGCATCCATTGCTATCCAACTCACAGCATCCATTCATTGTTATCCAACTCACAGCATCCATCCATTGTTAGCCACTCACAGCATCCATCCATTGTTAGCCACTCACAGCATCCATCCATTGTTATCCACTCACAGCATCCATCCATTGTTAGCCACTCACAGCATCCATCCATTGTTATCCACTCACAGCATCCATCCATTGTTAGCCAACTCACAGCATCCATCCATTGTTAGCCAACTCACAGCATCCATCCATTGTTAGCCAACTCACAGCATCCATCCATTGTTAGCCAACTCACAGCATCCATCCATTGTTATCCAACTCACAGCAACCATCCATTGTTAGCCAACTCACAGCATCCATCCATTGTTAGCCAACTCACAGCATCCATCCATTGTTAGCCACTCACAGCATCCATCCATTGTTATCCAACTCACAGCATCCATCCATTGTTATCCAACTCACAGCATCCATCCATTGTTATCCAACTCACAGCATCCATCCATTGTTATCCAACTCACAGCATCCATCCATTGTTATCCAACTCACAGCATCCATCCATTGTTATCCAACTCACAGCATCCATCCATTGTTAGCCAACTCACAGCATCCATCCATTGTTAGCCACTCACAGCATCCATTGTTATCCAACTCACAGCATCCATTGTTATCCAACTCACAGCATCCATTCATTGTTATCCAACTCACAGCATCCATCCATTGTTAGCCACTCACAGCATCCATCCATTGTTATCCAACTCAAAGCATCCATTCATTGCTAGCCACTCACAGCATCCATTCATTGTTATCCAACTCAAAGCATCCATCCATTGTTAGCCAACTCACAGCATCCATCCATTGTTATCCAACTCACAGCATCCATTCATTGTTATCCAACTCAAAGCATCCATCCATTGTTATCCAACTCAAAGCATCCATCCATTGTTATCCAACTCACAGCGTCCATCCATTGTTAGCCAACTCACAACATCTATCCATTGTTAGCCAACTCACAGCATCCATCCATTGTTAGCCAACTCACAGCATCCATCCATTGTTATCCAACTCACAGCATCCATCCATTGTTAGCCAACTCACAGCATCCATCCATTGTTAGCCACTCACAGCATCCATTGTTATCCAACTCACAGCATCCATTCATTGTTATCCAACTCACAGCATCCATTCATTGTTATCCAACTCACAGCATCCATCCATTGTTAGCCACTCACAGCATCCATCCATTGTTATCCAACTCAAAGCATCCATTCATTGCTAGCCACTCACAGCATCCATTCATTGTTATCCAACTCAAAGCATCCATCCATTGTTAGCCACTCACAGCATCCATTGTTATCTAACTCACAGCATCCATTGTTATCCAACTCACAGCATCCATTCATTGTTATCCAACTCACAGCATCCATCCATTGTTAGCCAACTCACAGCATCCATTCATTGTTATCCAACTCAAAGCATCCATCCATTGTTAGCCAACTCACAGCATCCATCCATTGTTAGCCAACTCACAGCATCCATCCATTGTTAGCCAACTCACAGCATCCATCCATTGTTAGCCAACTCACAGCATCCATCCATTGTTAGCCAACTCACAGCATCCATCCATTGTTAGTCACTCACAGCATCCATTGTTATCCAACTCACAGCATCCATTCATTGTTATCCAACTCACAGCATCCATTCATTGTTATCCAACTCACAGCATCCATCCATTGTTAGCCACTCACAGCATCCATCCATTGTTATCCAACTCAAAGCATCCATTCATTGCTAGCCACTCACAGCATCCATTCATTGTTATCCAACTCAAAGCATCCATCCATTGTTAGCCACTCACAGCATCCATTGTTATCCAACTCACAGCATCCATTGTTATCCAACTCACAGCATCCATCCATTGTTAGCCACTCACAGCATCCATCCATTGTTATCCAACTCACAGCATCCATCCATTGTTATCCAACTCACAGCATCCATCCATTGTTATCCAACTCACAGCATCCATCCATTGTTATCCAACTCACAGCATCCATCCATTGTTATCCAACTCACAGCATCCATCCATTGTTATCCAACTCACAGCATCCATCCATTGTTAGCCAACTCACAGCATCCATCCATTGTTAGCCACTCACAGCATCCATTGTTATCCAACTCACAGCATCCATTGTTATCCAACTCACAGCATCCATTCATTGTTATCCAACTCACAGCATCCATCCATTGTTAGCCACTCACAGCATCCATCCATTGTTATCCAACTCAAAGCATCCATTCATTGCTAGCCACTCACAGCATCCATTCATTGTTATCCAACTCAAAGCATCCATCCATTGTTAGCCAACTCACAGCATCCATCCATTGTTATCCAACTCACAGCATCCATTCATTGTTATCCAACTCAAAGCATCCATCCATTGTTATCCAACTCAAAGCATCCATCCATTGTTATCCAACTCACAGCGTCCATCCATTGTTAGCCAACTCACAACATCTATCCATTGTTAGCCAACTCACAGCATCCATCCATTGTTAGCCAACTCACAGCATCCATCCATTGTTATCCAACTCACAGCATCCATCCATTGTTAGCCAACTCACAGCATCCATCCATTGTTAGCCACTCACAGCATCCATTGTTATCCAACTCACAGCATCCATTCATTGTTATCCAACTCACAGCATCCATTCATTGTTATCCAACTCACAGCATCCATCCATTGTTAGCCACTCACAGCATCCATCCATTGTTATCCAACTCAAAGCATCCATTCATTGCTAGCCACTCACAGCATCCATTCATTGTTATCCAACTCAAAGCATCCATCCATTGTTAGCCACTCACAGCATCCATTGTTATCCAACTCACAGCATCCATTGTTATCCAACTCACAGCATCCATTCATTGTTATCCAACTCACAGCATCCATCCATTGTTAGCCAACTCACAGCATCCATTCATTGTTATCCAACTCAAAGCATCCATCCATTGTTAGCCAACTCACAGCATCCATCCATTGTTAGCCAACTCACAGCATCCATCCATTGTTAGCCAACTCACAGCATCCATCCATTGTTAGCCAACTCACAGCATCCATCCATTGTTAGCCAACTCACAGCATCCATCCATTGTTAGTCACTCACAGCATCCATTGTTATCCAACTCACAGCATCCATTCATTGTTATCCAACTCACAGCATCCATTCATTGTTATCCAACTCACAGCATCCATCCATTGTTAGCCACTCACAGCATCCATCCATTGTTATCCAACTCAAAGCATCCATTCATTGCTAGCCACTCACAGCATCCATTCATTGTTATCCAACTCAAAGCATCCATCCATTGTTAGCCACTCACAGCATCCATTGTTATCCAACTCACAGCATCCATTGTTATCCAACTCACAGCATCCATTCATTGTTAGCCACTCACAGCATCCATTGTTATCCAACTCACAGCATCCATTGTTATCCAACTCACAGCATCCATCCATTGTTAGCCACTCACAGCATCCATCCATTGTTATCCAACTCAAAGCATCCATCCATTGTTAGCCAACTCACAGCATCCATCCATTGTTAGCCAACTCACAGCATCCATCCATTGTTAGCCAACTCACAGCATCCATCCATTGTTAGCCAACTCACAGCATCCATCCATTGTTAGCCAACTCACAGCATCCATCCATTGTTAGCCAACTCACAGCATCCATCCATTGTTAGCCAACTCACAGCATCCATCCATTGTTAGCCAACTCACAGCATCCATCCATTGTTAGCCACTCACAGCATCCATCCATTGTTATCCAACTCACAGCATCCATCCATTGTTATCCAACTCACAGCATCCATCCATTGTTATCCAACTCACAGCATCCATCCATTGTTATCCAACTCACAGCATCCATCCATTGTTATCCAACTCACAGCATCCATCCATTGTTATCCAACTCACAGCATCCATCCATTGTTAGCCAACTCACAGCATCCATCCATTGTTAGCCACTCACAGCATCCATTGTTATCCAACTCACAGCATCCATTGTTATCCAACTCACAGCATCCATTCATTGTTATCCAACTCACAGCATCCATCCATTGTTAGCCACTCACAGCATCCATCCATTGTTATCCAACTCAAAGCATCCATTCATTGCTAGCCACTCACAGCATCCATTCATTGTTATCCAACTCAAAGCATCCATCCATTGTTAGCCAACTCACAGCATCCATCCATTGTTATCCAACTCACAGCATCCATTCATTGTTATCCAACTCAAAGCATCCATCCATTGTTATCCAACTCAAAGCATCCATCCATTGTTATCCAACTCACAGCATCCATCCATTGTTAGCCAACTCACAGCATCTATCCATTGTTAGCCAACTCACAGCATCCATCCATTGTTAGCCAACTCACAGCATCCATCCATTGTTATCCAACTCACAGCATCCATCCATTGTTAGCCAACTCACAGCATCCATCCATTGTTAGCCACTCACAGCATCCATTGTTATCCAACTCACAGCATCCATTCATTGTTATCCAACTCACAGCATCCATCCATTGTTAGCCACTCACAGCATCCATCCATTGTTATCCAACTCAAAGCATCCATTCATTGCTAGCCACTCACAGCATCCATTCATTGTTATCCAACTCAAAGCATCCATCCATTGTTAGCCACTCACAGCATCCATTGTTATCCAACTCACAGCATCCATTGTTATCCAACTCACAGCATCCATTCATTGTTATCCAACTCACAGCATCCATCCATTGTTAGCCACTCACAGCATCCATTCATTGTTATCCAACTCAAAGCATCCATCCATTGTTAGCCAACTCACAGCATCCATCCATTGTTAGCCAACTCACAGCATCCATCCATTGTTAGCCAACTCACAGCATCCATCCATTGTTAGCCAACTCACAGCATCCATCCATTGTTAGCCAACTCACAGCATCCATCCATTGTTAGCCACTCACAGCATCCATTGTTATCCAACTCACAGCATCCATTCATTGTTATCCAACTCACAGCATCCATTCATTGTTATCCAACTCACAGCATCCATCCATTGTTAGCCACTCACAGCATCCATCCATTGTTATCCAACTCAAAGCATCCATTCATTGCTAGCCACTCACAGCATCCATTCATTGTTATCCAACTCAAAGCATCCATCCATTGTTAGCCACTCACAGCATCCATTGTTGTCCAACTCACAGCATCCATTGTTATCCAACTCACAGCATCCATCCATTGTTAGCCAACTCACAGCATCCATCCATTGTTAGCCACTCACAGCATCCATTGTTATCCAACTCACAGCATCCATTGTTATCCAACTCACAGCATCCATTCATTGTTATCCAACTCACAGCATCCATCCATTGTTAGCCACTCACAGCATCCATCCATTGTTATCCAACTCAAAGCATCCATTCATTGCTAGCCACTCACAGCATCCATTCATTGTTATCCAACTCAAAGCATCCATCCATTGTTAGCCAACTCACAGCATCCATCCATTGTTATCCAACTCACAGCATCCATCCATTGTTATCCAACTCACAGCATCCATCCATTGTTATCCAACTCACAGCATCCATCCATTGTTATCCAACTCACAGCATCCATCCATTGTTAGCCAACTCACGGCATCCATCCATTGTTAGCCACTCACAGCATCCATTGTTATCCAACTCACAGCATCCATTGTTATCCAACTCACAGCATCCATTCATTGTTATCCAACTCACAGCATCCATCCATTGTTAGCCACTCACAGCATCCATCCATTGTTAGCCACTCACAGCATCCATCCATTGTTATCCACTCACAGCATCCATCCATTGTTAGCCACTCACAGAATCCATCCATTGTTATCCACTCACAGCATCCATTCATTGTTAGCCAACTCACAGCATCCATCCTTTGTTAGCCACTCACAGCATCCATCCATTGTTATCCAACTCACAGCATCCATTCATTGTTATCCAACTCAAAGCATCCATCCATTGTTAGCCAACTCACAGCATCCATCCATTGTTAGCCAACTCACAGCATCCATCCATTGTTATCCAACTCAAAGCATCCATCCATTGTTATCCAACTCACAGCATCCATCCATTGTTATCCAACTCACAGCATCCATCCATTGTTATCCAACTCACAGCATCCATCCATTGTTAGCCAACTCACAGCATCCATCCATTGTTAGCCACTCACAGCATCCATTGTTATCCAACTCACAGCATCCATTGTTATCCAACTCACAGCATCCATTCATTGTTATCCAACTCACAGCATCCATCCATTGTTAGCCACTCACAGCATCCATCCATTGTTATCCAACTCAAAGCATCCATTCATTGCTAGCCACTCACAGCATCCATTCATTGTTATCCAACTCAAAGCATCCATCCATTGTTAGCCAACTCACAGCATCCATCCATTGTTATCCAACTCACAGCATCCATTCATTGTTATCCAACTCAAAGCATCCATCCATTGTTATCCAACTCAAAGCATCCATCCATTGTTATCCAACTCACAGCATCCATCCATTGTTAGCCAACTCACAGCATCTATCCATTGTTAGCCAACTCACAGCATCCATCCATTGTTAGCCAACTCACAGCATCCATCCATTGTTATCCAACTCACAGCATCCATCCATTGTTAGCCAACTCACAGCATCCATCCATTGTTAGCCACTCACAGCATCCATTGTTATCCAACTCACAGCATCCATTCATTGTTATCCAACTCACAGCATCCATCCATTGTTAGCCACTCACAGCATCCATCCATTGTTATCCAACTCAAAGCATCCATTCATTGCTAGCCACTCACAGCATCCATTCATTGTTATCCAACTCAAAGCATCCATCCATTGTTAGCCACTCACAGCATCCATTGTTATCCAACTCACAGCATCCATTGTTATCCAACTCACAGCATCCATTCATTGTTATCCAACTCACAGCATCCATCCATTGTTAGCCACTCACAGCATCCATTCATTGTTATCCAACTCAAAGCATCCATCCATTGTTAGCCAACTCACAGCATCCATCCATTGTTAGCCAACTCACAGCATCCATCCATTGTTAGCCAACTCACAGCATCCATCCATTGTTAGCCAACTCACAGCATCCATCCATTGTTAGCCAACTCACAGCATCCATCCATTGTTAGCCACTCACAGCATCCATTGTTATCCAACTCACAGCATCCATTCATTGTTATCCAACTCAAAGCATCCATCCATTGTTATCCAACTCAAAGCATCCATTCATTGCTAGCCACTCACAGCATCCATTCATTGTTATCCAACTCAAAGCATCCATCCATTGTTAGCCAACTCACAGCATCCATCCATTGTTATCCAACTCACAGCATCCATCCATTGTTATCCAACTCACAGCATCCATCCATTGTTATCCAACTCACAGCATCCATCCATTGTTAGCCAACTCACAGCATCTATCCATTGTTATCCAACTCACAGCATCCATCCATTGTTAGCCAACTCACAGCATCCATCCATTGTTAGCCACTCACAGCATCCATTGTTATCCAACTCACAGCATCCATTGTTATCCAACTCACAGCATCCATTCATTGTTATCCAACTCACAGCATCCATCCATTGTTAGCCACTCACAGCATCCATCCATTGTTATCCAACTCAAAGCATCCATTCATTGCTAGCCACTCACAGCATCCATTCATTGTTATCCAACTCAAAGCATCCATCCATTGTTAGCCAACTCACAGCATCCATCCATTGTTATCCAACTCACAGCATCCATCCATTGTTATCCAACTCAAAGCATCCATCCATTGTTATCCAACTCAAAGCATCCATCCATTGTTATCCAACTCACAGCATCCATCCATTGTTAGCCAACTCACAGCATCCATCCATTGTTATCCAACTCACAGCATCCATTCATTGTTATCCAACTCAAAGCATCCATCCATTGTTAGCCAACTCACAGCATCCATCCATTGTTATCCAACTCACAGCATCCATCCATTGTTATCCAACTCAAAGCATCCATCCATTGTTATCCAACTCACAGCATCCATCCATTGTTATCCAACTCACAGCATCCATCCATTGTTATCCAACTCACAGCATCCATTCATTGTTATCCAACTCACAGCATCCATTCATTGTTATCCAACTCACAGCATCCATCCATTGTTAGCCACTCACAGCATCCATCCATTGTTATCCAACTCAAAGCATCCATTCATTGCTAGCCACTCACAGCATCCATTCATTGTTATCCAACTCAAAGCATCCATCAATTGTTAGCCACTCACAGCATCCATTGTTATCCAACTCACAGCATCCATTGTTATCCAACTCACAGCATCCATTCATTGTTATCCAACTCACAGCATCCATCCATTGTTAGCCACTCACAGCATCCATTCATTGTTATCCAACTCAAAGCATCCATCCATTGTTAGCCAACTCACAGCATCCATCCATTGTTAGCCAACTCACAGCATCCATCCATTGTTAGCCAACTCACAGCATCCATCCATTGTTAGTCAACTCACAGCATCCATCCATTGTTAGCCACTCACAGCATCCATCCATTGTTATCCAACTCACAGCATCCATCCATTGCTATCCAACTCACAGCATCCATCCATTGTTATCCAACTCACAGCATCCATCCATTGTTATCCAACTCACAGCATCCATCCATTGTTAGCCAACTCACAGCATCCATCCATTGTTATCCAACTCACAGCATCCATCCATTGTTAGCCAACTCACAGCATCCATCCATTGTTAGCCACTCACAGCATCCATTGTTATCCAACTCACAGCATCCATTGTTATCCAACTCACAGCATCCATTCATTGTTATCCAACTCACAGCATCCATCCATTGTTAGCCACTCACAGCATCCATCCATTGTTATCCAACTCAAAGCATCCATTCATTGCTAGCCACTCACAGCATCCATTCATTGTTATCCAACTCAAAGCATCCATCCATTGTTAGCCAACTCACAGCATCCATCCATTGTTATCCAACTCACAGCATCCATCCATTGTTATCCAACTCAAAGCATCCATCCATTGTTATCCAACTCAAAGCATCCATCCATTGTTATCCAACTCACAGCATCCATCCATTGTTAGCCAACTCACAGCATCCATCCATTGTTATCCAACTCACAGCATCCATTCATTGTTATCCAACTCAAAGCATCCATCCATTGTTAGCCAACTCACAGCATCCATCCATTGTTAGCCAACTCACAGCATCCATCCATTGTTATCCAACTCAAAGCATCCATCCATTGTTATCCAACTCACAGCATCCATCCATTGTTATCCAACTCACAGCATCCATCCATTGTTATCCAACTCACAGCATCCATCCATTGTTATCCAACTCACAGCATCCATCCATTGTTAGCCACTCACAGCATCCATCCATTGTTATCCAACTCACAGCATCCATCCATTGTTATCCAACTCACAGCATCCATCCATTGTTAGCCAACTCACAGCATCCATCCATTGTTAGCCAACTCACAGCATCCATCCATTGTTAGCCAACTCACAGCATCCATCCATTGTTATCCAACTCACAGCAACCATCCATTGTTAGCCAACTCACAGCATCCATCCATTGTTAGCCAACTCACAGCATCCATCCATTGTTATCCAACTCACAGCAACCATCCATTGTTAGCCAACTCACAGCATCCATCCATTGTTATCCAACTCACAGCATCCATCCATTGTTAGCCACTCACAGCATCCATCCATTGTTATCCAACTCACAGCATCCATCCATTGTTATCCAACTCACAGCATCCATCCATTGTTATCCAACTCACAGCATCCATCCATTGTTAGCCACTCACAGCATCCATTCATTGTTATCCAACTCAAAGCATCCATCCATTGTTAGCCAACTCACAGCATCCATCCATTGTTAGCCAACTCACAGCATCCATCCATTGTTAGCCAACTCACAGCATCCATCCATTGTTAGTCAACTCACAGCATCCATCCATTGTTAGCCACTCACAGCATCCATCCATTGTTATCCAACTCACAGCATCCATCCATTGCTATCCAACTCACAGCATCCATCCATTGTTATCCAACTCACAGCATCCATCCATTGTTATCCAACTCACAGCATCCATCCATTGTTAGCCAACTCACAGCATCCATCCATTGTTATCCAACTCACAGCATCCATCCATTGTTAGCCAACTCACAGCATCCATCCATTGTTAGCCACTCACAGCATCCATTGTTATCCAACTCACAGCATCCATTGTTATCCAACTCACAGCATCCATTCATTGTTATCCAACTCACAGCATCCATCCATTGTTAGCCACTCACAGCATCCATCCATTGTTATCCAACTCAAAGCATCCATTCATTGCTAGCCACTCACAGCATCCATTCATTGTTATCCAACTCAAAGCATCCATCCATTGTTAGCCAACTCACAGCATCCATCCATTGTTATCCAACTCACAGCATCCATCCATTGTTATCCAACTCAAAGCATCCATCCATTGTTATCCAACTCAAAGCATCCATCCATTGTTATCCAACTCACAGCATCCATCCATTGTTAGCCAACTCACAGCATCCATCCATTGTTATCCAACTCACAGCATCCATTCATTGTTATCCAACTCAAAGCATCCATCCATTGTTAGCCAACTCACAGCATCCATCCATTGTTAGCCAACTCACAGCATCCATCCATTGTTATCCAACTCAAAGCATCCATCCATTGTTATCCAACTCACAGCATCCATCCATTGTTATCCAACTCACAGCATCCATCCATTGTTATCCAACTCACAGCATCCATCCATTGTTATCCAACTCACAGCATCCATCCATTGTTAGCCACTCACAGCATCCATCCATTGTTATCCAACTCACAGCATCCATCCATTGTTATCCAACTCACAGCATCCATCCATTGTTAGCCAACTCACAGCATCCATCCATTGTTAGCCAACTCACAGCATCCATCCATTGTTAGCCAACTCACAGCATCCATCCATTGTTATCCAACTCACAGCAACCATCCATTGTTAGCCAACTCACAGCATCCATCCATTGTTAGCCAACTCACAGCATCCATCCATTGTTAGCCACTCACAGCATCCATCCATTGTTATCCAACTCACAGCATCCATCCATTGTTATCCAACTCACAGCATCCATCCATTGTTATCCAACTCACAGCATCCATCCATTGTTATCCAACTCACAGCATCCATCCATTGTTATCCAACTCACAGCATCCATCCATTGTTATCCAACTCACAGCATCCATCCATTGTTAGCCAACTCACAGCATCCATCCATTGTTAGCCACTCACAGCATCCATTGTTATCCAACTCACAGCATCCATTGTTATCCAACTCACAGCATCCATTCATTGTTATCCAACTCACAGCATCCATCCATTGTTAGCCACTCACAGCATCCATCCATTGTTATCCAACTCAAAGCATCCATTCATTGCTAGCCACTCACAGCATCCATTCATTGTTATCCAACTCAAAGCATCCATCCATTGTTAGCCAACTCACAGCATCCATCCATTGTTATCCAACTCACAGCATCCATTCATTGTTATCCAACTCAAAGCATCCATCCATTGTTATCCAACTCACAGCATCCATCCATTGTTATCCAACTCACAGCATCCATCCATTGTTATCCAACTCACAGCATCCATCCATTGTTATCCAACTCACAGCATCCATCCATTGTTAGCCAACTCACAGCATCCATCCATTGTTATCCAACTCACAGCATCCATCCATTGTTAGCCAACTCACAGCATCCATCCATTGTTAGCCACTCACAGCATCCATTGTTATCCAACTCACAGCATCCATTGTTATCCAACTCACAGCATCCATTCATTGTTATCCAACTCACAGCATCCATCCATTGTTAGCCACTCACAGCATCCATCCATTGTTATCCAACTCAAAGCATCCATTCATTGCTAGCCACTCACAGCATCCATTCATTGTTATCCAACTCAAAGCATCCATCCATTGTTAGCCAACTCACAGCATCCATCCATTGTTATCCAACTCACAGCATCCATCCATTGTTATCCAACTCAAAGCATCCATCCATTGTTATCCAACTCAAAGCATCCATCCATTGTTATCCAACTCACAGCATCCATCCATTGTTAGCCAACTCACAGCATCCATCCATTGTTATCCAACTCACAGCATCCATTCATTGTTATCCAACTCAAAGCATCCATCCATTGTTAGCCAACTCACAGCATCCATCCATTGTTAGCCAACTCACAGCATCCATCCATTGTTATCCAACTCAAAGCATCCATCCATTGTTATCCAACTCACAGCATCCATCCATTGTTATCCAACTCACAGCATCCATCCATTGTTATCCAACTCACAGCATCCATTCATTGTTATCCAACTCACAGCATCCATTCATTGTTATCCAACTCACAGCATCCATCCATTGTTAGCCACTCACAGCATCCATCCATTGTTATCCAACTCAAAGCATCCATTCATTGCTAGCCACTCACAGCATCCATTCATTGTTATCCAACTCAAAGCATCCATCCATTGTTAGCCACTCACAGCATCCATTGTTATCCAACTCACAGCATCCATTGTTATCCAACTCACAGCATCCATTCATTGTTATCCAACTCACAGCATCCATCCATTGTTAGCCACTCACAGCATCCATTCATTGTTATCCAACTCAAAGCATCCATCCATTGTTAGCCAACTCACAGCATCCATCCATTGTTAGCCAACTCACAGCATCCATCCATTGTTAGCCAACTCACAGCATCCATCCATTGTTAGTCAACTCACAGCATCCATCCATTGTTAGCCACTCACAGCATCCATCCATTGTTATCCAACTCACAGCATCCATCCATTGCTATCCAACTCACAGCATCCATCCATTGTTATCCAACTCACAGCATCCATCCATTGTTATCCAACTCACAGCATCCATCCATTGTTAGCCAACTCACAGCATCCATCCATTGTTATCCAACTCACAGCATCCATCCATTGTTAGCCAACTCACAGCATCCATCCATTGTTAGCCACTCACAGCATCCATTGTTATCCAACTCACAGCATCCATTGTTATCCAACTCACAGCATCCATTCATTGTTATCCAACTCACAGCATCCATCCATTGTTAGCCACTCACAGCATCCATCCATTGTTATCCAACTCAAAGCATCCATTCATTGCTAGCCACTCACAGCATCCATTCATTGTTATCCAACTCAAAGCATCCATCCATTGTTAGCCAACTCACAGCATCCATCCATTGTTATCCAACTCACAGCATCCATCCATTGTTATCCAACTCAAAGCATCCATCCATTGTTATCCAACTCAAAGCATCCATCCATTGTTATCCAACTCACAGCATCCATCCATTGTTAGCCAACTCACAGCATCCATCCATTGTTATCCAACTCACAGCATCCATTCATTGTTATCCAACTCAAAGCATCCATCCATTGTTAGCCAACTCACAGCATCCATCCATTGTTAGCCAACTCACAGCATCCATCCATTGTTATCCAACTCAAAGCATCCATCCATTGTTATCCAACTCACAGCATCCATCCATTGTTAGCCAACTCACAGCATCCATCCATTGTTAGCCACTCACAGCATCCATTGTTATCCAACTCACAGCATCCATTGTTATCCAACTCACAGCATCCATTCATTGTTATCCAACTCACAGCATCCATCCATTGTTAGCCACTCACAGCATCCATCCATTGTTATCCAACTCAAAGCATCCATTCATTGCTAGCCACTCACAGCATCCATTCATTGTTATCCAACTCAAAGCATCCATCCATTGTTAGCCAACTCACAGCATCCATCCATTGTTATCCAACTCACAGCATCCATTCATTGTTATCCAACTCAAAGCATCCATCCATTGTTATCCAACTCAAAGCATCCATCCATTGTTATCCAACTCACAGCATCCATCCATTGTTAGCCAACTCACAGCATCTATCCATTGTTAGCCAACTCACAGCATCCATCCATTGTTAGCCAACTCACAGCATCCATCCATTGTTATCCAACTCACAGCATCCATCCATTGTTAGCCAACTCACAGCATCCATCCATTGTTAGCCACTCACAGCATCCATTGTTATCTAACTCACAGCATCCATTCATTGTTATCCAACTCACAGCATCCATTCATTGTTATCCAACTCACAGCATCCATCCATTGTTAGCCACTCACAGCATCCATCCATTGTTATCCAACTCAAAGCATCCATTCATTGCTAGCCACTCACAGCATCCATTCATTGTTATCCAACTCAAAGCATCCATCCATTGTTAGCCACTCACAGCATCCATTGTTATCCAACTCACAGCATCCATTCATTGTTATCCAACTCACAGCATCCATCCATTGTTAGCCACTCACAGCATCCATTCATTGTTATCCAACTCAAAGCATCCATCCATTGTTAGCCAACTCACAGCATCCATCCATTGTTAGCCAACTCACAGCATCCATCCATTGTTAGCCAACTCACAGCATCCATCCATTGTTAGCCAACTCACAGCATCCATCCATTGTTAGCCAACTCACAGCATCCATCCATTGTTAGCCACTCACAGCATCCATTGTTATCCAACTCACAGCATCCATCCATTGTTAGCCAACTCACAGCATCCATCCATTGTTAGCCACTCACAGCATCCATTGTTAGCCACTCACAGCATCCATCCATTGTTATCCAACTCACAGCATCCATTCATTGTTATCCAACTCACAGCATCCATTCATTGTTATCCAACTCACAGCATCCATCCATTGTTAGCCACTCACAGCATCCATCCATTGTTATCCAACTCAAAGCATCCATTTATTGCTAGCCACTCACAGCATCCATTCATTGTTATCCAACTCAAAGCATCCATCCATTGTTAGCCACTCACAGCATCCATTGTTATCCAACTCACAGCATCCATTGTTATCCAACTCACAGCATCCATTCATTGTTATCCAACTCACAGCATCCATCCATTGTTAGCCACTCACAGCATCCATTCATTGTTATCCAACTCAAAGCATCCATCCATTGTTAGCCAACTCACAGCATCCATCCATTGTTAGCCAACTCACAGCATCCATCCATTGTTAGCCAACTCACAGCATCCATCCATTGTTAGCCAACTCACAGCATCCATCCATTGTTAGCCACTCACAGCATCCATCCATTGTTATCCAACTCACAGCATCCATCCATTGTTATCCAACTCACAGCATCCATCCATTGTTATCCAACTCACAGCATCCATCCATTGTTATCCAACTCACAGCATCCATCCATTGTTATCCAACTCACAGCATCCATCCATTGTTATCCAACTCACAGCATCCATCCATTGTAATCCAACTCACAGCATCCATCCATTGTTAGCCACTCACAGCATCCATTGTTATCCAACTCACAGCATCCATTGTTATCCAACTCACAGCATCCATTGCTATCCAACTCACAGCATCCATTCATTGTTATCCAACTCACAGCATCCATCCATTGTTAGCCACTCACAGCATCCATCCATTGTTAGCCACTCACAGCATCCATCCATTGTTATCCACTCACAGCATCCATCCATTGTTAGCCACTCACAGCATCCATCCATTGTTATCCACTCACAGCATCCATCCATTGTTAGCCAACTCACAGCATCCATCCATTGTTAGCCAACTCACAGCATCCATCCATTGTTAGCCAACTCACAGCATCCATCCATTGTTAGCCAACTCACAGCATCCATCCATTGTTATCCAACTCACAGCAACCATCCATTGTTAGCCAACTCACAGCATCCATCCATTGTTAGCCAACTCACAGCATCCATCCATTGTTAGCCACTCACAGCATCCATCCATTGTTATCCAACTCACAGCATCCATCCATTGTTATCCAACTCACAGCATCCATCCATTGTTATCCAACTCACAGCATCCATCCATTGTTATCCAACTCACAGCATCCATCCATTGTTATCCAACTCACAGCATCCATCCATTGTTATCCAACTCACAGCATCCATCCATTGTTAGCCAACTCACAGCATCCATCCATTGTTAGCCACTCACAGCATCCATTGTTATCCAACTCACAGCATCCATTGTTATCCAACTCACAGCATCCATTCATTGTTATCCAACTCACAGCATCCATCCATTGTTAGCCACTCACAGCATCCATCCATTGTTATCCAACTCAAAGCATCCATTCATTGCTAGCCACTCACAGCATCCATTCATTGTTATCCAACTCAAAGCATCCATCCATTGTTAGCCAACTCACAGCATCCATCCATTGTTATCCAACTCACAGCATCCATTCATTGTTATCCAACTCAAAGCATCCATCCATTGTTATCCAACTCAAAGCATCCATCCATTGTTATCCAACTCACAGCGTCCATCCATTGTTAGCCAACTCACAACATCTATCCATTGTTAGCCAACTCACAGCATCCATCCATTGTTAGCCAACTCACAGCATCCATCCATTGTTATCCAACTCACAGCATCCATCCATTGTTAGCCAACTCACAGCATCCATCCATTGTTAGCCACTCACAGCATCCATTGTTATCCAACTCACAGCATCCATTCATTGTTATCCAACTCACGGCATCCATTCATTGTTATCCAACTCACAGCATCCATCCATTGTTAGCCACTCACAGCATCCATCCATTGTTATCCAACTCAAAGCATCCATTCATTGCTAGCCACTCACAGCATCCATTCATTGTTATCCAACTCAAAGCATCCATCCATTGTTAGCCACTCACAGCATCCATTGTTATCCAACTCACAGCATCCATTGTTATCCAACTCACAGCATCCATTCATTGTTATCCAACTCACAGCATCCATCCATTGTTAGCCAACTCACAGCATCCATTCATTGTTATCCAACTCAAAGCATCCATCCATTGTTAGCCAACTCACAGCATCCATCCATTGTTAGCCAACTCACAGCATCCATCCATTGTTAGCCAACTCACAGCATCCATCCATTGTTAGCCAACTCACAGCATCCATCCATTGTTAGCCAACTCACAGCATCCATCCATTGTTAGTCACTCACAGCATCCATTGTTATCCAACTCACAGCATCCATTCATTGTTATCCAACTCACAGCATCCATTCATTGTTATCCAACTCACAGCATCCATCCATTGTTAGCCACTCACAGCATCCATCCATTGTTATCCAACTCAAAGCATCCATTCATTGCTAGCCACTCACAGCATCCATTCATTGTTATCCAACTCAAAGCATCCATCCATTGTTAGCCACTCACAGCATCCATTGTTATCCAACTCACAGCATCCATTGTTATCCAACTCACAGCATCCATCCATTGTTAGCCACTCACAGCATCCATCCATTGTTATCCAACTCACAGCATCCATCCATTGTTATCCAACTCACAGCATCCATCCATTGTTATCCAACTCACAGCATCCATCCATTGTTATCCAACTCACAGCATCCATCCATTGTTATCCAACTCACAGCATCCATCCATTGTTATCCAACTCACAGCATCCATCCATTGTTAGCCAACTCACAGCATCCATCCATTGTTAGCCACTCACAGCATCCATTGTTATCCAACTCACAGCATCCATTGTTATCCAACTCACAGCATCCATTCATTGTTATCCAACTCACAGCATCCATCCATTGTTAGCCACTCACAGCATCCATCCATTGTTATCCAACTCAAAGCATCCATTCATTGCTAGCCACTCACAGCATCCATTCATTGTTATCCAACTCAAAGCATCCATCCATTGTTAGCCAACTCACAGCATCCATCCATTGTTATCCAACTCACAGCATCCATTCATTGTTATCCAACTCAAAGCATCCATCCATTGTTATCCAACTCAAAGCATCCATCCATTGTTATCCAACTCACAGCGTCCATCCATTGTTAGCCAACTCACAACATCTATCCATTGTTAGCCAACTCACAGCATCCATCCATTGTTAGCCAACTCACAGCATCCATCCATTGTTATCCAACTCACAGCATCCATCCATTGTTAGCCAACTCACAGCATCCATCCATTGTTAGCCACTCACAGCATCCATTGTTATCCAACTCACAGCATCCATTCATTGTTATCCAACTCACAGCATCCATTCATTGTTATCCAACTCACAGCATCCATCCATTGTTAGCCACTCACAGCATCCATCCATTGTTATCCAACTCAAAGCATCCATTCATTGCTAGCCACTCACAGCATCCATTCATTGTTATCCAACTCAAAGCATCCATCCATTGTTAGCCACTCACAGCATCCATTGTTATCCAACTCACAGCATCCATTGTTATCCAACTCACAGCATCCATTCATTGTTATCCAACTCACAGCATCCATCCATTGTTAGCCAACTCACAGCATCCATTCATTGTTATCCAACTCAAAGCATCCATCCATTGTTAGCCAACTCACAGCATCCATCCATTGTTAGCCAACTCACAGCATCCATCCATTGTTAGCCAACTCACAGCATCCATCCATTGTTAGCCAACTCACAGCATCCATCCATTGTTAGCCAACTCACAGCATCCATCCATTGTTAGTCACTCACAGCATCCATTGTTATCCAACTCACAGCATCCATTCATTGTTATCCAACTCACAGCATCCATTCATTGTTATCCAACTCACAGCATCCATCCATTGTTAGCCACTCACAGCATCCATCCATTGTTATCCAACTCAAAGCATCCATTCATTGCTAGCCACTCACAGCATCCATTCATTGTTATCCAACTCAAAGCATCCATCCATTGTTAGCCACTCACAGCATCCATTGTTATCCAACTCACAGCATCCATTGTTATCCAACTCACAGCATCCATTCATTGTTAGCCACTCACAGCATCCATTGTTATCCAACTCACAGCATCCATTGTTATCCAACTCACAGCATCCATCCATTGTTAGCCACTCACAGCATCCATCCATTGTTATCCAACTCAAAGCATCCATCCATTGTTAGCCAACTCACAGCATCCATCCATTGTTAGCCAACTCACAGCATCCATCCATTGTTAGCCAACTCACAGCATCCATCCATTGTTAGCCAACTCACAGCATCCATCCATTGTTAGCCAACTCACAGCATCCATCCATTGTTAGCCAACTCACAGCATCCATCCATTGTTAGCCAACTCACAGCATCCATCCATTGTTAGCCAACTCACAGCATCCATCCATTGTTAGCCACTCACAGCATCCATCCATTGTTATCCAACTCACAGCATCCATCCATTGTTATCCAACTCACAGCATCCATCCATTGTTATCCAACTCACAGCATCCATCCATTGTTAGCCACTCACAGCATCCATCCATTGTTATCCAACTCACAGCATCCATCCATTGTTATCCAACTCACAGCATCCATCCATTGTTAGCCAACTCACAGCATCCATCCATTGTTAGCCACTCACAGCATCCATTGTTATCCAACTCACAGCATCCATTGTTATCCAACTCACAGCATCCATTCATTGTTATCCAACTCACAGCATCCATCCATTGTTAGCCACTCACAGCATCCATCCATTGTTATCCAACTCAAAGCATCCATTCATTGCTAGCCACTCACAGCATCCATTCATTGTTATCCAACTCAAAGCATCCATCCATTGTTAGCCAACTCACAGCATCCATCCATTGTTATCCAACTCACAGCATCCATTCATTGTTATCCAACTCAAAGCATCCATCCATTGTTATCCAACTCAAAGCATCCATCCATTGTTATCCAACTCACAGCATCCATCCATTGTTAGCCAACTCACAGCATCTATCCATTGTTAGCCAACTCACAGCATCCATCCATTGTTAGCCAACTCACAGCATCCATTCATTGTTATCCAACTCACAGCATCCATCCATTGTTAGCCAACTCACAGCATCCATCCATTGTTAGCCACTCACAGCATCCATTGTTATCCAACTCACAGCATCCATTCATTGTTATCCAACTCACAGCATCCATCCATTGTTAGCCACTCACAGCATCCATCCATTGTTATCCAACTCAAAGCATCCATTCATTGCTAGCCACTCACAGCATCCATTCATTGTTATCCAACTCAAAGCATCCATCCATTGTTAGCCACTCACAGCATCCATTGTTATCCAACTCACAGCATCCATTGTTATCCAACTCACAGCATCCATTCATTGTTATCCAACTCACAGCATCCATCCATTGTTAGCCACTCACAGCATCCATTCATTGTTATCCAACTCAAAGCATCCATCCATTGTTAGCCAACTCACAGCATCCATCCATTGTTAGCCAACTCACAGCATCCATCCATTGTTAGCCAACTCACAGCATCCATCCATTGTTAGCCAACTCACAGCATCCATCCATTGTTAGCCAACTCACAGCATCCATCCATTGTTAGCCACTCACAGCATCCATTGTTATCCAACTCACAGCATCCATTCATTGTTATCCAACTCACAGCATCCATTCATTGTTATCCAACTCACAGCATCCATCCATTGTTAGCCACTCACAGCATCCATCCATTGTTATCCAACTCAAAGCATCCATTCATTGCTAGCCACTCACAGCATCCATTCATTGTTATCCAACTCAAAGCATCCATCCATTGTTAGCCACTCACAGCATCCATTGTTGTCCAACTCACAGCATCCATTGTTATCCAACTCACAGCATCCATCCATTGTTAGCCAACTCACAGCATCCATCCATTGTTAGCCACTCACAGCATCCATTGTTATCCAACTCACAGCATCCATTGTTATCCAACTCACAGCATCCATTCATTGTTATCCAACTCACAGCATCCATCCATTGTTAGCCACTCACAGCATCCATCCATTGTTATCCAACTCAAAGCATCCATTCATTGCTAGCCACTCACAGCATCCATTCATTGTTATCCAACTCAAAGCATCCATCCATTGTTAGCCAACTCACAGCATCCATCCATTGTTATCCAACTCACAGCATCCATCCATTGTTATCCAACTCACAGCATCCATCCATTGTTATCCAACTCACAGCATCCATCCATTGTTATCCAACTCACAGCATCCATCCATTGTTAGCCAACTCACGGCATCCATCCATTGTTAGCCACTCACAGCATCCATTGTTATCCAACTCACAGCATCCATTGTTATCCAACTCACAGCATCCATTCATTGTTATCCAACTCACAGCATCCATCCATTGTTAGCCACTCACAGCATCCATCCATTGTTAGCCACTCACAGCATCCATCCATTGTTATCCACTCACAGCATCCATCCATTGTTAGCCACTCACAGAATCCATCCATTGTTATCCACTCACAGCATCCATTCATTGTTAGCCAACTCACAGCATCCATCCTTTGTTAGCCACTCACAGCATCCATCCATTGTTATCCAACTCACAGCATCCATTCATTGTTATCCAACTCAAAGCATCCATCCATTGTTAGCCAACTCACAGCATCCATCCATTGTTAGCCAACTCACAGCATCCATCCATTGTTATCCAACTCAAAGCATCCATCCATTGTTATCCAACTCACAGCATCCATCCATTGTTATCCAACTCACAGCATCCATCCATTGTTATCCAACTCACAGCATCCATCCATTGTTAGCCAACTCACAGCATCCATCCATTGTTAGCCACTCACAGCATCCATTGTTATCCAACTCACAGCATCCATTGTTATCCAACTCACAGCATCCATTCATTGTTATCCAACTCACAGCATCCATCCATTGTTAGCCACTCACAGCATCCATCCATTGTTATCCAACTCAAAGCATCCATTCATTGCTAGCCACTCACAGCATCCATTCATTGTTATCCAACTCAAAGCATCCATCCATTGTTAGCCAACTCACAGCATCCATCCATTGTTATCCAACTCACAGCATCCATTCATTGTTATCCAACTCAAAGCATCCATCCATTGTTATCCAACTCAAAGCATCCATCCATTGTTATCCAACTCACAGCATCCATCCATTGTTAGCCAACTCACAGCATCTATCCATTGTTAGCCAACTCACAGCATCCATCCATTGTTAGCCAACTCACAGCATCCATCCATTGTTATCCAACTCACAGCATCCATCCATTGTTAGCCAACTCACAGCATCCATCCATTGTTAGCCACTCACAGCATCCATTGTTATCCAACTCACAGCATCCATTCATTGTTATCCAACTCACAGCATCCATCCATTGTTAGCCACTCACAGCATCCATCCATTGTTATCCAACTCAAAGCATCCATTCATTGCTAGCCACTCACAGCATCCATTCATTGTTATCCAACTCAAAGCATCCATCCATTGTTAGCCACTCACAGCATCCATTGTTATCCAACTCACAGCATCCATTGTTATCCAACTCACAGCATCCATTCATTGTTATCCAACTCACAGCATCCATCCATTGTTAGCCACTCACAGCATCCATTCATTGTTATCCAACTCAAAGCATCCATCCATTGTTAGCCAACTCACAGCATCCATCCATTGTTAGCCAACTCACAGCATCCATCCATTGTTAGCCAACTCACAGCATCCATCCATTGTTAGCCAACTCACAGCATCCATCCATTGTTAGCCAACTCACAGCATCCATCCATTGTTAGCCACTCACAGCATCCATTGTTATCCAACTCACAGCATCCATTCATTGTTATCCAACTCACAGCATCCATTCATTGTTATCCAACTCACAGCATCCATCCATTGTTAGCCACTCACAGCATCCATCCATTGTTATCCAACTCAAAGCATCCATTCATTGCTAGCCACTCACAGCATCCATTCATTGTTATCCAACTCAAAGCATCCATCCATTGTTAGCCACTCACAGCATCCATTGTTGTCCAACTCACAGCATCCATTGTTATCCAACTCACAGCATCCATCCATTGTTAGCCAACTCACAGCATCCATCCATTGTTAGCCACTCACAGCATCCATCCATTGTTATCCAACTCAAAGCATCCATTCATTGCTAGCCACTCACAGCATCCATTCATTGTTATCCAACTCAAAGCATCCATCCATTGTTAGCCAACTCACAGCATCCATCCATTGTTATCCAACTCACAGCATCCATCCATTGTTATCCAACTCACAGCATCCATCCATTGTTATCCAACTCACAGCATCCATCCATTGTTATCCAACTCACAGCATCCATCCATTGTTAGCCAACTCACGGCATCCATCCATTGTTAGCCACTCACAGCATCCATTGTTATCCAACTCACAGCATCCATTGTTATCCAACTCACAGCATCCATTCATTGTTATCCAACTCACAGCATCCATCCATTGTTAGCCACTCACAGCATCCATCCATTGTTAGCCACTCACAGCATCCATCCATTGTTATCCACTCACAGCATCCATCCATTGTTAGCCACTCACAGAATCCATCCATTGTTATCCACTCACAGCATCCATTCATTGTTATCCAACTCACAGCATCCATCCATTGTTATCCAACTCACAGCATCCATCCATTGTTATCCAACTCACAGCATCCATCCATTGTTATCCAACTCACAGCATCCATCCATTGTTATCCAACTCACAGCATCCATCCATTGTTAGCCAACTCACAGCATCCATCCATTGTTAGCCACTCACAGCATCCATTGTTATCCAACTCACAGCATCCATTGTTATCCAACTCACAGCATCCATTCATTGTTATCCAACTCACAGCATCCATCCATTGTTAGCCACTCACAGCATCCATCCATTGTTATCCAACTCAAAGCATCCATTCATTGCTAGCCACTCACAGCATCCATTCATTGTTATCCAACTCAAAGCATCCATCCATTGTTAGCCAACTCACAGCATCCATCCATTGTTATCCAACTCACAGCATCCATTCATTGTTATCCAACTCAAAGCATCCATCCATTGTTATCCAACTCAAAGCATCCATCCATTGTTATCCAACTCACAGCGTCCATCCATTGTTAGCCAACTCACAACATCTATCCATTGTTAGCCAACTCACAGCATCCATCCATTGTTAGCCAACTCACAGCATCCATCCATTGTTATCCAACTCACAGCATCCATCCATTGTTAGCCAACTCACAGCATCCATCCATTGTTAGCCACTCACAGCATCCATTGTTATCCAACTCACAGCATCCATTCATTGTTATCCAACTCACGGCATCCATTCATTGTTATCCAACTCACAGCATCCATCCATTGTTAGCCACTCACAGCATCCATCCATTGTTATCCAACTCAAAGCATCCATTCATTGCTAGCCACTCACAGCATCCATTCATTGTTATCCAACTCAAAGCATCCATCCATTGTTAGCCACTCACAGCATCCATTGTTATCCAACTCACAGCATCCATTGTTATCCAACTCACAGCATCCATTCATTGTTATCCAACTCACAGCATCCATCCATTGTTAGCCAACTCACAGCATCCATTCATTGTTATCCAACTCAAAGCATCCATCCATTGTTAGCCAACTCACAGCATCCATCCATTGTTAGCCAACTCACAGCATCCATCCATTGTTAGCCAACTCACAGCATCCATCCATTGTTAGCCAACTCACAGCATCCATCCATTGTTAGCCAACTCACAGCATCCATCCATTGTTAGTCACTCACAGCATCCATTGTTATCCAACTCACAGCATCCATTCATTGTTATCCAACTCACAGCATCCATTCATTGTTATCCAACTCACAGCATCCATCCATTGTTAGCCACTCACAGCATCCATCCATTGTTATCCAACTCAAAGCATCCATTCATTGCTAGCCACTCACAGCATCCATTCATTGTTATCCAACTCAAAGCATCCATCCATTGTTAGCCACTCACAGCATCCATTGTTATCCAACTCACAGCATCCATTGTTATCCAACTCACAGCATCCATCCATTGTTAGCCACTCACAGCATCCATCCATTGTTATCCAACTCACAGCATCCATCCATTGTTATCCAACTCACAGCATCCATCCATTGTTATCCAACTCACAGCATCCATCCATTGTTATCCAACTCACAGCATCCATCCATTGTTATCCAACTCACAGCATCCATCCATTGTTATCCAACTCACAGCATCCATCCATTGTTAGCCAACTCACAGCATCCATCCATTGTTAGCCACTCACAGCATCCATTGTTATCCAACTCACAGCATCCATTGTTATCCAACTCACAGCATCCATTCATTGTTATCCAACTCACAGCATCCATCCATTGTTAGCCACTCACAGCATCCATCCATTGTTATCCAACTCAAAGCATCCATTCATTGCTAGCCACTCACAGCATCCATTCATTGTTATCCAACTCAAAGCATCCATCCATTGTTAGCCAACTCACAGCATCCATCCATTGTTATCCAACTCACAGCATCCATTCATTGTTATCCAACTCAAAGCATCCATCCATTGTTATCCAACTCAAAGCATCCATCCATTGTTATCCAACTCACAGCGTCCATCCATTGTTAGCCAACTCACAACATCTATCCATTGTTAGCCAACTCACAGCATCCATCCATTGTTAGCCAACTCACAGCATCCATCCATTGTTATCCAACTCACAGCATCCATCCATTGTTAGCCAACTCACAGCATCCATCCATTGTTAGCCACTCACAGCATCCATTGTTATCCAACTCACAGCATCCATTCATTGTTATCCAACTCACAGCATCCATTCATTGTTATCCAACTCACAGCATCCATCCATTGTTAGCCACTCACAGCATCCATCCATTGTTATCCAACTCAAAGCATCCATTCATTGCTAGCCACTCACAGCATCCATTCATTGTTATCCAACTCAAAGCATCCATCCATTGTTAGCCACTCACAGCATCCATTGTTATCCAACTCACAGCATCCATTGTTATCCAACTCACAGCATCCATTCATTGTTATCCAACTCACAGCATCCATCCATTGTTAGCCAACTCACAGCATCCATTCATTGTTATCCAACTCAAAGCATCCATCCATTGTTAGCCAACTCACAGCATCCATCCATTGTTAGCCAACTCACAGCATCCATCCATTGTTAGCCAACTCACAGCATCCATCCATTGTTAGCCAACTCACAGCATCCATCCATTGTTAGCCAACTCACAGCATCCATCCATTGTTAGTCACTCACAGCATCCATTGTTATCCAACTCACAGCATCCATTCATTGTTATCCAACTCACAGCATCCATTCATTGTTATCCAACTCACAGCATCCATCCATTGTTAGCCACTCACAGCATCCATCCATTGTTATCCAACTCAAAGCATCCATTCATTGCTAGCCACTCACAGCATCCATTCATTGTTATCCAACTCAAAGCATCCATCCATTGTTAGCCACTCACAGCATCCATTGTTATCCAACTCACAGCATCCATTGTTATCCAACTCACAGCATCCATTCATTGTTAGCCACTCACAGCATCCATTGTTATCCAACTCACAGCATCCATTGTTATCCAACTCACAGCATCCATCCATTGTTAGCCACTCACAGCATCCATCCATTGTTATCCAACTCAAAGCATCCATCCATTGTTAGCCAACTCACAGCATCCATCCATTGTTAGCCAACTCACAGCATCCATCCATTGTTAGCCAACTCACAGCATCCATCCATTGTTAGCCAACTCACAGCATCCATCCATTGTTAGCCAACTCACAGCATCCATCCATTGTTAGCCAACTCACAGCATCCATCCATTGTTAGCCAACTCACAGCATCCATCCATTGTTAGCCAACTCACAGCATCCATCCATTGTTAGCCACTCACAGCATCCATCCATTGTTATCCAACTCACAGCATCCATCCATTGTTATCCAACTCACAGCATCCATCCATTGTTATCCAACTCACAGCATCCATCCATTGTTAGCCACTCACAGCATCCATCCATTGTTATCCAACTCACAGCATCCATCCATTGTTATCCAACTCACAGCATCCATCCATTGTTAGCCAACTCACAGCATCCATCCATTGTTAGCCACTCACAGCATCCATTGTTATCCAACTCACAGCATCCATTGTTATCCAACTCACAGCATCCATTCATTGTTATCCAACTCACAGCATCCATCCATTGTTAGCCACTCACAGCATCCATCCATTGTTATCCAACTCAAAGCATCCATTCATTGCTAGCCACTCACAGCATCCATTCATTGTTATCCAACTCAAAGCATCCATCCATTGTTAGCCAACTCACAGCATCCATCCATTGTTATCCAACTCACAGCATCCATTCATTGTTATCCAACTCAAAGCATCCATCCATTGTTATCCAACTCAAAGCATCCATCCATTGTTATCCAACTCACAGCATCCATCCATTGTTAGCCAACTCACAGCATCTATCCATTGTTAGCCAACTCACAGCATCCATCCATTGTTAGCCAACTCACAGCATCCATTCATTGTTATCCAACTCACAGCATCCATCCATTGTTAGCCAACTCACAGCATCCATCCATTGTTAGCCACTCACAGCATCCATTGTTATCCAACTCACAGCATCCATTCATTGTTATCCAACTCACAGCATCCATCCATTGTTAGCCACTCACAGCATCCATCCATTGTTATCCAACTCAAAGCATCCATTCATTGCTAGCCACTCACAGCATCCATTCATTGTTATCCAACTCAAAGCATCCATCCATTGTTAGCCACTCACAGCATCCATTGTTATCCAACTCACAGCATCCATTGTTATCCAACTCACAGCATCCATTCATTGTTATCCAACTCACAGCATCCATCCATTGTTAGCCACTCACAGCATCCATTCATTGTTATCCAACTCAAAGCATCCATCCATTGTTAGCCAACTCACAGCATCCATCCATTGTTAGCCAACTCACAGCATCCATCCATTGTTAGCCAACTCACAGCATCCATCCATTGTTAGCCAACTCACAGCATCCATCCATTGTTAGCCAACTCACAGCATCCATCCATTGTTAGCCACTCACAGCATCCATTGTTATCCAACTCACAGCATCCATTCATTGTTATCCAACTCACAGCATCCATTCATTGTTATCCAACTCACAGCATCCATCCATTGTTAGCCACTCACAGCATCCATCCATTGTTATCCAACTCAAAGCATCCATTCATTGCTAGCCACTCACAGCATCCATTCATTGTTATCCAACTCAAAGCATCCATCCATTGTTAGCCACTCACAGCATCCATTGTTGTCCAACTCACAGCATCCATTGTTATCCAACTCACAGCATCCATCCATTGTTAGCCAACTCACAGCATCCATCCATTGTTAGCCACTCACAGCATCCATTGTTATCCAACTCACAGCATCCATTGTTATCCAACTCACAGCATCCATTCATTGTTATCCAACTCACAGCATCCATCCATTGTTAGCCACTCACAGCATCCATCCATTGTTATCCAACTCAAAGCATCCATTCATTGCTAGCCACTCACAGCATCCATTCATTGTTATCCAACTCAAAGCATCCATCCATTGTTAGCCAACTCACAGCATCCATCCATTGTTATCCAACTCACAGCATCCATCCATTGTTATCCAACTCACAGCATCCATCCATTGTTATCCAACTCACAGCATCCATCCATTGTTATCCAACTCACAGCATCCATCCATTGTTAGCCAACTCACGGCATCCATCCATTGTTAGCCACTCACAGCATCCATTGTTATCCAACTCACAGCATCCATTGTTATCCAACTCACAGCATCCATTCATTGTTATCCAACTCACAGCATCCATCCATTGTTAGCCACTCACAGCATCCATCCATTGTTAGCCACTCACAGCATCCATCCATTGTTATCCACTCACAGCATCCATCCATTGTTAGCCACTCACAGAATCCATCCATTGTTATCCACTCACAGCATCCATTCATTGTTAGCCAACTCACAGCATCCATCCTTTGTTAGCCACTCACAGCATCCATCCATTGTTATCCAACTCACAGCATCCATTCATTGTTATCCAACTCAAAGCATCCATCCATTGTTAGCCAACTCACAGCATCCATCCATTGTTAGCCAACTCACAGCATCCATCCATTGTTATCCAACTCAAAGCATCCATCCATTGTTATCCAACTCACAGCATCCATCCATTGTTATCCAACTCACAGCATCCATCCATTGTTATCCAACTCACAGCATCCATCCATTGTTAGCCAACTCACAGCATCCATCCATTGTTAGCCACTCACAGCATCCATTGTTATCCAACTCACAGCATCCATTGTTATCCAACTCACAGCATCCATTCATTGTTATCCAACTCACAGCATCCATCCATTGTTAGCCACTCACAGCATCCATCCATTGTTATCCAACTCAAAGCATCCATTCATTGCTAGCCACTCACAGCATCCATTCATTGTTATCCAACTCAAAGCATCCATCCATTGTTAGCCAACTCACAGCATCCATCCATTGTTATCCAACTCACAGCATCCATTCATTGTTATCCAACTCAAAGCATCCATCCATTGTTATCCAACTCAAAGCATCCATCCATTGTTATCCAACTCACAGCATCCATCCATTGTTAGCCAACTCACAGCATCTATCCATTGTTAGCCAACTCACAGCATCCATCCATTGTTAGCCAACTCACAGCATCCATCCATTGTTATCCAACTCACAGCATCCATCCATTGTTAGCCAACTCACAGCATCCATCCATTGTTAGCCACTCACAGCATCCATTGTTATCCAACTCACAGCATCCATTCATTGTTATCCAACTCACAGCATCCATCCATTGTTAGCCACTCACAGCATCCATCCATTGTTATCCAACTCAAAGCATCCATTCATTGCTAGCCACTCACAGCATCCATTCATTGTTATCCAACTCAAAGCATCCATCCATTGTTAGCCACTCACAGCATCCATTGTTATCCAACTCACAGCATCCATTGTTATCCAACTCACAGCATCCATTCATTGTTATCCAACTCACAGCATCCATCCATTGTTAGCCACTCACAGCATCCATTCATTGTTATCCAACTCAAAGCATCCATCCATTGTTAGCCAACTCACAGCATCCATCCATTGTTAGCCAACTCACAGCATCCATCCATTGTTAGCCAACTCACAGCATCCATCCATTGTTAGCCAACTCACAGCATCCATCCATTGTTAGCCAACTCACAGCATCCATCCATTGTTAGCCACTCACAGCATCCATTGTTATCCAACTCACAGCATCCATTCATTGTTATCCAACTCACAGCATCCATTCATTGTTATCCAACTCACAGCATCCATCCATTGTTAGCCACTCACAGCATCCATCCATTGTTATCCAACTCAAAGCATCCATTCATTGCTAGCCACTCACAGCATCCATTCATTGTTATCCAACTCAAAGCATCCATCCATTGTTAGCCACTCACAGCATCCATTGTTGTCCAACTCACAGCATCCATTGTTATCCAACTCACAGCATCCATCCATTGTTAGCCAACTCACAGCATCCATCCATTGTTAGCCACTCACAGCATCCATTGTTATCCAACTCACAGCATCCATTGTTATCCAACTCACAGCATCCATTCATTGTTATCCAACTCACAGCATCCATCCATTGTTAGCCACTCACAGCATCCATCCATTGTTATCCAACTCAAAGCATCCATTCATTGCTAGCCACTCACAGCATCCATTCATTGTTATCCAACTCAAAGCATCCATCCATTGTTAGCCAACTCACAGCATCCATCCATTGTTATCCAACTCACAGCATCCATCCATTGTTATCCAACTCACAGCATCCATCCATTGTTATCCAACTCACAGCATCCATCCATTGTTATCCAACTCACAGCATCCATCCATTGTTAGCCAACTCACGGCATCCATCCATTGTTAGCCACTCACAGCATCCATTGTTATCCAACTCACAGCATCCATTGTTATCCAACTCACAGCATCCATTCATTGTTATCCAACTCACAGCATCCATCCATTGTTAGCCACTCACAGCATCCATCCATTGTTAGCCACTCACAGCATCCATCCATTGTTATCCACTCACAGCATCCATCCATTGTTAGCCACTCACAGAATCCATCCATTGTTATCCACTCACAGCATCCATTCATTGTTAGCCAACTCACAGCATCCATCCTTTGTTAGCCACTCACAGCATCCATCCATTGTTATCCAACTCACAGCATCCATTCATTGTTATCCAACTCAAAGCATCCATCCATTGTTAGCCAACTCACAGCATCCATCCATTGTTAGCCAACTCACAGCATCCATCCATTGTTATCCAACTCAAAGCATCCATCCATTGTTATCCAACTCACAGCATCCATCCATTGTTATCCAACTCACAGCATCCATCCATTGTTATCCAACTCACAGCATCCATCCATTGTTATCCAACTCACAGCATCCATCCATTGTTAGCCAACTCACAGCATCCATCCATTGTTATCCAACTCACAGCATCCATCCATTGTTATCCAACTCACAGCATCCATCCATTGTTAGCCAACTCACAGCATCCATCCATTGTTAGCCAACTCACAGCATCCATCCATTGTTAGCCAACTCACAGCATCCATCCATTGTTATCCAACTCACAGCATCCATCCATTGTTATCCAACTCACAGCATCCATCCATTGTTATCCAACTCACAGCATCCATCGACTGTTATCCAACTCACAGCATCCATCGACTGTTATCCAACTCACAGCATCCATCGATTGTTATCCAACTCACAGCGTCCATCCATTGTTATCCAACTCACAGCATCCATCGACTGTTATCCAACTCACAGCATCCATCGATTGTTATCCAACTCACAGCATCCATCCATTGTTAGCCAACTCACAGCATCCATCCATTGTTAGCCAACTCACAGCATCCATCCATTGTTAGCCAACTCACAGCATCCATCCATTGTTATCCAACTCACAGCATGCATCCATTGTTAGCCAACTCACAGCATCCATCCATTGTTATCCAACTCACAGCATCCATCGACTGTTATCCAACTCACAGCATCCATCGATTGTTATCAAACTCAAAGCTCTCATAAATGATTATCCAACTCGTACTGCTCAGAATATCCACAGCTCATATCCCAGAATACCCACAGCTTAAATCCATGGATACCCACAGCTCATATCCCAGAATATCCACAGCTCATATCCCAGAATACCCACAGCTCATATCCCAGAACATCCACAGCTCATATCCCAGAATATCCAGAGCTCATATCCCAGAATATCCAGAGCTCATATCCCAGAATACCCACAGCTCATATCCCAGAATACCCACAGCTCATATCGCAGAATACCCACAGCTCATATCGCAGAATATCCTGCTCGCCATTTCCGAGTCCCAAGACCAGTCTTTAGCAAGTAGATTGTTTGATGCACTGAGAGATGTGAGCAGCTGCTCAAACACTGCTTGTGTCAGAATAATTGGCAGTAAATGAAGGCCAGAGCTGGCGGCGCACCTTGACTCACAGCCGCAACAGAATGAGCAGCCGGCCAGAGGAGCGAGAGGACTTCAAGAGAAAATCATTTTCAGTAAGCGACAAAATGCCATGCGATTCTGGTGAGACAGACCCCGCCGATTTAGCGCACCCGTCACCCTCAGCCTTCCAGCGTACACTATCATGTACATCAAATGAATGTGCATAATTTCCTGCACTAGCTCCGATGTACAGTGGCTAGCGCCCATCTCACTGATCGATCAGCGCCAGCTGTGGGGTGGCGGGTAGCCGCTGTGTATTTAAAGGCGAGTCCTCCACTGCCTTCCTTAGCCAAGTCCAAACCAGTCGCAGCAATGGAACAGGCGCTAGCAAACTTGACCAATCGGATGCGGCCTAGTGCTCCTCCTGACAGCCAATCAGATGACGCCAGCCCGAATGCCAGCATGCACAGCGAGCTGAGCGAGGAGGTCTCCGTGTTGGTCAGCGTCAAGCGACGGCCGCTGGCGGACCGCAACAACAACAGCAGCGGCGACAGCAGCGGCCACTTTGAATCCACGTGCTGCGGGGAGTTGCAGAGGCCGCTGCCGCTTCTGACGCTGGTTGCTCAGCAGCAGCAGCAGCAGCAGCAGCAGCTAAAGCAACGGCAGCAGCAGCAAATAAGAAAGCAGCAGAAGCAGCTGCCTCTCGCTGAGTGCAAAGCCGATGACAAGTGTCGCGACTTCGTGAGCCTATGCAGCAAGGCTGATCGCTGCGAGCAGCAGCAGCAGCAGCAGCAGCAGCAGCAGTCGTCAGTCACGTCCGGCAGCAGCGTCTGCTGCTTCGTGGCACCAGACGGTGAGGCTTACAGTCTGACGGAGTGGCTTCGCCGCGTGAAGGCGCTGAAGAACGAGTTCGGGGGCCTGGAGCGCCAGCCGCCGCGGCTGCCCACGGAGGCGCCGAGCGTGGTGGCCGTGGAGGCCGGCCTGAAGCGCCACGCCGCGGAGCTGGCTTACCCCGTGCAGAGCCCGGGTGGCGGGGTGCGCAATCACTACTGCCGCTACCAGGTGGCGGGCATCTGCCGCCTGTGGCGCCGCGACTGCCCGTTCAGCCACCAGCAGCAGCTGACCACCTGCAAGTTTTGGCACGCCGGCTTCTGCATGAAGGGCACCGATTGCCCCTTCCTGCACGGCTACGTCTGACAAGCTCCGAGCTGCGATGCTGACCTTTTTTGACTACTTTATAATCAGCTCTCCTTTGCCCTCTGTTTTTGCCTTAGTATGCCTTTCGCATATGCAATTTATCCAGCCAGTGAATATTAGTCACGACGGAGCTTGCACTCCGAGCCTGTTTTCTTATACTTGAGTGTTCGCTTTTGCTTTCTTGGACTTTCAACTTCATCAAAGTTGCATTGAAAGTACTTTTGGCAGTCTTTAGACTGTACTTTTGCTCCCAGTTTCTCCTTCCTCCCGCTTTTGTGACACTGCCAGCCAATCAGCTGCCAGCTTTCTCTTCTTTATTCTTTCGCCTTCGCTCTGAGCTCCGGCCCTCTAATACGCGGAATAAAAAACACTGAAGCCTCGCCTTCGCCATCGCCCAAGTTACTTCGACATTCGCAAATGCCGCCGTGGTGTCTTCGGCTTTGGTATTTTACTTGAGTTTCTACTTGCAGTAGGAGATTCGTACATAGGAAGCTAAAAAACTAAAAAGCTGAAACAAAATCAGCAAGTATTTTGGAAAGCCAAAGAGCAGATTCGATAAATTTATTTTCGAACGAAAGCTTTGTTCCGGGATTCGAATTGAGTCACGTGACTTTTAATTTACTGCCTCCCTGCAGGCAGCTGTACTCCAATGGGAATATATCCACATAAATATCGTCTTTAATCGTACGCAGAAATATTGTTATTGTTAAATTATTAGTACAAGTTGTTGCAGTAGCTAAACGGTGCTGCTGAAAACGTGTCACACCTATCGGTAACAATTAAAGTGGCCACGCGTGACCCAATGATTTGGCTTGTGCTCATGCTCATGCAGTCAGAGCAGGCTGCAGCAGCGGCAGCCAGCCCGTGGGAACTGCTCAATAAAGAGCCGGTTCTCGAAGCCGTACACGAAGAACACGCCAGAGCCGCCGGCGTGCTGGAAGTTGCACTCGGTGACCGGCACTCCGCGCAGCCGGTGCCGCTGCCGGATGAGCCGTTGGCCCCTGACGGCCTTCTCCTGCTCCGCCACCAGCTTGGCCGAGGCTTCGTTCACCGGCGCGTAGGGGAAGTTTAGGATTGGCGACACCTGGCCGCGGGTAGGTCCAGTTTTTTTAAAGAGCTCGCGAGATAATCATCAGCGACTCCGTTTGTCCTTATACAGGAATTAATCAAGTCTCAGTGCCTTGTGCATGGTGTGAGGCCTAACACACGCATCATATTATATTTCAGCTTTTTTCAAAATAAGTGACTGAATGAGACTTAGTGACTAACTGAGTGACTGACTGAGTGACTGACTGAGTGACTGACTGACTGACTGACTGACTGACTGACTGACTGACTAAATGAGTAACTGACTGAGTGACTGACTGAGTGACTGACTGAGTAACTGACTGAGTTACTGACTGAGTGACTGACTGAGTGACTGACTGAGTGACTGACTGACTGACTGACTGACTGACTGACTGAGTGACTGACTGAGTGACTAACTGAGTGACTGACTGAGTGACTAACTGAGTGACTGACTGAGTGACTGATTGAGTGACTGACTGAGTGACAGTGGGACTGATTGAGTGAGTGACTGAGTGACAGTGGGACTGATTGAGTGAGTGACTGAGTGACAGTGGGACTGATTGAGTGAGTGACTGAGTGACTGAGTGACTGAGTGACAGTGGCACTGATTGAGTGAGTGACTGAGTGACAGTGTGACTGATTGAGTGAGTGAGTGAGTGACTGACTGAGTGACTGACTGACTGAGTGACTGACTGAGTGACTAACTGAGTGACTGACTGAGTGACTGAATGAGTGACTGACCGATTGACTGACTGACTGACTGACTGACTGAGTGACTGAGTGACTAACTGAGTGACTGAATGAGTGACTGACCGATTGACTGACTGACTGACTGACTGACTGAGTGACTGAGTGACTGAGTGACTGAGTGACTGAGTGACTGAGTGACTGAGTGACTGAGTGACAGTGGGACTGATTGAGTGAGTGACTGAGTGACAGTGGGACTGATTGAGTGAGTGACTGAGTGACTGAGTGACAGTGGGACTGATTGAGTGAGTGACAGAGTGACAGTGTGACTGATTGAGTGAGTGACTGAGTGACTGAGTGACTAAGTGACTGAGTGACAGTGTGACTGATTGAGTGAGTGACTGAGTGACTGAGTGACTAAGTGACTGAGTGACAGTGGGACTGATTGAGTGAGTGACTGAGTGACAGTGGGACTGATTGAGTGAGTGACTGAGTGACAGTGGGACTGATTGAGTGAGTGACTGAGTGACAGTGGGACTGATTGAGTGAGTGACTGAGTGACAGTGTGACTGATTGAGTGAGTGACTGAGTGACTAAGTGACTGAGTGACAGTGGGACTGATTGAGTGAGTGACTGAGTGACTGAGTGACAGTGGGACTGATTGAGTGAGTGACTAAGTGACTGAGTGACAGTGGGACTGATTGAGTGTGTGACTGAGTGACAGTGGGACTGATTGAGTGAGTGACTGAGTGACTGAGTGACTGAGTGACTGAGTTACTGAGTGACAGTGGGACTGATTGAGTGAGTGACTGAGTGACTGAGTGACTGAGTGACAGTGGGACTGATTGAGTGAGTGACTGAGTGACTGAGTGACTAAGTGACTGAGTGACAGTGTGACTGATTGAGTGAGTGACTGAGTGACTGAGTGACTAAGTGACTGAGTGACAGTGGGACTGATTGAGTGAGTGACTGAGTGACTGAGTGACTGAGTGACAGTGGGACTGAGTGACTGAGTGACTGAGTGACAGTGGGACTGATTGAGTGAGTGACTGAGTGAGGCTCACCGAGTCGTCCTCCTCGGCGAAGATGATCTGGCCGGACACGTCCCTGACCAGCTCGTCGGGCATGTCAGTTTTCTCCTCAATGAAGTCAGTTTTGCGTCCGCGCCACTCGCATTTCACCTTGATGGAGAAGAGCAGCTGCTGCTGGCCGCGGCAGGTTGGGCATTCGATTTCGCCTGAGCCGCGGCAGCTCGGACACCTGAGAGGCGCGAATGTCAGGTGAGCCTTGACCCGCTCTGCACTGCATGGACTTTCACGTTCTTGGAAAATGCACTGCCCGCTCTGCCAAAGTACAAAGAGATTTTCATTAAAAAAAGTCATTCATTAATTGATCGACTGTTCCGCCCACTTCCGTTGTCAGGGCAGCAGAAAGCAGGTTTCGCTAGGCTCAGCCTCCCCAAGCAGGGATCCTGAATTCTAAGCTGACTCCCCAACCTCCTTGCGATTTCCTGCCGCCTGCCAAAGATTCACTTAATTGCAGCGAGCCGGCGTCGTCGGCGTTCCCATAGCAACGTGCCTTATTTGCTATCCGCTCGCGAGCAGGCGAGCAGACAAATCCTAGTAAGTCCTTCATGTTGCACTTTTATTTATTAAGGGCTGGAACTCAAAATGCAGTCTGGGAAAATTGCTCCACGGCTGACCTTAGCTAATTCCTGGGTTGGCACGGCTGCTGCTGCTGCTGCTGCTGCTGCTGCAACATGAGCCTCTAATCACAATTTCCCTCTAGTAACACTCGGAGCAAGCAATATAATCACTTATATTTGTCACTCCAATTTTCATGCATGTGTCACTCCAATCGTCACTCAGGTGTCACTCCAATCGTCACTCAGGTGTCACTCCAATCGTCACTCAGGTGTCACTCCAATCGTCACTCAGGTGTCACTCCAATCGTCACTCAGGTGTCACTCCAATCGTCACTCAGGTGTCACTCCAATCGTCACTCAGGTGTCACTCCAATCGTCACTCAGGTGTCACTCCAATCGTCACTCAGGTGTCACTCCAATCGTCACTCAGGTGTCACTCCAATCGTCACTCAGGTGTCACTCCAATCGTCACTCAGGTGTCACTCCAATCGTCACTCAGGTGTCACTCCAATCGTCAGTCATCATGGCTCACCTTTTCCTGCCCTGGCCGTCGCAGACAGAGCAGGCCACGCGCCGGGCCACAGCGCCGTACACAGCAGTCTTGTGGCCCTGACCGTTGCATTCGCCGCACTTTACTTGGCGCCGGCCCTTGCAGCGATGGCAGGTGACTCGCCCGCGCTGCTGGCAGTGATGACATGGCTGGCGGAGATTTTTTATGGCAAGTACTATAGTTGCTAGGGCTTTTTCGGCATGCATTATGGATCACTGACTGCCTAACATATGATTGAGTGGGCACCGAACACTACTTAGATTTTATCTATGAGCATTGTGAGTTGCTCAGACAGATCTTGAGTATGAGTGTGGCCTGATGTGAGGTGCACATGCAATCAAGAGCCCATTGAAACCCGCGTGTACATCACAGAGAGCGCCACCTTGAGTGTGCTGGTGTGCGGCACAATGGCCTCCTGATCCTCGTCCTCGAACATCACCGTCGGCTTCAGCTCCACGTCCCAGGGACCCGGGGCTCGGCCGCAGTTCTTGCCATCGATCTCCTGGCCAGTGTAGGGCTCGTATGTCCAGCAGGTGTAGCGGGACTCCAGGAAGGACTCCAGGTCGTACTGCAGTACGTGGTTTGGGTGAGGGGAACTGGGTGAGACTGAGAGGTACTGGGTGAGACTGAGAGGGACTGGGTGAGACTGAGAGGGACTGGGTGAGACTGAGAGGGACTGGGTGAGACTGAGAGGGACTGGGTGAGACTGAGAGGGACTGGGTGAGACTGAGAGGTACTGGGTGAGACTGAGAGGGGCTGGGTGAGACTGAGAGGGACTGGGTGAGACTGAGAAGGACTGGGTGAGACTGAGAAGGACTGGGTGAGACTGGGAGGGACTGGGTGAGACTGAGAAGGACTGGGTGAGACTGAGAGGGACTGGGTGAGACTGAGAGGGACTGGGTGAGACTGAGAGGGGCTGGGTGAGACTGAGAAGGACTGGGTGAGACTGAGAAGGACTGGGTGAGACTGAGAAGGGCTGGGTGAGACTGAGAAGGACTGGGTGAGACTGAGAAGGACTGGGTGAGACTGGGAGGGACTGGGTGAGACTGAGAAGGACTGGGTGAGACTGAGAGGGACTGGGTGAGACTGAGAGGGACTGGGTGAGACTGAGAGGGACTGGGTGAGACTGAGAGGGACTGGGTGAGACTGAGAGGGACTGGGTGAGACTGAGAGGGACTGGGTGAGACTGAGAGGGACTGGGTGAGACTGAGAGGGACTGGGTGAGACTGAGAGGGACTGGGTGAGACTGAGAGGGACTGGGTGAGACTGAGAGGGGCTGGGTGAGACTGAGAGGGGCTGGGTGAGACTGAGAGGTACTGGGTGAGACTGAGAGGGGCTGGATGAGACTGAGAGGTACTGGGTGAGACTGAGAGGGACTGGGTGAGACTGAGAGGGACTGGGTGAGACTGAGAAGGACTGGTTGAGACTGAGAGGTACTGGGTGAGACTGAGAGGGGCTGGGTGAGACTGAGAGGGACTGGGTGAGACTGAGAAGGACTGGGTGAGACTGAGAAGGACTGGGTGAGACTGGGAGGGACTGGGTGAGACTGAGAAGGACTGGGTGAGACTGAGAGGGACTGGGTGAGACTGAGAGGGGCTGGGTGAGACTGAGAAGGACTGGGTGAGACTGAGAAGGACTGGGTGAGACTGAGAAGGGCTGGGTGAGACTGAGAGGTACTGGGTGAGACTGAGAAGGACTGGGTGAGACTGAGAAGGACGGGGTGAGACTGAGAGGGGCAGGGTGAGACTGAGAGGGGCTGGGTGAGACTGAGAAGGACTGGGTGAGACTGAGAGGGGCTGGGTGAGACTGAGAAGGACTGGGTGAGACTGCGAAGGACTGGGTGAGACTGAGAGGGGCTGGGTGAGACTGAGAAGGACTGGGTGAGACTGCGAAGGACTGGGTGAGACTGAGAGGGACTGGGTGAGACTGAGAAGGACGGGGTGAGACTGAGAGGGGCAGGGTGAGACTGATAGGGACCGGGTGAGGCTGAGGATAGTGACTGACGCAGACTCACATGCCAGGCCAGGGTGTTCTCAATCTTGCTGATCGGCAGGTCCCGGATGAAGTCCCGGCCTCCGCAGCACTGCTCAGCGGCCGCCTGCATGAGGATGTCCCTGGCGATGGCTTCAGTCACTTTCGGCAGCCTGCGGCCGTGTGGGTTGGCTGAATTTAGATGTGAGTTTCCCGTGAAATCCCAGTCCTTCATCTAAGTTCAATTAGCCGACATTTTTCAGCTCCATTCGCATTAGCAACGGAAATAAATAGAGCCGCAAGGTCAGGTCGCCCAGCCCACCAAACCCAGCCGGCGACCGTTCCACAGCCTGGCCCCGTGTTTGCCCTTCCAACTGGGGCAGGTGAGCGCTCAATAATGCATGTCAATAGGGGAAATCCTTCGACAGGGAAAACTCAATTTTGCTGCTCAAACACGCTTCCAGACAGTCGCCAGGCCTGGCAAACAGAAAAGGCGCTGCAGCCTTTGCCAGCTGCGGAATGCGAAGCGGCACCTGGTGGCTTCCTTTGACCACTTTCAGCTCACTTAAATAACAATTAGCAAGGCTGGAAATCAACGGCAAAAGGTGGGGGTGAATTGGTCAATCTTTGATTCTGGTGAATCGGTGAATGATTGATTCTGGTGAATCGGTGAATGTTTAGTTCTGGTGAATCGGTGAATGATTGATTCTGGTGAATCGGTGAATGATTGATTCTGGTGAATCGGTGAATGATTGATTCTGGTGAATCGGTAAATGATTGATTCTGGTGAATCGGTGAATGATTGATTCTGGTGAATCTGTGAATGATTGATTCTGGTGAATCGGTGAGTGATTGATTATGGTGAATCTGTGAATGATTGATTCTGGTGAATCGGTGAGTGATTGATTCTGGATTGTGAATTGTGGCATATTTCAGAGAAATCAGAAAGAGCATCATTCAACTGGTCACATGACAGTCCCATTAACGTGCAACTCACTGCTGGAAAGTCTTTATGCCTGCATCTGGGTCAAACTTGTAGCCCTCCTGCTTGGGCGCCGGCTGGTGCGACAGCTCTGAAAATGAAGTGGGCCGGCACTGAGCACCTGACAGACTGCACTGAGCACCTGACAGACTGCACTGAGCACCTGACAGACTGCAATGAGTACCTGACAGACTGCAATGAGTACCTGACAGACTGCAAACCGCAACTGCTCGATGAATTCCATTTCTGCATTGTTCAGTCCTGGCCATTGTCTCCCAGAGCCACCTGAGAGCACTTCATAAAGATGCACTGAGCAAGTCTAATTAACTTGAGTAGTTCCCCCGACTGCTCACTCATCTGCCTGGCTCATTCAGCAGACAATGGGTAAATAGTGCTGGCTGACTGCTCAGCTGCGGTCGAAGCTGTCATGGCATTGTCAAGGCTAGCAGGCAGGGAGGAGAGCAAAGAGCAGGAAAGGCGCCGTTCCAAATATAGAAGCGGCTGCCGGATCTGAGGTCAGGGCTGGCGGGGGAACAAAGGCTAGCAAAGCGGGATTCGGGTTCTGGGCCTGATTCCATCGAATTCGCCCAGGCAAAGACAGGCCGCCGGGCCTAGTGGACAGGGTGGGGGCGGAACCTCCCTGAGATTTTGACGCTCTTCGAGTCAATTCAAAAGCTGGTAAACAGGCGAGACATGCCGGCTGACTGGGTAGGATGGCAAAATATAACAAACCTTAAAGGGGGAGCCAGGACATCAGGCAGCGGAGCTTTAGGAACCAGTCGGGGCGACAGATAGCACAAGTGGGATAAAAGAGGAGCGGATAGAGCAGGGGCGTACAACAGAAGAGGATAGCAGAGGGCAGATAGCAGAGGGCGGATAGCAGAGGGCGGATATTTCATGGGTGGATCACAGGATGAATATTGCAGGGGTGGATATTGCAGGGGTGGATATTGCAGGGGTGGATATTGCAGGGGCGGATATTGCAGGGTGGGTATTGTAGGGGGCAGATTCTGCAGGGGCGGATATTGCAGGGATGGATATTGCAGGGTGGATATTGCAGGGCAGGTAAAAAAAGGCGGGTGTCAGTTGATGCGTGCCTGAAGGCGGGCAGCCTCACCTCCTGGTAGGCCGATTTTCTCGTATCCCTCAACATCTTCCAACGCGCCAAGCTGCGAGTCGGCGAATGTTTTCAGCAGCTGACGCTCCAACTCCTCGTCCTGCTCTGGCACAAGCGTAACCAAGGACGATGCCCTTGACAACGAAGACATTCCTTCAGCAATGCTTGCCGGGGCTTTTCGGTTGAGCAGCTCAGGTAAATCTGGACAAATCAGACAATGGCCTCGCAGGCAGCTGCAGTCGCGAGCTCTTTCTTCTTGCTCTGTCTTCCCAGACTCCTTGCCCGCCCCAGCAGAGCCGCAGAGCGCTCGATTTTGCTGTCACTCAGGCCAGCCACCCCCGCCAGTCTCAGAGGTGGGAGCGGCTGAGAGGGAGAAAGTTCCCTGCTCATCGGCAACAATGGGCGGCAGCTCTGCCCCAGCCAGCCAATGCGGCCAGGACCTCCCCAAGCAGATCGGCATCGGCGCTATCGATTCCCCACCCAGTCTCCCGCGGCCTCCCCAGAAAACACAGCGCGAGCCCAGCGGACTCCTGGCCGAGGTGCCCACCGCAGTGAAGCAGTTCAGCCCGAATCTGGCAGTCTGGGGATTTGAGAAAGCTGCAGTTTTCCCACGCTGTGAATACTAAGAGACAGTTTTTGCACACCGGCGGGCCTGAGTAGCTCCAGACGGACTCACCTGCTGCAAGTGGAGTAGAGCTGAAATGAATTTAATCTGCTCCGTGCACTGCTCACACCGAGCTGAACCAGCATGGCAGCAGTATGAAAGCGCATCAGACATTTGTTGTTAGACCCTCCACCCCACTGGCTGCCTATGGCAGTCCTTAGTTTCGCTAAAAGCATTTGCATTTCGTGCATCTGATTTCCTTTTTTGGCGTGAAAACACGCGCTTGCTTGCTGCTAGAAGCGGGAGATCATCAGGCAGTCACCCTGCGTGACCAGCGCCTGTTGCCAGCTCACGCGTGTTAAAACGAGGTCAGAACACCTGACCGTGCCCTCTGCAAATGTCTATGGCCAAAGAAGAAACACTTGCGTAGACATAACTAAGCTTTTTCCCAGGGACCACTATAGAAGAGGAAGGACGGGACACTTCGTTTCTTGGAAAATTTATTAAAGGCTGATTTTCACGGAAAATGCCCTACATAGCGGGATAGGAACTTTTCACTTTTTTTCACGTTAAATTTTGATAACTTTTTGTTAGAAACTTAGAAATACTGTCTTTTAATATATCTTTGCAAACCTATTGCGTCAACGAATGTTAAGAAGCTTCATTTAAAAATATTTGTTATTCTTTTTATTTTCGTTTATTTATCACGAAGCACAATGGCAACCAATCAGACATAAAATTAGCCTATAGCTGGGGTGAAATTGCATACGCTCAGTACGTAAAACATGCAAGGTAACGTAAACTAAGATCTACAGCGATATGAGCAGAGTGACGGGTAATGAGAAGACAGCGAGGCGGATTGCTCAAACATTAAAAGCGGTTAAAGCCTCTCGCTTTACCCGCCTATTTTATTCTACAAGTGCAGTAATATTACGTTAAATATACACGTTAAATATCCCTTTGGCAATACCGTAGTCTATGGTAAAAAGTCCTAACTTTCTAGGAGCATTAGTCGTTTATTGCGCTCAAAAAGATACGATTTGCACCATAGACTACGGATTCCCGGCTCAGAATGAGAGAAATAAATGAGCATTGAATAAGCAATCGCAATATATAGCAAATGGCAATTTCCTCCTTGGCTAATTTTTGTTAGTTCTATTGTTGCATAAAATATAAGAAATTCATCGTTCACAGTCTGTGACAATTTGTAGTGACTTTATTTGCAATAAAGGACGATATTGGGTACTCTGCGCGCTTCACTCGCTTGGCTTGCCACTCTATGGCACTAACTTCGCAAGCTTCGAATTGACCCATTGACGGCAGATAGAAGCAAAGCAATTTGAATTCGCTAATTTACTCTGCAGCCTGTGAAATGGACGCCATGTCCACAGTCTACATGATTCTCGTTCTGTGCATCTCGCTGCTGCTGGCTCTGGCCACAGATGCTCTCCTCATCTACCTGGTGCAGGTGTTCCTGCCTCGGCGGCTGGCTCGGCTGGCAAAGCAGGACCCTCGGCCCGACCTAGGTCTCGATTCGGTGATGAGCGCGGGCTCCATGGTTTTGAATTCCACCTCGACTTCGTCCTTGGCAGACGCTGCTGTGGAGGTTAGGGCTCGGAGCTGAGACTGCAGTTCAGGTGCCCCGCCCAGGTCAGCGGCAGTCTGCTGGGCCACGCGACTGCGTTGATTCGAGTGAACCTGTTTTCCGTTGAAGCTGCGATTCATTCTGCGTCTTGACCATGGGCAATACTATGAGGCTAATCCATGCACCGACAGAATTGATCGATAACCGCGAATTCAATTTGCCAAATTTGTCAAATTAAATATTCAAATTTACCCAGCATTCTGCCTCTGTGTGTTAATTATAAAGCTGCTGCGATTAAGATGTGACTGCTGAGCTAATGATAAGACAGCTGAGCTATTGATTGAGACTACTGATCTATTGATAAGACTGCTGAGCTATTGATTGAGACTGCTGAGCTATTGATTGAGACTGCTGAGCTATTGATTGAGACTACTGATCTATTGATAAGACTGCCGAGCTATTGATTGAGACTACTGATCTATTGATAAGACTGCTGAGCTATTGATTGAGACTACTGATCTAATGATAAGACTGCCGACCTATTGATTGAGACTACTGATCTATTGATAAGACTGCCGAGCTATTGATTGAGACAGCTGATCTATTGATAAAACTGCTGAGCAAGTGATTGAGACTGCTGATTTATTGATAAGACTGCTGATCTATTGATAAGACTGCTGAGCTATTGATTAAGACAGCTGATCTATTGATAAGACAGCTGAGCTATTGATTGAGACTGCTGATCTATTGATAAGACAGCTGAGCAAGTGATTGAGACTGCTGATTTATTGATAAGACTGCTGATCTATTGATAAGACTGCTGAGCAAGTGATTGAGACAGCTGATCTATTGATAAGACAGCTGAGCAAGTGATTGAGACTGCTGATTTATTGATATGACTGCTGATCTATTGATAAGACTGCTGAGCAAGTGATTGAGACTGCTGATCTATTGATAAGACAGCTGAGCAAGTGATTGAGACTGCTGCGTCAGTCACAAGGCTAAAACGTCTGGAATAAGACAGCTGCACCATCACAACTGTACTAATGCCGCCCGTCCCAGCAGGCAGGCCACATTAATTTGAGACGAGAGCATCGTCATGGACGCTGCACTCGACCAGTGAAAAAGGCGCGGGTCATTGGCGCAGCTCTCACCTAAAACTGCTAATCAATTTAAGAGATACCAAATGACTGCAAATGCCTTTGGATTTGCTTGTGGAATAAGAGAAGTTTCAAAGGCGCAGAGTTGCACAGCTACTGTACAGCGAGCACAATGGAGGGGCTCTCCTAGGTCAGTCCTGTGGGAATTGGTCACTACGCGAGCTCGACCGCTTGCTGCAGAGCGCACTGTTCACTCGTTTGAGCGAGTTTGAGTACAGCAGGAGAGAAGGCTGTCGCATTGTCTGCCTTCTAAAAGCAGAGCATCGGAGAGATTCGCATGCGTTAATTTCTTGGCGCGAGGCAGTTCGCCCTTGCCATGCGCGCTCAAGCAGTGCCGACCCAGCCTCTGTTGCTGCTGTTGCTTCTGCTGCTGCTGCTGCTGCTGCTGCTGCTGCTAGGCGCCCTGTGGCAGTCAGCGCGCCCGATCGCAGCTACGGCTATTGTGGGAGGCCTAGCCGCACTGGTCGCTGGCGTCCACCTGCTTCGCCGTCGACAGGCTGCATCGGAGGAGCCGCCGACAAAGCTGCAGTCGGAGCCGGCCAGCTCGGCCAGTCAGCAGAGAGGAGTTCGACGCCTTCAAGCGCTGCCACTGAGCGGCCAGATCTCTGCGGACTACACGGAGGCGGAGGACTGCCCGCTGCGGGGCGTCGGCGACCTGCCGACACGGCTGTTCCGGGTGACGCGGCAGGCCGCCAACCCTCTGGTGTCTGCAGGCTGGAGCTGCTGCGATCGGGCAGCCGAGAAGGAGACCTCCGACCGCCTGACCCGGTTCTCCTGGACGGTCCCGCGCTGGTCGCGGAGCGCCCGGTCGTTGCACCATCTGGAGAGTCCGGAGTTCGCCGACCCGCTGATGCGCGGCGTGGCCTGGCGCTGCCTGCTGCGGAGGGAGGGAAGACAACTGCAGGTGTGAGAAACTGCCGTTCGATGGTTGTATAGTACTCTGAATAAAAATGTGAGCTCATGCAGTCTCAAGCAGCCAGGCAGGGAATAGAGAATGAGGTGGTGGAGCTTCAGAGAGTCCATCCCGGTTCCGGTGGGCGTCAAAGTGGGCGTCTCCGGTTCTAAGATTTCGGTCGTGGGTGACATGTAGCTCGTGGGTGACATGTAGCTCGTGGGTGACATGTAGCTCGTGGGTGACATGTAGCTCGTGGGTGACATGTAGCTCGTGGGTGACATGTAGCTCGTGGGTGACATGTAGCTCGTGGGTGACATGTAGCTCGTGGGTGACATGTAGCTCGTGGGTGACATGTAGCTCGTGGGTGACATGTAGCTCGTGGGTGACATGTAGCTCGTGGGTGACATGTAGCTCGTGGGTGACATTTAATTCACCCATTTCTGAGTCTGTGTAAATCAATCTTAAGGACTCACTATGCGCATGCCCAGTACTCTCCGCAAAAATTACATTGAATGTGGGTAAGAATCTAGAGTAGGGCTGCTGAGTGCTTGAATTGGGCTTAAAGTCAAGATGAGCTCTCTGCCAATCGCGCAGGTGCTGGTGAAAGCTGCTCGCCTGGAGCCGGCCGAGTTCCCGGAGGGTCGCCTCTTCGCCGAGCTCACCTGCACCTGCGGCGGCGTATCAAAGCGCACCTTCGGTGCCTTCTATCCAGGTGTGTTCGAGTTTTCCCTGGGCCTCGAGGAGGCTGCAACAGCTGCTGCAACAGAGAAAACCGACTTGCTGACCGTGGCCTGCACTGCTGTCGTCCTGTCGAGCGTATCTGTCAACCAGCTGCCTCTGCTGCCCCCAGCCTGCCAGACCGACGGACACGGCCGCTACGTCAACTGCCACCCTGCTGGAATCCGCTGGCAGCTCGCCGACTGGCAGCAGCTAGCCTGGCGCCCAGGCGACGCCGCCTTCTCCCCGCTTTTCAGCTCCGCGTCTCTGCCGGGCTGGCTGTGGCAAGTCCACCTGTACCCGGCATCTGACGAGCCTTTGACTGCGGGCCATGCCTCCGTCTTCCTCAAGCTGGTGGACACGGTTGGCCCGACGGCGGGGCCTCTGGAGGCTGACTTCGAGCTGGTACTGGTGCCAGGCGTCCTCAGCTTGACGGATCTGGCGGCTTCGACCGCAGACGGCCTGTTCGACACCGTCGAGTTCGCGCGTGGCGACGCACATGGCTTCCGCGGCGTGGCGCCCCTGGGACGCCTGCGAGCCGCCGGGCCGCTACTGGTCGAGTGCGCGCTGCGCGTGAAGATGCCGCTGTTCACGTGACCTGAGTGCTCCAGCTCTGCACCAGTGACAGCCATTTCTTGTAATTTTACGGTTCTTTCGAGTCAGGAAAAACTCGCCGTCTACTTCACCCCGTGTGGTGTAATCTTACTATGCTAAGTCCCTCATTAAAAATATGAGGCCTCACAGAATCGTGTGCTCACACCATCTTCAAATTATTCTCCGAATCATTTTTAATTGAACCAAGGTACTAAAAATTGAAGCTAGGTTTCACTGAAAAGACTCCAACTGCCGTCTTCAAGGGCAACTTAATAGATAGGAGCTACGAGCTCGTAGATAAAAATGATGCTTGTGAGATGGCGCAAATACTATGATCTCGGCTCCAAAAAAACAATCCTCTAGCAGTTGTGAAACTCATGCGGCTGTGCTATTTAGATCACCGGGTCTCAAAAGCATCTCCAACCCACACACTGACCTCATCCACGTGAAGCGCTCAGTTTCAGTGGTGTCTAGTTGAATTGATTTAGATGGCTGCAGAGGCCGCAATGGCCATGTGGATATAAATAGCTAAAAAGCATAATTTTACAAAAAAATGCCCAACAATCTGAGATTTTTATTCCACAGCGACCGGGCAGTACAGAATCCGACTGCTTACTGAGACAATGGCGGCAATCTCTCGGGGAGGATCCATTCAACAAGTGGCCCCAGTGCGGTGCAGATGCCTCCGCTGAGCGCAAACTACTTGATTTTCTGCAGCGGGGTGGATCCTTTACGCTATCTGGTCATTGTTAGGAGAGCTGTGCAGCGAAGATGTGGCTCACTAGTCAGTCTGGCTATAATGATGCTGCGACAGTGAATGTAAGTAGAGGCATGTCAGCCAAATGAGACATTCGCATGCCTCTCAGCGTCGGTAAGTTATCAGCCTGAGCGGGAGTGGAAGCCACATCATGTTTTCTAGCTGCAGCGTGGAGCAAGGAGATGCTAGCCACGTTCTGTTCAGACTTCCATGCAACAGAGCTGGAAACCATTATTCGATAGTCTTCGATACAGACAAATGTTCTGGTTGCGTGGGACCAAAGGCCTGGAATAACCGTACTGACTCTGTCGGTGAAAAAGCTGGCCAGATGCTGGGACACCGTATTTGTCATCAGTAGTAACAAGATCGGCTATTCGGACCTTCTGCTTCTGCTCCTGAAGCAAATTCTTGCACAGTCGCATGTCTGGCACCAAAAAAGCGATTTAATGGGCCTGACGAGAGCAGGATGGCCGCTCGCTCCTAAAAATCTCGCTAGTCTCCCAATCTAGACAATTTTCAGGCAAGTCGTGGATTTCTCAGTTTTTTATCATAAACCAATTGCTCAAATAAGTCATTTCGGCTGCACAATATGCCTAGGCCACCTTTGAGCTCCCGATTCGAATCTTCGCGCTGACGCTGAGTGGGGCGCCGAAGTCACCCCAGATGATGAGCCACCAACCCGCGTGACGAGCTTCAAAATTGGCCGTGAGTGAAGAGGGTCGGTATTGGCGGATGCACAGAAGCAACATGGAGAGTAATGTGGCTCGGCTCACAGCTCTGCTCAATTATATTGATAAATGGAAATTACATTACATACACAAGTCGTGTGGCCAAGTCAGCGAACCAAAACAATACCGACCATGCTCGCGGACTGACAACTTTGGATCAAGCTTTTTTCCGTTTTGAACAGGGCTAGGGCCGCATTTTTTTCTTTCTGATAAAACAAGCAAGTAAGCTTTCAGCATTTTGAGTGTAGTATAGTTAGTGTCAGGAGTTATAAATAATATAGAATAACTGAATGGTTCACTTAACTGCATTTATGGTTTCTATACTGTTTGCCGACTCACTGCCATATTTATATCTTTCCAACTTATTTAGTGGCATATAAGGAGGACTCCAGTAACAATACCCTTCTCACCTAGTCCTCTTTTTCAAGGTAACTTTTTCATACCTTGAAGTTCTATCAAATGTGTTAAGACACATGTTAACTAAAAAAAGTAAAAAATGACAAAAGCACAAAACTAGGCCTAAGAAAGGACCAGCTATTATATCTTGTGTTTGATAAAATGGTAGCATTTTAGTGTCGCACCAAATCAAACAGAAGACTAGAATTTGTTTTTGACGACTTCGTAGTAGCAATGCCTGTACCATTGTACATGCGTTAACTGCATAATAAAATACTATTTTAAGGTTCATAATGTATCGATGACGCAAGTTAACTCATAGATGCGCCTCCTATAAGCACTACACAAAAAAAATCATTTTTCTTTTTAGATGCAAATGGGACAGATATAAAAATACGAGTATTACGAAAAAATTACAGCTGAAATTTCCAACAGAGTTGAAAACCGAATTATTAAGTGCATCAGACAAGGTTCTCTACTTGCTGGTTCAAGAAGACGAAGAATTAACATAGTTACTAGCAAATTACATAGCACAGATGACAGTGGCTCGAGAAATAGTTGCAATGTAGCTAACTTGTGCTTCCTTAGCAAGATGTAAATTTTGTATAACCTAAATAATTTAATTAATTTTTTATCTTAACTTTTTGCACTGTCAATAGTCAACGTGTAAAACGAAAATAGTTTTTACTTTATTTATTGTTGCTTACCTTCGCAATCAGAATATATGCGCGATTGTTTTTTTCACATTTTTGTTCAACTTATTTAAGAAAAAAATAATTAAACATAAGCACCTTGCATTGCATGCGCAATCTGATAATAATAAATAATAACATATTCCCTCCCTGTGCTGCAGGAGAGCAGTACAGTATGCAGTAGGCCTATTTAGTTTTCTTGACATGATATGTACAAAGGGTGACTGGTGTGGATCCTAGTCATTTCGTCAACTGCCATTTCGTCAACTGGACACATCGTCAACCCGTTCCCCGTATTGGTCGTTTCGTCAACCAACCAATAGGATACTTTCAAAGCTTGGTTATTTCGTCAACTGTTCAATGGGACGATGTCAACTTTTTGTCACTTCGTCAACTGCCAATAATACACGCCCCGCATGAAACTTTTTTCCCGTTGCATGTTTATTCAATGCAGCCCTCCTCCTTTCTCATTCTGGGCTTGGGACCAGACAATGGCGGAGTTACTGCCACAAAGATGCAGTAATTGTATGGTAAAAAAGGAAAAATGCATTGCACAAAATCACAAAGATCACAAAGAAGGCCACCACAAAGGTCACAATCAAATATAAAGCTGAAGACATGCGCAGAATGTACAGTACACTTATCCACTTACGTACGTACTAGTCCTGCCTCCGAAAATTCGGAGGCAGATGATCCAAGGCCAGTGCAAACTGGAGGTCGACTGGAGGCTGCGGGCGCCCAACCTCACGAGACCGATTGGCGATTCGCACCAGCTGATTGATGCCGGGTACCACTGGGCCAATGTCCCCGGTCTCCAGCAACTTCGCCTCCACGATTGCTGCAGCCGATCTGAAGCAGTGCCGCTTCGCGTCCTCCTTGATCTCGGCGACCAATCGGCGCTTCATTCCCTCACGCACTCGTGCTTCGCAGATGTGAGCCGCTTGGCCGCTTCGAATGTTGCCCTGACTGTCTTCAATGGCAGAAGCCGGGCACTTCAACCTGGAATTGCGTTGGGTGCAGCGCCAATAGCGAATGTTATTCTTTTCTACGTTCAGCCCCAATACATATTCTCGAGCTCCAATGCGTTGAATAAGTGACGGCTTTTGCTTCTTGGTGCCATTGCGAACAATGACGAATTCCTCTAGATTGCCGGCCTCATCGATTTCTGGGAGCACCTGAGGCTCCAGACCTTCCATCGAGACCTCAGTGAGACGGACCGGCTCTTGGAAGGGCCCTGTGAGGAAGAAACGTGTGAAGTATCTGGATTTCTGTCACTCGCGATGCCTTGCTTTAATTATTTAAGAGCAATTCCCAAGGTACTAACCATAATGTCTATAATATTTATTTAAAATTATTTAATTATTAAATATAGAATGTCTCACCTGCTTCGGCAGCATACATTTCGGCCAGTAGACCTGCTGCGTCTTCTGCCTCCGCCGCTGGCTCCGCCCCTGGCTCCATCGCTGGCTCCGCCGCTAGATCCGCCGCTGGCTCCGCCGCTAGATCCGCCGCTGGCTCCGCCGCTAGATCCGCCGCTGGCTCCGCCGCTAGATCTGCCGCTGGCTCCGCCGCTGGCTCCGTCGCTGGCTCCGCCGCTGGCTCCGCCGCTGGCTCCGTCGCTGGCTCCGCCGCTGGCTCCGCCGCTGGTCTTGCCTGACAAGTGGCACACGACCATGCGAACACGTCCTGCCGCATAAGCTGCCTGTACTCTGCTTGTGAGATTCTAGTCCCACAAGTTCGATGTTGCCACTTTTGGCACGAATCGCACTGTATGGCCTGTTGACGTGGCCGCACAGTCTCTGAGCACTGAATACACTTATCAGTGTCCATTACCAAGACGTAAAAAATTGAGTGGCCCTCCTGAAACCCTACTCCATTATATAGTGTTTGAGGAGGTTGCATTGTCAGGTTTAAAGTATTTCGTATCATGTTGAGACATGATAGTTGAGGATTAGACAAGGTGCTAATTCGCATTGAGAGATTGAGAGAACATGTGTCAACCCGAGGGGCGCTGGTTTAAGTAAAAGAGACAGGGTGCACGTTGTCAGCTTAAGAGAACAGGTGTCAGCGCGAGGGCTCTGGTTCAAGTTACAGAGACAGGGCACGTTGTCAGTTTGGGGGTGGGTGCGAAGATAGATTGAGAGAACATGTGTCAACGCGAGGGGCGCTGGTTTAAGTAAAAGAGACAGGGTGCACGTTGTCAGCTTAAGAGAACAGGTGTCAGCGCGAGGGGCCCTGGTTCAAGTTACAGAGACAGGGCACGTTGTCAGTTTAGGGATGGGGTGGCGAAGATGGATTGAGAACGTTCCGGATAATAAGTAATGATAACAAAGGTAATGTTATGTACATGTTATGACATTTGCAAACTGTAGCTAGCCAGTTGACGAAGTAACTAACATTCTCAGGTCATTTCGTCAACTGACTGATAAAGCAATCTAAAACCTTGGTCATTTCGTCAACTGCAAGTGAGACCACCTTAAACTGTTGGTCAATTCGTCAACCAAGTTGACGAACTGGCAGTTGACGAAATGACCAGCACCCACTGGTGTATTGTAACTACTTTCAGTCCTAATTAAAAAGTATCAGGCCCTAGTATTACAAACAATATAATGAAAATTCATTTCTGGAATATGAAATACAATTTACTAGTGTAATTTTCTTCACTTGAATATATTAAATTGTATTAATTAGTATTTAGAAGTTTAAATTCCAATGGTCCAACAATGAGTAGGCCTAATGACTAATTATGTAGCACATATATAGGATAAAAATATAATTAGCTAGGCCTATAGGCCTTATCTTAAGAAAGTATATGGGCTATGTATATAAACAATGACCATGTAATTATTTTTTATATAGCTTATTAATATTATTATTAGGCCTAGGCCTATGTCCAATGCCTTGTGATTAATTTCCACAATTACTTTTGTTGCTATAGCATAGCAACAAAAGGGTATCTGTCTAGTCTAGCCTTCTAAGGCCATATTCTGGATTATACTATGATCTAGAAAAAGTCATACACATCTTCACAATGTCCTAGCTACAAATTGACACCTTAGACATGCACATTAGTCTAGTACTTTTTATAGATATTTTCATTTAAAGTGTGCTATGACTGCTTTTACACTTTTTGCATGCATAAAAAATTTTGCTGGTGCAAATCATTAACAAAAAACTCATCAAGCATAGTTTTTAAAGCCAAGTTTGGTGTCAGAGTCTGACAAACTATTTGCTCAAGAGTTTGTGATTTTTGTTTATATTTTTGCTCGAAGTAGTACTTTAAATGTTTGTCAGAAAATATATTTTACAGAACCCATAGCTAGTTTTCTATGCCAAAAAGTTGGCCTTATTCATTAGTCACTTCTATAACAAGAGTCTCCAAGTTATTAGCATGTTACTTTAGCAATAGCTATGAACTTCCATTTTTATATTTACTAAATGGTTTTCCATTTTTTCCTGTGAATACCATTAAGATGCCAATCTATACTGGGGCTATATAGGCTGATCTATATATCTTAACAAGAAAGCAGTTGTAAAAATAGCTTAGGGCCCTAGTTCTTTTATAATATTTGTTTTTAGTGTTATATTGTTTCCTCCTTTAGTCCATCATTGTATTTTGTGGTATTTTTGGATTGGTAAGAAAATGGAGCTAGGCCCTATGCATACAGTAGGCTAAAAAATTTAGGTCAAAGTATCAATTAGTGATCAAAGTATTGGATCAGCCAAACTATTTGTTGGCTTAACTATAATTCCTATGAATATTCTACTTTTTCTCAATCATTATCCAACTAGCTAAGACGTGTTTCAAATAAGGCAGTCAAGTTAGTTGTAAACTGTTAGTAACTATTTTTTTGTTTCTTATTTGTTTTGCTGCTTAACCTTTTATGTGTGGATATCCTGCTAAAGTCCAGCCTAATTTTCATTCCAAGGCAGACTTTAGTTGCTACAGTTTTTTAGTATCTGAGTCTACTGCTATGTTAAATCATTTTCTATCCATTAATGACACCAATATACAGATTAATACTTTTAGCAAAAAGCTGATCTAGTAAGTCACTAAATTTAAACACATTGAAAATGGGCTTACCTACTAGCTTGCTCTAACGCTAGTCTTTATGCTTCCCCAATATAGACCACCATGTATTGTGTAGATTGCTTGGTTAAACTTCATATAGAAACCATGGGAGAAGCAGGTTGTAGCAGGCTGAAGACTTTGGTCCTGCTGGTTAGCATCAAAAGTTGAAAGAAAGCTAAGTTAGATTTTGTCTTGTCTATTTCACAGATGGTCAGTTGGCTAATGTAAGCTAAAAAGATAATTAATTATCATGAATTGATTATATCTGCCCCAATCAGGCCAGATATGCAGTTGACAGCACAGCTGCAGCTACATCTGATGGATACTTATAGCTATTCAGTCCATTCAATTCTCCCAGCTGATGCTGGTACCCATTTAACAGCTGGGTGAACTGAAGCAATGCAGAGTTAAGTGTCTTGCTAAAGGACTCAAATTGTTCCAGTGGAGTCGAGAATCGAACCACCAACCTTAAAATCGTGAGTCCGACGCCCTAACCACTAGTCTACAACCTCTGTTAGGTGTGTGTGGCGTCCCCTCAGTCCATGGACTGAACAGCTGTACGCAGCCTTCAGATGCGCCAGCCTTCAGATCAGTTGGGGCAGGTGTAATCATGATATATTATTATTATCAGTCCATGGACTGAAGGGATGCCACAGCCACCCTCAATTACCGCAGCTAATGCTGGTATCCATCAAACAGCTGGGTGAACTAAATCAGTGCAGAGTTGATTGTAACTCTGCACTTTTTTAATTATACCCCACAGCCTTCAGGTTATGAGTCAAAGGCTCTAAGCACTAGGCTACAACCCCCTGTAAACCAAAAAACTTATGTACAAAAAATTCTGACAAATATACCACAGCCAAATCACCATCTTACTTTTAGCTCAGTTATTTTAATAGCCTTTAGCTTGCATTAGATAATATACAAGTAATAATTTTGTTCGTTTGTGTCTAGCAGAAAAACCATGTGTTCAACCCATGGGTATTATATTCAGTACAATCAATAAGTAAGTAGTATCAGCTTTTAAGTAGGTTATGTATCAAATATAGCTTTTTTAGATTGGCCCTTTGCAGGGTAAACTCTGTACATTTACAAAACCTAAGCATTCTATAAAGAGCCATGATGACAATGATAAGAGAATAATTGCACAATACCTTAATGCACTAATCAACTTGGTAAAATAAGAATGCACGCTTTTTATCCCACAATTCTGGATTTGGTAATTGGTTTTTTACATAAACTACTGTAAGTAGGTATACGCGTATTTGTGTTTTGTTTGAGAGTCTATTCATAGAATGACTATCTCGCGCAATATCGGATAGCCTAGAAGTTTTTATACACACCGTCGCATTTATCTTCCTGTCACTCTCGTTAGACTGCATGGCTTGTTGACGTTAGCTAGATTTCCAGTGTGACCTAGTTAATCGGTTCACATATGTATTAGGTTGCAAGAAATTAAGAAACTGTCAATTCGGCTAGTACGTTTCTTTGATACAGACAAAACACAGTTTCCTCCTGCAGAGCTTGAGTTAAGCTCGAGCCATGTTAATTTGCTGCTTCCATTATTATCCACTTACAATCGCTACATAGAAACAGGCCAGACAGGGTTTATCTTCCATCGCCTGCATGGAAATACATTTCTTCATCCAGTCGAGTTCGGACTGGTTCTTAAACTGAATCATTCACTTTGCACTGGAGTGGATGGCAGCTATTCTTATTCATTCATTGTGCAAAGCTGTGCACCCCGCGTGCATATTTGCTATCCGTTAAAGAGTGGCTGGTACGGCTCACTGTTTCGTTTTGAGCAGGGATACGATCGTTTAAATTTACTCATTTAATTGCTTTAAAAAAATGTTTATTTTTTTTGTAGAGTTAAAACTTAGTGTTGCCACAGTAGGCTTTGCTTAGGACAGGGCTCGTTCGGCCGGGGTTGGCTGTCGTTTTTGTTCTCGTGTGCCCCCTGGCCCATTCGGTTCGCAGCAATAACAGCAGCGGGTCGAAAATACTGCGGGGAAACCGCTCTATTCTGGTTCCAGCGCTCAGCTCAGCGCTCATTGGTCGCCACTGCTAAAATGCTGTCTCGCCCCTCCCACTGCATGAGTGGCACCTCCTCCACCCCACTCAGTCGTTTCTTGCACAAAAAATGTTTATAGAAATTTCACAGCAGCCTGCCTTGGCATCGCATACTCTCCGGTATTCCCAGAGCGACCATCTTACCTCCCCTTGTTGCTGTTCTGTTCCTCAAGAACTAGCTTGTTCTGCTAGCTAGTGGATTAGACCGTGATTGGACCGAGTCCTAGTTATATAAGCAACTCCGAGCAGTCTCGCCTGTGTTCCTTCTCTGACAGAGGTGAGTTTTTGGAATTGCTTTTGTTCTTTTGATTGGGCATGTCAGTTTTGATATAGAAACACAATTCAATAGCCTGAAGCTCGAGGTGCATTAATGTTAGCCAGATAAGGAACTCCAATGCAGTCAGTCCTGCAATTGTGTTATCAATTAAAAGCGGAACAGCCATTCGAGCAAGCCTGCAAATGCCAAAGCAGTTTCTGTGCTGTGCTCAAAACAGGTTTTAAGCATGGATAAGGTTATGTTTTATAAGCAGTGGCGCTCTGATTTCTCACTCCAGGGCAGGTCATCCACACCTTTCAGTTGTTAATACTGAGTTCACAGTCAGCTCAGCTGTGCCTTGCACTCTTTTTATCCTGCAGATGCCAGGGAGCCACAAATCGACGGAAAGCTTGGCGGCTAACGGAGTGAAGACGCTGCCAGATGGTGATGAAGCCGCACCGCCAGCTGGAGACGAAGCCGCGCCAGCGGGCCCGGTGCAACTCAAGCGGCGCATCACCCTGCTCAACGGAGTCAGCATCATCGTTGGCTCCATCATCGGCTCTGGCATCTTCGTCAGCCCGACCGGCATATTCAAGGAGGTGAACAGCGTCGGCGCCTCCTTACTGGTGTGGGTCGCCTGCGGAGTATTCAGCTTCTTCGGCGCGTATAGCTATGCGGAGCTGGGCACAATGATCCAGCGATCAGGCGCCGACTATGCCTACGTGCTAGAGGCCTTCGGTCCGTTTCTCGGCTTCCTGCGCGTCTGGTGCGAAATCATCGTTATGCGGCCTTGCGCGCAGACCATCGTTGCGCTCACCTTCGCCAAGTACGTCTTGGAGCCCGTTTTCAGCGGCTGCCAGCCTCCCATTGTTGCCGAGAAGTTGCTGGCGGCCCTGTGCCTGACCATAATCACATTCGCCAACTGCTGCAGCGTCCGCGCTTCCACCATCATCCAGGACGTCTGCACATGGGGCAAAACTCTCGCCCTGCTCATTATCATCGCTGCCGGAATTGCCCAGGTGTGTCGTGGTCGAGTTGAAGCCTTTCAGGATTCGTTCGCCGACACGACGCTCGACGTCGGCAGCCTGGTGCGCGCCTTCTACTCAGGCCTGTTCGCCTACAACGGTTGGAACTATCTCAACTGCGTCACCGGCGAGATGAAAAACCCCCAGCGCGACCTCCCGCTGGCCATCTTTATCTCCTGCGCCTTGGTCACAGTGATCTACGTGCTGGCCAATGCCGCCTACTTCACTACCGTGCCAATCAGCATTTTTGTCTCCACCCCAGCTGTTGCCATCTTGTTCGCGCAGAAACTTTTCGGCCCGCTGGCCATGGTGATGCCCATCTTTGTGTCGATGTCCACCTTCGGCGGAGTCAATGGTATCATGCTCACCACCTCCAGGCTGTTCTATGCAGCCGCAGAAGAGGGCCAGATGCCGGCTATGCTCTGCATGATCCAGCGCTCGCAGCTCACCCCGCTGCCCGCCGTGCTGCTGGTTGGCCTGCTGTCACTCGCCTACCTGGTTGTTGATGACATCTACATGCTGGTGAACTACATGGGCTTCGTCACCTGGATGGCTATCGGCCTGTCCGTCTTTATTGTGCTCTACTTCCGCATCAAACGGCCGCACGCGCCCCGCCCCATCCGGGTACCGATTGTGTTCCCCGTGGTTTACACTTTGCTGACCGTGCTGCTGTGCGGCAACACTTTCATCGGGGCCTACAGGGAGAGCGTCATGGGAATCCTGATCATCCTGACCGGCATTCCTGTGTACCTGGTGGGTGTTGCCTGGCGCAGGAAGCCAGCCTCGCTGCTGCGGGCCAGCGCGGGCTTGACCTGCCTGGTACAAAAGCTGTTCCTTGTGCAGCCAGGTGACAAGAGCGCAGACTAAACCACTGCAGTGCGTCTGACCAATCCGTGTGCAAATTGCTTGCTCCTGTTTAGCGATCCCCAGTGCTTTTTATTTTTAACAGTTGCTTGTTTGAAGTGCTTCTGAGTAGTTTCACAGAACATTTGAAATCTTATCAAAACTGATGAGGTGATGACCCGCTACTATTTGGCTTTTGCGTACTGTAACGTAGTTACGATTTTATACACATAAATAAATACATGAAATATGGTATAATCATAATGAAATGCTTTTCACATTTGATATAGCAGCAGGTTGGCAGGATCGCTCTTGTAATGCGCGTGTGCATATTTAGGACAGCTTTTATTGCTCGCCACTCAAAGCTATTCTTACTTTTACTGGTGCTAAAACAAGTTTCGATTGCGTACGAAGCCAATAATGTTAATGCAAATCGCAGCCATTTATTTGTACAACTGCTGCATGCTAAAGTAAATGCGCCTTGTATTCTAAAGACCGATCTTTTTTAAATATAACCGCAAATTTTTTGCTCCCTAGAGAAATTTGCAATTTTCGGATTTCAAACAGAGTCACAATGTTTTAGTTTTTTATTACATATAAAACTTTTCCGGCTCGAATCTTGTCTCACTTTTAGTGAGATACATGCCGCTCACACTTTTGAAGGAGATTCGCTCTTCTGTTTTAAGAAGATTTAGTAAAAAAGTCACGGGAGACTTAAATTACTACGGCTTTAAGTGCAGTTTCTTTGGGCGCTTAGCAGGAACGATTCGAATCATGAATTGGTTTTAAAGGTCTGGGTTTTTTCATAAAATATACTTATACTACTAGTGATATACTTCACTGATGTATTTTCTTTTGTATATATTGTGTATATTCTTTTCACTAAGAGCATCGCAGTTTATCCTTATTGTCCAATACTTGTTTTGTGTTTCCATTGTATAACACCAACGTTCTCCCGTTCCAGCTAAGTTTGCTTAAGCCGAAAATAAAAAAGAGCATCGGGGGTCCTTGGCCAAATGTCGCTCGACCATAGCCGCCTGCCGGTCGTGGTTCTTAAGCGCAGCTTCGAGCTCGACCAGATTGCTCGCTGCTCGTCTCCGCCACCAGTCCAGCTCCTACCTAGTGAGGCCTTCACTACGGCAATTGAGGTTCCAGTAGAAAATACAGCGAGTAAAAAGAGAACAAGAATAGTCTGCGTACGCAAGTCTCAGAAGCGAAGATTGCTGCAGCAAGAAGATGGCCTTCTAGTTCTGGCCGTAACAAATTCTGTTACTAGTAGTATCGCACAGGAAAACTCAAATCTGCCAGTTATATCAGCTGACGCAGCTACAGAAGCCACGACAGTGAAGAAGCAAAAAAAGTGCGATGGCTCTTGCGAGTCGCAGATCTTGCAGATGGGCAATCGTGACACAGAGACCTTGTCTGCTAGTGCACCAGCTTCTAGCTCTAGCAATGATGACCCAGCATCACATAATATAACTGTCGATGCAAGCTCGAAGAAAAAGAAACGCCACAGCTCATCCAGGTCTCAAAAGCAGAGCGTGCGGTCTGATGATCGCGACTCGAAAGTCACTGCTGTGGCAGAAGCCAGCGGTTCTAACAATGTCGATGCTGACTATCCAACTCAAGACGAAGTTGTCGATGCAAACTCGAAGAAAAAGAAACGCCACAGCTCATCCAGGTCTCAAAAGCAGAGCGTGCAGTCTGATGATCGCGACTCGAAAGTCACTGCAGTGGCGGAAGCCAGCGGTTCTAACAATGTCGATGCTGACTATCCAACTCAAGACGAAGTTGTCGATGCAAGCTCGAAGAAAAAGAAACGCTACAGCTCATCCAGGTCTCAAAAGCAGAGCGTGCAGTCTGATGATCACGACTCGAAAGTCACTGCAGTGGCGGAAGCCAGCGGTTCTAACAATGTCGATGCTGACCCTCCAACTCAAGACGAAGTTGTCGATGCAAGCTCGAAGAAAAAGAAACGCTACAGCTCATCCAGGTCTCAAAAGCAGAGCGTGCAGTCTGATGATCACGACTCGAAAGTCACTGCTGTGGCAGAAGCCAGCGGTTCTAACAATGTCGATGCTGACTATCCAACTCAAGACGAAGTTGTCGATGCAAGCTCGAAGAAAAAGAAACGCTACAGCTCATCCAGGTCTCAAAAGCAGAGCGTGCAGTCTGATGATCACGACTCGAAAGTCACTGCTGTGGCAGAAGCCAGCGGTTCTAACAATTTCGATGCTGACCCTCCAACTCAAGACGAAGTTGTCGATGCAAGCTCGAAGAAAAATAAGCGCCACAGCTCATCCAGGTCTCAAAAGCAGAGCGTGCAGTCTGATGATCGCGACTCGAAAGTCACTGCTGTGGCAGAAGCCAGCGGTTCTAACAATTTCGATGCTGACTATCCAACTCAAGACGAAGTTGTCGATGCAAACTCGAAGAAAAATAAGCGCCACAGCTCATCCAGGTCTCAAAAGCAGAGCGTGCAGTCTGATGATCGCGACTCGAAAGTCACTGCAGTGGCGGAAGCCAGCGGTTCTAACAATGTCGATGCTGACTATCCAACTCAAGACGAAGTTGTCGATGCAAGCTCGAAGAAAAAGAAACGCTACAGCTCATCCAGGTCTCAAAAGCAGAGCGTGCAGTCTGATGATCACGACTCGAAAGTCACTGCAGTGGCGGAAGCCAGCGGTTCTAACAATGTCGATGCTGACCCTCCAACTCAAGACGAAGTTGTCGATGCAAGCTCGAAGAAAAAGAAACGCTACAGCTCATCCAGGTCTCAAAAGCAGAGCGTGCAGTCTGATGATCACGACTCGAAAGTCACTGCTGTGGCAGAAGCCAGCGGTTCTAACAATGTCGATGCTGACTATCCAACTCAAGACGAAGTTGTCGATGCAAGCTCGAAGAAAAAGAAACGCTACAGCTCATCCAGGTCTCAAAAGCAGAGCGTGCAGTCTGATGATCACGACTCGAAAGTCACTGCTGTGGCAGAAGCCAGCGGTTCTAACAATTTCGATGCTGACCCTCCAACTCAAGACGAAGTTGTCGATGCAAGCTCGAAGAAAAATAAGCGCCACAGCTCATCCAGGTCTCAAAAGCAGAGCGTGCAGTCTGATGATCGCGACTCGAAAGTCACTGCTGTGGCAGAAGCCAGCGGTTCTAACAATTTCGATGCTGACTATCCAACTCAAGACGAAGTTGTCGATGCAAACTCGAAGAAAAATAAGCGCCACAGCTCATCCAGGTCTCAAAAGCAGAGCGTGCAGTCTGATGATCGCGACTCGAAAGTCACTGCAGTGGCGGAAGCCAGCGGTTCTAACAATGTCGATGCTGACCCTCCAACTCAAGACGAAGTTGTCGATGCAAGCTCGAAGAAAAAGAAACGCTACAGCTCATCCAGGTCTCAAAAGCAGAGCGTGCAGTCTGATGATCGCGACTCGAAAGTCACTGCAGTGGCAGAAGCCAGCGGTTCTATCAATTTCGATGCTGACTATCCAACTCAAGACGAAGTTGTCGATGCAAGCTCGAAGAAAAATAAGCGCCACAGCTCATCCAGGTCTCAAAAGCAGAGCGTGCAGTCTGATGATCACGACTCGAAAGTCACTGCAGTGGCGGAAGCCAGCGGTTCTAACAATTTCGATGCTGACCCTCCAACTCAAGACGAAGTTGTCGATGCAAGCTCGAAGAAAAATAAGCGCCACAGCTCATCCAGGTCTCAAAAGCAGAGCGTGCAGTCTGATGATCGCGACTCGAAAGTCACTGCTGTGGCAGAAGCCAGCGGTTCTAGCAATGTCGATGCTGACTATCCAACTCAAGACGAAGTTGTCGATGCAAACTCGAAGAAAAATAAGCGCCACAGCTCATCCAGGTCTCAGAAGCAGAGCGTGCGGTCTGATGATCGCGACTCGAAAGTCACTGCAGTGGTTGAGACCATTGGTAATTTCGATTCGGACCGCCCCAAATCAGTGAATATCATTGAAGACAAGAGTACAATGGAGATGCAACAGCCGTCGCCAGACGACTTCATTAAGTATTCTATTAATGACTCTACTAGCTCACTAGAGTCGAGGCATCTTATTATTGTTATTTCTCGTGACCCTAAAATTGACAAAATGGTTACGGAAACGCTACAAACCCCTCAAACCATTAAGACGGACGCGAAATTGGACTCAAACGAACTGTCACAACAAAATCAAACTGGTTTGAAAGAGTTGCCTGAAGACTCGAATAGCAGTATAATTGACGAAGAATCCGAAGAAAGTCAATCACATGAACCTTCGCCTCCAGGGGCAGGAAAGAAACTTTCAGCGCCACCCGTTTCTGAAACCACCGGAAATGAGACTAAAGACATGTCATCGGAGGTACTTTTAGTCCCTCAAATTGTGTACGAATCTTCGCAATCGACTGGCGCACCACAAAAGAGTCCGGTTGTTCGAGAAGACATCTCTGAGAAGAAAAATGACCTCCAGCCTGCAGTAAATCCCTTTCTTAAAAAGATCCCAAAAAGGTCTTTAGATGATAAGTGTGTCCATGCCGTTCCGTGCGTTGAAACTCGGTCGCCTCACACAAATACTCAGCGACCATCGTCTCTGGATAATGTTCAAAATTCAATTCAAGTTGTGGATAGGCCAATAATATCAACTTCGAAGGAACAAGCATGCTCCGACAGGACTTTTTTAATAAGAAAGACGCGTTTAAATGGTGCAGATCCATCCGTACCGCACAGCAATGCAGTTCAAACACAGGATGCTTATAAAGCTATCCGCAGCATCTTAAATGAAACGCTCGCCGGTGGAGCCTTGACGGACAGAAATCGACCGTTTGACCTTCAGCCGTTAAATCAGCGTCTACAAGACGCGCTCAGCAAGCGTTGTATAACTTCATGTGATTCGTCCAAGTTTCTTCAAACTGCGTTTGCTGAGTTTGGTTCCGAATTATTTTGTCGAGTTGAAAGCAGAATTTTTGAAGCAACTGACTTGCAGTGCTTTATCGAGAGGCTCTCTTTGCTAAGCGACATGCCAGCAGACTTACAGAATCGAATTATTGAAGTAGCTTTTGTCAAGAAAGCGTGTTCTAGACTGTCTTTGTCAAATGAATTGGACGAACCAATTTCATCTATATGGCACCTTTGCTCCGTACTAGGGAAAAATTCTGAAATCTTGGTGAGCTTCAACCACATTAATCGAACGCTTCAATCATCAAGCTTCAAACATCCGGAGCCTTCGGAAGATTTAGTGCACAGAATTACTAAAGTTCTTCGCGAAAATAAAAAGTACTTTCATCTTTTTTTGCCTAGCTCTGCGGTCGAAAATTTGCGCTTGAAATTAAAAGCTTCTCTGCTCGAAATCAAAAGGTCTGTTACGCATGATGAATTTGTGTATTGCTTTTCTGCCGCTTTTAGCAGCTACATCCATTGGCTGATGAATCCACTAACATCGTTAAGCCGTCTAGACTCGATCGAAGGCTTTGTCGATAGAGTTAAGTCAATCTGTGAGGCTTTTGACTGCGACTTTCCAACTGCAGGGATGGAACAGTTTAAGAGTCTTTTCGATACACAAAGATGTATAATTAATTCTTCGTCAATTTCGACGGCCTTCAGACCATTTGTACGCTGTGTTTGGTCGATTTACAAAATTGAACAGTGCCTCAAGGACGGCATGGACATGTACGAGTTAGAGAAATGCCTGTCAAAGCTTTCGCGGCTGAACATTGCGCGTTGTTATTTGACTTCTGGTACTGATCATTCGAGTTCAAGCCTACTCCATAATCTTGCAGAGTTGCCTAGACCAGTACTGTCTAGAGCTATTGAGATTCATTTTAATGAGCTATTGCGGAGCGAGTCGCTACGATTTGACTACATGCATAGAGACTCACGCATTACATTGCTTCAACTAATTCAGAAAATGCGGAATGTTTGCCATGAACTTAATGTGTCTTTTCCTTACGGCTCTTTAGCGCCGATCATTGATAGAATCGCTTTGCGCAAGCTTGGCATTAAGCTTGGTATGTCAAGAGAACAGCTTCTCAAAGTTAAAGATCCTCTTGAGTTTGTTCAATCAGTACCTTTACGATTAAATGGAGCGGATTTCAAGCCTTTTACGATTTCTGTTTCGGATTGCCAGACACCGATTCGGGATATCTGTTCGATTTTTTGTGCGGAACTGCAGTTCAAAAAGCTAAAAAATCTAGCTGAACGCCCAATGACAGTTTCCACTCAGCTTAAAAACGCCATAGATGTTGCAGTTCAGCAACACTCTGTCCCGATGACAGAAATACGAAAGCGATTGACTGATGTTGCTAAGCAGTGTGCGAAGAAGTACGTTAGTTTTCATCTGGAGAAACATCGCTTGCAACTTGAATTTGTTTCGTCTTTTGCTCATATCTCCGAGCGATTCAAGCAAACGTGTGAACTGGCTGGAGCCGAATTTCCATGCGCACTGTTTACAAAGATGGAGAATATTGTGTCCGCTCGTAAGAATGCTGTAAAAGCAGGTCTGCCAGACTTTTTAGTTGCGTCAGTGGATTCCAATTTTGAACTAGAAGTCGCGCTGAAACAATTCTCACGCTTCGTCGAATTAAAGAGAAACAATAAAGTATCCGACATAGTAGAATTAACTATGCACCCAATCGCTAGCCTGGGTGAATTGCAAGCACACGCTTGTTCGATTGCTAGCAAGAAACAGTGTCGTGTTGAACCTGCGGCAAAATCATCCAATAGTGATCCAATAGTCAATAGTGCTCTCTTGACTGAAAAATCGATGTCCAAACATTCGAGCTCAGTGCCTTCCGATACTGCCATTGGTATAGAGAGAGCTTATCAAGACAGGCGCACCTGTAAAAATTCGTCTGATGATTTGGATTTTTTCGAATCACGAACTTCGGCTGTCTGCATGCTACGCGAAGATCCGTTTGTGTTGGCAAGTAGCGACTGTGTCGTTAAGAGCATCGACGAGCCTTTTTCCGGCGGAAATTCTACTTGCAAGCTGTGGGGGCATACATTTGCCACTCGCGGTATCCGTGAAGGAAAATTCTACTTCGAAGCAGTCCTGCTATCCGAGTATGAACAATATAATCAAAGAAACGCTTTTCGTGTCGGCTGGAGTCTAGTGCCAAGACTAGATTTTTCAATTAATGATTACCATCTTCCAGGAATGGATGTTCATAGCTTTGCTTTTTCCTCCAAAGGCTACGTAATTTCTGAAGGTGTCTTTCACGAAGTGCCCAATCTCAAATGTGCGGTTGGTGACCGTGTCGCAGTCACGATCGAGATACAACAAATCGATGAAGATTCAGCGCATGCCATCTTTACTATTACAGTCGCTTCATCTCCATCCGGCCAGCACTTAGCAAGAAAGTCTGACTGCTTCAAAATCACCTATCCTTTAAACAGTACTATTCAGGACAGGCTATGGTTGCCGCATATCGCTGTACTAAACTCCAAAGTGCGACTGAGCTTTGAACGAATTTCTTCATCATCAGCCCGTCCGCCTGGCTTCTTACCGATTGCTTATGACATAGCATTGCCAATCGCAACTGCTGAGCCGCCTCAACAGCCAGAAGTCATCTTCAACGTCGGACTGCCATTTTCAGGAAAGTCTAGGTACGCTAGGACTTTAAAAGCTGTCCAGCCCGATTCGGGATTTGTTACTGTGAGCTTGGACGTTCTAATTGCGAAGTTTATCGCTCCAGAACTTGGTGAATCGTTAGATTGTCATCAAACCATAGATGCACTCGTTAAATATCTAGAGACATCAGGAAACGAACTTCTCACCATGCTCATGCGGCATGCAATCGAAAAGGGAGCCAATGTGATAGTAGATCTCTGTAACTTAGCTGAAAGCACCCGACGAGGGCGAGTTGAATTATTTGGCCCCGGCTATTCGCCTAAAGCAATTGTCTTTTGTCCTGGCCCTAGAGTCACTGAAGTAATACAAAGAAAGGTGCTGAATTCTCGCAGACAAGAGCGCCTCTCAAATGCATATTATTACTTGCAAGCTAACGTGCAATTTCCGCGTTTACGGGCAACAGAGTTCGAAAACGTGTCCCTCTTCGACGGAGTCATCGAGAACATGATGTTGACCCGAGAGCAGGAGTTGCATCTAGAGGCTAGCTTAATGGGCTACTTTCCTGGCGATCGTGACGAATTTATCATGGAGGTATACTGTCGGTTCGGCCGAGACGTTCCTACCTCTGCTGTTCAGATCAGCAGCCCGAATACTGCTGCTCGAGGGCAATTGCAGCTGCTGCCGCCTGTTCAAGATTCGTCGCTTATCGACCGGCCGCTCGCGCCGGCGGCAGCACCGGTGCACCAGCCGGTATACCAACTCAATTTGCTAAGTGAACAGCTTGGAATCTGTCCACGAGTCGCTTCCTACGGTCAGCCAGATCCGCTGACCTCGGAGGGACATAACACTGACTGAGTCCAGACGGCATGGCTTTTTCTAAAGTTTTTACGAGTGTGGTTTGCTCTTTTACCGTCGTTAAAATTTATACTGAATATTTCATAGAATAAGCCATCCGTGCTTGTTTTCTCATATTTTGCATCTTTAATGTAAGCCCGTATTTTTAGCTCAACACTGCGAGGCACATGCATTAGGTCCACAACTCAGTTGCAGCCAACTTATAGATAGACAGTTTAGAAATTAACGTGAACAAGAGAAAGTTTTTTAGCTGCTACGTGGATTGCTTACTCGACTTCACCTGGAGGCCAATGGCTTATTCCGCCGAAGCCATTCGAGCTTTGAAGTAATCGAACTAAAAGATGAATGATCTTAGCTCAAGATATTTGTTTTTGAAGTTTCTATTGCTTCTAACTGCCGTTATGCAGCTAAAATACTTTCTGAACGAATGTAGCGAGTTGGTGCTGTGTGCGTTCTGTATACACGCAGCAAATACTCGAGTATTTCAGTATTTTTAAGTAAGTCACCCGCGATTGAGAATTAGTCATGCAGAATGGTAAAGTTTGGTGGATTGACGAACACAGGATCCCACAGGCACATCCTGCATGCTGTGCCCTCCATATCGTGTTTTGGTTTACACCCATTGATTTTTGTATTTTTCATTTGCCTATTCTCTTCATGTCTACTTAATGCTTCATTGTTCATAACTTTATGCAATTGTATCGATTTTTCGCAATAATTACTTCATCATTTTACTCCGTTTATTTTTCAAAGAACTTATGTCGCCTGTCTGTTAGTTCGCTTTTTTATTTCCTATCGGTGATGGTCGGTGGCCAGCTCTGGCGTTTTCACTGGATTCGACTGCATTTAGTGTTGTTTGATGATCAGATCGGCTATCATCATGTTAGTTAGTCTATATATACTCGTATATTCATTGCACTGTTCGTTTGGCTATTTTATAATTATTTATTGGACCATCTCTATGCGACGCAGTTGTTCCGTTATTGCCGCTTTTGCAGTTTTTGTTCAAAACTAAATGCATACGTTTCCTGTTTGCTAGTCTTGACTTGAATTTTAATCGCTCATGAGCAGGTTTAGTCAAATGTGCTCAAACTCTAGTCATTTGGTGAGCAGTTGCAGTGGGTATTAGGGAATCGAGTCCAGTTCAGTGCTCAAACTCTAGTCATTTGGTGAGCAGTTGCAGTGGGTATTAGGGAATCGAGTCCAGTTCAGTGCTCAAACTCTAGTCATTTTGTGAGCAGTTGCAGTGAGTATTAGGGAGTTGAGTCCAGTTCAGTGCTCAAACTCTAGTCATTTGGTGAGCAGTTGCAGTGGGTATTAGGGAATCGAGTCCAGTTCAGTGCTCAAACTCTAGTCATTTTGTGTGCAGTTGCAGTGAGTATTAGGGAGTTGAGTCCAGTTCAGTGCTCAAACTGTAGTCATTTGGTGAGCAGTTGCAGTGAGTATTAGGGAGTTGAGTCCAGTTCAGTGCTCAAACTGTAGTCATTTGGTGAGCAGTTGCAGTGAGGAATTAGCTCCATAGATGATTATTACAATATGAATAATTGGTTCGAATCTGCCCTTGCAGCGCCGGTGGCGAGGTATTTCCCGTTTTCAGCGCCGCCTGGTGCTGCTGCTGCTGCTACTGGCCCTGTTCGTGTTCTGGTTCGCCCTGCCCCGGGTTGCCGTTGTTGAGCAGTCTGCCAAGCGTGACATGCAGATGGCGGAGCCGCTGGAGGAGGCCCAGCAGAATGATAAACGTGAGTCTGGCTGAAATAGTGGCGGCTAAGTTCTAGTATCTGTGCTTGAGGGTTCAGTCCTGGGGTCTGTGGTGAGGGTTCAGTCCTGGGGTCTGGGGTGAGGGTTCAGTCCTGGGGTCTGGGGTGAGGGTTCAGTCCTGGGGTGAGGGTTCAGTCCTGGTGTCTAGGGTGAGGGTTCAGTCCTGGTGTCTAGGGTGAGGGTTCAGTCCTGGTGTCTAGGGTGAGGGTTCAGTCCTGGGGTCTAAGGTGAGGGTTCAGTCCTGGGGTCTGGGGTGAGGGTTCAGTCCCGGGGTCTGGGGTGAGGGTTCAGTCCTGGGGTCTGGGGTGAGGGTTCAGTCCTCGTGTCTAGGGTGAGGGTTCAGTCCTGGTGTCTAGGGTGAGGGTTCAGTCCTGGTGTCTAGGGTGAGGGTTCAGTCCTGGTGTCTAGGGTGAGGGTTCAGTCCTGGGGTCTGGGTGAGGGTTCAGTCCTGGTGTCTGGGGTGAGGGTTCAGTCCTGGGATCTGGATGCGGTGGCCATACCTGAGAACTATTCGACTATCGAATTATTCGATCCGCGCCCAATTAGCCCATCACAACCGCCCTCACTCCTCAGCCCGAGCGCACTACGCAGCCGCAGCATCAACTGCCTCATCGACAGCCGCGCCGCCAAAACCTCCACAGCAGCCGCAGCCGGTGGTCCCGGAGACCCACCGGTCGCAGTCTCCGCCGCCGCTGCCGCTAGGCTTGCCGCTCGGCCGCCTGTCAGAGGCAGCACCCAGCCGGCGGCAGCTGGCTGTGCTGGACGCCATGCGCCATTCGTGGCGAGCCTACGAGCTGTACGCCTGGGGCAAGGACGAGGTGCACCCGCTGTCCAGGTGCGCCATTCTGCAAGTCCTAACTCAGTGCATTCATATGTACTAACCTTATCTGCCCCCTGCAGTAGTCCGCACTCCCCCAACCTCCCTGACTCGTTGCAGATCCTCCAGCGTGTGGATGGGCGCTGGCCTGACCCTCATCGACTCGCTAGACACGCTCATGATCATGGGCATGACCCAGCAGGTCGCCAAAGCACGCGAGTGGGTCGCCACCCAACTCAACTTTGACGTTGACAAGCCGCACACGAATGTGTTCGAGACCACCATCCGCCTGTTGGGCGGCCTGCTGTCCGCCTATCACCTGTCCAACGATTCGCTGTACCTGGACCGCGCCCTACAGCTCGGCCTGCGCCTCCTGCCCGCTTTCAAGTCGCCCTCTGGCCTGCCCTACAGCGACATCAACCTCCACTCCGGCCAGGCCGCCAACCCCGTCTGGACTGTTGAGTCTTCCACGTCTGAGGTTGGCCTGTAGGGCATGTTTGACCTGCTGCATCCCCGCCCTACCTGCAGCCTCCCCAACCTACCTGCTGCCTCCCCGCCCTACCTGCAGCCTCCTCAACCTACCTGCTGCCTCCCCGCCTTACCTGCTGCCTCAACAATCTGCCTGCAGCTTTCTCACTCACTCACTGCTGCCTTCCCACCTGAAATCACCACCCATTCGCTCTGCCAGGTGTCGTCGGTGCAGCTGGAGCTCCGCGAGCTGTCCCGCCTGACCGGCCGGCAGGAGTTCGCGGAGGCAGCGGACCGCATCAGCCGCGTGCTGCACTCGGCCGCCAAGCAGGATGGCCTGGTGCCGATCTACGTGAACTCGGCCACCGGCCGATTTCAGACGGGCGCCACCGTCTCGCTGGGCGCCAGGGGGGACAGCTACTACGAGTACCTCATCAAGCAGTACGTGCAGTCGGGCAAGTCGCGCGACTTCGACTACCTTCGCAACGACTGGCTGGACGCGGTGGCGGGCATCGCCAAGCACCTGGTGCGCGAGTCCCAGCCGCGCCGATTCAAATTTGTCGGCGAGCTGCTGGGCGGCAGCAGCTTCTCGCCCAAAATGGACCACCTCGTCTGCTTCCTGCCCGGTGCCCTGGCCTACGGCTTCCTGCACGGCATGCCCAAGGACCACCTGGTGCTCGCCGAGCAGCTCATGCGCACCTGCTACGTCACCTACACCGCCACGGCCACGGGTCTGGCGCCCGAGATCACACACTTTAACACGGACCCCAACTCAGTGTCCGACACCTTCATCAAGCCGCTGGACCGGCACAACATTCAGCGGCCGGAGACCGTGGAGTCCCTGTTTTACATGTGGCGCGTCACCGGCGACAGGAAGTACCAGGACTGGGGCTGGGCCATCTTCCAAGCGTTCGAGAAGTACACCAAGGTGCAGCCTGCCGGCTACGTCAGCATCAGCGACGTGACCAACGCCGGCAACCCGGGCAAGCGAACCAAGTGCGAGTCGTTCTGGTTCGCCGAGACTCTCAAGTATTTCTTCCTGCTGTTCTCCGAGGACAGCAACCTGCTACCGCTGGACAAGTGGCTGTTCAACACAGAGGCTCACCCACTGCCCATCTGGCCCCGCGCAGTCTGAGGAATGAACTGCTCTATCAGTTTAGAGTATTTGCATTGTTTGTTAATCTAGTGCAGCTCTGAGTTCTGCTCACACAAGTAGATTGATAATCAAATAGATTATTTCCTTCTTTAGCGCATTGTCCGCTTCCGGATGTATCAACACACACACACACACACACATCAGCACCACTGAGAGTATTTTGCTTGACTGATAATAAGCTGCACTGAACTATTCAACTTTATCTTTTATGCAGTTTTGAGGTCACTGCAACTGCTCTACACTTGTTTTTCTGTTTTCTGGCTCAGCTTCATTCGGTTGTTATTATTACCTTGTTGCATAATTTTTCTTGGCATTTTCTTACTGGTGTGTGCTGTTTGCCTGTCCGTTTGTCTGCCTGCCAGCCCACATGATTAAAAAAACTTAATTTCAATAAATTGATGCTGTCATTTAGACATAGACAAATAAATGATAGAAATATTCTATTCTAGATTGTAAACCGCTGTATTGTGTCTGCAATTTTATCCACTTTACAAAAATATAATTTGTAGCTCTCGTGCCAAAAACGAAATAACTAAATCGCATCACATCTTGCCCATGCCTCACTCCACCGCTGGCCCATGCCTCACTCCACCGCTGGCCCATGCCTCACTTCACCGCTGACCCATGCCTCACTCCACCGCTGGCCCATGCCTCACTCCACCGCTGGCCCATGCCTCACTTCACCGCTGACCCATGCCTCACTTCACCGCTGACCCATGCCTCACTCCACCGCTGGCCCATGCCTCACTTCACCGCTGACCCATGCCTCACTCCACCGCTGGCCCATGCCTCACTCCACCGCTGGCCCATGCCTCACTTCACCGCTGACCCATGCCTCACTCCACCGCTGGCCCATGCCTCACTTCACCGCTGACCCATGCCTCACTCCACCGCTGACCCATGCCTCACTCCACCGCTGGCCCATGCCTCACTTCACCGCTGACCCATGCCTCACTCCACCGTTGGCCCATGCCTCACTCCACCGCTGGCCCATGCCTCACTTCACCGCTGACCCATGCCTCACTCCACCGCTGGCCCATGCCTCACTTCACCGCTGACCCATGCCTCACTCCACCGCTGGCCCATGCCTCACTTCACCGCTGACCCATGCCTCACTCCACCGCTGGCCCATGCCTCACTCCACCGCTGGCCCATGCCTCACTTCACCGCTGGCCCATGCCTCACTTCACCGCTGACCCATGCCTCACTCCACCGCTGGCCCATGCCTCACTCCACCGCTGACCCATGCCTCACTCCACCGCTGGCCCATGCCTCACTTCACCACTGACCCATGCCTCACTCCACCGCTGGCCCATGCCTCACTCCACCGCTGGCCCATGCCTCACTTCACCGCTGACCCATGCCTCACTCCACCGCTGGCCCATGCCTCACTCCACCGCTGACCCATGCCTCACTCCACCGCTGGCCCATGCCTCACTTCACCGCTGACCCATGCCTCACTCCACCGCTGGCCCATGCCTCACTCCACCGCTGGCCCATGCCTCACTTCACCGCTGACCCATGCCTCACTCCACCGCTGGCCCATGCCTCACTCCACCGCTGGCCCATGCCTCACTTCACCGCTGGCCATTGCCTCACTTCACCGCTGACCCATGCCTCACTCCACCGCTGACCCATGACTCACTCCACCGCTGACCCATGCCTCACTCCACCGCTGGCCCATGCCTCACTCCACCGCTGACCCATGACTCACTCCACCGCTGACCCATGACTCACTCCACCGCTGACCCATGACTCACTCCACCGCTGACCCATGACTCACTCCACCGCTGACCCATGTCACATTCCCCACCCCTCCGGTTTCAGCGCTGCGCCAATGCTCAGTCTGAACGGCAGCGCCGAACTGACCCGCCTGAACTCGCAGCGGAAGCCGCAGCAGCCGGGCGGATCGGCTGCGGACGCAGTCTCGGCCGCTGACCGGGTTCTGAGGGCCGCGCAGCGAGCCGTGGATTCGGCCCTTGGCGGCGGCAGCAGCGGGGCCCAGCCGCAGGAGAGCGAAGAAGCCCTGCGAAATCGGTGGGCATCAGCCTGGCAGGATGATGTTCAGGATGATCAAGAGGTTCAAGATGCAGCCTCCGCCGTTGACGTCAGAGCGTCGCATGGTTCCACAACGCTCGACGACCAGTTCTACCTACTGCCAGCTTCCGCGGCCCACGAGCTGGCAGGTTCACAAGCTGCCGCTGAGCTGCGAAGCAGCGGTCGAATTCCAGACAAGCTGGTGTGGAAGCGGCCGCCTGCTGGAGCCGTCTTCACTGACGTTATCGACGTGCCCGCGCGGACTGTCGATGGCGTCACCGATGCCGTGGCGGCTGCTACTGATACTGAGCTGGCTGACGAAGGCATCGCCACAATGACACTGCGAGGCGGCGTTGGTGGCCTACGGCAGGGCGCCGCGTGCGAATCTCCGCCTCAGCGTCTTGGCGATGAGGACGACGATGAGCGAGGAGATTTCGAGATAACGATGCCTGGTCAGCAGCAGCCGCAGTCTGCTGGAGATGTTGCCGACTGTCGCCGCCTATTAGCCAACCGAAAAGTTGGAGGCAGCGGCTCCGGCGGCCGGGTCGTTCATCCGCGTGTTCTGCCGCCTCAGCAGCAGCAGCAGCAGCTAGCAGCTACTGCGGCGGCCACTGCCGCGGTGGCCATGGCGGAGCCTCTGATTCGCGGGCAGCAGCAGGTGGAGGCGAACATCGGCCGCTTGCTGGAGCGTCTGGAACGCTTGGAATCTGACCGGGCGGCCTCAACTGGTGGTCAGCAGCAGCAGCAGCTCGAGGAGCGCCGATTGAGGGAGCAACTGGACCGTCTGCTAGCTGACCGATTGAGCCAGCTGGAGCAGCTGCAGCGAGAGCAGCTGCGGATGCAGCAGGAGCTGCTCATGCATCACCATCACTTGCCCATGATTCCAGTCGTACCGCCACCGCCACCGCCACCGCCTCCCCCCACGCAGCACCAGCAGCAGTTCTTGCGTCAGCTCGTAGACGAGCGAGCCTCGGATCGCGGACCCCAGCGGCGCCCGGCAGGCGAGTCGACACGCAAGTCGCCAGGCCCGCAGCCGACCGAGCCGCAGCCCCCGAGTGTCGAACGCGCAGCTCGGGTCGTGTCCGACATTCGCGACGAAGTTCGTGCCATTGTGCGGCGCGGTGACAGTGAGCTGGGTGGCGGGGTTGCCCGCCTGCTCAGCGAGATCGATAGCATCCGTTCCGACATCCGGGCCCACAAGGACCGCTTCCAGTCTCAGCCGCCAGCCGAGGCCACCGCTACTGGCACCGGACCTTCCCGCCCGACTTCGATGCTGCCGCAGTACCAGTCCTCTCCGGCCATGTCCGCCATCGAGCCGCCCACCGATCGGTCCACGCCAGCCGTGAGCCTCTCTGGATTGTCCCGCTTTGAGATCAATGGCGCCGGTAGCGGCGGCGCGGGCACCGCAGCGGCACCTGAGAAGAAAAAACGCCGCTCCTACCCGCTAAACGAGTACTTGCGCCGCGACCCGCTGCCCGACCGCAGCGTCTATCCGTCCTACGATAGCGTGCTAGAGGCAGAGCAGCGTCAGCGAGAAGGCGCTACAGCTGGCGGTCGAGAGGATCCAGTAGCTGCGGCACAGCGAACCCTGCGCGAGGTCAGGCGTCGACAGAAGGCGCTGGAGACTCATGCCCAGACGGCAGAGCGAAGCCGCGACGGCAAGCTGATCTACTCAATCGTTGACGCTGTATGGAGAGACGAAGTGACGGCCCAGAGGGCCCGGGTTCGCGCGATTGTTGATGACGTCATCAAGCATGGTGGCGCCTTTCGCCAGCAGGCGGTGCCAGGAGTTCGCAGGACGCGAACGCAGCCGCCTGAGGAGGTGTCGCTGCCGATCCGGGCGATATTAGATGCGGCGTCTGACGCGGAGCTCGCCCGGCTCTGCACACCTCCGAAGGGCGGCGCGCCCGCAGCCAGCGGTCAGCGCCAGAAGCTTGGCCCCTGGCAGCGCATGCCCTACATGCACTTTGCTAACGACATAAAGGGCCCCATCACCGCCTTCCCGGGTCGGCCGTCTGAGGAGCCGCCTCGCCTCCGGGCAGGACCGAGCGGAGCCAGGACGAGCAGACGCGAGCCCCGGCCGCAGCCCGCAACTCGCGAGGAAGCCGTTCAAGCCGGCTCGCCGCCGCGGGATGATCTTCGCGACGAAGCAGACGAAGATAAGGCTTCTGTAGAGGGCACAGGCGTCCGGCTACCCGGCTTCCAGAGGACTCCAACTCGTCGCCCTCCGCCCTCTGGCGCCACGAAACGCCGCCCATCCGCTGAAGACGCCGCAGCTGCGTCGAAGCCCGCAGGACGGGTTCGAACAGACGGAACTGCCGACGCCATTCGCTCCCGCATGCGCGATGAAGTGCTGGCTGAGGTTCTGGCCCGCATGGCAGATCAGCGCAGGCGTCCTGCTGACGCAGCCCCGGAGCCTGCGAACTCGGCTGGACTGGAAGCCCTGATCCGCCGCATGATTCTCTCCGCCCTGCTGGCTCGCGTGGACCGTGCCGTGCGCCGAGTAGCCGGGCGGGATGTTCAGCCTCCCGGAGGCGCAGCCTGCTCCACCCCCGAGGTTACGCCGCGCGATGACGATGAGCCGCAATCCGTGACCGAGTCGACGCCAACTCCGCCTCCGGCTCCAGTTGCCGCTGAGCCATCTATTCCGCTTTCGGCTTTACAGTTGCTGCTGCAGCAGCAGCGCCCAGAGCCACCGCAGCCGCCTCCACCACAGCCGAAGCCCCGCTCCGCCTCTCCAGACTCTGAGCTTAGCGGTGGCACAGACGACCGGCTCCGGCCCACCGAGGATGCCGTCAGTCTACAATCACGTCACTCTGTCCGAACACCTACGCCGTCGCTGGAGGAGCCATCGGAGGACACTCCACCGCCTCCGCCACAGCCCGTGGCCCAGTCCTCCCGACTCGACACTGCCTGCCAGACCCTTCAGGATGCCGTCTCCCAGACTGCCGTGGATGTTGAGGCGCAGACAACTCTGCCTTTAGCTGATTCTCCGCAAGAGTCGGCTGCTCCTGAGGTGCCGCCCTCCGCCACGCCATCCCCGCCATCGTCTCCGGCCACGCCAACATACGCTGACAGTATCTCCGAGGGCGTCTGGCTTTTGGACCGCAGCGAAGGCCAGGCCCCCAATATCCAGGTCGCCGCAGAGGCCCGCCAGCTACTGGGCCAGCTTGACGCCAGTAACGGCGAGGCCGGCTTCGACCTCACCGCCGACCTGTCGCTGGCGGACCAGCCGACGCGTAGTGAGGGCGAATTTCCTCGCCGTGCGCCGTCACATCGACCGGACCCGCGGCGTGATCCCGTACTGGCCGTCATCGCAGGCAGCGGTGGCCGCCCGCTCTACCCGCCACCACCTGGCCGACGTCAGCGGCCGGACGTTGCCGCCGTGGCAGCGGCTGCTGCAGCTGCAGCTGCCATTGCCGACTATGATGACAGTTCGGCCGGGTCATCGCTATCGGAGCCAGCTGGCCCCGAAAATGGCGACGACGTGACCGACGTTATCGCCGACGACGACGACGACGCCGAGCTGCCGCCGACGCCACCTCCGCCACCCGTGCCGTTGCCTTCGCGGCCACCTGCGCCGCCGTCATCGTCTTCATACCGGCCCGCCCCGGCCTCGAGCGCCCGCGCCAGCCATCCGGAGGAGCCGCTCCGACCCAGTCAGTCGCCGCCCGCTCAACGCGAGTCCTTGCGGCTGCGTGACAGCGCCGACGATGGCACCGCCATGGCCAGCACCGCCGAGTTCCACACTGAGGCCACGGACAGGCCGGACGTGGACCCGGACGCCTACCTGGGCCTGAGCAGCACCGCCACCAACCTGCTCAGCACCAACCAGGCCATCCAGGATGCCTTCGCTGCCACCGCGGACTCGGCCAGCCTGGCCACCACCGGGCCGCGCCGCCTCACCGTGAACATGCCCGGCCTTGACCCTGTTGCCGGCAGCAGCCCGGATGATGACAGCGTCAGCGAGATCTCCCTGGGCGGTGAGCCCTAAATCCTCTTCATTTGCAAAGGCCTGCGTGTGCGAATCGGGCTGGCTTCCCGACAACAACTGAACCAACCTGAGCTAGATTTTGCCCATTCCCATCTACCTGCGCTGCGCGCCGCTGTGTGGCGCCCACCCTCCCAGTGCTGATTCACTGCTCTGTGCGATTCCGTCCCGCTGTCACCGAAATATTCCGCTCTTATTTTTTACTTTGAAATCAATTTTATTAGCGCATTGTTTAGCAACCTTTTTAACTTTCATTTCCATCTGTAACTCCAAATACTTGGCTGTGTTTCACCGGCCCTGTCAGCCTATTATTATCTATCAAGCAAATACAAGCCTTCAGGTGCGCTACCGTCCTTTTATAATCAGAAAGCACCCAAATTCCTGTTCCGGCCGCGCTAAGTGAACCAGTGAATCGATGTGCTGCAGTTTTGTTTATTTCTTCTGCTGCTCAGGCTTTCAGTTGCTGAGCAAATCTGTCAGGCGGCCCGTGCCTGATCGGAGCGGAATTTCGACGGCATTGTCTGCGGTATCTGGGGTCAGCCGCGACTGTCCAACTGTGAGCACTAAAATGCCTTTTATCTCACCTTGCCCTAGACCAGCCTGTTTGAGCTCCGAGCTCTGCCGAGGGCGCTTGCAACACCAGGTCAAACTTTGGCTATCAAAGCTGGTTAAACACCTCAGTGTGGCTGTAATAATGAGTGTTTCTGTTCAATTACTTTGATACTTGCGCTACAGCAGACTCTTGTGCGCATCTCAGTCCTAGCATGGCTGAGGATGTCACAGGCTGGCATTCACAGCCAAGCAACTGCATGCTCTCCATGCGCCTCTTCTGTGCTATTTGAAGCGATTCCGCATCCACTCAACGCTGCGAACCGGAACCAGGTGTGGACGAGACGATATTCTCAATGCAGTCCAGCGAGCTAACATATGCCAGTAGCAAAACAAATACTTCATCTTCCTACAGCTTTACCGATAGTAGTATAGTCTGATTATGATAAACATGATAGTAGTATAGTCTGATTATGATAAACATGATAGTAGTATAGTCGGATTATGATAAACATGATAGTAGTATAGTCTGATTATGATAAACATGATAGTAGTATAGTCGGATTATGATAAACATGATAGTAGTATAGTCTGATTATGATAAACATGATAGTAGTATAGTCTGATTATGATAAACATGATAGTAGTATATTCGGATTATGATAAACATGATAGTAGTATAGTCTGATTATGATAACCAAGATAGTAGCCTACCCAAAGTTCACTGCCAACCCAAAACTGTCCCAATTATCCCATTAATCCAGTTAATTAAGCTGTCCCTCCCGACCCCAAGTTGTCCTTGTCCACCCAAAACTGTCCCCGCCAAAATCCTAAACCCACCAGGTCATCCTTGGCAAAGAAATAAGACAAAGCGCAGTTTGGTCAGGTGGCTGTCACGTGATTGCAGGTCGTTCAGCTGATCTGTACGCACTCGCGCAGTTAGTTATGTACAGCAGTGCTCATTGTTCGGCTGTGTTCACACAGGGACCGGAAGGCAAGGCGTCGAATAGCAAAATAAATTTCCGAGCTTACCGTACTCAGCTGGAGTGAGCGAGCTGAGAGCACATTCACCATGAATATCTGAGATCAAGTCTGACTGGCTTAGCAAGCAACCATTTATCCGGACCTTTGGATCATCCGTGTACATGAAAACTAAATAAATACACGAGCTCAGTGTGAATGAATAGCGGGAATCAACCGCGCAGGAAATCGAGCCAAATCACAGGTGCGCAGTCTTTGTAGTCCAAACTGCCCCGCGCACTCCGAATCACAGGTGTAGTCAGCTTGGTTTGGCCTGATTTCCATGCCGAGATGTGTCGTAGGTTTTGAGCTGTCTTCAGGCGGTCAGCAGCCGAGGCTGGCGGCAAGGAGGTGGCGCAGCCTAGAATCGAGACGGCGGTGGCGGAGCCGGTGGCAGCGCAGGAGTTCGCTCAAAGTTCGAGCTCGATGACTCTGAGTCCGAGTCTCCCGATGTTGCTGCTGCTGCGGCAGCGTTTGCTGCTGCTGCAGCGGCGGTGGCAGCGACTGCCGCATTGCTGGCTGCTGAAGTGACGTAGTGCAGCGCGCAGGTCGCCTCCTCCTCTGCGTCTGTCCTTGGCGACAGTCGGTGCAGGTGGTCCAGCACCCACTGCTGGTGAGTCAGCTTGAGGTTGAGCGTGGAGTTCTCCGCCTCCAGCAGTGCCAGCCGCCGGTGCAGCCGGTTCAGCTCGCACTGCAGGCCGCCACCGCCGCCTGCCTCCCCTCCCGGAGTCGGTGGATCCACGTACAGTCGAGGCGGCGACATCAAAGTTGACGGTGGCATGAAGGAGGTCGGCGACATTAAAGAAGGCGCCGGTGGGGGAGGCGGCGGAGGCTGCGCTGCGGGCGCCGGCGCTTCTTCGCTGCGGTGCAGACCGGGCGCGAGGCCGCAGTTGGCTGAGTTGCTTCTGTGCTGGTTGGCGTGCAGCTCGAAGCTGGAGCAGTGCGTCCGGTACAGCAGCTGGTTGATCCCGCAGCCACCAGGGCAGCAGCCGGACCGCGCCGCCAGCGTCATTGCCTCGATGGGCACCTTGCCGCTGGACTCCACCAGGCCCGGCGTGCTCTGGCTGCGGTTGAGGCTCGCTGAGGGCGGGTGTGGGTTGTTCATTGCTCTGCTGTCTCACTGGCTATGAAAAACTTAACTGACTACTGAAAGTCTCTCCGCAGTTCTATTTGGAACGTCAAAATTAACGGACAATAACTTTATAAGGGGTGAAATTTCATGACTTGAATGCAAGCGTGAGATCTTGTGGCTTGAATGCAAGGGTGAGATCTTGTGGCTTGAATGTCAAGGGTGAGATCTCGTGGCTTGAATATAAGGGTGAGATCTCGTGGCTTGAATGCAAGGGTGAGATCTTGTGGCTTGAATATAAATAAGTGTGAGATCGCCGTTGGGCTACTGGAATGGGCAGAATCTGGGCAGGCTGATGCTCCTTGCAGCCAAGTCAAGGGGTTGAGATGGTCTAAGCCTATGGTCTAAGGAATAGATCTGGGGTCTTCTTCAATTCAATTGTGAGATCCATTCTCTGAAAGATCTCCTGGCGTCGCAGTCTGCATGCCGCGCCGTCCAAGTCTCATTTGCCAGTTCTCGGCTTTCTTCAAAGGCTCAGCAGCGCTGCGGCTGATTTGTCACGAAATGGCGGGAGCTCGCGCTAGTGAAAGCAAGCGAAGCCTATTTCCTGCTCTGCTCCACGCCTGTGGGCAGGCGGGCAATAAATTAAATTTCCGAGTCCCTCGGGGGAGACAGGGCCGGCAATAAAGCCGCAGAAAGTTAATGAACGGCCCGCAACACCGAATCACCTGACGCCTGATTTCTCACCGGGATCGATGTTTCGGGGCTCTTGGCACACGCAGCTTGTGACCCGAGTTGCCTGATTTGGACCGACAGTCGGGTGTAAGGTTCTGCGGCTCTAAGGCGCTGGACATGCTAGCAGACAATACCTGACTCCGCCGTCCCGATTTACCAAAATAGCCACCCCACTCCCCGATCTTCTGATTGGTCGCACGAGTTCAGAAGACTCATCTTACGGTAGGCTATACTCACCCTCCTCAATCGGCTTCTTTTTAAAGGCCTGCAACCGCTTGGCCGCAATGGCTTCCAGCTTGACCCTGGCTGCCGGGTAGTCCTTCAACACATCCCACAGGTCTGTCTTGGACAGGCAGAACAGGTCCGAGTAGCCCACGGACTTCACTGAGGCTGTGCGCCGGTTGCCCATTGTGCCCATGTTGAGGATGGAGAGCTCGCCGAAGTAACTGCCGGGCCGCAGAGTGGCCAGCACCTTCTTGCAGTCCTCGGCGACGACCTGTAGTTTGCCGCGGCTGATGATGTACATGTGCTTGCCCACCTCGCCTGTGGGTGGGTGAGGTCGCGATGCGTTTTGGGTGGAATGAGACACAGGGAATTCTGATCCTTCCCTGCGACTCATGATGACTGAAGAAGATCGATGATGCTTGCGTGATGATCTCAGTTGTTAGCACCCAATGTGCGCTGTGCATGTACTGTACTGTAACGTGATTGCTTAGAGCATTGTCTAGCACTGCATTATCCAATGCACGAACCCATTATCCAATGAACTTTTTCTGAATTTGTACGCTGCTCTCAAATATATATATATATAGGCTATCCTCAGAACTATAAAGTAACTTGGATTTTCGCCACCGCTGTGTCAAAGTCATTGCAGTTTGTGATCACAAAGATAATCCAAGAAGATACAAGATGATCCAAGATGATCCAAGATAATCCAATATAATCCAAGATGATCCAAGATGATCCAAGATAATCCAAGATGACCCAAGATGACCGAAGATGATCCAAGATAATCCAAGATAATTCCAATATAATCCAAGATGATCCAAGATAATCCAAGATAATTCCAATATGATCCAAGAAGATCCAAGATAATCCAAGATAATCAAAGATAATCCAAAATGATCCAAGATAATCCAAGAAGATCCAAGATAATCCAAGATGATCCAAGATGATCCAAGATGACCCAAGATAATCCAAGATAATCCAAGATAATTCCAATATGATCCAAGAAGATCCAAGATAATCCAAGATAATCCAAGATAATCCAAAATGATCCAAGATAATCCAAGATAATCCAAGATAATCCAAGATAATCCAAGATGATCCAAGATAATCCAAGATAGTCCTAAATGATCCAAGATGATCCAAGATAATCCAAGATAATCCAAGATAATCCAAGAAGATCCAAGATAATCCAAGATGATCCAAGATAATCCAAGATAATCCAAGATAGTCCTAAATGATCCAAGATGATCCAAGATAATCCAATATAATTCCAATATAATCCAAGATGATCCAAGATAATCCAAGATAATCCAAGATAATCCTAAATGATCCAAGATAATTTAAGATAATCCAAGATAATTCAAGATACACTTGTATTTCCAATATAATCCAAGATGATCCAAGATAATACAAGATAATCCAAAATGATCCAAGATAATCCAAGATAATCCTAAATGATCCAAGATAATCCAAGATAATCCTAAATGATCCAAGATAATTTAAGATAATCCAAGATAATTCAAGATACACTTGTATTTCCAATATAATCCAAGATGATCCAAGATAATACAAGATAATCCAAAATGATCCAAGATAATCCAAGATAATCCTAAATGATCCAAGATGATCCAAGATAATCCAAGATAATCCAAGATAATCCTAAATGATCCAAGATGATCCAAGATAATCCAAGATAATCCTAAATGATCCAAGATGATCCAAGATAATCCAAGATAATCCAAGATAATCCTAAATGATCCAAGATGATCCAAGATAATCCAAGATAATCCAAGATAATCCTAAATGATCCAAGATAATTTAAGATAATCCAAGATAATTCAAGATACACTTGTATTTCCAATATAATCCAAGATGATCCAAGATAATACAAGATAATCCAAAATGATCCAAGATAATCCAAGATAATCCTAAATGATCCAAGATAATCCAAGATAATCCTAAATGATCCAAGATGATCCAAGATAATCCAAGATAATCCAAAGTGATCCAAGATAATCCAAGATGACCCAAGATAATCCAAAGTGATCCAAGATAATGCAAGATGACCCACGATAATCCAAGATGATCCAAGATGACCCAAGATGATCCAAGATGATCCAAAAGAATCCAAGATGACCCCAGAGGATGGATCAAACATGAACGGACCCTTTTGACCCCGTTGTGCAAGGGTTAGCAGGGAGCCGGTCCTTGCTTTTCTGGGCTGAGATGGGAATGGGATATTGCCCAGCAGTTGTTGGCATGTTGGAAGCTGCCAATTTCTGTTCAGCTCGTTTAGTGCAGGCAGTCCAGCCTTTGGCCCCTCATTCGCAGCGCTGCTGGCTTCATCAAAGCAAATCAGGGCGAATGGAGGAACGCGGCGAGTCGCGGGCACAGACAATTCAATGAATGAGCGAGTGAGCGGATGGAGAGCAGCAAAAGTGCATTGGCGGCCGGGGGCTGCGTAAACAGGTTTCTTTTAGCGTGGCAAATTTCTGACAAATAATGCCCGCAAGAAACTATGGCCCCAGCCCCATGAGGGGATTATGATCCCTAATTTTTCACCCGCCATCCACCTGCGCAGTATCAGTCAGTGGGAGGAGAAGCGGTGGGTCTGGTATCTTCCCCACGCCAGGCAGTGTCTGGGATTTTAGATCAGCGCTTATCGCCGTTGGCCCACAAATGTCAGTTGTGCCCGAGCGGGCGGAGCGGGTCGGGCGGCGCCTTATCGCCCGGATTGTGCACAGAACGTGTCCACCGCAGCGACCCGACAGTCCCCCGAGCTGAGCGGCTGAGCGCCTCTTCACGTCACGTGACTTCATTTTCTCACGCTGCCAGGGAAGTAGCAGAGGATATTCGTGCGACCCTGAAGACCCGGTGACTTGGCAGTGCGTTGCCGCAATGCACTTTGCGAGATCAGCCTATGCTCCAGTTGCTATTGAATGCTGAAGCTGCATATGAACACTATGTATCTACCTGGATACCGACGGACCAGATGGGGTATCTACCTGGATACCGACGGACCAGATGGGGTATCTACCTGGATACCGACGGACCAGATGGGGTATCTACCTGGATACCGACGGACCAGATGGGGTATCTACCTGGATACCGACGGACCAGATGGGGTATCTACCTGGATACCGACGGACCAGATGGGGTATCTACCTGGATACCGACGGACCAGATGGGGTATCTACCTGGATACCGACGGACCAGATGGGGTATCTACCCGGATACCGACGGACCAGATGGGGTATCTGCCTGGATGCTGACGGACCAGATGGGGTATCTACCTGGATACCGACGGACCAGATGGGGTATCTACCTGGATGCTGACGGACCAGATGGGGTATCTACCTGGATGCTGACGGACCAGATGGGGTATCTACCTGGATACCGACGGACCAGATGGGGTATCTACCTGGATGCTGACGGACCAGATGGGGTATCTACCTGGATACCGACGGACCAGATGGGGTATCTGCCTGGATACCGACGGACCAGATGGGGTATCTACCCGGATACCGACGGACCAGATGGGGTATCTACCTGGATACCGACGGACCAGATGGGGTATCTACCCGGATACCGACGGACCAGATGGGGTATCTGCCTGGATGCTGACGGACCAGATGGGGTATCTGCCTGGATACCGACGGACCAGATGGGGTATCTACCTGGATGCTGACGGACCAGATGGGGTATCTATCTGGATGCTGACGGACCAGATGGGGTATCTGCCTGGATACCGACGGACCAGATGGGGTATCTGCCTGGATACCGACGGACCAGATGGGGTATCTGCCTGGATACCGACGGACCAGATGGGGTATCTGCCTGGATGCTGACGGACCAGATGGGGTATCTACCTGGATGCTGACGGACCAGATGGGGTATCTACCTGGATGCTGACGGACCAGATGGGGTATCTACCTGGATGCTGACGGACCAGATGGGGTATCTGCCTGGATACCGACGGACCAGATGGGGTATCTGCCTGGATACTGACGGACCAGATGGGGTATCTGCCTGGATACCGACGGATCAGATGGGGTATCTGCCTGGATACTGACGGACTGGGTGGAGCATCTGCCTGGGTACTGATGAATAACTAAGCGCCGAGCTCACCTTTGCGGCAGACGAAGTCCCCTGGGGAGAAGAGCACAGGCCTCAGACGCAGCACCAGGTCGGACAGGAAGCCCTCCTCGGTGTTCTGGAACATCTCCACCTTCTTGAGCGTGTCCAGATGCACGTGAATAGCCATCTCGGCTTTGAGCTTGTCCGGCAGCAGCGACAAGATCTTCTCCTCGTCCACGGTCTTGTGTGAGCTCCACAGGTAGTCGAACCAACGGATGACCTTGGACTGCAGGCTCTGCGGAACTCTGCGCAGGTTCATGTAGACCTTCACGGCATCCAGGTGGGCTGCGGGCGGATGGGCGGGCGGGTCGGGGTTAGCTGTGGGCTGGCTGATGGGCTGCGGGCAGGTGGAACTGCGCTCGTCCTCGGAGATTGACTTGAACTCATGGATTGATTTGGCAGTTGATACGGCTGGAAAGCCGTCCGAGTCAGCATCGTCGAGATATATTCAGCGATTCTTGTCGAAGATCGCGGTGACAACAAAGGTCAACTAACATTGAATATCTCGACGATGCCGACGTTTCGTGATTCTGGAAGATGTTTCATCGGATGGAGCGGAATGTTCTGGTGATTCTGGAAGATGTTTCATCGGATGGAGCGGAATGTTCTGGTGATTCTGGAAGATGTTTCATCGGATGGAGCGGAAAGTTCTGGTGATTCTGGAAGATTTTTCATCGGATGGAGCGGAAAGTTCTGGTGATTCTGGAAGATGTTTCATCGGATGGAGCGGAATGTTCTGGTGATTCTGGAAGATGTTTCATCGGATGGAGCGGAATGTTCTGGTGATTCTGGAAGATGTTTCATCGGATGGAGCGGAATGTTCTGGCCCGTGTTCTGGATTTTCATGGTGATTGGTTGAATATTTTGCTAGGTACAGAAAAAGACCATCAAACTTATAAAATAAGATGAGCGCAGAGCAGATCTTTGAGCAGAATGTACGCATGCGATGTTTTGCAATACGAGCTACTCGTACTTCAGTTGGTCATTTATTTGTTTGGAATGCCTCACTGTTTTCGATCTCATTAATATTTTGGATTATTCGACGTTGATCTATATATATAAAAGTGAAAACTCTGTCTGTCTGTCTGTGTGTGTGCAACCTTTTGTCTTTATAGACGCCGAAACCGCTCAACCAAATCGCACCAAACTTTGCACATACCTAAAACCACCTACGCTGAGTGCAATAGGCTACTCAAATTCCCGAAAAATCATTTCCTTCCTGCTCAAAAGTGCAAAAAACTGCTCAAAAATCGTCAAAAAATCACTCAATTCGACATATCGTCGCCCCACTTTGTCAGATTTTCTCCAAATTTGATCCACTTACACTTTACATGTTTTCCAACAATGCTGTCAATTTTGAACATCTCTACTCAATCCAGAGCAAAGCTGCATCATCTCAAAGTGAGTCACTTTTTGTTTTCCGAGGACAGCCACCCCAACTCCCCTCCGCCACTCTGCGGGCCAAATTTTATTACAGCCACCCCCTCCCTTCCCCGGGCGCCGAAGCCCCAGACTGTACATTGTATTTCAAGCCGTGAATGTACACAGCCCAAACCCCTAGACTGTCTACTGGCCCCCAAGCAGCACTGAGACTGAGTGCGGTGAGTGCGGTGGCGTCCCAGTGCGCAGGGCTCTCCGGTCTATATTTCTCTCCAGCCAGCCTGGGATAGAAGAAAGAGAGAGGCTGGCGATCAACTGATGGGTGGTGTCACTCTGCTGCTGTCTGGAGACTTTAGACAGACGCTGCCTGTGATTCCGCGTGGCACTCCTGCTGATGAGATTAATGCTTGCCTAAAATCATCTCACCTGTGGCCATCGGTTGTGAAGTTGCACCTACGAACAAACATGAGAGCTACAATTCAAGGAGACGAAACAGCTCATGAGTTCTCTGCCAATCTATTGCGAATCGGCAATGGTCTGCTGGAGATTAGCACCGAGGATGGGCAGTCATCGATCGCTACAATCGGAACCATTGTGCAGTCAGTGCAGGAGCTCAAGGCAAAAGTTTACCCGAACCTGATGGTTCGATATGCTGACGTTGACTGGCTGTCAGAGAGGGCAATTCTGTGTCCTAGAAATGATGCCGCCAACGAAATTAACTACCAACTGCTTCAGGAGTTGCCAGGTGCAGTTTTCACCTACAAGTCAATTGATACAACGTTGACTGATGACACCGCTGTGGAGTATCCTGTTGAGTTTCTGAACTCTCTAGATCCTCCTGGAACTCCATCGCACAACTTGCAGCTGAAAGTTGGGGCACCAATTATGCTCCTCCGCAACCTGAATGCGCCAAGGCTGTGTAACGGCACCAGACTGATAGTCAGGCGGCTCTTCCCACACGTGATTGAGGCCACGATAATGACTGGATCTGGCAGAGGAGAGTCTGTGTTCGTTCCCCGGATTCCAATTATCCCCACGGACCTGCCATTTCAGTTCAAGCGACTGCAGTTCCCTGTGAGAGTGTGCTTTGCGATGACTATTAACAAGGCTCAGGGACAGTCGCTGAAGGTGGCTGGCATCAACCTGGAGACTCCTTGCTTCTCGCATGGGCAGCTTTATGTCGCCTGCTGCCGTGTTGGAACTCCAGCTGGCCTATTCATTTTCGCACCAAGGGGAATAACGATGAATGTGGTGTATCCCCAGGCCTTGAGGTGACTCGCAAGCAATTAATAGAAAAGTAGTCACGAAATGACCTTGACCTGTCTAACTCTGAACTCTGAAACAGTTTAATTTTGTTTCTTTGACATTGTTATTGTTATGCCATGGCTATTTTCCTTATGTATACGCGTGTACATGCATACTGTATACAGAGGCAGATTTAGGGGGGGGGGGCGGGGGGCAGTCGCCCCCCTAAATTTTAATCATGGGAATAAGATGCCCCCACCAGGGGCGCCAGTCGCAGCACTGGCGCCCCTTTTCGGCCGCTGGCGCCCCTTTTTCAGCCGCTGGCTCCCGTTTTTCAGCCGCTGGCGCCCTTTCTTGGCTCCTGGCGCCCTTTTTCGGCTGCTGGCACCCCCTCTGTGATTCTCATGGCGCTCCCCTGACAGACCGCCCCAAAACAAAATTCCTGGATCTGCCACTGACATGTTTCTAAAGAAGTAATCAAGAGGGGGCTGTTTGGACAAACTTTTCACTTATTTTTTACTTAAAACGCCCTTAAACAAACTCTTCACTTTTCATTAATGCAGTAAATAAATAAATGGTGACCTTCACTATAAAGTTAATACAGAGACGTGAATTGCTTACTGCTTTGCTTTAAATTTCTGCTCCAAAAACAACGGGCAAAAAAAGCTAGTAATTTAATAATTAAAAGTAACTATTTATTCACTTATATCACTTAGACTGTAAAATATTTAATCACTCATTAAGTTCTCCAATTTTCTAAATGGTGTCTGTGAGCCAGCAGCTTTGCGAATCGCTTCGCAGACGGCAGCTAGCACTTTTGCTCGAGTGCGCTGAGGCTGAGGAGTGGACGGCAGTCCCGCCCAGCGGACAAGTGTCCGAGTGTCCACCTCGCACATTGGGGTGAGGCAGCGGCCAGAGCTCCTCATCTGAAGCGGCTCCCCGCCCAGCCCGGAATCCGAGAAATCGATCAATTATCGGAAGGGGAGGCGCGGCTGAGATCGCGGTTCTGGCGCCCGCCCCAGCCTCCGCTGTTGTGATCTGGATCGGCATGCGGCGGACAAGTCGCCATTCCCAGTGCCTGATGGGCGGCCCCGGCCTGATTTCATTCCGCAGTTGCACAACTGCTTGGCTGCCTGGCCCTGCTGAACAGTGAGAACAAAACCTAATTAGCCCGGCAGCGCGGCAGATCTTAACAAGTGAGCCGCTTAAATCAGGGGTTTAGAGAAGCGGAGCTGCGAAGCAGCGCGAGTTTTGGAGCCGCGAGCAGACCGCAATGCTGCGCATGGAGGGAGGGAGGCGCTCTGCTGCTCACGCTGCAAACTGCTCAGTGCGCGAGTGAATGTCTGAGCACACTGCCGGCTAGCTGGGGTGGCTGGCTGTCCCCTGCGCGGCTCCTCCGATCTGGCAAAATCGATTCGGCAAATTTTGGAGGGCAGAGCGGCTGCCTGGGCAGAGCGGAGGGCGCCGTATGAAGTCGGAGGGCGGACCGCGTGCGCAGCACACAGGGCGGCATAAAAACTTGCTGGCTGCTCTCAGTGCCGCCTTCAACCGTTTTTTTTCTTGTGCGCGCGGCCATTAAATGGGATCTTGATGAGATCAGTTCCTGGGGATTTGCTCTGAGCCGCTTCTCTGCTTGACCTCTGGGCGTGGGCGTTCGGGGTGGGAGCCCTGCCGAGGTCGAAGAGGAGCGCCTCGATGGGGATTGTTTTTGGGAGCTTTTCGTGCTTCCGAATTCTGGAGCTGACAGGCGGACGGGAGGTGACGCCGCTGACTCAGCCTGTCACCAACTCCAGCAGTGCTGGGAGAATACTCAAAACTGCTCAGAACTGCATTGATCGATGCTAAATTGCAGGCCTCTGAGTGCGTGCCTCACTGCCTGCAGCTGTGATTAACTGTCCAGCCTCTCCACTGAACTACTGTGCAGCCGGCGCCCGGGCGAACTCAGGACCGAGCCAGTCAGCTCGAACTGCCCAGTTGATGGGCAGTGCACGCTGGATTCAGAAATATAGATTCATTAAGACAGTGGGTGGCATTGGAACTAGCTGTTAGACAGTGGGTGGCATTGGAACTAGCTGTTAGACAGTGGGTGGCATTGGAACTAGCTGTTAGACAGTGGGTGGCATTGGAACTAGCTGTTAGACAGTGGGTGGCATTGGAACTAGCTGTTAGACAGTGGGTGGCATTGGAACTAGCTGTTAGACAGTGGGTGGCATTGGAACTAGCTGTTAGACAGTGGGTGGCATTGGAACTAGCTGTTAGACAGTGGGTGGCATTGGAACTAGCTGTTAGACAGTGGGTGGCATTGGAACTAGCTGTTAGACAGTGGGTGGCATTGGAACTAGCTGTTAGACAGTGGGTGGCATTGGAACTAGCTGTTAGACAGTGGGTGGCATTGGAACTAGCTGTTAGACAGTGGGTGACATTGGAACTAGCTGTTAGACAGTGGGTGGCATTGGAACTAGCTGTTAGACAGTGGGTGGCATTGGAACTAGCTGTTAGACAGTGGGTGGCATTGGAACTAGCTGTTAGACAGTGGGTGGCATTGGAACTAGCTGTTAGACAGTGGGTGCCATTGGAACCCGCTGTTAGACAGTGGGTGGCATTGGAACTAGCTGTTAGACAGTGGGTGGCATTGGAACTAGCTGTTAGACAGTGGGTGGCATTGGAACTAGCTGTTAGCCGGAGGCGGTGGCGGTGGCGGCAGCGGCCGTAATGCAGGGCGCATACCTAGAGCAATGAGCTTCGAGCTTGGTCGCCGCCCCAGCCGATGATGAAGCGAGGCCGATGTACTTTGTGGCCGGGCCGGAGATCCCCCGGTCGTGAGGCTGCATCGGCCGACCTTCATCATCTGGCCGGCCTGAAGACACCGCGCACACTGGGCGACTTTCTGCTTGGCAAGGAAACCTGCGGCTTGGGCAGCCGCCCGTCAGCTTTCTCGATCCCTTACTGAAGATTGCGAGCCCCCCAGCCTGTCAATCAGCGAGCCAGCCTGTCTGTCCGATATCTTTCCAACTTTCTTCCCTTCCTTTGCCCAGTACCCGATGCCCGTTTGACCTTTGACGTCTGCAATTGATGAGCTTTTGTTTCTGGATGTGCTGTTTCTGAATGTGCTGTTCCTGAATGTGCTGTTCCTGAGTGTGCTGTTCCTGAATGTGCTGTTCCTGAATGTGCTGTTCCTGAGTGTGCTGTTCCTGAGTGTGCTGTTCCTGAATGTGCTGTTTCTGGATGTGCTGTTCCTGAATGTGCTGTTTCTGAATGTGCTGTTCCTGAATGTGCTGTTTCTGAATGTGCTGTTCCTGAATGTGCTGTTCCTGAGTGTGCTGTTCCTGAATGTGCTGTTCCTGAGTGTGCTGTTCCTGAATGTGCTGTTTCTGGATGTGCTGTTCCTGAATGTGCTGTTCCTGAATGTGCTGTTTCTGAATGTGCTATTCCTGAATGTGCTGTTCCTGAATGTGCTGTTCCTGAGTGTGCTGTTCCTGAATGTGCTGTTCCTGAGTGTGCTGTTCCTGAATGTGCTGTTCCTGAATGTGCTGTTCCTGAATGTGCTGTTCCTGAATGTGCTGTTTCTGAATGTGCTGTTCCTGAATGTGCTGTTCCTGAATGTGCTGTTCCTGAATGTGCTGTTTCTGGATGTGCTGTTTCTGAATGTGCTGTTCCTGAATGTGCTGTTCCTGAATGTGCTGTTCCTGAATGTGCTGTTCCTGAATGTGCTGTTTCTGGATGTGCTGTTTCTGGATGTGCTGTTCCTGAATGTGCTGTTCCTGAATGTGCTGTTCCTGAATGTGCTGTTTCTGGATGTGCTGTTTCTGGATGTACTGTTTCTGAATCTAGAGTTTCCGAATCAAAAGTTTCTGAATTTGCTGTTTCTGAATTCCGCACTGGCAGAAGGTGGCACCTGCAGCAGCCTCCTATTCCCGCAGCAGCAGAGGAATATCAATGGCGAATGGGGCTGCAGGCGGAGCCTGGGGTGGGCGGGCTAAGAAAAACAGAGAAGGCAAAACACGGCCGGAGTTCTGGCTGTTGCGACTGTCGATGCCTACTGGCAACAGCAGCCGAGAACTGATGGAGGGCAGAGAGGCTGGGAAGCTGTTGCAGATTTGAGCACCTTCATCTGACTGCCTCAGCTGCTGAGTTCACAGAGACTCCCCGGCAGCCAGGAGCGCTTACCCAGCGGCTTCCCACATCTGGGACTGGGACCTGCCAGTGAGTCACCGTGGAGTGACCGATTCCAGCGGACTCAAAGCCCAGACGAACTCAAGGATCCGCAGATCCGCAGTTACCCGAGCGGCGAATCAGGGCGATGGGCGATGGGCCGGGGATTTTCTGCGCAGATTTTCTCCCAGCCTGCCCGAAGCCCATTCCACAATCTGGCCGGGGATCAGTGCAGCGAGTGGGGGGATTTGCCGCTGATGTCGCGAGTCGACAGGCGTGGATTTGGGGAGCTGACGGTCGCTGGAATCGGGGTGGAAAAGTGCGGCCGAGGCAAACAGGGTTTTGGGCCGCTGGCGTCAGCCACGAGTGATCTATGGCCGGCGACAAGTCCGCGGATATTGCGGCACTCGGAATATTGCTGCAGGGGCAGCTGCCGCTGGAGGGTCGAGTCTGAGAATGAGCTTGAGAGGTGAAAGGGCGAAGAAAGAACGGGAGGGTGAGAGGACAGAGGGTGAGAGGACAGGGGGTGAGAGGACAGGGGGTGAGAGGACAGGTGGGTGAGAGGGCAGGAGGGTGAGAGGGCAGGTGGGTGAGGGCGGTGCAGTTATTTTTGTGGCGCTCCGTGTCACGTGCGGGACAGCTCGGTGAGGTGGGGGCGGGCAGGGCGAGAAAGGCAGGGGATGAGGCGGAAAGTCTAATCTGCAGCCGCTTATCTCTCTGGCGGCATGATGAATGCGATGTGTCGATTCCCGATCCGGGCCTCCCACCGAAGTCGATGAGAGCCGGCTGTCAGAAATTGTGCTAAAGGGAAAAACTCGGCCTGAGAAAGCGCTTGAGACGCGCAGCTGTGGTTCGGATTCTCAAAACATTCTTTGCGACCATTTTTTCATGCCTCAGGCGCGGGAGGGCAATCCGCCAGGTAATGCAGAGTGGCCAGGTGAGTCACGCCGGAAATTACGGAAGGTTGGAAGTTCGAATCACGAAATTTTCTATCTAGACTATCAATGCACCGACATACACAGACGTCTGAGGGTGCTTGGCCTCAGCAAAAATGAACTTTGCATGTGGAATCCCTGGCCAAGTTCTTGGAATTCCCCAGGCCAAGTTCTTGGAATTCCTCATGCCAAGTTCTTGGAATTCCCCAGGCCAAGTTCTTGGAATTCCTCTGGCCAAGTTCTTGGAATTCCCCAGGCCAAGTTCTTGGAATTTCCCAGGCCAAGTTCTTGGAATTCCTCTGGCCAAGTTCTTGGAATTCCTCATGCCAAGTTCTTGGAATTCCCCAGGCCAAGTTCTTGGAATTCCTCTGGCCAAGTTCTTGGAATTCCCCAGGCCAAGTTCTTGGAATTTCCCAGGCCAAGTTCTTGGAATTCCTCTGGCCAAGTTCTTGGAATTCCTCTGGCCAAGTTCTTGGAATTTCCCAGGCCAAGTTCTTGGAATTCCTCTGGCCAAGTTCTTGGAATTCCCCAGGCCAAGTTCTTGGAATTTCCCAGGCCAAGTTCTTGGAATTCCCCAGGCCAAGTTCTTGGAATTCCTCATGCCAAGTTCTTGGAATTCCCCAGGCCAAGTTCTTGGAATTCCTCTAGCCAATTTCTTGGGATTCCCCAGGCCAAGTTCTTGGAATTCCCCAGGCCAAGTTCTTGGAATTCCTCATGCCAAGTTCTTGGAATTCCCCAGGCCAAGTTCTTGGAATTCCTCTAGCCAAGTTTTTGGAATTCCTCATGCCAAGTTCTTGGAATTCCTCTGGCCAAGTTCTTGGAATTCCTCTGGCCAAGTTCTTAGAACTCCCCAGGCCTTTTTCCCGGAATTGTGAGCTGGTGCTCAAGACTGGGTCGGCATTCAACTTGCTCCCGGGGCAACTTCCGTCATCGGACGGCTCTCAGCTGCTCATTGAATTTGCCCCGTCTGGCGGGCTGTGAGGAAAAGATTTGTTTTCTAATTGCTCCTCAGCTCCGGACTCCACGCGGATGTACTTTTAGTGGCTGGCTGGCCGGCATGCGGGTTTGAGAATGGACTTCGGCAGCCGCTGTTCTGTGTCAGGACCTTTTAGTCCGGCCAATGAGTGTTATCTCTGGGTGCCAGCCCACGCTGCGGCCGCTGGGCTAATGGCTGGGTCGTTCGCCTCCTTGCGGGACGGCCGATTTTTCATATACGAGTAAAACTGGCGCTTCATTTTATGACCTTCTGGATTATGAGGCCGCTACTTTCTGAGACTTGGAAGGCCGGCCGCTTGCCGAACCTCGAACTGAGCAGACAGAAGTCTCTGAGATTCTCACACTGGGGTGACATCTGAGATTCTCACACTGGGGTGACATCTGAGATTCTCACACTGGGCTGACATCTGAGATTCTCACACTGGGGTGACATCTGAGATTCTCACACTGGGCTGACATCTGAGATTCTCACACTGGGGTGACATCTGAGATTCTCACACTGGGGTGACATCTGAGATTCTCACACTGGGGTGACATCTGAGATTCTCACACTGGGGTGACATCTGAGATTCTCACACTGGGGTGACATCTGAGATCCTCACACTGGGGTGACATCTGAGATCCTCACACTGGGGTGACATCTGAGATTCTCACACTGGGGTGACATCTGAGATCCTCACACTGGGGTGACATCTGAGATTCTCACACTGGGGTGACATCTGAGATTCTCACACTGGGGTGACATCTGCGATCCTCACACTGGGGTGACATCTGAGATTCTCACACTGGGGTGACATCTGAGATCCTCACACTGGGGTGACATCTGAGATTCTCACACTGGGGTGACATCTGAGATCCTCACACTGGGGTGACATCTGAGATTCTCACACTGGGGTGACATCTGAGATTCTCACACTGGGGTGACATCTGAGATTCTCACACTGGGGTGACATCTGAGATCCTCACACTGGGGTGACATCTGAGATTCTCACACTGGGGTGACATCTGAGATTCTCACACTGGGGTGACATCTGAGATTCTCACACTGGGGTGACATCTGAGATTCTCACACTGGGGTGACATCTGCGATCCTCACACTGGGGTGACATCTGAGATTCTCACACTGGGGTGACATCTGAGATTCTCACACTGGGGTGACATCTGAGATTCTCACACTGGGGTGACATCTGAGATCCTCACACTGGGGTGACATCTGAGATTCTCACACTGGGGTGACATCTGAGATTCTCACACTGGGCTGACAATCTGAGATTCTCACACTGGGGTGACATCTGAGATTCTCACACTGGGGTGACATCTGAGATCCTCACACTGGGGTGACATCTGAGATTCTCACACTGGGGTGACATCTGAGATTCTCACACTGGGGTGACATCTGAGATTCTCACACTGGGGTGACATCTGAGATCCTCACACTGGGGTGACATCTGAGATTCTCACACTGGGGTGACATCTGAGATTCTCACACTGGGGTGACATCTGAGATTCTCACACTGGGGTGACATCTGAGATCCTCACACTGGGGTGACATCTGAGATTCTCACACTGGGGTGACATCTGAGATTCTCACACTGGGGTGACATCTGAGATTCTCACACTGGGGTGACATCTGAGATTCTCACACTGGGGTGACATCTGAGATTCTCACAATGGGGAGAACTCAATAAGCCGAGGTCAGACGCTGATCCGCAGAGGCAAGCTGAGCGGCACTCACCCTGGAAATCCCTCCTGGCCATGCTGGTGTTGGCCACAATGTTGGACACGTGGCCCAGCACGGTAGCGAACAGAAGCAGGCAGAAGACGATCTCGCAGATGACGAACACGTAGTGACCAAGGGCGTTCGGCTTGGGCATCTCGGCCATGAGCGTGACGGCCATGCTGCTCCAGTACAGGGAGAACAGGTACTGCTCGTCCACGCTGCTGGTGTTGGAGTTCGGGAAGTACCAGAGCTCCGCTCGCCAGCTGCCGCCGTGCAGGTGGACGTGGGACAGGAACTCGGGGTTGTGGTCGATGACGAGCTTCAGCACGCAGGCGTTGGCGTGGATGATGAGCATGAGGTAGTGGCCGAGCTTCAGGGAGCGGATGAGGTTCGGATAGTTGGCGTGCCGCTCCGTGCGGTCCAGGAACTGGAAGAACTTGTACACCTTGCACAGGCGGAAGGCGCGCACAACGGACTTGAAGCCGAAGGACAGGTAGAGGAAGTCCAGGGGCAGCATGCACAGGCAGTCGATGTAGAAGCGGGTGCTGTTCATGTAGTGCAGCCGCATCTTCAGCCGGTCAATCTGCAGGACGCCATCCTCCAGGTAGCCGGTGCGGAAGGACACGGCGATGTCCAGCAGGTAGATGAGGTCCATGGCGTAGTCCAGGGTGAACCAAACCCGCATGGTGGAGGCCTCGATCTCCATGAAGGCCACGCGGAACAGGATCACCCACAGATTGTACAGGAAGGCCAGGGACACCACGGTGCACCACCAGTGGATGAACTGGCCCGCCGGGTCGAACACAATCCGGCTGCCTCGGCAACAGCCGGACGACCCGGCGCCAGGGCCGGACGACGAGCAGGCGCCGCCGCCGCCCCCAGCACAGCCGGCGCCACCGCCGGAGCCTCCGCCAGCGGCTCCGGTGCCGAACCGCTCCTTCATGTCGCGCCGCCGCTGCTTGCGCAACTCGCGCAGCGTCAAGTTGCACCGATTGGTGTTGGCGCCGGAGGCCACGGAGAAATTGTCTGACGGAGCGCGCCGCACAGCCCCCATGCCGCGCACCGTGCTGAGCAGACTCTGCCTAGAAACAGCCGTCAGAGCCGCGTACTCGGCGGCTGTGGAGCGGCCGTGGCCGCCGCTGCGGTGGCTCTGCAGTGGCCCGTTCGGCTTCGACTGCATTGACAGCGCCCGGTTGCCGCTCGCCGCTTGCCGGAGGCTTCAGCGCTGCGTACGGGACGCTCGTGTAAAAAGACGCAGCCCACCCTGCATTGCCTGGCGTCCATTGGTCCGCTGGCTCCCGGCCAATCCGAGTCTGTCGCGTGGCTGCAGCCGAGGCGAGCAGCAAACGGAGAGGCGCCGTCTCCGTGTCCCTGCGCGGTGGGCAAGTTTTAATCAGCGAGGTGCGCTGATCTGTCTCTGTCCCAGGTCGTGCCAATTCTGATTGATTTTTCCTGCCCGCTTGCTCTCTGAGGAGATTATCACGCACTCGGAAGCGCTTGCGGAGGTTGGCGGGAGATCCTTGAGCACCCCCCGACCCTCCCAGCCCACTGCTGCGGCCTGGGACCTCCTGAGCAGTGCGAGGCGAGGCGTGAGCAAGCAAAAATTAGTTGCTTCTCGAGGGGGCCACTTGGCAGGGGAGCAGGACAGGCAGGTAATCCGGCCGTGTAAGCCGGGGCTGACAAGGCGGGGTGGCGCAGCTGACAGCGGAGCGGCTCAAGCCCAGACCGCCGCGGTGACCATTGTTTATGACCAGCTGAGTGACTGGCCGTTGCGGCCACTTTCCCCCCCCCGCTGGCTTGCTGCAGCTCACCTGGGCTGCCCTCCTGTGCGGCTCCGGAACTGCCGCTCGGCAGCCACAGCGAGCGCAGGTCGCGCGGGGAAATGAAGCGGGGGTGAAGCGGCTCGGAGTGTTTTTCTGAGCAGCTAGAAATATGCGCCCAGAATGAGCACGCGCTACTACACTGCTCAAAAATGATTCACTAAATTGGTGCTTGGAGCGCCGGTCTTATGACTTAAACGTCAGGGGTTCGATTCTAGACTCCACTTGGAAAAATGTGTGTTCACCACCGTTCACTAGCAGTTTAACTGGTGCCAGCAGTAACTGGGCTATTTTAGGGTGGGTGTGGCACCCGTCCCCAGTCCATGGACTGAACAGGACAATCGGGACCTGAGAGACTGGAGACTGACCGATGGGGACCTCGGTTTCGTCACTTTCAACTTTCTACCCGCGATGGAGTAAAGTTGGATGGTCGATTGGATCAAGAAAGTCCCTCAGCGCTTTCGCCTCAATGCTTCAAGCGGACCTAGTTTGCCTTTCGAAAATGCTACATAGAACTAAGCTAACGCCGAAACTATTTAACGTCAAAGACTTGTCGAAATGGGCGGGTCTGATGATGTACAAACTAGATTTGCTTAGTAGGTCAGCTATGGAGCAGCCAGCAATGTCCCTGATCAATAATGCAGCGGCTGTCCTCCGCATTTTCACAATTCTGAAGTTGAAATGCGCTAAACCTGAAGTGGCTTGAGAAGCTGCCAAGCCGGGACTCCAGGCTGATCCTCAGCTTTCTGCGCTGAGGCTGACGCGAGCTCGCACTGCCGCAGAAGGCGGACATCTGCGCTGAGCAAAACTAAAAGTTTTTTTAAGTTTTGACAAAGCTCAAAGCCCTGAACAATCCGCTTCTTGTTTCTATGCGCTTTCTATAGCCACAGGATTTAGAGGATTTGGGAGGTGGGAAGAAGACAGCGGCCTGCTGCCACTCAACAGGAATTAAACCAGGGAGCAGAACTGGATATGGAAATCAGAAAGGGAAGGAGAAAGCGAAAATGGCCGGATTTTGTTGAGACACAGCTGACAGTCAGACAGAGCTGACAGTCAGACATAGCTGACAGTCAGACAGAGCTGACAGTCAGACAGAGCTGACAGTCAGACATAGCTGACAGTCAGACAGAGCTGACAGTCAGACAGAGCTGACAGTCAGACAGAGCTCACAGTCAGACAGAGCTCACAGTCAGACAGAGCTGACAGTCAGACAGAGCTGACAGTCAGACAGAGCTCACAGTCAGACAGAGCTGACAGTCAGACAGAGCTCACAGTCAGACAGAGCTCACAGTCAGACAGAGCTGACAGTCAGACAGAGCTGACAGTCAGACAGAGCTCACAGTCAGACAGAGCTCACAGTCAGACAGAGCTCACAGTCAGACAGAGCTGACAGTCAGACAGAGCTGACAGTCAGACAGAGCTCACAGTCAGACAGAGCTGACAGTCAGACAGAGCTCACAGTCAGACAGAGCTGACAGTCAGACAGAGCTGACAGTCAGACAGAGCTGACAGTCAGACAGAGCTGACTAGGCGCTTCATTTTGGCACTTCTGATTTAGCACCCTGATCTTGGAGCCAAGGTACCAAAGAGCACCACGATTTTGACTAAACAAACCCAGCAAGTAAGTCTGCTAAATGACAATGAAAATCGGGATCAGTGTCGCAGCCCGGCACTGATTCAAATTCCACTTTATTTATTTTTATATTCTGATTTAAGCGAACGCGCAAGAGTGCAAAGTTAATGAGTTTGCGGCTTAAGGTGCTCGCAGCTGAGGTGTCATGATAGGGGTGGGATCCAGTCAGGTTGCGAATGGCTTGAGAAGATCTTTCAACGGATTTACCTAACGGATCAAATACCGTTGACCCCCTTTGCCAGAATGAGCTTCGTAACTCAATGATAAAAGTTTGCTAATACAGAAATATCGAACTGAAATAAGCGATGGAATGGCCAAGTTCAGCCACCACCAAATGAGGCGAATTTAGATTGATCAGCTGATTCACGCACAGTTCTATAGAACTGGGCAATTATCTGTTCGTTTGACGTCAGTGCAAGCTGACTTCAGGAGGTACAGCTGAAACGTCAAACGTCAATCGCGGGGCCAGCTGCTTGCCGAGCTCCTCTAGTTGCCAGCCGTCCGCTTCGCGACGCAGCGCATAATGTAGCCGGGGTCCGCGTACCAGTCCCTGAGCCGGTCCAGCAGCCCGCCGCGCACCAGCTCGGTTGAGTCGAGAGTCTCCTGAACTCGGGCTTTAAACTTCGGAATCAGATCATCGTCACGACAGTGCAGAGCAGCTAGCAGCAGCTCCTGAACATCCGCGTCCTCCCGCTGCGCCACATCCCGGATCCATTCTTGGGCATCGTCGAGACTAACCGCCAGCTCGAGCCTCAGGCACTGGATCAGTGCATCGAAGTTCAGGAAATACATATTAATGTAGTTCTCCATTTGGAACGGAAAGCATTCGGAAACGGGTTTAGGCACGAACTCAAATCTTGGTGGGTCTTGGAAATCGAAGCAGAATTTCCAAGCGGAGTCTTTGCTAAGCAGATGCTGCCAAACGACTTCCTTCGACGCTTCTGCGGCGGTGCGATCGGCTGACCAGGTGATGCCCCTGCTTACATGGTGCCCTTCGCAGTCGCTGAGGGCCTTGGCTGCAGCGTCGCAGAGGCCGAATTTCAGCAGAGCCAAAGTTCTCAGCGATTCCCGAGCAGTGCGGGCGCATTCTGGCAGGCTGCCAATTAGATCCGTGAGCGGCTCTAGGCTACAGCTGTCACTGGACAGACGGATCAGCGACTCCTTCACGACGTCGTAGATCTCGTGATATTCAACGCTGCCCGAGCCTGGCAGAGGGTTCGCATTCATGTACGGCAGAGCTACGAACGGATGGAAATAGAATCTTCCGCCCTCGCTGACTGGCCTCAGGGTGCTCTCAAACTGCTCCAGCAGCTCTGGCAGCTGGTCAGTGACATCTCTCAGTGTCTTGGCGACCTTTTTAAGTATCTCCTTCATTTCCTCAGGTGTCCTTTTATCCACACCTTTCAAGTACAGGTCGGTATCGCACAGAAAGAAGTGGTCCATAATGCGGCCATCCACATTGTCGGATTGTCGGACGGAACTTTCAACATTGCTCAAAAGCATTTCCAGCGACTCTTCTATGAGGCCGACCAGTTTTTCAGGCCTCCATTGATCTGGCGGGGTCTTCTCCAGCATCCTAAACACGATGGTTTTGATGTGGTATGCCTTCAGGCCTTGAAGATTGAATTTGTTCTTGTTGCTGATGACCTTCTTGACCAGGTACTTGAGAGTGACGAACAGCTGTCCCTGCAGAGTGTTCAGACTTCGCAGCAGCCGCTTCTCCAAGAAGGTCGTGCTCACACGCAGCTGCTTGCCAGCCTGGTTCTGAGGCGCTGCGTGCACCACGTGGCAGTGTGTCGAGCTGACCTCGTTTTGGAGCGAGCGCAGCACCGACTGGAGGATCTTAGACACGGAAACTCTGCCTGACAGCAGCGGCGCGATGGGAGGGTAACAGCAGAGAGGGCGGGCGTTGACTTTGTCCACAGCTGGCTTCAGCGCGGAGCCCTTGGTTTCTTCGGCCGGGTTCGCCGCTGCAAAGCAATGTTGGCTGTAGCAGCTGTGCTAGAAACTTTTATTATTATTCTCGGATATTCTCACCGAAGCCAGGGCAAACAATGTGCCCATTGACGTATTCCACTCGCTGGTTTTCCATCCCATTACACTGGCATGCTCCTCTCGGGTGGAACGTGTTGCCAGAGACAAGCCGCGTCACATCGATGTCCGACTCACAGTCCGTCCTGCCGTCCACAGTCGCCAGGTTGTTGCCCCATGTCTCTGAAAAACTGCCGACGACAAAAACTTCATCGTCCTGCAGTCGTTTTCTTAGAATGTCTTGCAAAACATCGGCGACAGCTCCCTGAAGAGCTGCTCGCGACTCCGTGAAACCTGCTTCAGAGAGCTTCTTGTGCAAGCTGATGCTTTGCTGCTCTCCCTGCAGTTCTCTGAAATTAAAGAGCGCCTCTGTAAAGTTCTCTGCAAGAAATATTTACAAGAAAGTTTTCATACTTTTTGCTCCTCAAGGTCCTTGGACATTGGACTCCTGACTCGAGTGTGGCGTCAGCCTTTGAGCACACTGCCAGCTTGAGAAACTCGACTACCTCGTCGTGACCATTCACAGCTGCCAAGTTCAGTGGTGTTAATCCGTTCTCTTCTATTGCTTCCGGATCTGCTCGCGCATGGATGAGCGCCAGCACAACTGCAAAATTTCCTTTGAATGCAGCCAAGTGCAGCGGTGTCAGGCCATTTGCTGCAGTGCAACTGACGTTTGCCTGAGCCTTGATGAGTAGCTCCACCACCCTAACTTTGGACGCAACGTGAAGAGCAGATACTTGGTAATTTTTGGTTTGATCGACGTCAGCCTGGGATCTGATAAGCAGGCCAACCACTTTGTCGTGGCCCTGGTGCGATGCGATGTACAGCGGGGACTCGCCCTCGTCAGTAGTTCGAAGCAAGTCCGCTTGTGCTTTGATGAGCGAATCTACCACCTTCTCGTGGCCTCTCGAAGAAGCGACTAAAAGTGGCGTTGAGCCACTGAGTGTCTGTGCATTCAGGTCCGCGCCCGCCCTGATGAGCGCATTGACTGTTTGCACATGTCCCTCTTGAGCCGCAATAAAAATAGGCGAAGCTCCCATGGCCTCCTTGACGTTAAGGTCAGCATTTGCATTGATGAGAGCCATGGCGATTTGGTGGTGACCTTGCTGGCAGGCAACAAACAATGCCGACTCACCGTGGATTCGGCGGAGGTTGACATCCGCTTTCGCATCAATGAGCAGTCTCACAGGCTCTCCGTGACCGCGATGGCTAGCTGCGAATAGGCAGGTGGCGCCGCTTTCTTCTTGAATGTTGACATTCGCCTGAGCCTTGATTAGAAACTTCACCACTTCAGAGTGGCCTTGGTACGAGGCGATGTAAAGCGCGCATGCTCCGGTGCTTTCCTCAGCGTCAACATCAGCCATTGCTCTCACTAAGGCGTTTACAACTTGATAATGTCCATTCTGCGATGCGATGTAAACGGGGGACCTACCGCCGAATTTCGAAAGATTAACATCGCATCTGGCCGCAATCAGTGACTGCACAACTTGCACGTGACCATTCTGGGATGCAATGTACAACGGCGAGCAGCCTTTTGCATCCTGAAGGTTAACATCAGCGTGCGGAGTTGTGAGAAGCTGCACAACGTCATGATACCCCTCCTGCGATGCAATGTAGAGTGGTGAAATTCCGACTGCTGCAGCGATGCTGACATCAGCTTGGGCCTCAACGAGTGCCTGAACCACCTCGAAGTGCTCGTACAATGATGCAGCATGTAGCGGAGTGGCCAGCAGACTCTGCATTGAACAATCGTCCACGTCAGCCTGAGCTCCGATAAGCAGCCGGACAACCCGACAATGGCCCTGACGTGACGCAATGTACAGCGGCGACAGACCGCTAGTTCCAGACGAGTTCACGTCAGCCTGAGCCTGGATTAGCAAGTTCGCAAGCTGGTCATGACCGCATTTAGCAGCGAAGTACATCGGTGTGCAGCCGTCGGGGTCTTTGACGTCAACGTCAGCCTGAAGTCGAATTAACCGCTTGAGAATTTCGAGATTTCCTATTTGGCACGCCAGATGCATGGGTGAGAGTCGTCGGCCCCGCACTGGCATCTGCTTGTTGAGGTTCCCGAGTCTAGCCAGGTAGATCGTGGCGACTTCAAGATCGCCTTGGAGAATGGACTCAATGAACTGCTCGTCTGTCGGATCGGACTCGGCTCCGTGGACTTTGCTGGCTTCCAAGTCTTCTTGCATTATTGACAAAGTTTCTATGTTTCGCTTGACTGAATAAAATCTAGTGCTTAAGTTTTGGCGCCTATATACGAGTATTATATAAACGAGCTATTAAGCGCACTTATTATTCTAGCAGGTGCTGCTTTCCAGTGCCTAAGAGCGCAGGGCAACAGCCTCTCTAACGTGAAAGCACAATTGGAAACACTGGCTTTGCTGGCCTGTCGGCAAGGCTTGTTTTTCATTTATGCATTTCGTCCCACGCGCACAATTATGCATTGTAATTGCGTAGCGTCCAGGACTAACTGTATGCGTAAAAAACCTGTCTGGAATACTTGTGCAGCATTAGCAGAGGCGTCCGTGTGGAAATAAGGAACGAAAAGAAGTGCACAAGAGTACACCTTTCATAAATTCCCACACGCACACGCGGGACATGAAAGTTCATTGGCTGCTTGTCTGAAGTCTGAGCCCGCGCTTGCGTTGACGCTAGGGGAAGGGGAAGAGACTGCATTCAGGGAGGGGAAGACACTGCATTCAGGGAGGGAAAGACACTGCATTCAGGGAGGGGAAGACACTGCATTCAGGGCGGGGAAGAGACTGCATTCAGGGAGGGGAAGAGACTGCATTCAGGGAGGGGAAGAGACTGCATTCAGGGAGGGGAAGACACTGCATTCAGGGCGGGGAAGAGACTGCATTCAGGGAGGGGAAGAGACTGCATTCAGGGAGGGGAAGAGACTGCATTCAGGGAGGGGAAGACACTGCATTCAGGGAGGGGAAGAGACTGCATTCAGGGAGGGAAAGACACTGCATTCAGGGAGGGGAAGACACTGCATTCAGGGAGGGGAAGAGACTCCATTTCAGGGAGGGGAAGAAGTTTGAAACGAGCAGCTCAAGGCGTTAAAACAACGAAACCCAGTTTCTAGAGCGATTGCACAAGAATTGGCAAGATCGCATTAGCTATTTTGCACCTGCAAGATGTTATATTTCTGCGCAGCACCACAGGACAGAAAGCGATTTCGGCATAGGGAGATCAAACAGAAACAAAAGTGAAAACCATAAAACTGGAATAAAACAGGGATACTGGGGTAGACTGAAGACAGCCGCGTAATGCGCACAGGAAAACATCAAATGCTAGATTGTAGCGAGACAGCTTAGGATACTGCATCTAGAAAAACTGTCAGACACAATTGATAAACTGTCAGGCACAACGGATAAACTGTCAGACACAACTGATAAACTGTCAGACACAACTGATAAACTGTCAGACACAACTGATAAACTGTCAGACACAACTGATAAACTGTCAGACACAACTGATAAACTGTCAGACATAACTGATAAACTGTCAGACATAACTGATAAACAGTCAGGCATAACAGATAAACTGTCAGACACAATTGATAAACTGTCAGACATAACTGATAAACTGTCAGACATAACTGATAAGCTGTCAGACACAACTGATAAACTGTCAGACACAACTGATAAACTGTCAGACACAACTGATAAACTGTCAGGCACAACTGATAAACTGTCAGGCACAACAGATGGCAGTCAGACAGAACTGACAGATGGCAGTCAGACAGAACTGACAGATGGCAGTCAGACAAAACTGACAGATGACAGTCAGACAGAACTGACAGATGCCAGTCAGACCATGCGCCGGTAGCTGCCATAGCTCTGGTTCCAGTTGGCATAGTGCACCAGGTCGCTGGGCAGGACGGAGGCTCGCGCCTGCGTCAGCGCCTCCTCGAAGTCCTGCGGCCCGATGGGGCGGACGGCGCTGACGGAGATGCTGCGGATCCGGTCTAGCGGGATGCTTCGCACCGGGCCAAGGGCCGCCTCGCGCACCTGTTGGTCAGGCAGGGGTTTCTAAGCACTGAAATCTGATCCACCTTACTAAAAAATAAGCAGAGAACAGGTGAGCCGCCTGCACCCACCAGGTTGGCCACATCGGCCCCGCTGTAGCCGTCCGTGGCGTCCACGATGCGGCAGATGTCGGCATCAGCCAGGCAGTGGCTCTGGCCGTCCAGCATCCGCTCCACAATCTGGCGCCGGCCGACCGCCTCGGGCAGCGGGATGTACAGCCGCTTGACGAAGCGTCGCCTGGCCGCGTCGTCCAGCTCTTGCGGACGGTTGGTGGCACCGATGACCAGCAGCCGCTCCTCCGCTTCAGTGCCGATGCCGTCCAGCTGCACCAGGAACTCCGTCTTCATCCGCCTGGAGGATTCGTGCTCGGACTCCGAGCGGGCCGACAGCAGCGAGTCGACTTCGTCGATGAACACAACGGAAGGGGCGCGGCAGCGAGCCACGGCGAACAGGGCGCGGACGAGTTTCTCGCCCTCGCCGACCCACTTGGATGTCAGGCTGCTGGCTGAGATGTTGAAGAAGGTGGCGCCGGACACGGAGGCGATGCAGCGGCCGATCAGCGACTTGCCGGTGCCCGGCGGCCCGAACAGCAGGAGGCCCTTTGGCGGGCCGCGGATGCCTGTGAAGATGTCAGGCCGCAGCATCGGGAACACGATGATCTCCTTGATGGTAGCCTTGGCGAACTCGAGGCCGGCAATGTCGTCCCAGCCGACGCTGGGCGCAGAGTCCATGACCTCGCGCAGGATGGTCTCCACCAGCTTCGGGTCCAGGCCGCGCAGGCGCTCGTCCTCCTGGATCATCGCCGCCGCCTCCGAGAGCTCCGGCTCCGGCTGCTGCTCCCGCTGCTTCTGCGCCGGCTGCTGCGGTGGCGGGGAAGCCGCCTTGGCGCGCGAAAACGGCGGCACGAAGCTGGAGGTTGGCGTCCGGCGACTGGGGCCAAGGGAGCGCTTGGCGGGCCCGCCGTAGGACCCGCCGCCACCGCCGCCACCGCCGCCACCGACGCCACCGCCGCCACCGCCGCCGCCACCAACGCCGGCCCCTCCAGCTTTGGCGGCGTCGATGTGCAGTTGCCGCCTGGCCGTGACGAAAGCGCCATGCGCAGGCGGACGTTCAGCAGCCGCGGGCGGCACTTGCGGAGGCGGCGGATGACGACTAAACACAGGATGATTCGTGCCGGCTCCACCACCGCTTGCAAAAGCCCCTCCTCTAAAAGAGGGCTGATGATGCTGCTGGTGCTGAGGGTGTTGAACAGACAGTCTCGGCTGAGCCGGAGGGGGTTGGGGCTGCGGGGGTTGCTTCTGCTGCTGCTGCTGCTGCAGTTGCCGCAGCCTCTGCTCGACATCAACTGGATCGCCGAGCCGCAAGCCGGTATCGATGTTCGGCGGTGGAGCCTCGCGACACGGCGCCAGGAAGGCGTCCAGCACGGCGGAGCTGAGCGCTGACTGCCAGTCAGCAGCGCGGTTCTGGCAGCCGTGGGCCAGCCTCATGGCCGCGTCAGCGTAGTTGTTCAGGCTGTCAGGGCCGGCCTGGAAGTTGTCAACCTCGGCCGCGTAGGCCTCCAGTGCTAAAGCGGCCAGCGGGCAGTTAAGCGCCAGGCCGCGGCCGGGCGGCGAGTCGGCGAGGGCGAGTGCGCGGCAGCGGAGCAGACGGGCTCGATGGTCGGGGCAGCCGGGCCGGCAGCGCTGCAGCTCGGTGTCCAGACCGCGCAGAGCCTGAGCATGGCGCAGATGCCGCAGCGGAGGCTGCTGGGGCTCGGGAGGCTGAGCCTGCAACAAGGGAGCGGCGTGTGAGCAGTAAGACCACCCAAATGTGGACTTACAATCCCAAGTCAACACAACTGCCAAATACTATTTTGCTACTGCCCCCGCTCTAGAATTTACTAAAATTGCGAATTCACTCTATTATGAAACAAAAAAATTGTTCCCTTATTTGGAAAAAAATTTTCTTTATTACGTAACACCCTAATATGGTTTTGTAGCACTGGCACTGGTTTTTCGGGGCGCTACATGTCTTGAATCATCCCATAGCATGTCTTGAGTTATCCTAGAGCATGTATTGAGTTATCCCATAGCATGTCTTGAGTTATCCTAGAGCATCATGTATTGAAATCTCCCTCAGCATGTCATAAAATATCCCTCAGCATGTCATAAAATCTCCCTCAGCATGTCATAAAATATCCCTCAGCATGCTTGAAATCTCCCTCAGCATGTCATAAAATATCCCTCAGCATGTCATAAAATATCCCTCAGCATGTCATAAAATATCCCTCAGCATGTCTTGAAATCGCCCTCAGCATGTCATAAAATCACCCTCAGCATGTCATAAAATCTCCCTCAGCATGTCATAAAATATCCCTCAGCATGTCATAAAATATCCCTCAGCATGTCTTGAAATCTCCCTCAGCATGTCATAAAATATCCCTCAGCATGTCTTGAAATCTCCCTCAGCATGTCATAAAATATCCCTCAGCATGTCATAAAATATCCCTCAGCATGTCTTGAAATCTCCCTCAGCATGTCATAAAATATCCCTCAGCATGTCTTGAAATCTCCCTCAGCATGTCATAAAATATCCCTCAGCATGTGTTGAAATCTCCCTCAGCATGTCATAAAATCTCCCTCAGCATGTCTTGAAATCTCCCTCAGCATGTCATAAAATATCCCTCAGCATGTCTTGAAATCTCCCTCAGCATGTCATAAAATATCCCTCAGCATGTCTTGAAATCTCCCTCAGCATGTCATAAAATATCCCTCAGCATGTCATAAAATATCCCTCAGCATGTCTTGAAATCTCCCTCAGCATGTCATAAAATATCCCTCAGCATGTCTTGAAATCTCCCTCAGCATGTCATAAAATATCCCTCAGCATGTGTTGAAATCTCCCTCAGCATGTCATAAAATCTCCCTCAGCATGTCTTGAAATCTCCCTCAGCATGTCATAAAATATCCCTCAGCATGTCTTGAAATCTCCCTCAGCATGTCATAAAATATCCCTCAGCATGTCATAAAATCTCCCTCAGCATGTCATAAAATCTCCCTCAGCATGTCATAAAATATCCCTCAGCATGTCTTGAAATCTCCCTCAGTATGTCATAAAATATCCCTCAGCATGTCTTGAAATCTCCCTCAGCATGTCATAAAATATCCCTCAGCATGTCTTGGAACATCCTTTAGCATGTGTTGAAATATCCAATAGAATGTCTTGAAATATCCCTCTTGGAAGTCTTGAAATGTCACAAATATTTTCTTGAACTATAGAATATAACTAAAAATATTCCACATAGTGTGTGTGTGGAATCGCATCTCTACTTTCCCGCTCCCATGCCTACAATGATCGTATGAGACACCCAGAGACAAAGATGGAACACGGGGCAGAGACCGAACAGGTTTAGCCAGCAGCCGCAGAATTGTCTAGAATTAAGTTTAGCCGGGCTGAGAACCGGCTGAGGTTCGCAGTTTATTAATTATAATTAATATTTCTGTACACTCGCATGCCTGATAAATATGCAGCAAATTGGTATCGTAGCGGCTAAGGAAATCAGGCTGGACAAAAGCGCAGGCGAAGGTGCGGGGACTCGCGGCCAGACTAACAGCGAAAAATGAGAGTTGGCTGAGGCTGCTCAAGAGAATTGCACCTTGATAATGTTAGCGTGGTTGCGTAGCATAGGTAAGCTGGCGGTAATGCGGGTGCGGCATATATGCAGGTGCGGTATCGGACTGCTGTAGCATTGCATTCTGCATTGTTCATATGTACAGACAGCTCAGGAACAGGCTGCAGCCCGGACTTCAAACTCGTTAAACTGTGGCGGACCAGTCAACACACGAGAATATTGATGCGTTCATTTAGATGTGATTTATAAGCCAAATTGTGCGGCATACCAGGCATAGCATCTCTAGGAATCAGAATAGAAGAGTCTAAAGCGTTATTGCGGAATCAGATTGCCAGGCCACTGAAAACTGGCAGCAGCTACTGCGGGGGTAAACAGCAAATAGGCTGAGTACAGACTCACACAGCTGCCTGTCACTCTGCTTACAGCTAGCTCTGTGCGCATCTGTACTGACTCACACAGCTGCCTGTCACTCTGCTTACAGCTAGTTCTGTGCGCATCTGTACAGACTCACACAGCTGCCTGTCACTCTGCTTACAGCTAGTTCTGTGCGCATCTGTACAGACTCCCTCAGCTGCCTGTCACTCTGCTTACAGCTAGTTCTGTGCGCATCTGTACTGACTCCCTCAGCTGCCTGTCACTCTGCTTACAGCTAGTTCTGTGCGCATCTGTACAGACTCCCTCAGCTGCCTGTCACTCTGCTTACAGCTAGTTCTGTGCGCATCTGTACAGACTCACACAGCTGCCTGTCACTCTGCTTACAGCTAGTTCTGTGCGCATCTGTACAGACTCACATAGCTGCCTGTCACTCTGCTTACAGCTAGTTCTGTGCGCATCTGTACAGACTCACACAGCTGCCTGTCACTCTGCTTACAGCTAGTTCTGTGCGCATCTGTACAGACTCACACAGCTGCCTGTCACTCTGCTTACAGCTAGCTCTATGCGCATCTGTACAGACTCACACAGCTGCCTGTCACTCTGCTTACAGCTAGTTCTGTGCGCATCTGTACAAAATCAGGGCGCTGAAGCAAAAAAGCTCACTGAGGCATTGAGGCTCAGAGCAGCCATTGGCTCATAAACAACGGGCTGCTGTGAGGAGGGAGACTTGCATTGTCAGCAACTATTATCAGTTAGTTCCATTTTTCACTTAATAAACGCGTCCTAAAAAGGAAAAAGAAAAGCAAACAGATGAACTAGAAAGCGGGGGAGAAAAGTGGCATTGCAAAGCGGGCGGGCGGCAACTCACGGGGCCGAGAGTTAGAAGAAAACTAGTAGATAGAATATTTCTCTGTAAAGTTGTGCAAAAAATAAGGTTACAAAATTGCGCAGATGCTACTGAAAACTCGCGGGTCAGTAGGCTGGTGAGGATGGCGAAACGTCCAAATATAAGTAAAACACCAATAAAGTTAAAGCCGGAGCTGAGATGGCGGACGAGGCATCGAGGAGACGCGCAGAAGAAGCGCGAGCCGTCAAAGCTGCGTGCTCTCCTCGATCACATGCAGGCTGCTCTCGCTGCGGTTGTTGTTCAAATTCCCGACCGCTGGCCGCTTCACCTCGCGCGGAGTGGCGGACAGCGCAGCGGCGGAGGCGGAAGCGCCGGCGACCTCGGTTGAGTCCTCCTCGAAGTCAATGAGCGCCTTCTCCTTCTTACTCTGCTGAATGGCCCGCTTGATGTGGGCCACCCAGTGGTCGCAAGAGTGCCCGGAGCCGGGGCTGACGCGGTACTTGTAGCTGCAGAACTTGCCCTCGGAGGAGTTCAGCCGGAAGCTGCTGACGCGATCTGCGGACCAGGGGAAACCAGCGGAGGGCTAGAGAATTAGGGATCAGGGATCAGGGATTGGAAAGCGTGATTTCAATTTAATCAAGTTCGAAAGTACGAATCGAGCCCAAGTAAACAGCGCACTGTAAGTCTGGGGTGGCTGGCGCTCCGCTTTTCAGAAAATTGATGGGCGCAGTTTCTAAGAAACTGCATCAGATGCAGGCGGCCGTTTAAAGGCGCGTCAAACACTCGCCCAGAATAGCAATGACTGCGCGGTTGAATTTGGCTGCATTTCAATGCAAGGGGCGTTAAAAATTCAGCATTAGTTTATCACAAACTGACGCCTGCAGCTGGGCAAGCTGAATTTAATCTAATAAAGCTAATAGCCTTTAATAATGCAGTTTAAGCTGCCTTGAATTGCAGCTTTGGCAGCAGAGTCTCGGCAGATAATTAATCGCCCCTGAATTGGACAGTGGGCTGAGTTACATAACACCGCAGGCCACCTGACCAGCGGCTTATCACCGCTATCTCCGAGCTGTCATTTCCGCGACTCGTGCTAAAATATGGCGTAGTGCCGAGCCTCAGAGAGCGGGGTTAGAGAGGCTTAACAGGCCGAATGCAGTAGCGGTGAGTCACTACTTATTGAGCAGGCTTCCGCTCGGTGAAAATGCAACTTTACATGTCCTGAGCAGCCGTGACCTTCGCCCTTTAAGCACTCATAACTAGCCATTGGCATTAGCTTCCGCTGCACAAAATGAACTGCCACATTTCAATGACCATAAAGCTAATCGGAAACGGATTTGCTCCTCATTTGCTGCTAAAAATAAAAATCTCTGCTGGGATCCATTAGCTAATGATCTAAGACTGAACGAAGGCTGAGCTGCTCACCGGACAGGTCAAAGTTGATCTGGAAGGTGTGCTTCGGGTCACTGCACTGGCTGGTGTTCTCAAACACCACTACAGAGGCGTCGCTGAGGTCCTGCTGCTTCTTGCACTGCCGCTTGAAGTCCTCGCGCCTGTCGCTGGCGAACGGCTTGCCGGTGGCGTACAGGCGGATCAGCGGGTGGCTGCCGTTTTCCGTCACGACCAGCTCGGCCCAGAAGCGGACGTAGCTGGCGCGGGTCTGCTTTCGGCCGCTCTTGTACACCGCTTTGCGCTGCAGCACGCCCTGGCAGACGACCGGCGCCAGGCTCAGCGCCTCCTCCAGCCGCCGATTCGGCCGGGCGGCGGAGGCCGACGAGGCGCTCCGGACGGCCAGGCTGGACATAAGCGGAGTGGACGACACATTGGGCGACTGGCTGACGCTCAGTTGGCCCAGCGACCGGTCACCGGGGCCACCGTAGCCGCAGGCCGTCGGGGCGACCGGCGTGGCAGAGCCTGAGGGGAAGATCGGTGAGGCGCACAGTTAAGGTTGACGGAAGTTCATTTGGAGTCCACATTTGGAATGCACTGCGAATCGAATCCCGATTGCCAAGCAGTCCAGCATAGCAACCGGATGTAGCGAAAAAGCTAGACTAAATCCTTTTTTTTCAGAAAAACAGCTACAGACGATTGAATAATTTTCACATAGACGAATAGGGAAAATACGGGAAACTGTTGACAGTTGATGAAGTCTCGGATCGGGAAAGAGTAAGGAAAACCGGGCATCCCCAACCTCCCCAATGCCTCACGATGCAGGCCAAGAGTTCTGGCCTCTGTGGTAATGAAAAACGCTTTAGCGGAGGTCAAATTCCAAGCACGAATTCCAAGCCCGCGGCTCATTCCTTCCCGCCCGCCTGCGCACAGAAGAGGCCGCGACAGCTGCTGCCGCGAATGACGCCACCTCCCCTTCCGCGCCCAATTCGAATGCCCAGCTAACTCTGCCTGCGGCCCGAGATTGGAAAAAGAAATCCCGACGGAAACCGCACAGAAAATGTGAAACTCAGCGGCTGAGGGAAGCGGGGCAGGGAAGGCCCCCCGGGGGCAGGCATTTCTAGAAAAGCGGCTGGAAGATGATGAGACAGCGGACTGGGTGGGGCGGATGCAATCAGGAGAATGAGAGCAGGCGGGCTTATCAGATGCAGCCAGCAGCAGCAGCAGCAGCAGCAGCAGCAGCAACAGTACTCACAGCATCCGCTGACGCTGGCAAACGCAGCCGGCGAGTCGTCAATGAGATTCCTGTGAATCTCCACCGAGTTGGGCCCGATGGTGAGGTGTCGCTGCACCCCGGCTGGCTGGACCGGCGTGGCCGAGCAGCCGACGACGGACCTGCGGGAGTAGGCGGGGGTGCGGGCGAAGGCGGTGATGGTGGGCTGAGCAATGCCACTTCGGTCTGGAGCGAATAATGATGGATTGCTAGCCTAGCATGCCTTGTATAAGCCCTGTAGAAGCAGCAGTGCAGGCCAGTTTGTGGGCCCAATGTACCAAATTGACAATATTGAGCAAATTAAACAGGTGCAGAAGCTGTTCACTAATACTAATATTGCGATTAACAGCAGCTCATAAACAGAGTCGCAAAATAGTGAAGTGCGAGCCGGCCTGTGCTGGCAACAGACTGGCCAACACATGCGCAAATACTACTGACAGCAGAGGCAGGAAAGCAGCCATTAGCAAACTGACATCCCAAAAAGTAGGGATCTGGGATTTAGATAGAAAATCGATTCGCTCAGACACTGAGTGCACTATTGGGCAAGCCGATCTTATTGATAGGGAAAGCAAAACAAAGAGCTGCCAGTCAGCATCAATCCGAGTTACCGAGTCTGGTGCCGCTTTCTAAAATGAAAGATTGGCGGCTTTGCACTTTCGCTCCGTCTGGTCTCCTCCGCTGCCCTTCTGGCTAGGCAGGCAGGTGCCAGCGGAGCCATCCCGATCAACTAGCGAATCCCCGCGGAGGGCCTCGAAATGGAATGCGGAACGCAAGGCAGTCGAATGCGGGCCAGGCCTGCCGCTAGGCTGGGCTCGCACAAGTACGGGGATCGGAATCCCAAAGGTGCAGCAAAGCCTTGGGCGAACAGGGAAGAAAAAGAAAATGGGGATGCAGTCACCCCATAAGGCACCCGTGGCAAGGTAAATATCGACCATAATTGCTGCGGCAGTGGCAGAAAATCTCAGCACTCGACTCGGAGTGAAGCAGGCAGAACTGCGGGGACAGTTGAAGGCAGCGGAACAATGCTGCAATCCCAACTGGACTATGGGAGCCAGAGCACAGTTGGGCAAGGGCTTAAAGAACAGAAAAGCTTTCTTGGCCCGGTGCCTGGGAGCTCCGGCACTTCAGCCTGTCTTGCTTCAGCTGGTTACACATTCCTAGGGCCTGGACACTCCGCTGCAGTCCCTTTAAGCAGGGATCGATTAATCCCCTACACACTTGGCCTGGCCTGTTCCCGCATTACTCACTCGCCTCCGCCGCGGTGTCTGGGAAGGCCCGCTTCACCGGCACTGTGAGACTATGAGCGCGGCCAGCAAACACTCAGGAATAGTGCAAATGCTGGCTCGGGCGAGTGAGGGCACCGGGCGAACGGCAGGAGCTGGGAGGAGCGAATGGAGTAGACAGGGGCGGGCCAGTCGAGATTGAGAGCGAAGGGAGGCCAGGCGCACCAGCAGGCAAAGTGAGTTAGTGCCAGCCGGGGAACGCTGCTTCTTGGGGGAGATCCGGACCCACTTCACTTCCCAACCAATTATTTTTAAACCCTCCCACCAGGCCGCAGCAGAGTAAATAGCGAGCCGCCAAGGGGCCCCTAACCGGAGAAGGCAGAATTTTGAAATGCAGGCGGGGAGTTTACTGACTGCACGACTGCTATTAGACATTGTGACCGGGCAGGACCCCCCGAAGATATATGGGGGAGGGTTAGGCAAACAGCAATGGAATTAGTGAGTTTAACAATTTGTCGCCTTTGTCTCATTGCCTGCTGAGCTGCCCATGCAGCACAGAGTGGAGGCACAAATCTGCAACACACTTGAAGAGGTCGCGCCCACCCCAGCAAAAGCAGCGAAATTAAGATTAGCCCGAAAGACAGGGCGGCCACAGATCAGAGAGAAGGGGGCGAGAGGACGTCTGCAGCTTCCCACGGGCTCTCCAGCTGTGCCCAGCCAGCCATAAGCAGGGCAGCCTTCTTTGGTAATTTCGATACCGCGAGACTGCTGGCCCGGTGCCAGAACACGCGCATTGGCGGCTGATCCACAAGCTGTTCCTGCGAGCCCACAGAGGCTGGACCAAGCAGAATATTAAGAATAAAAATACTTATTGCCAGGAAGAACAGCCCCGGTGAGTACTGGGAGAACGCACTTAATAGCAGACAGGCCCAAATAACAGAGAATATCGCGTAGCTCGCGTGACACACTGGCCAGCCCCCCTGTCCCCTGCCCGCTCTCAAATTTCCAAACCCACCCGGCCAGCCGCCCCGGAAAAGCTTCTGTTTTGACGGACGGCCCTGCACTGAAGCAGCAGGCGGAGAGGGGGGACAGGGGGAGTGGCAGGGACAGAGGGGCAGATACGGGCCTGGTCTGTCTGGCCTTTCTTCCCCAGCACTCCCCCTTGCGCAGCTCCCACACCGCAGCCACCGCTATGCCAGTGCAGCAGCTGCACTGGTGCCCTTTTAAACTAGACGTGCCCGCCACCCCAGCAGTCAGGCTAAAATTCAGCAGCGGCAGAGCGGGCCGGGAGCAGATAAGGGACGGAGAGGCGGGGACGGGAAAAGCCAGGGCGGAGGGTGGAGGGCAGCAGATCACGCAGAGGCCGCGTGTGCTGGGGGCCGGTCCTGTACCCGCCCCGAAGCGCGGAACAGCCCAGTGACGCAATGGACTGAGGGGCTCTTATCAGTCCTCGAAGGCCGCTGCAACTGACAGCAGGCACTTTCGCTAGCTGCCATCGCCAGTAGCAAATCTGTACAGCAGAGCAATATTTCCTGTTAGCTTACCAAACTGCAAATTAAACAATAAAAATAATAGCTAGTGCCAGTGAAGCAAGTCTGTGAAAATAAAGTGCAAAGTGGCAGCAAAATAATCGCATAGCCCGTTAAAAGTAAAACACAAACAAACAAACGAAAGTGAGCAACTGCGCGAACAGCCGGGGGCTAAACACTGAGAGGAAGGCCAGCTAAGCTAAGAGGAGGCAGCTGGTTAAACAGAGAAGGACAGGTGACAACAGCGATAACAGACAGGACACACCGACATCTGCTGAGTAAAACAGCAGCAGCAGCAGCAGCTTCAACTTACTCGGCCTCATCGGACTGTCGCACCTGCTGTCCGCCGCTAGAACCAAGGAGGCAAAAGTATTGCATGAACTTCGGTAAGCCAGAAACCCAGGGACACAGCCAGACTACAGTGTATGCACTTTAAGGAACTCGGACATTTGTCACTCGCCCGAATGCTAAGTGGTCGGGCGCAGAAATTGCCAATTAAAAGCTGTCGCAGGCCATACATATTCATAGTAATAGTAATAATTCAAGTCTGACAGGCCGGACGGGCTGGGGCGCTGAGGCAATAAATCTGTGCTCAGGGGAGCGGAGAGATGAGACCAGCTAGGGGAGAGGGCTTGGGGGGGAAGCCAATAAATAATGATGCAGACAGGAAGCTGGGAGACACGGGCACGACTGTGGCAGGGCGGGGTCTGAGGCAGACATTCTAGCGGATGAATGAGCAACGCAGCTGTGAGTAGGCTTCTGTTTAAAAGCTGGCAATGTCTGGAGCATTGTGGACACACGAGAAAGCAAGTGGCTGCATGCGAATCGAACTCGCGGCACCAGTAGAGTGGGAAAGCATGCGCACTGACTTACGCATCGCTAAAGCTTTTGGACTTGCGGTGCCCTGCCGCATTCCTGGAGTCCGAGCCCTGACTATCCAGACGGCCGCGCGGTCCACCGCCGAGCTCGGAGGCCTCCGGCAGCCGCAGAGATTCCTGGTGATGTACGCCACCGGAGCCGGGCGGGCCACCAGCGAGACCGCCGCATACGCTGAAGCCGTCGCTGTGCGGCTCGAGATCTCGCGAGGTCTTGTAGTTGGCGGCCTCCACGAAGCTCTGCATCTCTTCGATGTAGGTCTGGCCCTCCAGGTAGCGGCGCACGTGCTCTTTGCTCTGGAAGTCTGCGGATTAACGCGGGGAAACAGCTGATTAGCAACAAGCGGTTCTGTGCGAAACCAGGCCGAGCTTGCCTGACCAGAAGCGCTTCAATTGCAGAAAAATAAAAAACAAGGGCCGCACGCCACGCCATCTGGGACTGTTTACTCACTGCAGTCACATTTGCTGTCAGGCTTATACTACGTAAACTCGTAATTCAAACTCTAGTTCAACATTTCTAATTCTACAATGTGAAAGCAAAGCAGATGTTGCTGTGAATTGCAGTCACATGGTCCTGCCCTAACTGGCCTACAATTGAATTCCTTGCCATCTACAGACCAATTTAAAGGAACTCGCGAAGCCGCAACTTACTGTACTGCGACTGCTGATAATCTGACAGCAGGCGGCAGATGTTGTTCATCTTGTCCTTGCGGGCCTGCGACTCCAGGCCGCCAGTGCTTGGGTGGCACGTGTCAATGTACACCAGGTCATTCATGTAAAGGCCTGCGGGTTGGGTGGGCAATGCTCAGTTTTTTTCATGCGAAATCTTTGTTAATTAAAAGAAAAGCAAGAACGCGAATTGAAAATATTTACAGCCGTAACAGCGGCAATCATCCAATAGGTGGATGGCGAGTCTGCCGCGATTCAAAGAAGCATCAAGAGCTGCCAGAAGCGGCAATCATCCAATAGGTGGATGGCGAGTCTGCCGCGATTCAAAGAAGCATCAAGAGCTGCCAGAAGCGGCAATCATCCAATAGGTGGATGGCGAGTCTGCCGCGATTCAAAGAAGCATCAAGAGCTGCCAGAAGCGGCAATCATCCAATAGGTGGATGGCGAATCTGATGCGATTCAAAGAAGCATCAAGAGCTGCCAGAAGCGGCAATCATCCAATAGGTGGATGGCGAGTCTGCTGCGATTCAAAGAAGCATCAAGAGCTGCCAGAAGCGGCAATCATCCAATAGGTTGATGGCGAATCTGCTGCGATTCAAAGAAGCATCAAGAGCTGCCAGAAGTGGCAATCATCCAATAGGTGGATGGCGAATCTGATGCGATTCAAAGAAGCATCAAGAGCTGCCAGAAGCGGCAATCATCCAATAGGTTGATGGCGAATCTGCTGCGATTCAAAGAAGCATCAAGAGCTGCCAGAAGCGGCAATCATCCAATAGGTTGATGGCGAATCTGCTGCGATTCAAAGAAGCATCAAGAGCTGCCAGAAGCGGCAATCATCCAATAGGTTGATGGCGAATCTGCTGCGATTCAAAGAAGCATCAAGAGCTGCCAGAAGCGGCAATCATCCAATAGGTTGATGGCGAATCTGCTGCGATTCAAAGAAGCATCAAGAGCTGCCAGAAGCGGCAATCATCCAATAGGTGGATGGCGAGTCTGCTGCGATTCAAAGAAGCATCAAGAGCTGCCAGAAGCGGCAATCATCCAATAGGTGGCGAGTCTGCTGCGATTCAAAGAAGCATCAAGAGCTGCCAGAAGCGGCAATCATCCAATAGGTGGATGGCGAATCTGATGCGATTCAAAGAAGCATCAAGAGCTGCCAGAAGCGGCAATCATCCAATAGGTGGATGGCGAATCTGATGCGATTCAAAGAAGCATCAAGAGCTGCCAGAAGCGGCAATCATCCAATAGATGGATGGCGAGTCTGCTGCGATTCAAAGAAGCATCAAGAGCTGCCAGAAGCGGCAATCATCCAATAGGTGGATGGCGAATCTGCTGCGATTCAAAGAAGCATCAAGTGCTGCCAGAAGCGGCAATCATCCAATAGGTGGATGGCGAGTCTGCTGCGATTCAAAGAAGCATCAAGTGCTGCCAGAAGCGGCAATCATCCAATAGGTGGATGGCGAGTCTGCTGCGATTCAAAGAAGCATCAAGTGCTGCCAGAAGCCGCAATCATCCAATAGGTGGATGGCGAGTCTGCTGCGATTCAAAGAAGCATCAAGAGCTGCCAGAAGCGGCAATCATCCAATAGGTGGATGGCGAGTCTGCTGCGATTCAAAGAAGCATTAAAAGTGAAGCACTGCCAGATGGCTTCATTTTCGCGGCTGCAGTGCATGATTCGAAGCGGCAACTACGCTCGTATTGCGCTGCTGCGGAATGAACCGTGGGAGAGGAGGAAACAAGAGGCGGGCAGGGGCTGTGGCAAATGTTGCAGCATGCGTGAAGCCTTTAGTCTCCGTGTTTACACACTGTCAGGCACACCAAGCGCAGCCCCGCTTCTGGCCGAGTTTGAAACTGCGCAGTAGCAGCAGCAGCATCAGCCCACTGTCTCCTGCAAGGGGGTCCCCGCCAGTTCGCTCGCCGTTCCTTGCAGTGCTTAGCAATTTGCCAGGACCGCTCGTAATCCAGCCGCAGATCGGACAACAATTAAGGCTGCATATTTGATTGCCAAGGTCACACTGAAGAACACTAGAACAGAATTGCGAAGCAGTTTGTCTTAGCTAAGAGAATTCTGCATGCACTGATCCATTAGCCCAGTGCAGTCGGACTGCACAAGCGAACACCCAGGCCTCCAAGGACCGACTGGAGAGATGAAGTTTACGACCGACGGGCGCTGCTCCTCGCATGTAAAATCCAATTTATTGAGCCCTCCTAAGTGTGCCAGCCATCCAGAAGATGGCTGGACTTGGCTGGCAAACCTGATGAAACCAGCTGAGTTAGATTGCGCTCTGTACTCACCCAGGTAGGGAATTACGGGCTGCCGGATGTCCTGCATGAGCCTTCGCAGCCGCTCGTGGTTGCTGTTAGCTGAGAACAGGTCCGAGAGCCGCTCGAAAGCTTCAACGTGCTTGCGCGGCAGGCTGGCCCACGTCTTCTTCAGGCGGAAGATCGGCTGCGACTGGAGCGCCGCCACCACAGCGAAGGTGCCGTGCAGGTTCTGGAGCTCATACAGCTTCTTAGCGATCTTGATGAAGTGTGCCAACACTGTGGCGCGGTTGGACAGGCTGGCAGTCTCTAGGATGCACTTCTGCACCCAGAAATTCACGTTGTTGAAGACTCGCGTGAACTTCACAACATTTGGCGCGCGCTGCTCCTTCTCGCGGCCGTGCCAGGCCACACTGGTCAGCTCGTCGGGCTGGATAGCGGTGAACACCGGCAGGAATATCAGCGTGATCTCGCGCGCAAATTCCTCGGCTGGCACCTTCGTGAACTCAAACACAACCTGGTCGTAGCCGTCCTGCAGGTGCGCGGCTCGGGACCCGGGGCCGCCACTGGCGCTGTCGGCTTCGTCGCCGCCCAGGGCCGCCGCTACGGCCGCGGAGGAGGCGGACGAAAGGGCGGGCGGGGTCACGGAGACGGCCGCAGTTGGATTGGGCAGCGGGGGAGTCGGGGCTAGGTAGAAAGGCAGCGGCTGGGACGAGGGGCTTGGCATTGAGTCGCTGCGCTTCGGTGGCAGGGCGAACGGATTCTGCGGCTGCTGCAGGTGGTGCTGAACTTGCAGCGGGTGCTGCCGGGAGCTGAGAGAGGCAAAGGAGTCCGGCCGGTTGGCCAGGCTGGGGGCCACGCCGGCTGGCAGAAGGTTGTGGCCGGCCGGGGAGATTGCATTCAGTTGCTTGTGACTTCCCTGTGGGGTGAGGCGAGAGTGTGAGCTTTGACACGTGCGCTGAAGTTGCAGCAAGGGTGAGTATTAGTGCATAAACCCAAAGCCAAAGGTAATACGCAATCAGCTGCCAGGTGGGAAGTGAACCTCAGATAACAACACTAAAACTGCTGCAGCTGCCAGGTGGGAAGTGAACCTCAGATAACCACACTAAAACTGCTGCAGCTGCCAGGTGGGAAGTGAACCTCAGATAACCACACTAAAACTGCTGCAGCTGCCAGGAGGCGTATTAGGGACTTATCAGTTAATCAAATGATAGTCCGTAGTGAACAGGCAAGCTCAGAATCAAACTAATTCACGTAAATTGTAGCAGAGGAGAGGAAAGACGGAGCGACCAATGCAGGCGGCACTTGATTGATTGCAGGCAAGGTACACGGAAGCAACTTGACAGAGCGGCCTTGGGTGGCCGTGAGAGCAGGTATCGATTTTGTGAGCAGGCAAAGCGAATCACTCTTTGATGTTTTAATAACAAAGGCGATAAAAACAGACAAGCTGGTTAATCAGCGAAGAATCAGCACCGAGCTGCATACCAGGTGAGAACAGCTGTTAAACATAATGCGGGAATGGCGGGGCGGGCCATGCGGCTCTAGCAGTGGAAAGACCGCATGAGCAGCCGGTAAGGCAAACAACCTACTCGAGCTCCTCCTGCCTCTGAGCGGGACCTCAAGCGGGAGGAACCGCCATCGGACGACACCCGGGTGAGACTCGGCGATACTGGCACTGCGAGTCCAAAGAATGCCTCGGCCTGTGCGATTCAGGGTGGGGAATGTCTGATCTGCTGTGCGAATCAGGGTGGGGAATGTCGGATCTGCTGTGCGAATCAGGGTGGGGAATGTCTGATCTACTGTGCGAATCAGGGTGTGGAATGTCGGATCTGCTGTGCGAATCAGGGTGGGGAATGTATGATCTGCTGTGCGAATCAGGGTGGGGAATGTATGATCTGCTGTGCGAATCAGGGTGGGGAATGTATGATCTGCTGTGCGAATCAGGGTGGGGAATGTATGATCTGCTGTGCGAATCAGGGTGGGGAATGTATGATCTGCTGTGCGAATCAGGGTGGGGAATGTATGATCTACTGTGCGAATCAGGGTGGGGAACGTCTGATCTGCTGTGCGAATCAGTGTGGGGAATGTCTGATCTGCTGTGCGAATCAGGGTGGGGAATGTCTGATCTACTGTGCGAATCAGGGTGGGGAATGTCTGATCTGCTGTGCGAATCAGGGTGGGGAATGTCTGATCTACTGTGCGAATCAGGGTGGGGAATGTCTGATCTACTGTGCGAATCAGGGTGGGGAATGTCTGGTCTACTGTGCGAATCAGGGTGGGGAATATCTGATCTACTGTGCGAATCAGTGTGGGGAATGTCTGATCTGCTGTGCGAATCAGGGTGAGGAATGTATGATCGGGGTGGGGAATATATGATCTGGATGGGGAAAGTCTGATCGGGGTGAGAAATGTCTGATCTGGGTGGGAATCTCTGATGTGCTGCTTGTCCAGTGTCGCAAAGGAATATTCAAAGCACATGCAAGCTCTGGGTTCAGCTCAGCTGCTGAGTGCCAAGTGTTGAGTTGGCCAAGCAATGCTGGGCATTAGCATTAGGCACAGCCTGTTTTGTCTCCAGTGTGAGCAGCACCTGAATCAGTCACCTGTTCAAATAACCTGAACTGCAGCAGGTTGGTGCAGTGCAAGAACAAGCACAGCGGCGTCACTCACAGATTCGAAGGCCATGTTGACCTGCTCGCTGTCGTCAGCAGTGTGGCCTGCAACTTGCGGGTCTGTGGTGGCCTTGGTCAGGCAGAAGGAGTCCGGCGCCACGCCAGGTCTGGCGGTCCTCAGTGAGTAGGAGTGCGGCAGGGTGGACCTATGGTCCCTGAGGAAGGAGATGAGCTGCGGCCTTGAAGTCCAGTTCATGAGTGCGGATGGCTGGGACGGCGGTGCGGCAACAAAACAACACAGAAGCTGCCCTGTGCGGTGTCATCCGGCGGTGCGGGCGCTGGCGGGCTGCCGGGGCATCCGGGGCGATGTCAGGTCGGGCTCAGTCGCCTCCGAGCTCCGCAGAGAAAACTCGCTCTCACTTCAGTCTAGTCGAGCCGCGGCGTTTAAAAAATAGGCAAAAAGGCTGGGAGTCAGCGGGGGCAAGGGAGGCGGTGCTGTGCTATGGCTGTACAGGCAGTGGCTCACATGTCGCGCCGCAATCTGCAACAGGCAGTGAGAGTGTTAGCAGGCACAACTGCAGCAATCATTTAGGCCAAGTTTTCTTCCCACCATCACGCAACTGTGAAGCAGGGGTTGGTGAGCTGATGCTGGCAATTTTTCGGCAGTTTTCTGCGCACCCAAACTCTTTCTATCTGTGCAGTCCAAACTTTCGCTCTGCATTTGCCACAAGTACCCACTCCATCAAATCTAAGGGCAAAGCTGAAACACAAGCTGTCTTTTCGATTTGCTTTATCTCTTTAACAAACAGATTATTCTAATCCATGGTTAGGCAAATGTCTGGCTTCCAACAAGAGCAAGTAACAGCTTTTGCATTGCAACTGACAAACTTGAGACTCAGAAAGTTGGGCATTTCTGTGGTATCACACATGTTTTAACATTGAAAATCAAGGAGGATTGCAGATAACAATTTTGTAACATTTACCAAGTATTACATAATATAAACAACACAAAGAGCTAATATAAACAGCTAAAAGAAGTTAAAAAATACTTATTTCTTCCAAAAAAATTCTGTTTAGGAATGCATTTTTTACCATTTGAAGATAAAATAATGTTGACGTAATAACTGACAAATAAATATTTTGTTTATTCATAGATATATAATATTTTATTAATAATTATTATTCCAAAACTTTTCAAAGCTTAATTTATAGCTAAAAGGTGAAAACACAAAATACTTTGCAATTCAATTTTGTCAGACAAAAATCTACCCAAATTTAGATATGACAATGTAACTCTAAGTTTTAGTCTGTCAAGCCTTTATACATGCTAGTGAAATGGCTATCCTTTAGTTTCACATTTTTAATTCAAATAGATTTATATTAAAATACCAGTTTTGGTAAAAATATAAACAATAACAAATACCCAACAAGCAACAAGCTACTCAGTTGCCATAGTACTAGACTCATATGGTTTAGCATTGTAACACCCAGAAAATAATGTTGCCAAAGGTAAAAGGCAAGGCAGGCTAACCAGGCAAGAATAAAATTATGCTTTCTTCCAAGTCACTCCCTCTGTTTCTTTTCTCTCTTTGGTTTAGCCTTTAGGCCATAGACATACCCAATATCCATATACTGCTATTTCATTAAAAAAAACTTGCATGACCATACGTATTTACTAGCAAAAGCTAGGATAGCCCTTATCTTTCATAACATATGAAACTATAGAATGGTTGTAAAATGTATCTATCTTAAAATCTTAAAGTAGCTTAAAAACCTTTCTAGAGTTTCTTAATTTCTAGAGTATTGCTTCCACTTATAGAATCCAAGCAAAGTTAAAAACCCTTTAGGAATAATAAGGCCACAAGAAACAATATGCATACCTGTGCAACACCCGGCCGACCCAGCCAAACCGGCTGGGTGAAACAAGGGCCAAGCAAGGTAAGTTGCAAAAACCAATTGACCAGGTGCAAAAAATCAAAGGGGGGACCAAGGGACAAAAAAGGAAGGCGTGAAGAAAAGGAAAAAGGAAAGAGAAAAAGAGAGCAAATAAGAGCAAACTAAGTTGTAAATTAATCAATGAAATGAACTAAGTCGCAAATGAGAGCAAAAACTAAATAGCACGGCCGGCTAAGATTTGGGAGGTTGGGCATCTATGACAATATTCATTTATTTGTTGCATTTTATAGTAGTATATATATCATTTACTTTTTCAAAACAATAGGAAATTCAATTTCTGAAAACATACTTCCCAAAAGATAAACATTTTATTTTTTGTACTCTACAGAGTAGAGTGGAGCAAAATAGTAAATACATAATAGTCCAGATCATATAGTTTATACACAAAATTTTATTGTGAAGTTGAGTTTGGCATATTTTCTGACATAAATTTAATGATGAAAAAATTCATGGTGCAAAAGTTTGGATGGAGTATGAAACAAGTATTTTATTAGCACAACCTTAGTTAATAGTAGAGAATAATAGCAACCTATGCAATGTTATTGTAAAGCAAAGTACTTGTAAATTAAAACTTTGTATAACTTTTTTATGTTTTTAACAAATTTTCTTACATATATATTTTATTTCCTGTTTAAGTTTTGCTTTTTGTTATTGTTCATATTTTTTATTCAGAAATGTAAGGCATTGTAGTTTTATTTTAAACATTGTCTAATCAAAAAGTTAAATATCTGTTTAAACACTAACACACATTATTATTTTTATTCTGGGTGTCCTTTTCTGATTGGCATAATTTGGCATAGAGCTTCGGGGCCAGTTTTCCACTTGGCATAAAATAAAAAAAGCATCTCTAATTTCTTCTGGCATATGGTCAGCATGATCCAGACTAAGGCAAATACACTATGACAACTGAACATAGTGTACTTGTGCTTAATCACTAAAGAAAAATGCAATGAAGGTTTGCAATTTGCTAATATAAAAACTTCTCATCCTTCAAATTTTAAACTTCTACATAGGCCTAGTATAAATAGAAAACCATAGGTCATAAACCATAAACCATTAGATACTTTTTAAAGCTTCCATAAGCATAACTGACAGTGTGACATTGTCATTATTCTTAATGGTCCTACATTATATTTATTAGCTATTGGCATAAGAAAGCCACTGATAGTGGTAAGTGAATAAACGCGTGAGACAAATGTCATAAAAAATCGTCATACATAATTAATTAGAAAAACAGGTACTGTTCTATTGATTATAATTTAGTGAAGAAAGCACCCTAAAGGAACAAATCATACGGACAGCAGTTTTATCCGCCAAATGTTAACTTTTAAACAAGGAACTTTCTGAAAGCACTATGGCATGCAACTATAACTGCAATGCCGCCAACAAAAATATACGGTGCAGAGAGAACGCTCTGTAGTGATTTAATCGACGAAATTAACTTTTTTGGCTTTTATGCAATTCCACTTTAGTAGCTAGAGATCGCAAGCGTTAATTTACATAAGTTTTTTTAAAACATATTTTAATTCTTGGATTGCTTAAAACATTAGGATTAGTTTTTTAAAAGTTTAATGAAAGTAGTATTTTTTGTTATTCTTTCTCTTTTCTTTCCGGACAGGACAAACAATGCTGGCTATATCGTTAAAATTGAAGTGAAAAAAAACAAAAAATGAATTCTTAATGACGCAAAATTAACAACCAAACACGCGTCCCAAAAGCTATATTGATATATTTTCGTGCAAACACCTACTTTATATAGTTGTATGTTGTATGTTGTATATTGTCTGCTTTATTGAGATTAATATATAATGTGTGTATAATGTATATATGTAATGGCTTGAGATAAATGTATAATTAAGCTTCGTGGGTTTACATTTATAAATATTTGTAAATTACAAAATTATCTCGCATGATCAAACGCATGCATTCATAAACCTTGCAAATCGCACAAAAACTAGCTTTTTGGTAGACCGTTTATTAAAGTGTGGATGATGAACTGCCGATTTGTGCGTTGGCCGTTGGCAGTACTTCATACATCGCCTGCTTTGATAATTTCTTCTCTAGAGTGATTCTCTTGAATGGCTGAATTTCCGGTTTAGTTGGGTTATCAGGCCAACTGCACCAGAAAAGTAATATTCGAATATCGTGAAGGCTTATAAAACTTCAGTCTCGAATTGTGCAGAATTTTGCAAACTTTTTTGTTTATACAGCTCTTATATGAGTATATGAGCTGCTACTTGACCCTTAACGATGAGTAAAAGTAAGCAGGAAGACACCAGCAGGACGCGTGTCAAGAATCCATTCCATTTGTATTATGCGACAGCAAATATAACAAAAGGGTTAGAGTGAGTGTTACAAATAGGCGCCAATCACTACAACGGTTGTGCGCGCAAAACCACCCAAAACAACATCGACATGACCGACAATAACTGTGCGTCAGCGAAAAGACAATAATAGACCAATATGCGATGGATGGGTTTACCGGATGAAAGACAAGTACACAGATGAAGCGCAGTGGTTGGTTTAGTTGGTTGGTTGCCGCGCAATTCAATATCGCTATCGGGCTTGAAGGCATCAATGAAGAAGCTAGAACAATAAACAACTATAATCTGGCAATAAAAACTCACTTAACCAACGCTTGCTTGAGTTTGACACAAATGGGTTGCTTTCAGCCGCGAGAGCTGCAGGTGAGCTGCCAACCACCCCATGAGTGAAACTGCAAGCTTCATCTGATCTTTAGTTTGTTCGTGAGTATATACTCGTAGTTCTTAGAAGTGTCCGTCATTGCCAGGTCACCTTTGTTTGTGCATCTACAAGCTATCGCACCGCGGCAGAATTTTTGTCACTAACATTTATCAATTCGCTGGTTGCAGCAAATACCCTGCAAACGCTTGGCTGGTAGAAATAGTGAGCAGTGAAGGATTGGGAGATTGTGCGGCTACTAAAAATAGAGTATACAGCTGAAAAATAGAAATCATGTGACGAGCGTTCTGAAACTGGAATGCATGGCTGAAAATGTGCGAATAAAAAATGTGCTGGAGCCCGCGCCGATTGTGGTGCAGGGTGAAGGCCTCTGAATCCGCGAAGCGCACAACGCAGGCGCTGCGTATAAACTGGAGCAACAACGAACTGGTAGACAGCAGAGCTCACCAGCCTTAGAAAATTGAGAAACTTTTGGCTTGTGCTGAGCAGCAAAACAAGAGTGAAAAGCTGGAATTGATTCGAAGATTAGGCACAGGGCTTAGGCACAAGAACGCGGAGATGGGTGTGCATTGAAAAAACATAACAGTCGATTATGGTCGATTCTATCACATGTTGCATTGGGAATAGCGCAAGACTGCTAAATGGAAAAGACGACAATGCTGCTCTCACACAGCTACGAAAAGTAAAAGGACCGTAGAAACATCGGGGCTACTATGAGGAGCCCAAGGTGCAGGCCGCTGACGTGGTCTAGCATAGTAACAGCAGAGACTTATGTGCATGGACCTAATTTTCGGTTGGTCAGATCGAATATCAGGTACATTGATGCGGCTATTAAATAGTTTTGTGTGACACGAATAAGCGGGAACATGAGTAGTAAATGGTAAAGCAAGTCACCACACAGAGCTAACAAGAACTAGTCCGTCAGGCAGGCCGAGCTGTCCTTTGGCTTGGTGGACTGCTCGCTGCGGTTGCTGCCGAGTCGATTGCGCACTGCCATGTAGGTTGGGAACTGGATAATCTTGGTGATGGGATTCACCTCGAAGATTGGCTCGTTGGTAAAAATCTGCTGCTGAAATTTGATGAAATTATAGAAAAAATATTGAAAAATTAGCAGCGATCATGTATTTTGTCATCCCAAGCTGTAGGCAGGGTGTCATTGTTCCAGGAGACTTACGTCCTGGTTCTCACGCCGCCATTTAAGAACTGCTTCATCTTCCCCGAATCTGCTGGAGCAGGAGATTATGTAGCTGTCGCCGCGCGTACTGGGTCTAAAATTGCAAGTTTAAAACGTTGATTCCAAGAAAAGAAAGCAAATAAAAACAAGGAAATCGACTGTCGCTCACTTTGTTAGAATTAGGCACTTGATGGGTGACTCAGACACCTTGTTGCGCACAGTCAGCATCAGGTTGTAGTCGTACGGCTGGTCGACATTCACGATATTCTCGAATGGCTGCAGGGCCGTGGCGGTGGAGCTGGCGGCGGTCAAGAAAGGCGACGGCTTCGAGGGCTGGGATCCCGGGGTTTCCGTCTCCTCGGCAGAGGCAAAGCACTCATACGGTGACTGCTTCACCGCATCCCCATGACCCGAAACTGGACTCGACGGCGTCTCCTGCGCAGCTTTGGACGCATCAACAGCAAGAGCAGCTTGAGTAGCAGATGAGAGTCCGTCAATTGGGCTGGCTGAATCGGATCCTTTAGCATCCTCGAATACGTTGTCGCTCTCCTCGTCCTCGGTAGCGACGCTCTGCTGTTCGGTGGCGTTCTGACGCCTTGGACCCATGTGCTCTGTAGCGCTAATGGTCGGATCCGTGAGCGTTGCCTTGTCTTGCATCTCCACTCGTGAGCTCTCGCCACCCATCTGAAGGAAAATCTCCAAATGGAAGGCGTCTCTTTCCACGATTTCATCGTCCAGGCGTAGGTCCAGTACCTTCGGATCCTCCGAATCGTACTTGCTCTTTCGCACCATGATCTGCTTCCTGTGGTTGCTCAGCGTTTGGCAGCTACGTGACATACGGTGAGCACGCGGCGCAGTGCGCGCGTGAGCCGGCGAGTTGTAGGGAGAAGCTCTGGGAGTCGACTCATCCGATGCCTCTCGCTTCAGCACTGCCTTGGTAAGCGGCTGGTCCATTGCACTGAGGTACTTCTCAACCTTCTCCTTTACTGTTGACCGACTCATCAAAGTATCCGGCCGCTTTGCTGACGTGTGGTTCCGAAGAGCGTCGGAAAGGCCTGAAGACACAGTCTTTCTGCTGATGTAAGAGACGGTGAATACAACAAGGTCACCGCTGCCAGTGCCGACCCACAGCGAGTCTTCGAACGGCAGGATGGACGTGATCCGACACGGGTTGAAGAGAGTCTCATCGTCCTTGCGGAAGATGGGATACTTCAGCTCCTTGACGTCATACAGAAGGCAGCACGTCAGCGTGTCTTCGTCCCACAGCTCGATCACCGAGGAGCCGCGGACTGCAATCCAGATGCCGAAGCGGTTGCGCCTGAGGCACAAAATGGAGTCGAAAGGATTGTTGGACACGTGGAATTTTTCCTTCGGATCGAGGCTCTCCGCGTCAAGCAGTTGGACGTAGTTTCCACACGCCACCCACAAGTCCGTGTTGACCAGCAGCAGCGACGTCAGCGGTGAGGTGCTGAGATTCACGTAGAAGATGTTGTTGTTCGGCTCATCGTGGCCCACGTGGTCTAGCACAGCCACTGAACCGTTCGCCAAGGCGGCAAAGACGCGATTCCCGATTCGGTCGGAGGTGGCACTGGCGCAGATGTCCAGCACGGAATCGTGGATGCGGCACTGCCACAGGCGCTCCCTAAAAACAAGATGACCGTAGCCTTATATATTTGCTTTTAGCAGCTGCTGTATCAGTGATTGCAGATCCAATCAGAAACCAACTTACTCTGCCTCGGTGTCGAATGCGATGATGTACATGTTGAGTGTACCCAGCAGCACAACATTGGCATCCAGGGCGCACACGCACATGACGCGAGAGTCAATCTGTTGAGTTGAGGTGCATAATAGCCAGGGGTTAGAGGGATACAGAACAATGAGCACATGAGCCGAATAAAAAAATCTCGACTGAAGCGCACCTCCTCGCGCAGGTTGTACATGAGATTCTCCTCAGGCTGCAGCTTGCAGATCCGCGTCCGGTTCTGGTCCCCGTAGCAGATCCATGTGTTGCCTTCGCCGAAGGAGCCGCCGCACTCGATGATCGGCCGGTCGACACTTCGAGTCTCCATCTCGCGGAACTGAAAGGAAATTTAATTTTGAAATGTCTTCTGTCATTGTAGCAAATTCTTTGACGGTAAATTGGCTAGTGATCTCATTATTTTACTTTCAAGAGCGTAAGTTTCCAGAATGGCCGAACTGTTCAGTTTGGTAACCAACCCCTGATTAATGAGCGCCATTTTCAGTAGAATCTTATAGACTGTCACGTAAGGATGCACCCAAGACTGAAACTCAGGACTGGCGAGTTCTTCAGTCTTCTCTGCACTGGTCCTTCGGTAAAGTGTCGAATGAATATCAATGATAAAAAAGCTTCCTTACCAAACCCTGCTCCAGCGGCTATTGAAATGTTAAATCTCATTAATTTGTTGAGAATCATCAGCAAAGCAATACTGAAAACGCACTTTCACCCAGCGATTAAAACTTGAATCAATTTAATTCAGTAGTAAGTTTCCGGCCAGCAACCAGCGGCTGATGAAGCAAAGAAAACAAGCCACCGAATCACTGCACAGTTCCCCCATACAATGTCCGGGCATTTCCAATCGCTGGCTACTTGCCGTTCGGTGAGAAAATCGGCGAAAGCTTTCGTAGGCCATGGTGGCCCGTACAGTTAAATGGCGCATTGGCGAGCTTTGCAGTCTGTGGCTCTGCAAATCGGGTTATTCAGGTCGGGAAGTCCTCGGGCTGCTCTCTCTGTCTGTTAATGAGGCTTGAGCATTGGCTAAACAAGTCTTGACGTCAGTGGTGGCAGTACACGCGACTGACACTTTGTGAGGTGGCTTACTTAGAAAAGGAGGCTCATTCAGTAAGGGAAAGAGGTCCAGGCGGACAAAAGTAAATGCTTTGTTTACGACATAATCTTTTACTAGTACAAAAGCGCCAGCTTGCACTTGCAGCTGCGAAATCTAAATTGCGAGCTCCCAGTTTGAGCAGTTTGGCAGTTTTGAGCAGTGCAGCAGACGCTGTCGGGGTAGGCAGAGTGGCTGGTGATTGTCGAGCAACAGAAAGCCGGACTCCAAGGTAGGGTGCCAATAAGGTTATAAGGTAAGTAAGGATACGCGAGGGTAAAGTGAGGGTTCCGTGCAAGTGTGGAGAGGCCAGGTGGACTCACGCGCTCCTCCGTGTCATTGTAGGCCTTGCGCTTCTTCTTGCGCCGCTCGTCCTGCTCGATGAGCGAGTTGATGAAGCAGCTTTGCTTCACGGTGATGTCCTTCCTGTGGGCCATGCCTGGCAGCTCTTCGAAAGCGGCCTGAGCAAGGCCCTCTACGTCGAAGGTGAGCTTGGCGGCCGCCTTCAAGTGTTTCCAGACGCTGATGGTGTCCGTCTGCTGCAGCAGGATCTTCTCGTGCAGCTTCAGGATGCCGAGGGTGAAGCGGAACAGCACCTTCGGGCCCTCCAGCAGGAAGCAATCCCAGATGCGCAGCAGCGCTTGGAACGGCACTGCGTCGAAGAACACGGCCAGGAACCAGTTGAGCGTCACGGTGGAGATGTCGATCTCCAGCTCCTCCAGGTGTTTGTGCAGCTCCGGCAGGTGCGACTTCAGCAGGTCCTTCAGCACAAGTTGATCGGCCTGAGCTCCGATGAGGTTGGAGGTGAAGTAGAGCGGGTGGAAGTAGGCCTCCGTGATGGCCACCAGCAGCCAGAAAGTGTCTTCCTTGCTGAGGAAGAGCAGCCCCATGCCGGCCAAGAAGTTCATGCCCTGGCAGTAGCCGATGGCCGGGTTGTGGATGCAGAAGGCCTGCAGAATCTCCTGCAGCTTCTGAATCTGAACAGGCGCGTGTGGGCATGGCGCTAAGAATTTCAAGCAAAACAAATCCTTCACAGAGCCAAACCAGTGACTTAACTGAAGCTAAAATGAGTATGAACTGCACAGCTGAGCACACTCACCCCCTCCGAATCGTTTGAGTCGAACTTAATGTTGGTGGGCATTGTGCGCAGCAGGTCCAGCGAAATCTGCTTCCGGTGAATGCCGGCCACCTCCGAGTCGTGAATCTGCTGCGTCAGCGTGGTGTAGTAGTGACGGCCCTTCACCGCCCGGATCTCCTGGATGTGCGAGTGCACCAGCTCGCGCCACACCGCTGAGCGGAACATCCTCGGAATGCCGTTGCGCACCAGACCCTTCAGCTCCTTCTGCAGGGGATTTTGAGGCAAGATGCGACACTTGCGCTATGCTCATTATCGAATGTATCATTGCCTAGCCTTTTACCGTCTTAGTGTAGCTGCGGGACGTGGAGATGAAGGTCTTCCACTGACGCTGGTGCTGCTCCCACCGGTCCAGCAGGGAGGTGTAGTGCTCGTGCAGCTGCCGGCAGATGTAGTGCAGCAGCAGCGACTCGTTCTCGTGGCTGTGCTTGAAGCCAAAGCTGTCCACGTGGCACTCCGATGCGGTCAGGCTGGGTTGGGAGAGACAAGTCAGTTGATTTTGCAATAAAAAAATAGATTAACCATTTCATCTAGAAATTTAGGCCCACTGTATGGTCCCGTCCCGTCCCGACCCGTCCCGACCCGTCCCGACCCGTCCCGACCCGTCCAGTCCCGTTCCGTCCCGTTCCGTCCCGTTCCGTCCCGTTCCGTCCCGTTCCGTCCCGTTCCGTCCCGTTCCGTCCCGTTCCGTCCCGTTCCGTCCCGTTCCGTCCCGTTCCGTCCCGTTCCGTCCCGTTCCGTCCCGTTCCGTCCCGTTCCGTCCCGTTCCGTCCCGTTCCGTCCCGTTCCGTCCCGTTCCGTCACGCCGTTAACCCGTCATGTCGGTCGAGACCCACACTAACCTCTCAAACGTCGGCAGCCGTGGATTGACAGTGCGGGCGTCCTCGAGCAGCTCAGTCAGGCGCTCCCGGTGCTGAAGTGGGTGATAAGCGAGTCGGGAGTGAGCGAATAATTTCCTTATCGAGAGTGCTCCATTGTTTCCAAGCTTTACCGAGTTGGGAGATTGTACAGGATCAAGAATTAGCAGGGAGAGAGTGGAGTGGGGAGTTGTCTCGAGAGGGTTTGCCTGAGCAATCAGCAGAGTCAATCAGCAAAAGTCTCTCGCTTTCAAATTAAAAAAATGAAATTGCCGCATAGAAAGAGTTCTGTCTCTCAATAGAAAAGCTCTGATTTCCTGAATGCAGGAAAGAGAATCTAAAGAAGAGATCGCAGGGATTTAGAGCCAGCTGATTATATTTTCTTCTATTTCTCAGCGCACCAGCTGGGCCTCACCCTGTGTCCGCCATAGACGTTGAGCTCGAAGCCGTCAGACACATCGCCGGTGGGCACGGTGATGCAGGACTGCAGCAAGAACAGGTAGTCCCGCTTCCAGTTCTCAATCTCCAGCTTCTGCTCGCGGTAGATTCTGCAGTGAGAAATGAGTACGGCATGAGTCCGCTGCTGTTCCGCTCCCCAGCCGTCGCGCCAGCTCACCTGTCCTGATTCTTGAACTTCTCCAGCTCCATCTGGCGCAGGTTGGTCAGCTTCTTGACCTCATTGTTCAAGAAGCGATTGTTGTTCTGCAGGATGCGACACTGCTCCTCCAGCTGCTTCAGGTCCGCAGTCTTGGCATTCATCCAGTCCCGCATTGCTCTGGAAAAAGGCGGCATGGTGAGCGATCGTCAGAAAGCCGGTGCGAAGGTCACTGGGGAGGTTAGGACCGAATAATATTGAGCAGGGGGACTCACGACTCGGACTTAAAGCTCGGCAGGGCAGTCGAGCGGTTCCGCATTGTTCTGGAATGGTTGAGAAGGTCGGAGTGGGGGAGATTTTCTTAGAGGCTGCGAACTTAAATCCGCAATGGCAGCTTTAAGCACTCAGAGCAATAAGCAGCAGGTGCACTGTACAACAAAAGCGGTGATCAATGTTAAGCATGTCAATAATCTACTCAGAAGCGAAGCACGAAAGCCTCAAGGCAATGCTCTGGTGAGGAGTCTCGGCGACAGCCTTCGCTCCTGACTGCCTTCACCGGAGCTTCAAAGTGCTGCGGCACGAATGCATGCGGGCCGCCACCAACGCGCAGAGGGGGTCCCACCACCGCGAGGAAACTTTACAGCAAACTGCTCGCATGGGAGGAGAGGAAGACCGACAACTCTGGAGAATGTTCCCCAGCATTCGAAGGAAACGGTCTCAGAGGAAGTTATTAGTTTGCTTCTCAATGCTCTGCTTTGAGCAGACAGGCGGGGAAGTACCGGAAGATTCTGAACCCGGCGTCCAGGTGGAAATTGGGCGAGGCGTCGGCCGACCGGGAGCGCTCGAAGTACCTGAGGTACTGGTAAATCGGCAGCTTGCTGATGACACTCCGCTCCCAGAGGTGCTGCTGTGAGGAGGCTGCGGCGTTGGCATCCGCTCCCCCGGCCGCACCGCCTGCCTCCCTGGGCTCTGGCGGCTGTCCGGAGGCGTCATCGTCGAAGGCGGCAGCGCTAGAACGACAAACAACCAGCGTGCGAGCTTGCCATGAAAGTCTGCTGCTATGTGAGCTATCAGTAAAGACTGGCCACAGACTGGCCCCCCACAGAGTTCCCAGCACACTCAAAGCCAAGGCCGGCATGCAAAGAGCGAAGCGGGTGAGGCTGCACAGCAGCTGGGGCGATAGCAGCGAAACGACGTCGTATTCGAAAAGGTTATTCGCATTGGTGAGGAGGGAAAACAAAAACGGTAAAATGTTAGGAAAGGTGGATTACCCCTTCTCCTGGTGCTCAGACTCAAGATGCTCTAACCTGCTGAGCCTCAGGTCCAGTTCCGCGATCTGCGCATCGCGCTTTTTCAGCACCTCCTTCAGCGCCGTGTCCTGGTTCATCATCTCCGCCAGCTCCTTCTTGCACCTTCTGCAAGTCGGGGAATGGGTGGTAAGAACCAAGACTTTTTCAACTAAAGTGCTCAGAAGCTCAGAAATGCCATACTCCATAGCGGAAAATGCGAATGAGAAACATCAATGCGAAGCTGAGGCTGACTAAGAACTCACATGAGCTCCTGCTCCAGGTCGTGCACCCGGTTGCTCGGGTCCAGCAGTGAGTCATCGGACTGTGAGCTGCTGAAGGAAAACGGGTTGGAGGGCGGCCCGAGCCGGTGAGTTGTTGCCTGGCTATTTCGTGCGCTGGCATTCGAGCATTCGCTACAGTTTGAGCTCACAGTCTGAGCACTTTCTTCTGTCTGCAGTTGCGCCCAGGGACCAGCCGCACCGCTGCGGTGCCAGTGGGGTGGAATGCAGATCCCGGGGCTTTAGTCTGGCCTTGAGGAATGTCTGTCTTTAGTGTATTGTGAAGCGAGTTGGGATCAGGGAATAGTTGTTCCTCACGCAGGAGACGAGACAGGGCGTTGGGGGCGATCGCAACTCAACGTGTTGAAAACCCAGGGGAGGAGCCACTGTCTGAGCCCGGGCGGGGCATTGCGCTAGAAAGCGGTCAATAGTTCCGTATTTCAAAATGGGAAATTGGCCTCTCCTTCCCCGGTAAATACATGCGGCAATTAGTCTAGAAAAACAAATCCCATGACTCAGAAGTTGGGCGGCACGTTCTATTTCATGACGAAGCAGCGAAAAACACAAATTATTTTTTTCCGGAAAATGGGCTGCTTTAGAAAACTGCAGAAACAGCGAGAGCGGCACTAACAGCGGGTTTCGGGCGTCCTTGTTGCTGCCGTCGATACCGGAGTCCTCGCTGCGCGGCTTGCTGCCTCTGGGCTGACCGGCTGGGGCGCAGCTGCCAGCGTAGGCCGCCCTCCGCTTGGGCGACTCGTCCACCAGGCTGTCATAGTTAAAGGCCTCCGCATCCGAGCCGCCGTCCGAGTCCTCCTGATCGTCGTCATTGAGGCCCCCGCCCGAATGGCGGGGTCCGGTGCGGGCGACGCCGCTGGTGAAGCTCTGCGACAGCGACAGGCCTAGGCGGCTTCCGAAGCCGGCGGCGGCGTCCTGTACCTTGCGGATTACCGGCGGCACGCCGTTGCTGGAGTCTGCGGGAGAGCAGCGGCGAGACGGATTGCTAGACCGGTCCCACCCTGGTCCGCCCAGTAGCCTCAGACATCAGTAGGCAATCAGCACCCTAGATTTTCTCAGAAACCCCCGCCCTGAAGTGCAAGCTGCGCGCACTCACTCACCGCCACCATTGTGCAAGACTGCAATTCATAGTTTCTTATCTGCTCATTGTTGCGCTGATCAATGCGGGAATAAAGTACAAAATGCGGCTACTGGGCTGACCGGATGAACGAAGCTAAACTGAACATAGAGAATTTCAAACTCTGATGGGTAAACAAAATCACGAATAAAACGACTCGGGTGACTTAACACAAGTATCAAAGGTGATAGACAGCTAGTTTGAGTAAATACAGAAGGCAAATCAAAGTTCAGCGTTGCTACTGAGTCAAGCATAATAATTGTTTTGAGTAGCTGAGCATGCTACAGCAATAACTGTCACGGTGCCGAAGAGTCGGCAGCGCAGGACCACCCAGGAGGAATAAGAGCATGCCATAGAATCTCATGCAATTCGTGGAATGTCAGCAGAAATGTGATGAAACACTTGGAATGTCAGTTGTCAGGGGCTTGGCACCGTTTGATTGGGTGGATAGGAAAAAATCCCCGGCTAAGACCCCGATCTTGTTGATGGGGCCAGCCGCGCGTGCCCGCTGCGGCTGCATTAGCTTATTGCCTGCCCACCCCCCTCCGCCCCTCCGAGTGCGGCCGGCCTCAAAGTGCAGATCTGAAAAACTGCTTGTTTACGCCGCTGCTCCCGCTGCTCAAACCCCCTCCCCAGTCCTCCGCGCTGACGCAGCTCAAAGTAGCCCTGAGCTCTGACTCTCCGCCCTTACTTGTTCGCCTCCTGCCCAGAGTTCTCAAAGCTGTTGTGTGAGCGGGTCTTGAGCATTTGTGAGCACAGCGGCTTCCGGCAGTCAAAGGAGAAATGAAACGGGGCCCTCGAAAGTCAGTAGGATTGGCACAGACAGACAGAGGCACAAAAAACTGAAAAATAACGCCGGACGCTTCCGGACTGCCAGAGCGGCTTGTGGCTGGCTCACCGCTGGCCGGGAAGCTGGACAGGCTGTGCGACACGCCCAGCTGGCCGCTGCGGCCCAGGCAGCTGCTGCCCGACAGCCCCAGGTCGACGGAGGGCACGGAGGCTGCAGGGTCAGGTTGGTGAGGGCGGGCCCGGGTGTCAGGTGAACTGAGGTGCGCTGGGGCCGCACAATTGCTGACTTGGACGAAACGTAGCCGGCAACCCATCAACATTGCCAGGTTAGAAAGCGCCAACCGCAGGTAGCAAATAACAGAAAAATTACCCAAAAATAGGTGCTTTCACCAGCATTTAAAAATTGTAAAATCCCAGCACCAAGGGTTTAGGGGTTGAAAATGGCGGCCTTAAACTGCGGCTCTTCGATCGCAGCGGCTTGGCACTTGCCCGCGAGCTCCGGACTGCTGCACTCAGCCGGCTGATCCTGGTGGTTCGGCGGGCTGGCCGGCAGCGCGACCGCGCCGGCCACTTCCGGTAGGAACTCGCAGTCAACCCAATCTTTGGTGACTTCCGGTGGCAGAGGTGAGAGGGCTTTTAATGATTATTCGCCCATTGCAACTGTGTCCGAGAGCCATAAAAATTCCCACAAATGGAAGTTTCTGTTGCAGACTTGTCTTAAGCAGCTTTGCAACAGCTTCCGCTTCTGCCATTCGGGATCTGATTTATCCAGGGAATAGATCGACAACTCACTTTCGTCTTCCTCCTCGATTGCGGAACGGGTCATCAGCGAGGACGTCTGGTCCAGGGTGCTCATCCGAGTCATTCGGCGGCCCCCGGCTGGTCCGGAGGACATGCGGCCTGGAATCGAGCCCAGGCTGCTGCTGCCGTTGAAGCTGCCGCTCACGTCTGGAGCCGATTCGCGCTAAAAGGATTCGGGATTTCGGGAGAATTCTGTAAACGGTGCAGAATTTAAACCGCGTAGTTGATCGCGAAACTGCGAAAGTAAACACTGAATGGTTTATGCACGAATTCTGGAATTCTGGCAAGACTGCAATCGCTAAAAATTTGAAATTAACATTAGTTACGCAAATGAGACACACCAGGGAGCATTTGCCAATACCCAGGGACTGAGTCAGCGCGGCTGTGGCTGCAAAACCAAGAAAAAAGCTGCTAATTTTACGAGTCCGCTATGCTAAAGATGCGTTTCTTATCTGTTAAAAACTTTACTCAACCTCAGCCAACCAAAAAACCAACTGACACACAAACCAACCAACCAACCAGCACACCAACCAACCAACCAACACACTAACCAACCAACCAACACACCAACCAACCAACCAACACACCAACCAACACACCAACCAACCAACACACCAACGAACCAATCAACACACCAATCAACACACCAATCAACACACCAATCAACACACCAACCAACCAACAAACCAACCAACCAACCAACCAACCAACCAACAAACAAACAAACAAACAAACCAACCAACCAACTAACCAACTAACCGACCAACCAACCAACCAACTAACCGACCAACCAACTAACCAACCAGCTACACAAAAACCAATCAAGTAAGCAGCAAATCAATAAATTAATTAAACAAAAAGGTGCAGGTCTCGGCTAGGTAGTGGATTATGCAATGTAATTATTAGCTTGGGTGCAGTAAAATATGCATTGGATCTAATGCGAGTTCGGTGCCTTTGTCTCTACCACATTACGGTTATAACTGGAGGTGCAATATCTTATCTTAGTTCTTAGGGCGCAACTGCACCAAAGTGGACACGACACGGCATGGCTGGATTTGTTCATGCTACTGTGGCAATGAGTCTATGAACATGAGCGAATAGGTGGCTGCATGCGGGCCAGTGACCCGGCTCACTCACAACCCAGTAGTGGCTGTCTGTGTTATCGCTGAAGCGCTGAAATCAGGGGCAAGCATTTGAGGCATGAGGCAAAGATGCGGTGATCACCCAGGCTCTTAATTACACTCAAGGATGCTGCTGGAAGCCCGGGCCTCACAAGAGCGCTCTGCTGGTTTTAATGACCGAGATTAGTCTTTTAATTAGTCCCCTGACCGTCCTCCAGTCCGATTTAATCTCTGACAATTTGCTGGCCGGGAGAAAACTGCCGAGCCCACCGCCCCAATGACTGCCTTCGTGGCAACAGCTGCGGACCGCGTGTCCCACGAACTGCCCTACCGACTCCGCGCATTCTAAGGGAAATTCAGCGCATAACTCCCAGATAGAGGGGCCGGGCTAGGGGTGGGGCAAATCGATAAGGCCGAATTCTGGCTCACGCGTGCCGTCGGCTGCCTTCGTGCAGGGGAGGGGCAGAAGTGCAGATTCGGAGCAGCAGGGGTGGGTGAGTAGCCCGGGTGGCCGCTAACTGCGGGAATCCAGCCCGGGCTCGGAGCTGGGAGGTGAAAAATCAGCGCCCAACAACGATTGGGAACTGCCGCTCCGTTGCCGCCTCCCCGCCTCCCCTGCGGCCTCAGGCGGCCAGCAATCCAAGCAGCTCTCCCCGAGTGCAGTAGCGGGCAGGCAGGACTGCTCATAAATTATCAACTATCTCGGCGTGCCTTCTGTAAGTCGCGTCGAGTGGAAAAGGGAAGTGCGGAAATGAGGAAATGCCTTCGAAGTCTTTCTTCCTGTAGATTTTTTTCCGCAAAATCTTTACTACTTGGGGAAATTTTCGGACCCTGGGCAGTTTTAGTGCCGTATCCTCACCCTCTTGTGAGCCAGGGCGAGCTGCTTGCTCATCCGCGAGTTCTCCGGCTTGAGCTCCCGGCTGGCGAAGGCGTCGCGGTTGGCCTGCAGGGCAAGCAGCCAGATCATCATGGACTCGTGGTTCTCAGCCTGCAGGATGAACTCCTTGCCCTCGGAGCTGCGGCAGAGTGGGTGATTCGGTGGAATGAGCTGCCATTTCACTGAGCACTCAGTCTAAATAAACTGAGCACTCTTAGCATGTTAGTAACGAGATTATAACTTTTGAGAAGACAATGAGCAGTATGACGGTCAGTGAGCAAATGCTACTCACTTGATAACGAAGCTGTTCGGTTCATCAAAGTGCAGCGTGATGGAGGCGCCGCGTACATTGATGGTGCCCTGCGGCTCCTTATCCTTCTGCGCTGCCTCGTGTTTGTCCCTGTAAAAGTGCAGCTGGCACTTGCTCTCCTCGAACACATAGTACTGGGGCCGCTTGGACTTGAAGCGACTGAAAGCTGCAAAAATTCGGTGGGATTTGGGTATGCTCAGCTTAACATTTCCCATATTGTGAGGTTGTAGGTGAGCGGGACTCACCTCCGGTGGGCTTGCTGTAGAGCAGGCCGGACAGCGAGTGCCAGCCGGACATGCTGATGGCTGGAATTCTGCTGCTCTCGGCTGAAATTCAAAGCCGTCAAGGATGAGAGCCAGCTGACAAAAGTACAAAGTTTCGCCCAAGGCCGAGTTCCGGTCTGCTTGTGGGAGCTCCTCCGACTTACTGGCAGCTGCTGTCCCGGCCTTTGCTGCTCCTGCGCTCTGTGGGATCTGCTGCGCCCGCGCTCTAAAAGAGTTAAGTGGGAGAAATGCGGAAGGTGGAAGGCTGGTCAGGAGAAGAGCAGGTGGGGCAGAGCTCTCGGCTGTGAGTAGCTGGGGTGGACTGGCAGCGCAAACAATGGCAGGCAGGTACGGCTGGGTCGGCTGTGCGAGAGAGAATGGCGAGAATGGACGGAGGCTGTGGGCGGCGGGTGAGCGGGGAGGCGGCTGTCTGGGCCGGGCCGTCAATCGATAATCCGCGCGGCCCCGTCTCCCAAATTTAAGCTGCTTTGGTGGGTCTGGCTGCAGCGCGCACCTCAGCTGCCAGTGCGGGAGAACTTTTCACCTGTCCGCCCGCCCACCCCCGCAGACTGTCCGCGTTGAGGATGCAGAACAATGGCGAGGATGGCAGCCGACTGTCAGGTTCCCAGGCTCCCCACCTCCATCCAATTGGCCTCCCTCTCCCTCACTCATCCCAAAGCGCTCTGTTGTTTTCGACGGGGAGCTCAGCGCGCCTAGCAACAGAGCAGTCGGGGGCTCCGGCTCAGCTGAGCGGCGGAGGGGAGGGCCAGGTGGAAGCTGCTCTAATTTATTTTTGGTACAAATGAATCCCAGTTTAGTCCCACAAGGGGATTTAATCCCCGAACTCAGGCTGATTATCAACCGGCCAGATTATTCGGGTCTTCAACTCACACGGTCTTGAGTCCGAGTCGGCGGTTGTTGCGGCTCACAGGGCGGGTCGCATCCGGATTGTCTCAGTTCTGCTCGGCCTTCTTAAGTCTCACCCAGAGCTCCATGTCTGCAGAGCCGCTTGCTGAGGCGCGCTAAAATAGCCCCCCTGCCTGCACAGCTCTCGCAACCCAGACCAGCCAGCCAATGGGAGCCGAGTTGTGTGCGAGGCCGAGGCAGAATCGATACGCAGTTGAGGCCACTTTGAGCGGAGTGCGGAGTGACGAAAGCGAAGAGCGCTTGCAGAATGCAATTCCGATCCCTTGAGATCCCCCAACCCTCTGCACAAATGGGATCTGTGGGGGCGCCAGTTGTTCGCGCCTGAATTCCGGAATCCACCCTCCTTGGGAGATACGGAAGCGATCAGTGATCCCACTGCTAATCTCACTCCGCCGGGTCGTTAGTAGCTGAGGTTTTTGATAATCCAGGTAGATGGAATTAGCGGGCAGTAAGGCCAGCTCGTGACACGAGCTCTGCCGCTGGTTTCGAGGCCTGAGTGCTTAATCCCTGAACTCCGCTGCTGACAAAAGTTGGTCTATTCAGACCCTCGCTGGGATCCGATAATAGCTACTATTCTGATGCCAGGCACTGAGAAAGACCAGTTTATCCTCGATTGTTATTGCTTTTCAGTTTGTACTTATAGGAGCCCGTTAGGGGAGACGAGACTACCGCGAAAGAAGAAACTTGGTTGACAGTTTTAGATGCCAAGGTTGGCAGCCAGAGAGGCAAGGGTGGCAGTTAGAGAGTCAAGGGTTGGCAGATAGAGAGGCAAGGGTGGCAGCTAGAGAGTCAAGGGTTGGCAGTTAGAGAGGCAAGGGTTGGCAGATAGAGAGGCAAGGGTGGCAGCTAGAGAGGCAAGGGTGGCAGCTAGAGAGGCAAGGGTGGCAGTTAGAAAGGCAAGGGTGGCATTTAGAGAGGCAAGGGTGGCAGTTAGAGAGGCAAGGGTGGCAGCCAGAGAGGCAAGGGTGGCAGTTAGAGAGTCAAGGGTTGGCAGATAGAGAGTCAAGGGTTGGCAGATAGAGAGTCAAGGGTGGCAGTTAGAGAGGCAAGGGTTGGCAGATAGAGAGTCAAGGGTTGGCAGTTAGAGAGGCAAGGGTTGGCAGATAGAGAGGCAAGGGTGGCAGCTAGAGAGGCAAGGGTGGCAGCTAGAGAGGCAAGGGTGGCAGTTAGAGATGCAAGGGTGGCATTTAGAGAGGCAAGGGTGGCAGTTAGAGATGCAAGGGTGGCAGCTAGAGAGGCAAGGGTGGCATTTAGAGAGGCAAGGGTGGCAGTTAGAGATGCAAGGGTGGCAGCTAGAGAGGCAAGGGTTGGCAGTTAGAGAGACAAGGGTGGCAGCTAGAGAGGCAAGGGTGGCAGTTAGAAAGGCAAGGGTGGCATTTAGAGAGGCAAGGGTGGCAGTTAGAGATGCAAGGGTGGCAGCTAGAGAGACAAGGGTTAGCAGCTAGAGAGGCAAGGGTGACAGTTAAAGAGGCCAAAAGTTGTATTCAGATGGGCCTGAAACTGAACTTGGTGATTAGAGATAGGAAATGATTTATTGAACACATGTGCCAGCTAAAAGCATTCCCTGGGATTGAGTAGACTCGTGAGAGTGAGTCCACAAACCGACAGGCGGACTCCATGGAGACTGGGACGGAGAAAGTGTATTTGAGGAAATTGGCAATAGAGGCTCGGAGAGGTTTCTCCGCAGTGAGATGAGCAGTTTGCGAGCATTCTGACACCTTCTGCTCACCCCAGAGCACGCGAAATCCAGATTTCAATTGCGCAGAGCCCCACTAAACAGTGCTGAGCACATGTGAGAATGTTTGAGCGCAGCCCAGTCATTTGTTCATTTTCACAGTCGATAAAAAATTCTGCATTTAAAACCGCGTAGGCTTGAAAGCAGCGGAGCTCAGCTAGGCACTGTGGCCAGAATTAACAAGCTCAAGCTCAGACTAACTATGACAGTTTCTAAATGCATGCGCATTCTCAATGTGGAGTGGAGCGAATGCAGACACAGGCTCCGTAAAGCAATCATAAAAATTAATTTCTGCTTCCGTATTGCTTCTGCTTCTGATTCTCCGAAACACATTTAGCTGACAGTTCCCAGCCTGCTGACAGTTCCCAGTCTGCTGACAATTCCCAGCCTGCTGACAGTTCCCAGCCTGCTGACAGTTCCCAGCCTGCTGACAGTTCCCAGCCTGCTGACAGTTCCCAGCCTGCTGACAGTTCCCAGCCTGCTGACAGTTCCCAGCCTGCTGACAGTTCCCAGCCTGCTGACAGTTCCCAGCCTGCTGACAGTTCCGAGCCTGCTGACAGTTCCCAGCCTGCTGACAGTTCCCAGCCTGCTGACAGAAATTTTGAAACAAAGAAAACAGAGCGAAACTCAACAAGCCGAATGCCAATATACGAGATAAATAGATTAACGTCTCAACTGCCCTACCTATGCAAGTAGTTTACCGTAAAAGTACAAAAAAGTTGAACTTGGCTCAGAATTCAATTTGGCTCTGGGAAACTGCAGTTCTATGGTAATTTTAGGCCCCTGCCGGGTGGAGGTGTTTCAAGCATTTAGTGCGCAAGCTGCAGCCATGCAGTCGAGGCCGCATTCAGCACGAAGCATTCCTAAGCCTTTTGGAGCTCAATCAGCTAATGGCGACTGCAGTAGCCCAGCTGCCCTATGAAAAGCAAAGCAGAACGAATCAGCGACAGCAACTTGAAGTGCAGCTAGAGCAGCAGCAGCAGAAGCAACCTCAGCAGCAACAGCAATCACAACAACAGCAACAGAATCAGCAATCACAACAACAGCAACAGAATCAGCAATCACAACAACAGCAATCACAACAACAGCAACAGAATCAGCAATCACAACAACAGCAACAGAATCAGCAATCACAACAACAGCTACCACAACAGCAACAGCAGCAGCAGCATCAGCAGCCACCTCAACAGCAGCAGCTAGAGCAGCAGCAGCAGAAGCAATCTCAGCAGCAACAGCAATCACAACAACAGCAACAGAATCAGCAATCACAACAACAGCTACCACAACAGCAAAAGCAGCAGCAGCAGCAGAAGCAACCTCAGCTGCAACAGCAACTACAACAGCAACAGCAGCTGCAGTATCAGCAGCCAACTCAACAGCAGCAGCAGCAGCTAGAGCCGCAGCCAACTCAACAGCAACAGCAATCACAACAGCAGCAACAGAATCAGCAATCACAACAACAGCTACCACAACAGCAACAGCAGCAGCAGCATCAGCAGCCACCTCAACAGCAGCAGCTAGAGCAGCAGCAGCAGAAGCAATCTCAGCAGCAACAGCAATCACAACAACAGCAACAGAATCAGCAATCACAACAACAGCTACCACAACAGCAACAGCAGCAGCAGCATCAGCAGCCACCTCAACAGCAGCAGCTAGAGCAGCAGCAGCAGAAGCAATCTCAGCAGCAACAGCAATCACAACAACAGCAACAGAATCAGCAATCACAACAACAGCTACCACAACAGCAAAAGCAGCAGCAGCATCAGAAGCCACCTCAACAGCAGCAGCAGCAGAAGCAACCTCAGCTGCAACAGCAACTACAACAGCAACAGCAGCTGCAGTATCAGCAGCCAACTCAACAGCAGCAGCAGCAGCTAGAGCCGCAGCCAACTCAACAGCAACAGCAATCACAACAGCAGCAACAGAATCAGCAATCACAACAACAGCTACCACAACAGCAACAGCAGCAGCAGCATCAGCAGCCACCTCAACAGCAGCAGCTAGAGCAGCAGCAGCAGAAGCAATCTCAGCAGCAACAGCAATCACAACAACAGCAACAGAATCAGCAATCACAACAACAGCTACCACAACAGCAACAGCAACAGCAGCATCAGCAGCCACCTCAACAGCAGCAGCTAGAGCAGCAGCAGCAGAAGCAATCTCAGCAGCAACAGCAATCACAACAACAGCAACAGAATCAGCAATCACAACAACAGCTACCACATCAGCAACAGCAGCAGCAGTATCAGCAGCCACCTCAACACCAGCAGTTAGAGCAGCAGCAGCAGAAGCAACCTCAACAGCAACAGCAATCACAACAACAGCAACAGAATCAGCAATCACAACAACAGCTACCACAACAGCAAAAGCAGCAGCAGCATCAGAAGCCACCTCAACAGCAGCAGCAGCAGAAGCAACCTCAGCTGCAACAGCAACTACAACAGCAACAGCAGCTGCAGTATCAGCAGCCACCTCAACAGCAGCAGCAGCAGCTAGAGCCGCAGCCAACTCAACAGCAACAGCAATCACAACAGCAGCAACAGAATCAGCAATCACAACAACAGCTACCACAACAGCAACAGCAGCAGCAGCATCAGCAGCCACCTCAACAGCAGCAGCTAGAGCAGCAGCAGCAGAAGCAATCTCAGCAGCAACAGCAATCACAACAACAGCAACAGAATCAGCAATCACAACAACAGCTACCACAACAGCAACAGCAGCAGCAGCATCAGCAGCCACCTCAACAGCAGCAGCTAGAGCAGCAGCAGCAGAAGCAATCACAGCAGCAACAGCGATCACAACAACAGCAAACAAAACAGCATAAGCCGCAGGTGCAACAGCTGCATCAACAGCAGCATTCAAAAAACAAACGGCAGCATCAGAAACAGCAATCACAGCAGCAGCAGCATTCGAAATGCCAAGTGCAGCATCAGAAGCAGCAACAGAAGCTACAACCGCAGCAGCAGCAGCAGCAGCAGCAGCAGCAGCAGCAGCAGCAGCAGAAGCAGCAGCAGCAGAAGCTAGCGCAGCTATCGAATCGATGGCCCTTTTCGTGCCTTGGCAAACGAAAGTCGTCGTCCTCCAGACTGGTGGCGCCGTTTGCGACGCCCCAGACTGCTGGCAGCTCTGTGTTGGGGGCTCCCCGAGATCACCAAGATCTGGCGAAAGATACGGACGTTGCAGAGCTGGCGGCGCGACCCGTCACTGCTGGTTTGGTGTCACCAGACCTGGGCGCGAGTTGGCCAGTTCCGCTGCCCTCGCTGGCTCAGCAGCGCTCAATCATACTCAGCTTGGACAGCATTCTTGAGCAGCACCAATGCCAGCTAGCCTAACCTCGATTCAGTCCAGTTTCCTGCCCGAGTCCATGCTGGCGAGCTACTAAGCCTCTGTGAGCGTCGATTCAGTCCAGTTTCCTGACCGAGTCCATGCTGCCGAGCTGCCAAGCCTCTGTGAGTGTCGATTCAGTCCAGTTTCCTGACCGAGTCCATGCTGCCGAGCTGCCAAGCCTCTGTGAGCGTCGATTCAGTCCAGTTTCCTGCCCGAGTCCATGCTGCCGAGCTGCCAAGCCTCTGTGAGTGTCGATTCAGTCCAGTTTCCTGCCCGAGTCCATGCTGCCGAGCTGCCAAGCCTCTGTGAGTGTCGATTCAGTCCACTTTCCTGCCCGAGTCCATGCTGCCGAGCTGCCAAGCCTCTGTGAGCGTCGATTCAGTCCAGTTTCCTGACCGAGTCCATGCTGCCGAGCTGCCAAGCCTCTGTGAGCGTCGATTCAGTCCAGTTTCCTGCCCGAGTCCATGCTGCCGAGCTGCCAAGCCTCTGTGAGCGTCGATTCAGTCCAGTTTCCTGCCCGAGTCCATGCTGCCGAGCTGCCAAGCCTCTGTGAGCGTCGATTCAGTCCAGTTTCCTGCCCGAGTCCATGCTGCCGAGCTGCCAAGCCTCTGTGAGTGTCAATTCAGTCCAGTTTCCTGCCCGAGTCCATGCGGCCGAGCTGCCAAGCCTCTGTGAGCGTCGATTCAGTCCAGTTTCCTGCCCTAGTCCCTGCTGCCGAGCTGCCAAGCTTGACTGTCTTTCGAGAGACCGTTGAGATTTCATTTGAATTGCCACTTTTTAGTTTCGAATGCTATTGCACAGTTTATGTTCTTGTCCTTGTGAGTCATGCCCGTCTCGATGGGGCCGAGAAATACAAGGCTAGGAATGCTATGCCTTTAGTTGGAAAATTTATCAATCAGGTATTTAGTCGATTATTTCAAATCTGATTAACAGTAGAAATACGATGCGCGGCGCATTTCAAATGCACACGTATTGCTGCATCTCCCAAAATACGAGGGGTATTCAACCAATTGTCATGAAAATTCGTCTCTTTTCGGTTCTATCCGATGAAACAACTTCCAGAATGCCAAAACATGGGTATTCGATATTCAAGATTCTTGTCGAGGTATCTGGAGGCGAAAGCCATCAATATAGGCTTTGAAATCTGGACTTTCGCGGTGGACTTTCACGAAAATTGGTCATTCGGTTTGGGAGCTATTTTGAAGTAGGCAATGGGTATTTGAAATGCCCCCGTGGTCGTTTTCCAGGGGTGAAAATAGCGTGCTCTTTCTGCTGTTTATCGGAATGTGCTAATCATTCACCCGAAAGAGTCTCAGGAAATCCACCGATTCGGACTGCTTTGGTTCTCAGAGCATTTTCTATGCAATCCGCAAGGCATGTTAGGCCACAGCTTCCCTTTTTCATCTTGAAGTAAACGCTTTTAGTGCTCGACCGGAGCACTAAGCGAAAATAAAAAGTCCCTTCAACAGGCTGCAAAGCAATGCATAATTACACTTTTCGAGCATTAGGAATGTACGAGCGTTGATTGACAACAGATAGAATCTGCTTGCTGATTAGCATCTATTTGCAGATGGTGCAACAGGGTGAGTTATAAACCTGCGAATATCAGCCATGCAGGCCGAACACAAGTGCCGCTTGCTATTGAAGCAGAACGCTGACTCGCAAGCAACAACAAAATAAGTGCCAACTGTCTACTGTAAAGCGCTCACAATTGACATGCGATTTCATAGGAACTCTATCTGATGCAGGTCCGGCCCGCAATTCGGTGGGAAGAAACCTAAGCGGATCTTGTTAAGCAAAAAACTTGTCTTTACATTTGTCACCTGTAGTTTTTCAGCTGAGGTTAAACTATTTCTTTCAACGCCACAGGTCGCATGTTTAGTTATTATACTAAAAAATGAGGGCATTCTGTAAATGGAAAACTTGCACAAAATGAAAAAACTTGAGACCGCTGCTAGTTTAGCCGAAACGAATAAGCGGGAAAATTCTCAACAATACGAGCTACCAAAACAAAGTGAGCAGAATTTGTCTTTGCCGACGAAAACTTTGCACCGCTTTAAGAGGCCTTGGCGCCGCCGCGCTGTCCTGCAGGCTTGGCGGACCTTGCGGGCGCCTCCGCCGACTTCGGTGTGTAGGAGAATGCGGAAATGATGGCGATGACCTCGGTGACGGCCGGGAAGGCGATGCAGAAGCCGAAGATGTAAAAGAAGTCGTTGACTGGCCAGGAGTCGAGTAGGAACAGCAGCAGAGCCACCGAGCCGGCAAAGTGCGAGGCGGTGGCTGTGATTGGGTTAGGGAAACTCTGAGTTAAGGAATCGCGGATCGTTTATTGTCTGCTTTTAGTGGCTATTTGGTTGGGACAGGAAAGCCCGATGGCTGCGGACTGGGCAGAGTCAGAGCCCCATTTACAGCTGCTTGCGCAGGCTGCGCTCAATCAGCTGACTGAGGTCGAGGAGTGCGGGCAGCGCGATGGTCACTGCGAAGATCGGCCAGAATCGGCTGTAGCTCCAGGCCCACATGACAAAGTAGCAGGAGCTGACTGTGCCGCCGCAGTGGATCATGATGGCTGCAGGACGGGTGGGACAGAGAGTTAAGGATTATTTTGCTCGCCTTGACCTCCCGCAAAGTTGTAAGTTTCTACTACTAAAAATTTTATTTTTCAAAAGGATACAGAAAAGGCTTTGTGTCGGCAAGAACATCGTCACGCCGAACAGGAAGGACAGCATCTCAAATGCAAACAAAAAGCAGGAGACCGCCAACACGATGATGAACCTAAAATTAAATTCAATACGTTGTGTTAGTAGCTAATGCGAGCGAATTTATTCGCCATAAGATATTTATTTTTTCAACTTTCAAATGAAAGCGATACACTCTTACTTGAGATCTTCAGCATTGTATTCTGCCGTGGTATAAGTAGTTGACAAAGAAGCCTTTATATGTAGATCCTGCAAGATCAGATTTTTAGAAGCAGATTTTTGCGGACTTAAGTAAAAAATTTGCATCAAACTGAGAAGCATGCATGGAAAAGACACCTAAAAGTGTAGAAGCTAAAAAAGGCCAAAGTCGCTTTTCATAGAGAGAGACAAACACAGGCGCATATATTCAGGGCGTAAACGTAGTTGAAGTGTTTTTAACTAGTACATAGTATTAGATTAAAAATTAAGCCTCATGTCTTATTGATAAAATTAATGTACATGTTACCTATAACTATAATATGATTAGAAGTGGAACTTACCCGAGAAATAAAGATCGTTACTGTGATTATAATATGGGAAATCAGAACTAGAAAACGAGCAGGTATAAGACCATTTACTCGCATCTTGAATGAAATTATGAAGTTGCTGCTTGTAACAATTAATGGAAAACACCAAACTAATCCAAACCGCGAAGTCCAACAACCAACAAAAAATTGTTAAGAATGCGTAAGTTAAAAGCATTACAGTTTAAACAAGTTTCATCATAAATTCTTGGCAACGGCATATTTTATTGTATAAAAAGTGTTTAAAAAACATATACGTGTTATCTGCAGATATTAAATTACAAAGAAGCTATATTACAAAACAACTTTGTTAAAATAGACGCATAAAAGATTTAAAACAGTTCAGAAAAAAGCGTAAAAAATTAAAGGCACACTTCGTAGATCGTGGATAACTACATAAATAAATTTCTATTTGTTGTTTGTTTCTGTAAAGTAAATAAGTGAGCATTTTTAGTGTTCGTATATCCACTATTTGGGACTGAATTTTCAATAGAGCTTGAAGCTGAAATATTACTATGATAAACCTAAAGCATGCTTTGAGGTTCCGTTCCTCTTTGCTTGGAACCTGTTCAAATGCACTTTTCAAAGATGTATCACTTAACTCCCCAACATGCAATCTAATGTTTGCCGCGATTCCCTCAGGTAATTGCTGATAATTGCTGACCTTGCTGCTCTGTTATGAGCTTCGGTTTAGTATTTTTGGCTCACTAGTAATAATAATAAATATAGTATTACAGTGTACCTAGGCTTAATCCAACCACATTCCTCATATCCGAAAACTTTATGGACAGCATATGCGTGACATATAGCGCACAACATGATTCTGAGTGTTTTCTAAGATTTTAAGTAAGATTGCTTTAAATAGGTTTTAAAAAGGCTTTAAATTATTCTTATGTGTTCTTATATCTAGAACAAATACCATAAATAGCTAATCATTATATTTTAAATGTTGTTTAATCTATAAAAAATATTACCAAGTTTAGCGTTTTTTACTTTTGTATTAAAAATAAAGTTCTATGAGGTGCATTCAAAAAGTTCTTTTCGGTCCTTTGGCATTGTTTTGTAAATGACACACAGAACAAACTTTTTTCGAATGCTAGGCCCCTACAAGTTAAGTTTATGGCCTAAACCTTCCTAAGTTTTTAAGCCTTAGCTGGTGACTGTGTCTGAGCTACATGCATTTTTTTAAGCTACCCATCTATTTCTTGGCCATGGCAGAATCTTTTTCAAAGCAAGACGTTCGGAGCTTGATGAAGTTCCAATTCCTGCAAAGAAAGAAACCTCCGGAGATGTTTAGAGAGCTTCAGCAAGTGTTTGGTGACAGTGCACCAACTGAACAGACTGTTCGAAAGTGGTTCCTGTTGTTCACTGAAGGCAGAGAGAGCATCAAGGACAACGACCGCTCTGGAAGACCAATGACTGCCACCAATGAGACCATGGTGAAGAAAGTGCAGGAGCTCCTGGATGATGATTGGCAACTGACTTGTGAAGAGCTGTCAGAAGATGTTGGAGTGTCAGTTGGCAGTGTGCACACCATTCTGACAGAGCGTCTCAACCTGCAGAAGAAATTCAGCAAGTGGGTGCCACACCTGCTAACAGGTGAGCAGAAGATGCAATGTGCTCTGGCCGCCACCAACCACCTGTGCCATTTCCAGCGAGAAGGAGAGAATTTTCTTTCGTCTACCCTACTTGCCCGATTTGTCACCCTGTGACTTCTTCCTATTCCCATCTGTGAAGAAGCACTTTTAGGGCATTTGATTCGACAACATCGAGCACATCAAAGCTGCTTGCCAAGGTGCGGTGCGTGAAATGGACGCAAGAGGTGTGGGTACTGGAATCAGAGGTCTGGTGCATCGCTGGCAGAAGTGCAAGGACATTGGTGGTGAATATGTTGAGTGACCAAATGACATTGAATGACCTAACCATGTTTTCATTGTTCCATATGTTTTTTGTTAATTTTTGCTGAGCACCGAAAATAACTTTTTGAATGCACTTCGTATATGGCACACATTGTTATACTAGTATATTAATGTAAAATAAAAATACATGCCATTAAGTAACAGAACATACCCTAAACATGTTAATGTAGGGGTGCAAAATGTATGGCATGAAAATTTTTATCAAACCCTGGCTTAGCAAGTCAACTTGCTTGGTGCACTAACCCCACCTTAACTAGACTTAGAGTTTAGTTGTAATCAAAATTTTCCTATATCTGTAACCATATCTTTGTTTCCAAAATTTTCTTATAGCCTGTCCATATCAATATCCACATACATGTGCAACCTCCCAAATCTTAGCTGGCCGTGGGACATAGTTTTTGCTCTATTTACGACTTTCATTGCTCTATTTACGACTTAGTTTGTTTCATTGCTCTATTTACGACTTAGTTTGTTTCATTGCTCTATTTACGACTTAGTTTGCTCTCATTTGCTCTCTTTTTCTCTCCCCTTTTTCCTCTTCTTCACGCCTTCCTTTTTTGTCCCTTGGTCCCCCCTTTGATTTTTTTGTGCTTGGTTGATTCGTTTTTGCAACTTACCTTGCTTGGCCCTCATTTCACCCAGCCAGTTCGGCCGGGTGTTGCGCATGTATGAATATCCATATCCAAACCTAAAATTTTTCTAAATTTCCAATAATCTCCAAAGCAGTAGCATCTCTTAAATCATGTGTGTTACTATCATATGGATACATGTAACTCAGAGAAATGGAATAATATATATAGTTTGTTCTCTTTTCCATAGTATCTAATATACTAAAAATGAAATGGTTGCTTGCTTGCTTGCTTGCTTGTAATTGATTTTCTCCCGAACGGCTCAACCGATTTTCACCATTTCTTCACCAAAGGATGCTAAATATGGGCAGAATTTTACACGTATTTTTAATAAGCTTAACTTCATTGTTAAGGGGATTAAATATTCGAAAAACTGTTTTAGATAGGATTTTTAATGCATTGCATCAGAGCCAGTTTTGTCAATGTGCATTCCACTGCCAATTTTAATGATTGCATCAGGGCCAGTTTTGTTAATAGTGAGTACACTGATAAGAATTTCACTGTGTCAAATGTACATAGCTATGCCAACCCCACTGACGAGACAGTCAGTACGAATTTATAAATAGATTACATCACAGCTTTTCTCACCCGTGTGTGTGTGTGTGTGTGTTTGATTTGAATAGGTAAAATGTGCATAGCAGACTTCAATTCAACGATATATTGAGACATCTACTCCTTTCTTACTACAACATATAAATCATCAAATCTTTAACAAAATTTCAATCGAGAAAAGTGTCCAACAGTTTTTTAAATGTCCAACAGTTTTTTAAATGTCCTACAGTTTTCTACATGTGTTTACCAGTATTCTAAATGTGTTTACCAGTATTCTAAACGTGTTTACCAGTATTCTAAAAGTGTTTACCAGTTTTCTACATGTGTTTACCAGTATTCTAAATGTGTTTACCAGTATTCTAAAAGTGTTCACCAGTATTCTAAAAGTGTTTACCAGTATTCTAAATGTGTTTACCAGTATTCTAAAAGTGTTTACCAGTATTCTAAAAGTGTTTACCAGTATTCTAAAAGTGTTTACCAGTATTCTAAATGTGTTTACCAGTATTCTAAAAGTGTTTACCAGTATTCTAAAAGTGTTTACCAGTATTCTAAATGTGTTTACCAGTATTTTAAATGTGTTTATCAGTATTCTAAATGTGTTTACCAGTATTCTAAATGTGTTTACCAGTATTCTAAATGTGTTTACCAGTATTCTAAATGTGTTTACCAGTATTCTAAAAGTGTTTATCAGTATTCTAAATGTCTTTACCAGTATTCTAAATGTGTTTACCAGTATTCAAAATGTGTTTACCTGTATTCTAAATGTGTTTACCAGTATTCTAAAAGTGTTTACCAGTTTTCTAAATGTGTTTACCAGTATTCTAAATGTGTTTACCAGTATTCTAAATGTTTTTACCAGTATTCTAAATGTTTTTAACAGTATTCTAAATGTTTTTAACAGTACTCTAAATGTGTTTACCAGTATTCTAAATGTGTTTACCAGTATTCTAAATGTTTTAATAGTATTCTAAATGTGTTTACCAGTATTCTAAATGTGTTTACCAGTATTCTAAATGCTTTTTACCAGTATTCTAAATGTGTTTAACAGTTTTCTAAAACTGGGTCTCGGTATTCTAAATGTGTTTTATAGTTCTCTAAATGTGTCTAAAAGTTTTCTAAGTGTGGATTAACTGCTGGGGAGGAATTACTGCTCTGCTGCTGGGGGGGAATTACTGCTCTGCTGCTGGGGGGATTACTGCTCTGCTGCTGGGGGGGATTTACTGCTCTGCTGCTGGGGGGGAATTACTGCTCTGCTGCTGGGGGGATTACTGCTCTGCTGCTGGGGGGGAATTACTGCTCTGCTGCTGGGGGTGGGGGGAATTACTGCTCTGCTGCTGGGGGGGGGGAATTACTGCTCTGCTGCTGGGGGGGAATTACTGCTCTGCTGCTGGGGGGGAATTACTGCTCTGCTGCTGGGGGGATTACTGCTCTGCTGCTGGGGGGAATTACTGCTCTGCTGCTGGGGGGGAATTACTGCTCTGCTGCTGGGGGGAATTACTGCTCTGCTGCTGGGGGGGAATTACTGCTTTGCTGCTGGGGGTGGGGGGAATTACTGCTCTGCTGCTGGGGGGGGAATTACTGCTCTGCTGCTGGGGGGGGGGGAATTACTGCTCTGCTGCTGGGGGGGAATTACTGCTCTGCTGCTGGGGGGATTACTGCTCTGCTGCTGGGGGGAATTACTGCTCTGCTGCTGGGGGGGAATTACTGCTCTGCTGCTGGGGGAATTACTGCTCTGCTGCTGGGGGGGAATTACTGCTTTGCTGCTGGGGGTGGGGGGAATTACTGCTCTGCTGCTGGGGGGGGGAATTACTGCTCTGCTGCTGGGGGGGAATTACTGCTCTGCTGCTGGGGGGGAATTACTGCTCTGCTGCTGGGGGGATTACTGCTCTGCTGCTGGGGGGAATTACTGCTATGCTGCTGGGGGGGAATTACTGCTCTGCTGCTGGGGGGAATTACTGCTCTGCTGCTGGGGGGAATTACTGCTCTGCTGCTGGGGGGGATTACTGCTCTGCTGCTGGGGGGGGAATTACTGCTCTGCTGCTGGGGGGAATTACTTCTCAGCAGCTGGGGAGACACTGGTTTTTTACTGCTGAGGGGATAGTTTTCACATGTACTTAAGTAGCATTAAGCTGAGTTGTATCAAACGTAAGTTACTTGTGTAATTTTGCCCCGATGGGGCTCTTGGTGTACAGACTGAATGTGTCAGACAGACTATTTTTGTATTTAGTGAGAATTCAAATTTTCGTCGAATTGCAATCACATACGAGTGTATATTTGCAATCAGGGAAATTAATACTGACGACATGAGTTTTCATTTTTGTTTCCTTTCAGGTGTATTTTGTCCTTCTGCATTACACAATATTTTTGTTTGAACAGTAGTGCCCCCCAAAGGGGGGCTTAGTGTGCTAGTTATTTGCTAAACACAATCTTCATTATAATATATTTTATGAACCATTGATTAAAAGAGAACTTAATTTTTGTCTTTCATATTTATATTTATCTAGAAAGTGGAAGCCAAAAGACCAATGTGTATTGGAATTGCAAAGCCAGGGAGACTGTAGCCAACAAGAATTCAAGCATTTCTTGGGATACAACAGGTTTGGTATGAAATCCCCATCCCATAAGATCCAAATAGCAATATTTAGCGATATCCATAGCTATGGCAGAACTGTAACTAGAAGGTTGAGTGGTGTTGAGTATGGCTTTACTAGCACTTGCTAGTCAAGTGCAGTCTGGTTGCTGAAATACAGTAAATATTTTTGTGCTAGAAAGTTTAAATATAACATAATAGCTCGTTGGCTAGATTATTAGATCAGCACTTAACAGTAAAACTACCAGCTAAGAGAAGTCCCACCTTGGTATAAAAACAGGATGCGAAATGGCTTGGTAGTCCTACTGTTAACAATGAAATTAAGTATATTCTTTTTTGTAGGTATTAAAAATGACAAATGTATATGATTAGTTGTCATTGTTATTTAGTAAAAATATCACAGAGATGTATTGCTTAAACTATAAATTTTTTTTTTGTGATTTAAAAGAAAAAATACTTGTGCATTCGTGTGAAGGACTTCAAGTATATTATACTATGCACAGTTTGTATGTTAAGATTGGACAAGGTTTCTGTAAAGTGTGTAGCATCTTAGATAGTTTACTTAGAATTGCTCCAATCAATGATACAGAGAAGGTCAATCAGCTCATCATCGCAACATTATGTATCCATCGCAAGTGGGTTTTCACTGATTGATGCGAAATGACTATAAATGAGACAAGCATTAAAAGCATGACAAAAATTAACTTAATCACATACTGACCAACCTTATATTATGGTACATACATTATGGTACGAATATTCTCTAATAGTATTTTTGTCTATACATGTTCCTAGTCTTACAAAATTAGTTAGTTTTAGTAGCAATAAATGCAGCTTTTCTTTTTCTAGAGGTCCTTTGGCTATTTGGTTGTCTAATTTTTAATCTTTGTACAATTATTTGTCAAAAAAGAAAATAACGGGATTCTCTTTGAATTTAGGTCTTACGAATCAAGTCAGGCGAGGCCTTTGCACCGAGAAGAAAGTCCGTAAGTTTATTTTCAATTTAGTTGTTTACCCTTTGTAAACTTTTTAGTAGTTCAGGAACTAAATCCTATTTTACTACTCTGGGCTGACTGCAAAACCTGCAGGTGGTGAAAAGTTACCCTAGTTATTCTCCCGTCCGCTCAATTCGCAGCCACTGTCCGCTATTCGGATCCGAGCTTGCGCGAGCCGCTGAAAGTGTTCGGTAAATACGTCGGCGAGTGCATGCCCAAGTTTGTTCAGGCGGCCGACGTGACCAGCTTCGATGAGCTGGAGATCCTTGTCCACCCTGAGGGCGTCGTGCCTGTGCTGTCGTTCCTCAAGGACCACCACGCCGGCCAGTTCCTCAACCTGAGCGACATCTGCGCCGTGGATGTGCCCAGCCGGCAGTACCGCTTCGAGGTGGTGTACAATCTGCTCTCACTGCGCTACAACTGCCGGGTGCGCGTCAAGACCTACACTGACGAGCTCACCCCGCTGGAGTCCAGCTGCTCCGTGTTCCACGGCGCCAACTGGTACGAGCGCGAGATATGGGACATGTTCGGCGTGTACTTCACCAATCACCCCGACCTGCGGCGCATTCTCACCGACTACGGCTTCCAGGGCCACCCGTTCCGCAAGGACTTCCCGCTGGTTGGCTACAATGAGTACCGCTACGATGACGAACAGAAGCGGGTGGTGATCGAGCCTGTGGAACTGGCACAGGACTTCCGCAAGTTCGAATACTCCACGCCCTGGGAGGTATTCCCCAACTACCGGGACTCGGACAAGAATGTGCGCAAGGAGGGCGGCGGTGGCGGCGCCAGTGACGGCGCTGCTCCGAAGTGACCGCCCGGGTGACGACTTTGAAATGATTCAAGCGAAACTTTTTCGTTAAGGTCTTTTGAAGCTGTTTAGGCTAAGTGGGGTGGGACTGACTGTTTATTTAGATGTGTATAGTTTTAGAAACGCTACCGTATTTTTTCCCGTTCTCCTCAGTAGACGCTAAGTTTGTGTTCGTTCTTCGCCTAAGTTTGCAGTCGGCTCAAGCTAGAGCGGGGGACATCCTACTCGATGTAGAAATTCATAGATTTGCCACTCGTCAAATCTACTGTTAGTAGTTAATGGTAATCTGGTTTAGTAAATTGGCTAAGAAAACAATGGCGCTCTGTTGCGCACGGATCGGAACTTATCCGTATATAGCGCTATGTTTGTCTCATTGCTTAAATGCTTTCACTGAATGATATAGCTATATAAATACAATCTAGACGCAGACAAACCGCAGACTCTCAGAAGTCATAGTTATACGCCTGCATTCTCCTCACTTGCTTTATTTTACTTTTGTCTTTGCTAAGCCTGTGTTCTGCTCACGGCAGATGGGTTGGGCGCATTGTGTACAGCTTCGGGTTTCGCATTCAAAACATTGGGAGTTTGATCCTGTTTCCTCTCCAACTCCAGCCACCGGCCCCACAAACTGCTGACCCATGAAAAGTAGCGAAGCTGTCGATTGCGTCCACCTGACCATGATGGTCAGCGAGAGGCTCCACTTTATTGACGACTTCTGGAATATATCGGCCATTTTCCTGCTTGGTCCGCTGATCTTCTTGCTTTTGTTCTCCACGGCAGCGCTGTTCGTGACTAGCTACCAGAGGCGGAGTCACTGAGTGTTCTCGGCTGCTGCGGCAAGTCGGGCTGTTGCTTGGAACAGGACGAATCTGCATTTACACCTTGGCCTGCGCCTGTCTTTTTAGTTAGGAATGAAAACTTTTTTTCATCGAGCCTCTTTTGATTTTCTTACTTCTAAAACCAGCATTTTAATCTTGCATTGTTTCATTTTTTAGTGTTTTTACTGTTTTACTAGACAGTTTCAAAGATAACATTATCTCTTGAACTTGCACTGCATTTGAACATTGATTTATTGCCCAAATTTAATTATCGTATGAAAAATTGTGTTTTGTGTTTCAAAAAAATGTTTCTCAAAAAACTTTTTTGTTGTCACTCGATTTTCATGTTTCATGCCTGTTAATCAGCTTTGTTTGATTCTTTCTTCGTCTTGGAGCTTTCATTTTCTGTATTTCGAATTTGAATAATACTAAGATTTAGGTCAGCCTAAATCTGGCTCATAGATTGCAGCTAGGATAAGCAACTGGCTCCTAGATTGCAGCCAGGATAGGCAACAGGCTCCTAGACTGCAGCCAGGATAGGCAACAGGCTCCTAGATTGCAGCCAGGATAGGTAATTCGCTCCTAGATTGCAGCTAGGAAAGGGAACTGGCTCCTAGATTGCAGCTAGGATAGGCAACAGGCTCCTAGACTGCAGCCAGGATAGGTAATTCGCTCCTAGATTGCAGCTAGGATAGGCAACTGGCTCCTAGATTGCAGCCAGGATAGGCAACAGGCTCCTAGATTGCAGCTAGGATAGGCAACTGGCCCCTAGATTGCAGCTAGGATAGGCAACTGGCCCCTAGATTGCAGCTAGGATAGGCAACAGGCTCCTAGATTGCAGCTAGGATAGGCAACTGGCCCCTAGATTGCAGCTAGGATAGGCAACTGGCTGATAAATCGATACTATAAATGCTGCAGCTTATCTCCAGCAAAGTCGACAGCTCATTTTGAGTCTTCGATCCTGTTTTCTATTAGACATGCAGCAGCAGCAGCAGTCTGCGGATCTGCGCCAGCGGGTGCCCAACACTGAGGTGTACCTGCAGGGCAGCGTGCTCAATCCGTTCCGCGACTACCTGCTGACCCGCCTCCGAGGCATCTGCGACTCGGCCGGTGACGAGTTCAAAGACCAGGAGTCCGTCTACGCCTGCGCCCTGCCCGGCCAGAGCGTCACCCGCCTGCGCCTGCGCTGGAGCCTCCTACATACGCAGACGCCAGCCTACCTGCGCTACCTGGGAATTCCCGAGTCGGCCGACCAACGCGTCATGTCCCGCGCCGCCTACGAGGTGCCCGTGTGGCCTGTTGAGTCGGCCAGGCAGCTGTTGGAGGCCATGGGTTTCCAGCACGAGTTCGACCTTATCGCCGAGGGCAACATTTTCCGCCGCGGCCTGCTGAAGGTCACCGTCTATCGCGTGTACCGTCCAGGCGCTCCCAACCCGATAGCGCCCGAGTCCAGCCTGGTAGAGGTGTCAGGGCTGGGCTCGGCGTCCCTAACTACCGGCCTGGTGGAGTCTGTGCTGGCCATGCGGGACCAGCTTAAGTCTCTCATTGTGCTGAGCAAGTACGATCAGAAGGCACCTAAGTCCTAGTGCTGAAACTTGAGCCAGCGATCAGGCAGCCGTTTGTTGTTCCAGTGAAAGTAGCGCATATTGGATTGTAGCATTTATGCTGCCGCACTTACCAAGCCTCTCACCTATTAGACCTCAAGCACATGCCATTGTACATACAGCTATGCGACTGTCAAGTTGCTGTCCTCACTTGTAAAAAATTTCTGCACTACATTGAATTAGTACTAATTGTCTTTCAGGTGTCTTGCCTTATTTCTTTAAGTCTTCTATCGACCACACGTCCTTTGGTCTGGACAGCCAGCCCAAGCAGTAATTAGGCAGCTATTGCATAGTATTCAGGACATCTAGCCTAAGCAGTAATTAGGCAACTATTGCATAGTATTCAGAACATCTAGCCTAAGCAGTAATTAGGCAACTATTGCATAGTATTCAGGACAGCCAGTAATTAGGCAGCTATTGCATAGTATTCAGGACAGCCAGTAATTAGGCAGCTATTGCATAGTATTCAGGACATCTAGCCTAAGCAGTAATTAGGCAGCTATTGCATAGTATTCAGGACAGCCAGTAATTAGGTAGCTATTGCATAGTATTCAGGACAGCCAGCCCAAGCAGTAATTAGGCAGCTATTGCATAGTATTCAGGACAGCCAGTAATTAGGTAGCTATTGCATAGTATTCAGGACAGCCAGCCCAAGCAGTAATTAGGCAGCTATTGCATAGTATTCAGGACAGCCAGCCCAAGCAGTAATTAGGCAGCTATTGCATAGTATTCAGGACAGCCAGTCCAAGCAGTAATTAGGCAGCTATTGCATAGTATTCAGGACAGCCAGCCCAAGCAGTAATTAGGCAGCTATTGCATAGTATTCAGGACATCTAGCCTAAGCAGTAATTAGGCAACTATTGCATAGTATTCAGGACATCTAGCCTAAGCAGTAATTAGGCAGCTATTGCATAGTATTCAGGACAGCCAGTAATTAGGCAGCTATTGCATAGTATTCAGGACAGCCAGTAATTAGGCAGCTATTGCATAGTATTCAGGACATCTAGCCTAAGCAGTAATTAGGCAACTATTGCATAGTATTCAGGACATCTAGCCTAAGCAGTAATTAGGCAGCTATTGCATAGTATTCAGGACATCTAGCCTAAGCAGTAATTAGGCAACTATTGCATAGTATTCAGGACATCTAGCCTAAGCAGTAATTAGGCAGCTATTGCATAGTATTCAGGACATCTAGCCTAAGCAGTAATTAGGCAACTATTGCATAGTATTCAGAACATCTAGCCTAAGCAGTAATTAGGCAACTATTGCATAGTATTCAGAACATCTAGCCTAAGCAGTAATTAGGCGGCTATTGCATAGTATTCAGGACAGCCAGTCCAAGCAGTAATTAGGCAGCTATTGCATAGTATTCAGGACAGCCAGTCCAAGCCGTAATTAGGCAGCTATTGCATAGTATTCAGGACAGCCAGTCCAAGCCGTAATTAGGCAGCTATTGCATAGTATTCAGGACAGCCAGCCTAAGCCGTAATTAGGCAGCTATTGCATAGTATTCAGAACATCTAGCCTAAGCAGTAATTAGGCAACTATTGCCTAGTATTCAGGACAGCCAGTAATTAGGCAACTATTGCCTAGTATTCAGGACAGCCAGCCCAAGCAGTAATTAGGCAGCTATTGCATAGTATTCAGGACAGCCAGCCCAAGCAGTAATTAGGCAGCTATTGCATAGTATTCAGGACAGCCAGCCCAAGCAGTAATTAGGCAGCTATTGCATAGTATTCAGGACAGCCAGCCCAAGCAGTAATTAGGCAGCTATTGCATAGTATTCAGGACAGCCAGCCCAAGCAGTAATTAGGCAGCTATTGCATAGTATTCAGGACAGCCAGCCCAAGCAGTAATTAGGCAGCTATTGCATAGTATTCAGGACAGCCAGTCCAAGCAGTAATTAGGCAGCTATTGCATAGTATTCAGGACAGCCAGCCCAAGCAGTAATTAGGCAGCTATTGCATAGTATTCAGGACAGCCAGCCCAAGCAGTAATTAGGCAGCTATTGCATAGTATTCAGGACATCTAGCCTAAGCCGTAATTAGGCAGCTATTGCATAGTATTCAGGACAGCCAGCCCAAGCAGTAATTAGGCAGCTATTGCATAGTATTCAGGACTAGGGATTCGCTGGGGATTCTGTTCACCGCGAAAGACACTTCAGCCAATTCAGCAGTTCGGGTCTGCATTCATTCGCGCGCCCATCCTGTCATTGCAGCTTAATGAGCGGTCTGCAAAAGAAGCAGAAGAATCTGAGACGCATCGAAGAAATGCGGTGTGAGCTGCACCGCCAGCTGCAGGACTTGCGCGACAAAATCGATGCCGCCAAACAGCTGGTCAACTGCAGAGTGGAACGGGTACTAATTCGCGAGGCCGCATTGGACTACAAAAGCTCCAGCCGCGTGATGAATCTTTTGAGGGATCTTTCCCAACTGCAGCTCACCCTGGAGAGCTTGTGCGAAAGCAGCTGTAGCGAAGACGAGGTCGAGGAAGCGGCGGAAGAAGCGCACAGCAGTCGACGTTCTCCTTCGCTGGAAGCTGACGGAGAGGAGATAAGAGCGGGAGCCGAGGCGGAGCGAATAGCTAAGGCCGAGACAGAGATGATAGCCAAGGCTGAGGCTCAAGATAAAGCGAATATTCAAGCAGCAATAAAGGCTCAACTTTTAGCTGGAACTGAAGCCAATGCCAAAGCCGAGGCAGCGATCAAAGCTAAAGCGATTGCAGACGCTAAGGCTAAATTGGAAGCAGAAGCTAAGGCTAAAGCAGAAGCTAAGGCTAAAGCAGTAGCTAAGGCTAAATTGGAAGCAGAAGCTAAGGCTAAAGCAGAAGCTAAGGCTAAAGCAGAAGCGGAGGCTAAGGCTAAAGCAGAAGCTAAGGCTAAAGCAGAAGCGGAGGCTAAGGCTAAAGTGGAAGCTAAGGCTAAAGCAGAAGCGGAGGCTAAGGCTAAAACAGAAGCTGAGGCTAAGGCTAAAGCAGAAGCGGAAGCCAAGGCTATAGCTGAAGCTAAGGCTAAAGCAGAAGCTAAGGCTAAAGCAGAAGCGGAGGCTAAGGCTATAGCTGAAGCTAAGGCTAAAGCAGAAGCGGAAGCCAAGGCTATAGCTGAAGCTAAGGCTAAAGCAGAAGCTAAGGCTAAAGCAGAAGCGGAGGCTAAGGCTATAGCTGAAGCTAAGGCTAAAGCAGAAGCGGAAGCCAAGGCTATAGCTGAAGCGGAGGCTAAGGCTAAACACGAGGCTGAGAGAAGAGCAAGTGCGCAGGCAGAAGCGAAAGCGAACATCGATGCTGAGATATCCCAGCTGCCCTCAGCGGCAGATCAATGGCATGAAGTCGCTCCGAGCCCGGCGGTTCGGGAGTTTCAGGCTGCACCGCACAGCCACCAATCGCTTGCAGTTGTGTTTTTGTTCAGCCCCATCTGCTTCTCCCTGGCTAACAAGCGCTCGGGTGAGATGGAAGAGCGCCTGACTCTCTTCTATCAGCATGCTCCTCGCACTCTGTACAAGTTCATGGAGCCGCCCCAGCCTGGGACCATGGTCGCCTGTCCCTATCCGTGCAAAGCGCATGGCGTCATGCACCGCGCTAGGGTGCTGTCCGTCCACGATGACGAGGACCTGCTGGAGGTTTACTTCATCGACTACGGCAACTTCAGCTCCTGCAAGGCTGGCCTGGTTCGCCGCCTCGACCCAACCTTTGCGCAGCTCCTGCCCACCCAGGGCGCCCCCTGCCTGCTTTTGGGCCTCCTGCCGCCCAACCAGCGGGCCAGCAGCTTCGAGGACTGGGATGTCACAGCCGAGGCTACGCAGCAGGCAAAGAGCTTGGTGGAGGAGTTCATCGGAGAGGTCATTGAGGCCGCATTCGAGGACCCGCTGGAGGGCAGCCGAGTCCAGCTGATCAGCCCACCAGACTCTCTGCGCAGGTTCCTGGTGGAGAGGTGCAAGGCGCGACCGGCCACAGCGCAGCAGACCCGAGACTTCTTCGGCCCGCTGCTGCCCGACTATTGGAAGCTGGACGGTTCCGAGCTAGGGTGAGTTTCGTTTGATTGCAAGTTTAAGTTTTACTCAAAATGTTTTGGCGGATTTAGTAAAATTCAATGGAGTTCTATTGTAACGACTGGGCCTGAGACCTTGATCCTTTCCGCGTCTGCTCGCAATCTTATTTCCCAATCTTATTTGTTCCCTGTTTAATTCCGCCCGCTGGCGCAAAAACATTTCCACAGAGCCATGCCGCTGATGCCGCCGCATCACCAGTTGTCTAGCGACATCTTCGACGAAAACGCGCAGCCCGAGCTGCCCGGCCCTGACGCTTTCGCTGACTCGGGCGACTCTGACGAAAACATGCAGGACGCGGCTGGCCACGTCGAGCCCGAAGACTCCCTGCAGCCGCCGTTCCGGATCGAGGAGTTCATGCCGCAGCAACCGCGGGCTCGCGTCCTGCCTGAGCTGATAGCACTGCGGTCACTGCCGCCAATGATACTTGACCTGGCAATTAGCGGCGAGCCTCTGGAATTCTTCATCACCGAGGCCAACGGTCCGGGTTGCTTCAGCGCCTTCAGGGCTGTGCAGCAGATTGGCCAGCTGTATGACTGGCAGCGAGCCGAGCTGCACAAGTGGTACTCCAAGCACGAGGACGGCATGCTGCTGCGCTTTCTTTCGAGCAGGGTGGCTCCCGGCGCCGCAGGCGATGTCGAGGACGGCGAGGGCGAAGGCGCGGCCGGCACCGAAGATGACGACGAGGAGGAGGACAGCGAGCGGATCTTTTGCGCCCGCCTGCCTGACGGCACTGGCTACGAGCGGGTGGTGCGGCTTCCGGCAGACAGCGAGTCGGCCTCGAAGGTAGGCGGTGCAGTCCGCGTGGTCGCCTTCGACCTTGGCGAGACGCTGCAGTTGCCACCAGACAGCCTGCTGCCCCTGATCTCAGACTTTTGCCGCCTGCCTCCGCTCACAACCCGATTCGCATACGCGGGCCTCTGTCCGGCTCCGGAGCAGTTCCTGCCGGCTCTGCGACGCCTGTGCGGTATGCCGGAGGACTCGAACTCGCTGCTGCGTGTGCGGCTGCGCCTGTGGAGCTCGGCCGGAGCCAGTTGCGAGGTTGGTAGAGTGTGCTCATGTCTCTCTGATCAAATACTTGCGCTTATCCCATTGGTTGGTGGATTCTCAAATATGGCTTTCATTGCATTCGCAGGTTGAGGAGCTGCGCGAGCCGATCCCGGTGACGATCCTCTCAATGGACGGCAGGGCGCTGTCCGACCTGCTGGTGGCTGAGGAGACAAACGGAGTCAACGAGCCCACGTGCGAATCAGAGACAGACCAGAGCTGCTGCGAGGTGGCCGTGCCTGGCCAGGAGCAGGACTCGTACCTCGCCGAGCAGACACGGCGTCTGCGCAGGCCGCTTTCTCCTCCGGCCAAGGTGTGCGAGTTTTTCCGCCGCCGCGGCAGTTGTTACTATAAAGACCAGTGCCGCAACGCGCACATCCGCACTGACGACGCCTTCCCAGAAGAGGAGCGTGCCGTACTGGAGCTGCTGAGGGTTGACGCGGAACCGACCGAAGTTGAACACGTTGAATTCCCACCATTGCAGTTTCTGGCGGACATAGGGAGTTCCGAATGTTGCCTGATTGTCGTTGCTGTCGCCACTGTCCCTGGTCGTATTGTCTGTGCGCAGCTGCTTGGCGACAACGAGCAGTTAAGCACAATGCACCGGGCTCTGAGCAGCCAGTGCGATATGATGCCTGGCGGCCCAAGTGACCGATTCCTGCGCTGCATCGGCCAGTGCGTCGGCGCCTACGTCGAGGGCAGCTGGCGGCGTGGCATCGTCCAGCCCAGCGGCATCGCCATCGACGGCTGTGACCTGGTCGGCGCTGACCTCATCGACGTCCAGCTGGTGGACTTTGGCTTTTCGGTCGAGGTGCCCGTGTGGCGCACGCGACCGCTGCCAGCTCGCCTAACCTCGCTGGCTCCTCGTGGCCTGCAGCTCCGCGTAGTCAGCGACGCCCCCAGCTGTTCGGATGAGTCGCTGCGCCGCCTGGTCGCCAACGACAGCATCTGGTATGCCCGCATCGTTAGCTTCGCTCCTGACGATGACGAGTTGTTCGAGGCGGAGCTGTGCCGATACCCGGACGGCGCCTCACTGGAGCGCCTGCTCGAGAACGCTCCGTCATTGTCTGCAAACAGTGCGACCAGACCTGCGGGTCCGCGACAGATGAAAATTGTGCTTGTGCCCGGCTGAGAAACTGAACACTGAAAGCTGGACATGTTTCGTTTAACTGTTTAACAGTTTGTGTTTCTGATTTAAATACATGTTTTATAGACGGGGTATTGGCTGGTTCTGCCTGACATGAGCTGGGAGTATGGGCTGACATGAGCTGGGAGTATGGGCTGACATGAGCTGGGAGTATGGGCTGACATGAGCTGGGAGTATGGGCTGACATGAGCTGGGAGTATGGGCTGGGAGTATAGGCTGACATGATCTGGGAGTATGGGCTGACATGAGCTGGGAGTATAGGCTGACATGAGCTGGGAGTATGGGCTGACATTAGCTGGGAGTATGGGCTGACATGAGCTGGGAGTATGGGCTGACATGAGCTGGGAGTACTGCCTGACATGAGCTGGGAGTTTACCGTTTTGGCTTCCGTCAATTTTTTAAAGTGCATTGTTAGAAGTTGAGGCAGCATTGTTAGAAGTTACAGCTTTTATACTGTAATCCAAGTTCTGCTGATATCAGATAGGCTATAATCCTGTATATTATCTTATTGATACATTTCTCTTGTTGCTCCCATGGCAATTGTCTCTACTTGTTAACTGTGGCCTGTTTGCCAATTTGCTTGTTGAGCCTATAAAAAAGCGGATATTTTGTGTACGCTTTATATAAATTTACAGTGTCCTGACAGCATATGTCAACGTATTCTTGAGCTTATTCTTGCAAGTCTGGCTCTTCATTGAGCATTTGTATCCCATAATTACTCACTTATTCTCCATGCAGTGTCAGTGTTTGTTACCTCCTGCTTTTCCAAAGAAGCACCTTAGCCAGCTATTCAAAAAAGGCATTCAACTGACTGGGGTTCCTCATTGGACAATACTCAAAGGCGATGTATTTGATTAGCATTGCAATCCGTGCTGCACTGCCCATCGAATGGGCTGTCATTTGTGCCAGTTAGCTCTGGGCCTAAGAAATATTCTAGAGCGCTTCTTGTTCAAGTCCGTACGGTGTGCGTTTATTTGTTATGCTTGCATTTGATTTGCATTTTCAGAGCAGTGCACTCAACGTCAAAACGCATTTCGTGAGTCTCCTGTGCTAATAAGTTGCTCGCGATCAACCGCTTGCATGATTTATTCTTCTAATAAAAGTTTTATCTACCTATTATGCATGATTCTCAAACTTCTCGTTATTTCTAATACTTTCACAGCTGTCTACAAGTTGCGTGCATTGTTCACAGTAGGACTTAAAGCATCGACAAATCGGGTACGAGGCATAGAAGATTGGCTGGTTCTGCCTGACATGAGCTGGGAGTATGGGCTGACATGAGCTGGGAGTATGGGCTGACATGGGCTGGGAGTATGGGCTGACATGGGCTGGGAGTATGGGCTGACATGAGCTGGGAGTATGGGCTGACATGAGCTGGGAGTATGGGCTCACATGAGCTGGGAGTATGGGCTGACATGGGCTGGGAGTATGGGCTGACATGAGCTGGGAGTATGGGCTGACATGAGCTGGGAGTATGGGCTGACATTGGCTGGGAGTATTGCCTGACATGAGCTGGGAGTATGGGCTGACATGAGCTGGGAGTATGGGCTGACATGAGCTGGGAGTATGGGCTGACATGAGCTGGGAGTACTGGCTGACATGAGCTGGGAGTATGGGCTGACATGAGCTGGGAGTATGGGCTGACATGAGCTGGGAGTATGGGCTGACATTGGCTGGGAGTATTGCCTGACATGAGCTGGGAGTATGGGCTGACATGATCTGGGAGTATGGGCTGACATGAGCTGGGAGTATGGGCTGGGAGTATGGGCTGACATGGGCTGGGAGTATGGGCTGACATGAGCTGGGAGTATGGGCTGACATGAGCTGGGAGTACTGCCTGACATGAGCTGGGAGTATGGGCTGACATGGGCTGGGAGTATGGGCTGACATGAGCTGGGAGTATGGGCTGACATGAGCTGGGAGTATGGGCTGACATGAGCTGGGAGTATGGGCTGACATGAGCTGGGAGTACTGGCTGACATGAGCTGGGAGTATGGGCTGACATGTGCTGGGAGTATGGGCTGACATGAGCTGGGAGTATGGGCTGACATTGGCTGGGAGTATTGCCTGACATGAGCTGGGAGTATGGGCTGACATGAGCTGGGAGTATGGGCTGACATGAGCTGGGAGTATGGGCTGACATGAGCTGGGAGTATGGGCTGACATGAGCTGGGAGTACTGGCTGACATGAGCTGGGAGTACTGGCTGACATGAGCTGGGAGTATGGGCTGACATGAGCTGGGAGTACTGGCTGACATGAGCTGGGAGTATGGGCTGACATGAGCTGGGAGTATGGGCTGACATTTGTGGAGACTCGGGGCGAACTCTCTTCAGAGAGTTTTCGCACTGTGTGAGCCTACGCGGGTAATGAGTAGACTCAGGAGTCGGTCAGAACACTCAGTCATTGTCTGGAATTCCACTAACGACTTGCAGCTAACGGTACCCAGCCGCCATGGGTCTGGAGTACGTGAACACATTCCTGATCGGCGTGTTCTGCCTATCGCTCGTCACAGCCGCCTTTCTCTATCTGCGCCGGCGATTTCGTCGCAGCGAAGATGAAGACGACTTTGCGACTGGCGGCGCTGAGGGCCGGAGACAGCCTCGGCCTCGGCCGGCTGTCGATGGCCAGCATGTCCGGCGCCGTCCCGTCCCCGGCCGCCGCTCCGCTATGGACCGCATGCAACAGGGGGCCGCTGCCGCCCCCGCCCCCGCACCAGCCGCCGCAGCTGCTAGACCCGCTGCCGCCACGGATTCTGATTCTGACAGCGATGCAGCCAACGCTCAGCCTGGTGAGCCTAACAAGTCTATTTTATGAAGCGCTCCTTTTCACTGTTCTTGATTTCTAATTTTACATGTCCTTGTCTGTCCCACACCCTCTGCTGTGCCACTCTTGATTCGCTACTGACAGTAGCCTTATGTGCTCGAATGCGTTCCGCCTTTTCAGGCAAGAAGGTGGGCGTGAAAAAGCAACGCAAGCTGGACGAGAAGGAGGCGCGGCGCGAGGAGCGCGAGCGCGAGCAGAAAGAGCGCTTGGAGCGGCGCCAGCGCGAGGACGAGGAGCGCCAGCAGCGCCAGGCTGACGAAGCCGCTGAGGAGGCGGACGCCGCGGCCCGCGAGGCGGCCGAGCGCGAAGAGACGCGCCGCCGCGAGGAGGAGGAGTACCTCAGACTGCGGTGAGCCGTGTGCCGGGGAATCTCCCTGAAGTCCTCGTGGAATCTCCCTGAAGTCCTCTTGGAATCTCCCTGATGTCCTCTTAGTATCGCCCTGAAGTCCTCTTAGAATCGCCCGAAGTTCTCTTAGTAAAGCCCTGAAGTCCTCTTAGAATCGCCCTGAAGTCCTCTTAGAATCGCCCTGAAGTCCTCTTAGAATCGCCCTGAAGTCCTCTTATAATCGCCCTGAAGTCCTCTTAGAATCGCCCTGAAGTCCTCTTAGAATCGCCCTGAAGTCCTCTTAGAATCGCCCTGAAGTCCTCTTAGTAAAGCCCTGAAGTCCTCTTAGAATCGCCCTGAAGTCCTCTTAGTAAAGCCCTGAAGTCCTCTTAGAATCGCCCTGAAGTCCTCTTAGTAAAGCCCTGAAGTCCTCTTAGAATCGCCCTGAAGTCCTCTTAGTAAAGCCCTGAAGTCCTCTTAGAATCGCCCTGAAGTCCTCTTAGAATCGCCCGTAATAATAATAATAATTGCAGGAGGGCTGCGGGCAATGACACATAGTTTGGTGACACTAGACCCGCAGCCAGCGAGGAGGCAATTCTGCCCATTTCGCTGACTCCTGAGCACACACGCACACAGATACCGTACGCAGGCATACGCTCACACAGGTGTGTACATCTGCCCTGACTTTCTAATCGTCAGGCAGTGTACACTCGAACTGTGCCTTGGAGGTTGGCCCTCAAGGGCGTAAATTGCACGACAAGCCCCCAAGCCTTCTCTCCGCGGCTGCGCCCCAAATAAATGTGGCCTCGCCGTGGAATCGAACTTAGGGACTGTGGTGCGAGTGGCAAACGCGTTAACCGCTCTGCCACCGACCCCCCTAGAATCGCCCGTAGTCCTCTTAGAATCGCCCTGAAGTCCTCTTAGAATCGCCCGAAGTTATATTTCAAAACCCAACCCGTTCCTGCAGTTCGGAGTTCACAGTGGAGGAGGAGGGCGCCGATGCGGACGACGATGGCGCTGGCCGGTCGCTGGCGGAGTTCGTGGCCCTGATCGAGCAGCGCAAAGCGGTGCAGCTGGAGGAGCTGGCCGACGAGTTCGGCCTGCGGGCGGACGACTGCGCCCAGCGGCTGCGCGACCTGCTGGAATCCGGCCGGCTCACCGGCGTCCTAGACGACCGCGGCAAGTTCGTGCACATCACGCCGGCTGAGTACGAGGCCGTGGCCGCCTTCATCCGGCAGCGGGGCAAGGTCAGCCTGCAGGAGCTGGTGGAGAACTCCAACCGGCTGGTGCAGCTGGGCGAGGCCGCCTAGTCCGCCAATCCGTCGCTACTGACTTGGCCGCTATTTTGGGTCGTTCTCTGTGTCAGTGCTGTCTGTTGCTTCTAATCCGTGTTCCATTTTCTCTGCTGTTTTACTCCTCGTCTCAATCGGTCCGTTTGTGGCTCCCCGACTGTCAGCTGATGGTGGGCCGGGTTACTCAATCAGCTATAGATGACAGATTTAGTATATTTGGATGTGATCATTTTGAGTCCCAGCGTCCTCTCTGCTGTGCTGCCTATATGCACTATTTGCGTACTCTCAATTGCCTGCCACTTCAGTTGCTGTTCTCCCGTTTGCTCTGTGCGCTAGCTGTGATGTCAGTCAGCTGGATTCTGCTGCGCTGCGAGGTACGCTTCTGAGAAATAAACGAGCGCTTCTCGCTTGTCGATTTGTGAAGTTGTCACAGTGGCACAGCTCTGAGCATTGAGTACCTGGCTGCGTCTTCTCCTGGCCTTGATTCAGTGCTTCCGCGAAACCACCTGATCACTTGGCAAAGATAGGAGATCCTTATTCGTACTGGGCAGCGTGTACGGACAGGAAGGAATGGACGGACGAGTAGGAAGTGTAGATACATCCGGTGCATTCTTTAATGGGATCCTCAAAATGGGATCTGAGGATAATATAGATTGGATCTGAGGATAATATAGAATTGAATCTGAGGATAATGTAGAATCGGATCTGAGGATAATATAGAATTAAATCTGAGGATAATGTAGAATCGGATCTGAGGATAATATAGAATCGGATCTGAGGATAATATAGTATTGAATCTGATGATAATATCGAATTGGATCTGAGGATAATATAGATTGGATCTGAGGATAATATAGAATTGAATCTGAGGATAATGTAGAATCGGATCTGAGGATAATATAGAATTGAATCTGAGGATAATATAGAATCGGATCTGAGGATAATATAGAATTGAATCTGAGGATAATATAGAATTGGATCTGAGGATAATATAGAATTGGATCTGAGGATAATATAGAATTGGATCTGAGGAAAATGTAGAATCGGATTTGAGGATAATGTAGAATCGGATCTGAGGATAATATAGAATCGGATCTGAGGATAATGTAGAATCGGATCTGAGGATAATATAGAATTGAATCTGAGAATAATGTAGAATCGGATCTGAGGATCGGCATAAGCAGAACAGGTCGCAGCTAGCTGTGCTAATTATTTCTAGTACTTTTGTGAGTTGTCACAGTTACCGCACAGTGCAGCCACTTGTGAGGTGTTGCTACACTGTTGCGAATGCTGTTGCACATTCAAATCCAGCATGTTTTAGCAGGAACGGGAGTGTCTCAGCCAGCTGTTCGCAGGACAATTCATAATCCTTTCTGATCAGGCATGGAATTAGCCCCCCACACCCCTTGGCCGGCCCACTTGGACTCTTCTAGTTTGCCTTTCTTAAAAAAGCGCATTCCTCAAGTCACCGTGTTGAATGCGAAGCCCAGGAAGTGGCCGTCCGTTCACAGTGCGGGTCCCACCCTGCTGGAGGCAACCGAATCCTGCTGTACGCTGTTGCTGCTGCTGCTGCTGGAATTATCAGGGCTTCCCGCTTCCCTCTGCCCGCTCCTGCGGTTCCAACTTCTTTTCTCCCCGTACGCCTACGCAGGCGAGTTGGGAATTAATCCCAAAGTATCCCGGTGGAAGCCCTGCGCCCCCATTCCTGCCGCTAGCCACAGCCAGACCTCCTTACCAGGGCCAAACTGCCGACCTAGGATTCGCCAGCAGAACTCGGCAAATCGTCGGCCTTGCACTCTCCCGCCCTCCGCTCCGCTTCCTGTCCCCCGCTATCAGGGCAAAAGCGAGACCCTTAGCCGTGGGCAGAGCTCGGAGGCCGCCCACAACTGACAGCCCCGACCAGCACGCGCAGACACGGAGACAGCATGAGTCGCAAGCCGGAGTTCCGCCTGCATGAAGACAAGGCCGGTGAGACTTGATTCAATTTGCTGAGCTGTCCGTCCCCACTCGGTAAATATTAAAAAGGCGGGGCCGCCTGTCCCGGTCGGCTCCGCATGGCCGCTGCGCCCGCCCCTGAGGGTCCGGCAAGTGGCTGGTCTGCTGCCCCTGTTGCCTCGCTCGCTGCTTTGCCGCTCCGGGTGTCTCTGGGGTTGCCGGCTATGGCCTCGTCCTCTTCGCCTCCCAAGGCCTGGGGCTCAAACTCGAGTCAATCCCGAGCAGCGGGGAGCCGCACCGGTCATTGGCCAGGACAGGAAATGCCCGTAACTCGGACACGTTAAAAGCATTTGGTTGCCCTGAATTTCAGCCACGCATGTTACACATTAGACCTTCTGGGAATATTTAATGAAGGGAGTTCGCTCTGAGCCAGCAAGATACTCCGGATGGGCGAGCTATGTCAGCTGGGACACGAGCTGCTGGGGTGAAGTTACTTTTTCCTCCGACCCTGCCGCTGTCTGCAGGTGTAAAGCAGATAAGCAATATCGGGAGAACCATCTCCCAAGTCCTCGTTCTCCCCTTGAAGGTGCGGAGCGGAAGCTCGCGAAATCTCGGCCGCGCGTCGGCCTGAAATTTACCGCTGTCTGGCAGACCTCGCCGGATTCGAAGTCCCCTTTCTGCCCTCCCCTGCCCTGCTCGGGCGTGCCGCATTTCCCCTCCGTGAATTATCCCCCGCACAGCTCGCAGCCTCGCTAATTTCCATCCCCAGCTCCTAAATCTCCCGTTTCGCGCAGATTTAAAAATCCCATTCCCCTGGCAGCAGCCCCGCCTGCTCCGCCCTGGAGAATCGATTGAAGTGCGGACGGAGCAGCTGGGAGCGGCATCCGGCAGCGCCAGCCAGGGGCCTATTTTTAGGCCGCTGTTTCATTTCGACTGACAGAGCTGGCGAGAGCGGGCTCTCCGAGACACTCGGTGCCTCAGAAGGAGTGGGAAGCTCGGGCGTGCCTCCGCATAGCTCCTGGGTTCAGGCCGATTTCCCCGTCTGCTAGGGACCGGTGGAAAGCTGAGAAGAATCCTGTGCTTGAGAGGAGATGCGCGCCGATAATAAACTGCGGGTGACTCAACCCTTGACTCGTCCCGGGGCGAAAATATCCAACTCCGGGGTCAGCAGCCATTTGAGCACTTGTCGAACTGGCCGATAGGCTGAATGTGACTATCGAAGCATTCACTGTATAATGTTTATCTACTAATACCACTCCTTATGGTGTTGCGTTCACAAACCGCTTTTTTGCGTTCTAATTTACTTAGTTGCATTCCCAGTACATTAGTTGCATTCCCAGTACATTAGTTGCATTCCCAGTACATTAGTTGCATTCCCAGTACATTAGTTGCATTCCCAGTACATTAGTTGCATTCCCAGTTCGTTAGTTGCATTTCCAGTCCATTATTTGCATTAGCAGTTCATTAGTTGCATTCCCAGTACATTAGTTGCATTCCCAGTACATTCGTTGCATTCCCAGTACATTAGTTGCATTCCCAGTACATTAGTTGCATTCCCAGCTTATCTGTTGCATTCCCAGCCTGCTTCTGTTGCTTTCTGTTGCTTTCTGTTGCTTTCTGTTGCTTTCTGTTGCTTTCTGTTGCTTTCGCATTCCACGGCTGGCGAGCTCCCTAGCCCATTTCTTAAAAGCTTTTCTTCAAAGTGAGATGAGCAGGGACTGAAGTGCAGTCTCCGGGCTTCACAGGTATCAGTGAGCGATCCCGTTGCCTTTCCTTTTTTCCAGGTAGGACTCAGTAAAATCAGGGCCAGCCATGTTGTCTTGAGTCTTGGCTGAGGCCAGTGTATCAGTTTATTAGTTCTTTCGTATTAGAGCTAAAGTACCCATGGCCGTGCAATCATGCCGCTGATTTAATTCAGAAAGCATAAAATAAATAGTAGTTGGAAGCGATTATTGAATCATTTTTAGGGATATTTTAGGGAGCTCTGATTAACTGACAAGTGTCTGCTCCATGCTTGGCAGGCCACTGTTGTGTCCTTAGCTATCACTCTCCAATCAGTGTCCGGTTTGGTGCAGTTGCGCAATTAATAGTCTCGGTTCAGGTGCCTATGGCATCCGCTGGCTGCAGACTCCGCTCACTCCCAATCGCCGGACGAGTCGCTGCCGCCAGAGTCCTCCGAGTCCTCCCGGACCATGTGCGGACGGATGCTGGTGATGGCGTCGAAGATGGCCTGCACGTCGCAGGCGCCGGAGGAGATCTTCTTCTTGGCAGCCGACGAGTCCGTGCTGACCGCCGCCTTCTTCAGCTGGATGCCCTGGCGGATCTGCTCCAGCAGCGCGCTGGTCGAGCCGGCCTCCGGCTGCTTCTGCTTCTGTTCACGGCTCACTGGTTTCAGCCTTGTCGTCGACAGCGAGGCGGCCGACAACATCGGCTGCGCGCCACCGCTGTCAGTTGCTGCCGCGGCTAGCGATGGCGGCGGAGGAGGTGGCGGCGGCGGTGGTGGCGGTGGCGGTGGTGGCGGTGGCGGTGGAGGAGGCGGTGGGGGTGGTGCTGCAGCTACTCTCTGCGTTCCCATCTGCTCCGGAGGGGGCGGCTGTGGTGGTGGTGGCGGAGGCATGGCAGCGCCACCCATTTGATTTCCGAGCTGAGGAGGCGCTGGCGGTGGAGGTGGAGGCGGAGGTGGAGGCGGTGCTGAAGTCGAAGTAATCCATCCAGCCGGCCTTCTTAAGTCCGATAGTAGTGTGGATGGATCAGGCGGAGCAGGCGGCGGAGGCGGAAGGCCAAGCCCGCGCTCTCCTGGCTGCGGCGGTGGCGGCGGCGGAGGCGGCGGTGGTGGAGGCGGCGATGGAGTGCTGCGCTCATGCAGGACCGCTGCCGAAGATGGCAGAGGTGGCGGCGGCGGCGGAGGTGGTGGTGTGACTTCTCGCTGGCTGCCTAGCAGATCCAGGTACTCGCCCTCCTCCTCCTCCAGGGCGACAGCGTCTGCCCACTGACGGGGCTGCGTCCCAGGCACGGACACCGTGGGAGCACTGCTCTGCCCCGCGCTTTTAGTAACGACGTCGAGATACTCATCCTCGCTTGTCGGTTCCGGAGCCTCAGGCTGCTCCGGCTGCTGTGAGCCTTGGGCAGGCGCGAACTCCACCCCGTGCTTCAGGGCCTCGTAGTTCGGCTTCTCCACATGTCGCGGCTTCTTCCGGCGCTTCTTTTGGCTGGCCCGCTTGCCCGGGCCTCGGCCGGCCGCGGCAGAGCCCTCCGGGCGCTGCTTAGCCGCCCTGGTTGCCTGTTCCAGCATCTGCTGCGCCCACAGGCGGAAGAAGAACTCGGGGTCCGAGTACAGGCTCATGCACTTTCGTTTGTCATCGCGCAGGTGGTCCAGGCCGTCGAGCGACGGCGGCGGCTCGGCGCCGGTACGCAGCTTCCGCACGGAGTCGGGCTGGGCGCAGGGTGTCAGCAGTCCTTGCTCCGTGGCCTGGCGCGAGGCAAACGACTCCGGCTGGCCAATGGCAGGTGGGTCCTGCTCTCGGACCAGCCTCTCCACCCGGGATCCGAGCCGCTCCGCCCGCAACGCCAGCCGCTTAGTCCGCCCCACCAGCTGCTGCATGTCGCTGGTCAGGCCCGCGAATATGCCGCTGGCCTGCGCGCTGATGCAGCTCATCTGGCTCAGCATGTTGCTTAGCGTCACATTGTTGGTGAAGCTCAGGTCCTGCGACTTTGGCAGGGGGTCGTTGGTTTGAGTCACGGCCACGGGCTCCACAATGCGCTGGGGGAAAGGCATGGTGCTTGTCTGGGTGCTGCTTCCGCTGCTCTGTGCCAGCCTGCCCAGCCAGGCCGAGGCTTTATCGCCTCGCCTGCAGCAAGTGTGGTGGGGGTGGGCGCCAGTGTGCAGAGGCACGCTGCTGATGCTATCGCAGCCCAGGATATCATCAACTCGGCTCGGCTCGGGCCGCCACCTCCGCTCGCTCGCCTCTGCGCACGTTGTGCGCGCATCGCCACCCGCCCGCCTTTGGCGGTTGAGGTGGCTTGCACTGCGGCTCAGCGTGCCCTAGCCGAGACCCGCCCGTCCCTGCTTGCAGGCGGGGGGCTTGTTTAGCATCGGCAGCCAGGCTAGAAATTCAGCCTGCCAGATAGGCTGTGCGCCCGAGTGTTATCAGTTTGGCTTGACGGATGCCTTGTGCAGATGGCATCTGTTTGGTGAAGCGCGGGGCCAGGCCTGGCCTTGCAGACTGCAGATTCGCGGCTGATGATTTTCGACTTTGTTAGAAAATGATAGCGAAAATAGCGAAACTGTTTCTGCCTGCGAGGGTTGCGCTTATGCAAGCCTTAGTAGTGACTACCTAGGACTAGTATATACCAGCAGAGGTACGTGTTCTGTATAGTTTTACAAGTATGGACTAAACTAAGAAGTAGTAGTCAAAAAGAGCGAGAATAAATTTACCTGCCGTACCTATTTTGCAGACACAATTTTGACCAGCCATTTAGAAGCGAATATTTTGCTTCATGTTTTTTCTGTTGCTAGATTTGACTCTTCTGCTACTACATTTAGTACTCACATGAGTAGACATAAATGAATGCGGCGGTATTTATTGGCCATGCGAATATTTCTCCACAATGAAGGTGCATATTTAAATGAAGCATTGCACAGATGCAGCCTGTTGCTGCACACCCAGCAACCCTTCAACGGAGCGGCCGGTTCCAACGGAGCAACGGATTTAGGCATCGTGACTGCGCCAGTGGAGGCCAAATTCAATGAGCAGCTCTCGGTTGGAGTTTTTTTGCTAAGAATTCGCCTATCCGCTCGGCTGGCTGGTAAATTATGAATTCTGAATTAGCAAACTCGTGCCGGATGCTCCCAGCTCCGCATCGCATTGCCGGCTTGCCCGACATTTGTGGAGCTCCGGATCCGCGCCCCACTAATGCCGAATGCCGCAGACCAGCCCTACCCTCGGATTCCCCAGCGGCGTGGCGCGACTCTGAGCGGGTCGCGACCCACCCCAGCCCGCCGTGTCAGAGCGGAGGGCTGAGGTGGGGCGGATCAACTGATGAGATTCGGCGGGATAATCTGGGCAGGATTTTTCTAGAAGCGATCCCGAAGAGACGAGAAGACAGCACGAAGACTGCTCAAAAAGCAAGGCAAACGGGCTCTGAGGCCCAGTCAAAATGGCCTTCTTCTGCTTCCGGTGCTGGGCAAGAAACACAGAAATTGCGTGGCGACAGGCCGTTGATCCCGAGCTGCGGAAGCGGTGATTTAATTCTGCCCATGCGCCCGCCCACGAGTGCAGGCGGGCTGGGCGGCCTGTACCCAGCGCAATCCCCAGGACAGGCAGGCGGCTCGGACCAATGGCAACGCCGAAGCTGGCAGCATTGGCTGCAGGCACAGCACAGCCCTCTGTCTGCATCCTCTGCTTTCTTAGGATTCCCCCCCGGATCGATTTATGCTTGGCGGGCAGCGCAGCAGGCCAGTGTTTGAGCTGCACTGAAAGCAGTCGCTGGCACAACATGCATTAGCGAGACACAAGAATAGCAGTAGCAGCAGCAGCAGCAGCGAACATGAGCTCCCGGCTCAGGTGCTCACAGTCGGCGTTCTTCAATCGGGCATTCGAGCTGAGCCACATCGAGGAGGGTGAGCGCCTCGAGGACCAATATGGTCCTTGAACTGGAGCGAATGCTCTGGCTGGAAGGAGCAGTTGATAATGCAGCTAGAGAGAGCAGAGGGGAGCTGAGAGAGAGCGGGGGGAGCTGAGAGAGAGCGGAGGGGAGCTGAGAGATAGCGGAGCGGAGCTGAGAGAGAGCGGAGGGAGCTGAGAGAGAGCGGGGGGAGCTAAGAGAGAGCGGAAGGAGCTGAGAGAGAGCGGAGGGGAGCTGAGAGAGACGGAGGGGAGCTGAGAGAGAGCGGAGGGAGCTGAGAGAGATCGGAGCGGAGCTGAGAGAGAGCGGAGGGAGCTGAGAGAGAGCTGGGGGAGCTAAGAGAGAGCGGAGGGAGCTGAGAGAGAGCGGAGGGGAGCTGAGAGAGAGCGGAGGGGAGCTGAGAGAGAGCGGAGGGGAGCTAGAGAGAGCGGAGGGAGCTGAGAGAGAGCGGAGGGGAGCTGAGAGAGAGCGGAGGGGAGCTGAGAGAGAGCGGAGGGGAGCTAGAGAGAGCGGAGGGGAGCTGAGAGAGAGCGGAGGGGAGCTGAGAGAGAGCGGAGGGGAGCTAGAGAGAGCGGAGGGGAGCTGAGAGAGAGCGGAGGGGAGCTGAGAGAGAGCGGAGGGGAGCTAGAGAGAGCGGGGGAGCTGAGAGAGATCGGAGGGGAGCTGAGAGACAGCGGAGGGGAGCTGAGAGAGAGCGGAGGGGAGCTGAGAAGGCTAGGAGCCGGCAGTACTTAGTGGAGGCGAAGGCGCGGGCATGCGGAACGGTCCGAGGCCTGATAAGATCACTAGAAAAAGTGATTAAATCAGCGACCTGCCTTTGACTGCACACTAGCTGGAGCAGAAATCCCAAAGTGCGATCGCGCGGCCCGAGGCAGCAGAAATTCAGTTCCCTCTCCGCAATCACTGGCTTCCCCCTATCCGTGCTCACAGCCCGTGCGCTGCTGCCGCCGGCAATTGCTGCTGTTGAATGGCTGGCAGCGGTAGGGAAACAGAGGGACTGAGTTCGGGGCCTGCACTGAGCGGAGCGATGCACTTTTAATGCGGCAAGTGCGCCTCCGTCCCCCAGCTAGACAGGTGGGGCTTTCGGCGGGCTTCGAGACAGCTTTTAACAAAGGCCTGGCGGGGACAAAAGGAATGAATAGGCTTAGGTGACAGACTGCGGGCTCGGCCTCCGCTGTGAGGCTGCGCGAACTGAAAATTAGCGACACTGGCTGGCCTGTCACTAATCCTTTGAATAAACCAGCTATTCTCACGAATTCAAGAGGCCTGTAAATGCCCACATACAGTTCCTACTGTAAGAGGACATTGATTGCTCTGCTTATCAAGCCATATGCCTGGTTTATTTGCTCATTCACTTTTCTCAGTAAAGCCTGAACTGCAACTCACTGAACCTGAACTGCAACTCACTGAACCTGAACTGCAACTCACTGAACCTGAACTGCAACTTACTGAACCTGAACTGCAACTTACTGAACCTGAACTGCAACTCACTGAACCTGAACTGCAACTCACTGAACCTGAACTGCAACTCACTGAACCTGAACTGCAACTCACTGAACCTGAACTGCAACTCACTGAACCTGAACTGCAACTCACTGAACCTGAACTGCAACTCACTGAACCTGAACTGCAACTCACTGAACCTGAACTGCAACTCACTGAATTCGCAGAAACCCATTGCCTGGTCGCTGGCCATGATGGCCCTCAGTCAGCTGCCACTGCCGCTGCTAAAGACGCTCTTGCTGCCTCAACGTCGACTTTTGCTACGGACGCTGCGGGCGTGTCCCGAAGCCCCAGCGACCTACTGCAGGTGGAGCTCCGCTGCGTTGACCGCCGCCGCCGCTCGCAGCAGTCCATGGGCGGCTGCAGTATCGGTGGAGGTCCCGCTGTGCAGCTGGCGGTGCCGCTGCCCGGAACTCAGGGGCAGCCGCGGGGCAGCTTCTCGCAGCACTCAGCCCGCTCAGCCCGCTCCTCCATCGCCTCGGACCCCGGCATCCTCATGATGGACGTGCACCAGCCGGCGCACGCCCTGGACCCCAAGTACATGTACCACGCCTTTGTCTGCTACCACGCCTCGGACAGACAGTGGGCGCTGGGCCTCATCAAGCGGCTGGAGGCCGAGCCCTACTGCTATCGCCTCTGCTACGACATGCGCGACTTCAACCGGACCTTCTCGCACATCCAGAATGTTGTCTGCTCCGTGATGCTGAGCCAGCGCGTCATCCTGGTGCTCAGTGGCCAGTTCGTGGCGCACAGCTGGCCGGAGCTGGAGGACGCCCTGCAGCACGCCTGCCCGCCAGCCGGCCAGCGCAAGCGCAAAATTATCCCGGTCACGCTGGGCGACTCGCTAGAGCTGCCCGACCTCATCAAGCCGCTCACCGTGCTCAGCGCCAACCACCGCAACTTTTTCGACCGCCTCCTGCTAACGCTCAAGCACGGTGAGTCCAGCCTGCGATTGGCTCTTGTTATCTGGACCATCTGGAGCTCTGTGATTGGCTTGGGGTTCTAGTAATCTCTAATCCATGAACTATGTACGTGGCCCACGGCCTTGGCCAACCATATGTCCCTATACTAAGCTTGCGATTGGCCAGTTTCTCTGACAAGATCGCACTCTAGCAGTTCTGAGCCCCGAACGCATCCCGCAGAGAACATCGTGCTGTCCGAGTCCTCCACGACTCTGTGGTCCGTGACGTCGCACTCAGCCGGCTCGGAGAACGGCCACCTGCTGGTGCTGGCCCGGGGCCGCATCGCCCGCCAGTGGAGCGCCCGGCCCGAGTTCCGGCACGCGCTGGACCAGAGCCGGCACCAGCCCTCCGTGGAGCTCGTGGACTCGTTTGTGAGTGCGGAACTGCTCAGCCGCCCTTTCCCCTCTCTCACCTGTTGCTGCCCTAACTACTTATTGATGCATTCATGTCTCAGATAGCCTGCCTGCCACACTGGATCTCTGCGGCTTTCAAACTGCCTGCTTTGTCTTCCACTCTCCCAATGCAGCTCGTATCAACCCATTCCCTTCCCGACCATTGCTTCATCAGTTCTGAGCATAACAACTGCTACTAAAATGCAGCGGGCCAGATGCTGCTCCCCACAGAAACTCCTTGCCAACTCGCTAATGGCGATACGCAACAGCTCACCCAGCTGCTGCTGCTGCTGCTGCTGCTGCACTCGGAACCGCTCAGAGCTTGCAGAACACGATGAAAGAATGGAGGGAGGGGGCGAGTGAGCCAGGGAAGCTGGGGCAGCGGAGTCGCTGCAGCGGCATATTAGTGCACGCCCCCCAAGCCACATCGCATCGCCTCCGAAACCAGCCCCCCCTGCTCTGACGGAGACGCGGAGTTGGGGAGGCGTCTCAGAGTCTGCAGGATGGGGCCGGCCAGACCCGCATCTCACAGGCTCAGCCGCCCAGCTTCTTCTGTACAGGGCGGCCACGGAGACGAAGATCGCCCGGAACCCGCTTGCCCGGCTTGTTTTCGTTGGCGGCCATAAAATTTAACCCGGGCCTAATGGGATTAAGGAGGCCGTGAAGCTGGTGCGTCTGAGAGTCTGAGAATGCGCCTGCTTGTGTGCTCAAATTCGCAGTCCCGCTGAACAGCTGATCAAAGTTCCAGAAACTGATGCGACATTGACAGCCAGGTAGATGGAAGCCCACTTCGCTGACTCCTGAGCACACACGCACACAGATTCTGTACGCAGGCACACGCTCACACAGGTGTACATCTGCCCTGAATTTCTTATCGTCAGGCAGTGTACACACTAACTGTGCCTTGGATGTACACACTAGCTTGCACGACAAGCCGCCCATGCGTCTCTCCACGACTGCGCCACAAATTAATGTGGCCTCACCGCGGAATCGAGCTCAGGACCTTGGTGCGAGAGACAGACGCGTTAACCGCTCTGCCACTCACCCCCTAGTCAGTGGGGTGGTATTAAGTGTGGGTGCCAACACTTAAGTGGGGTAAGATAAGTCTGCTAATTTATAATACACTGTAGGGTCGATAGTTTCAATACTTCCGGATCAATTTAGACCCAACTCTGCTAGTCCACCCTGAATTGAAGCCCAACGGAAAACCGACTTCCAGTTCAGCGCCGCGGACCTCGGCGCCATGATGTCGGGCATCTTCAGCGACGGCCAGCAGCTGGACTGGCGGCTCTCGCACTGCCCATCGCTCGCCTTCCTGGCGCTGCTGTTGCTGTGGATTCTCGCCATCCTGGCCGTGCTGCTGCTGCTGCGGGAGCCTGCCAAGTGTGAGCTGCCGGCACTGCTGCGTCTCCCTTATTGAATAACTGAGGCTTGCCCTGTAACAGGCTTTGGCAATTCCTTGCAGACATCTTGTTTGTGCGCCTCGGTGTCTTCGTGCTGCCCGCCGTACTGCTGCTGGCCGGCTACTTCATCCGGTGGCGCTCCTTCAACTTCCATAAGGAGGAGGTGAGGTGGCTGTCTGGCTGGAGTGATCTGCCTGTCCTACAGTGGGGTGGCTGTCTGGCTGGAGTGATCGGCCTGTCCTACAGTGGGGTGGCTGTCTGGCTGGAGTGATCTGCCTGTCCTACAGTGGGGTGGCTGTCTGGCTGGAGTGATCGGCCTGTCCTACAGTGGGGTGGCTGTCTGGCTGGAGTGATCGGCCTGTCCTACAGTGGGGTGGCTGTCTGGTTGGAGTGATCGGCCTGTCCTACAGTGGGGTGGCTGTCTGGTTGGAGTGATCGGCCTGTACTACAGTGGGGTGGCTGTCTGGTTGGAGTGATCGGCCTGTACTACAGTGGGGTGGCTGTCTGGCTGGAGTGATCTGCCTCCATAAGGATATGGAGGGCCTGTTTGGGAGGGCCAGTCAGAGTAGGCAGGGCCGGATTGTGAGGCTGCGAAGCTGAGATGATGGCCTCATCAAGCGGAGCAGGCAATGGAGCTGCTGTGCCAGGCCTGCCGCGCCTAAAATTCACTTTAGGCTTCCCATTCCCTGAGCAGCTCGGGGGCGCCGGAGCTGGCTGTGTGGCCGGCTCAGCGGCTGGGGAAATTTGGCAGTGCGGGAAGTCAACGCGGGCCAAGTTAGAGTAATTGATCCACCATCAAGTTTTCCTCGGCACAGTCGCCGCGCTTCGCCCGCCTCAATCATTGAGAATCATTGAGAATCATTGAGAAGACGGGGCCGGGGGAGAAAGTGGCCGGGAAAGGCTCGCGCTGGGCAAGTCAAAGCCGAGCATTTCATCTGCAGCACTAGTGAGGCTTCTCTATCAAGAGAGGCATCAGGAGAGGCACGGCCTCTAAACCTCCCATTTCTCGTTTGAATCCCCCGGCCGCACATCCGATGGGCTTGAAGGGAGGCCAGGAAGGACTTGGGCGGGACGCGGATTGCAGTGGCCGGCCTCTGAAACCCGCAGCTATCCAGACGGATCTTCATGAACACGGTGCGGGCCAATGCCCTGCTCTATGCCAGCCGGCGGCCCTTCATTGTGTCTACCTTCCACTTCAAGAAGGACGACAGCTACCAGGTCAGGCCTCGCTTCCGTCCAATCATGCTCAGAATCGCTGCTGTGAGGTCACGGATCTCAACTTGCCTTTCCATTTCACCCCTTCGCTGCAGGTTTTTCTGATGTATTACAACCCGGAGGAGTGCGTGGTGAGTGGTGGGACTGGCTGTGACATTCGCGGGCTTTGTTACTGCCTGATTAAAAGTGCACTGGATTGCAAATCTACCCCCTTGCAGCTTCGGGTGTTTGAGTAGACTGGATTGCTAATCTACCCCATTGCAGCTTCGGGTGTTTGAATAGACTGGATTGCAAATCTACCCCCTTGCAGCTTCGGGTGTTTGAGTAGACTGGATTGCTAATCTAGCCCCTTGCAGCTTCGGGTGTTTGAGTAGACTGGATTGCTAATCTAGCCTATTGTTGCTTCGGGTGTTTGAGTAGACTGGATTGCTAATCTAGCCCCTTGCAGCTTCGGGTGTTTGAGTAGACTGGATTGCTAATCTAGTCCCTTGCCGCTTCGGGTGTTTGAGTAGACTGGATTGCTAATCTAGCCTATTGCAGCTTCGGGTGTTTGAGTAGACTGGATTGCTAATCTAGTCCCTTGCAGCTTCGGGTGTTTGAGTAGACTGGATTGCTAATCTAGCCTATTGCAGCTTCGGGTGTTTGAGTAGACTGGATTGCTAATCTACCCCTTTGCAGCTTCGGGTGTTTGAGTAGACTGGATTGCTAATCTAGCCCCTTGCAGCTTCGGGTGTTTGAGTAGACTGGATTGCTAATCTAGCCTATTGTTGCTTCGGGTGTTTGAGTAGACTGGATTGCTAATCTAGCCCCTTGCAGCTTCGGGTGTTTGAGTAGACTGGATTGCTAATCTAGTCCCTTGCCGCTTCGGGTGTTTGAGTAGACTGGATTGCTAATCTAGCCTATTGCAGCTTCGGGTGTTTGAGTAGACTGGATTGCTAATCTACCCCCTTGCAGCTTCGGGTGTTTGAGTAGACTGGATTGCTAATCTAGTCCCTTGCAGCTTCGGGTGTTTGAGTAGACTGGATTGCTAATCTAGCCTATTGCAGCTTCGGGTGTTTGAGTAGACTGGATTGCTAATCTACCCCCTTGCAGCTTCGGGTGTTTGAGTAGACTGGATTGCTAATCTAGCCCCTTGCAGCTTCGGGTGTTTGAGTAGACTGGATTGCTAATCTAGCCTATTGTTGCTTCGGGTGTTTGAGTAGACTGGATTGCTAATCTAGCCCCTTGCAGCTTCGGGTGTTTGAGTAGACTGGATTGCTAATCTAGTCCCTTGCCGCTTCGGGTGTTTGAGTAGACTGGATTGCTAATCTAGCCTATTGCAGCTTCGGGTGTTTGAGTAGACTGGATTGCTAATCTAGTCCCTTGCAGCTTCGGGTGTTTGAGTAGACTGGATTGCTAATCTAGCCTATTGCAGCTTCGGGTGTTTGAGTAGACTGGATTGCTAATCTACCCCTTTGCAGCTTCGGGTGTTTGAGTAGACTGGATTGCTAATCTAGCCCCTTGCAGCTTCGGGTGTTTGAGTAGACTGGATTGCTAATCTAGCCTATTGTTGCTTCGGGTGTTTGAGTAGACTGGATTGCTAATCTAGCCCCTTGCAGCTTCGGGTGTTTGAGTAGACTGGATTGCTAATCTAGTCCCTTGCCGCTTCGGGTGTTTGAGTAGACTGGATTGCTAATCTAGCCTATTGCAGCTTCGGGTGTTTGAGTAGACTGGATTGCTAATCTACCCCCTTGCAGCTTCGGGTGTTTGAGTAGACTGGATTGCTAATCTAGTCCCTTGCAGCTTCGGGTGTTTGAGTAGACTGGATTGCTAATCTAGCCTATTGCAGCTTCGGGTGTTTGAGTAGACTGGATTGCTAATCTACCCCCTTGCAGCTTCGGGTGTTTGAGTAGACTGGATTGCTAATCTAGCCCCTTGCAGCTTCGGGTGTTTGAGTAGACTGGATTGCTAATCTAGTCCCTTGCAGCTTCGGGTGTTTGAGTAGACTGGATTGCTAATCTAGCCTATTGCAGCTTCGGGTGTTTGAGTAGACTGGATTGCTAATCTAGTCCCTTGCAGCTTCGGGTGTTTGAGTAGACTGGATTGCTAATCTAGCCTATTGCAGCTTCGGGTGTTTGAGTAGACTGGATTGCTAATCTACCCCTTTGCAGCTTCGGGTGTTTGAGTAGACTGGATTGCTAATCTAGCCCCTTGCAGCTTCGGGTGTTTGAGTAGACTGGATTGCTAATCTAGCCTATTGTTGCTTCGGGTGTTTGAGTAGACTGGATTGCTAATCTAGCCCCTTGCAGCTTCGGGTGTTTGAGTAGACTGGATTGCTAATCTAGTCCCTTGCCGCTTCGGGTGTTTGAGTAGACTGGATTGCTAATCTAGCCCTTTGCAGCTTCGGGTGTTTGAGTAGACTGGATTGCTAATCTAGTCCCTTGCCGCTTCGGGTGTTTGAGTAGACTGGATTGCTAATCTAGTCCCTTGCAGCTTCGGGTGTTTGAGTAGACTGGATTGCTAATCTAGCCTATTGCAGCTTCGGGTGTTTGAGTAGACTGGATTGCTAATCTACCCCCTTGCAGCTTCGGGTGTTTGAGTAGACTGGATTGCTAATCTAGCCCCTTGCAGCTTCGGGTGTTTGAGTAGACTGGATTGCTAATCTAGTCCCTTGCAGCTTCGGGTGTTTGAGTAGACTGGATTGCTAATCTAGCCTATTGCAGCTTCGGGTGTTTGAGTAGACTGGATTGCTAATCTAGCCCCTGCAACAGAGGAAGCGCGCTCTCGCACTCCAGGAGTACATTCGGCAGATTCTGCTGCGAGTGCGGACTGTCGAGTACAGGAAGCTGGCGAGCCTGCTGGCGGTGTACACCCTGGACGCCGACTACCTGCGAGGAGTGAGTGCTGGCGCATTCTTGAGTACGAGCTACAGCTTGAGTACACTGAGCTCCAGACTCTGCGATGTTGAATTCGATCTTTTTTTTAGATCCATTCATTTAGCCTCACCCCGATCCATTCACTGGGGAAATCGAGCGGGTGGAGATTCTCCCAGTGGCAAGCCCTTGGCACAGCGTGGGTTGAGAGCAGCGAGGCACCCAAGTAGAGAATGAAGGAACGCGGGAGAGTGCGATGGAAGCTGGGATCAAGATAGATTGTTCCCACTGAAGCCTATTCTTCACTGAGTGCCGCGAAACTTCGATACCCGGGTGGCCAGCTAGCCAGAAAGTCTTGAGCCGCCCGCCATCCGTCATCGGGCAGCTCCTTACAGCTGTCCTTCTGTACTTTCTTCTAAAAGGTATTTCCCTGCACTAGAACCATAGCCGAAGTCCACCTTTGTCAGGATTTAAATTGGTGCACAAATAGGCAATGTCTACTCTCGCAACCCCCGAAACGCTGGCTCGGCAGCACCGGCTTGAAGAGCGGATCGCCGTGATGATGTGCGGCGCCTACGGCCTGGAGCTGGCCACCAAGAAGCTTCCGGCGCCTATCGAGCAGCGGCACACGCGCAAGCGGCAGTGCCTGTGCCAGTTCGTGGAGGAGTTCCTAGCCGCCTACCTGCCCATGCTGCAGCACTCCGAGTCCTTCACTGTGCAGCACATCCGCACTGTGTTTCTGCGCTACCTGAACTGCACGATCTTCCCCGACCAGGTGGTGGTGGAGACCCTCGGCTTGGTGTGTCCTAGCGACCTGGAGGCCGAGGATCTCACGCGTGAGGGGAAGCGCCGGCGGCTGGAAGTCAACTCGAAGGAAGACAAGATTGACGACCCCAGCGTGGCGGCACCGATGTCGCAGGATCAGGAAGAGGCCGTGTGAGAATAGGCGGGGCCGATGCAACGAGTTTTTTTGGAAATGCAAAATTTGCCAGCTAGGCTGCGTGAATCTGGATTATGTTTTGAGAGGAAGGCACAAATGAAGGCTTAAGCTCAGACAAACCCGAAGTACATGTACTTTTTCGCCTCGCTTTCTCATTGTATATCTCGTTTTTGTGGTTTTCTAACGTTGGCAAATAAAACTCTTGATCGCTTGCACATTCATCGCACCGCGAATACGCATTTCTCGATGACGGTAAAATCTAATCAACTTTCATCTCAAAACGAACAGAACTTTGTTCGATCGAAGCAATATTGCACAAAGCCTACACAAAGCAGTGTTTGAGAACAGTTAGTGGCCTTCGTTCTTATAAATCAAACGTACTGTAGGTATCTACATACACGTGATTTCTCTCTGCCTGAAGCTGCCATAAAAGCAACAACTACATGTTGCATTTTAAACTCTTGCTGACGGGAAAACTTTACCTTGAATGTTTTTGCGAAAATTGTCCTAGTATACTATGATTTCATTTAAAATTAGGGGAAGTAAAATCCGACTGCAAGTCTCTAGCTTGAGAAAAATAATCATTATAGTATGACTCTTGTAGCTAGGTCCAAAAATATAACTCATATAAGTTGTGAATAAATGTATTTAGATCAAGAAAATATTGTTCTAGTCGTAATTAGGGTTACTGCTGCATATAGAGGAGCATGTACGAGGGGTGTCCCAAAAGTTCCCAGAATTTCTATTACAGTTCTTCAATGCAGCTATGAAATTTTAAATCCATGGTGTCAAATTAAAGGGAAATTTGTCACATTGAGGCTGTAGTTGAAATCATGTTGATATCATTTTTCGTTCATGCGCTGCAACGAAAAGTGTCTGAACAAGTCAGTTCTAGTGTTACACATCCTCAAATGTCTAGTGTTCATCTTTTTCATCATCAACTTTCTTGGAAAAAAATCACTTGAATTCGTGCTACTAATGTGCAAGAAACACGTGGCAATGTCTATGGCAAAAACCAGTAAATTTGCTTATCAGGGTCAATGGTTCCTGCGCAAATCACTTTACTAATTGCTCGCTGTTGGCTGGAGATTTCTTTCAAAGATGAGTTCTCTTCAGAGCCTTGAGAGTCAACGGGCGCGAGTTTTTGCCCTGTGGTCGGCAGGATGGAGTGGAGACAAAACAGCGGAGCATCTTTTCTCTATCAGGGGATGACCAGCCACGCTCTGGCCGCCCCTGCACGTCGGGTGGCAAGACATCCTGTCAACGGGTCCACTCCATACAAGACTCCCTGCATGTCACCACTGATCTGAATCTCTCAAAGATCTCAGCCCGTTGGGTCCCCCACCTTCTCACATCGGAGCTCAAGGCACAACGAATGAGCGTCGCCAACTCAAACATCGAGCTCATTCAGAGGCAAGGTGGGTGGGATGACTTAGGCTAGCTGATCACCTCCGGGGATGAGACATGGATCCCATTCTTTGATCCTGAGACAAATGAAGAAAGTCGCATCTGGGCAAAGAAGGGGTCAGCTGCCCCTGTGAAGGCTCGGTGAGACCAGCATTCGAGGAGGGTCATGTTGACCCTCTTCTTTGACCACTCTGGTCCACTGACCATCGATTTTCTGGAAGAAGGGACAACGATTACTGCGGACCGCAACATCGCTAGCCTGACCAGACTAATTGGGATGATGTGCGAAACAAGGGGCGTCAATCTGGTGAGAAGCCGCGTGCTTCCTGCACCACGACAACGCTCAGCTGGAAAGACAATGGAGAAGATTGACCAGCTGAATTTTGAGCTGCTGCCTCATCCGCCTTACTCGCCCGATTTAGCACCTGCGGATTCGCCATCTTTCCTCAAACGAAGAGGCTTCTTCTTCGGGGTCGGGTGTTTCAGAATAGCAGAGAGCTCTAAGCACTGACTCGTCACATCTTCTTGCACGAAATGCCTCGTTCTTTGTCTTCTGAGGCCATAAACGGCATGCGTTTAAGGTGGCAGAAGTGTGTCCTGTTGAATCAGGACTCGCCCCCATTCTCTTCTCTTCTTGGGGAGAAGCCCCAAGGCTGGACTCGTCGATTAGATTTTAAATGTGACTGGCGAATGCCACGAAAATGACAAACCTGTTGATGCATTGTTCAGAGTTTCATTATTCGATGTTTAATGATTATCGATTGAAGACATTGAGGATGTGTAACACTAGGGCTGACTTGTACTGACACTCTTCGTTGCCGCGTCTGCCTGCGAATGTCAAGCTGGCTCCCAAAAATACACTACGGAGATACGAAACACACTTTAACATTGAATAACCCGCAGACGCTTTCATGAATCAGTCTGAAATTTTACACATCCAATCAACTCGATTGCATCAGAGGTTTTGTAAATTTTCATTGCGATTGATGCAGTAGAAGTTACTTTTTGAAAGTACAAGAATATACACTGCGGAGATAGGAACAAACTTCAAAGCTGTGTAATTCTTTTATGCATTGACAAAAATAAATTATATTTATTTTGGAACGTTATCTTAGTTGCATCAGAAGATCTTGTAAGTTTCGCTGTAATTGAATGGTTATTTTTTAAGTTACAATACTCTTGTTTGAATGTAAATGTGAATGTGAATGTCAATCGGGAAATTAATACGTTATTTTTCCTTTCTAAGATTTTAAATAATTTTAAATATTGCATTTTATGTAATTAACTTGCTATCACTTCTGTTATTTCCTCAAAGAAGAAAAGTAATGGACATAAATAACAAGACAAAGTTAATAGTAGACTTGTCAGATTTTATAAATATTGCTAATTGTAGCACTTATTATTCTTGGACAAGAAATAGCAGTAGTGAACTAGGCCTAGTGACTAGTGACTATTCCGTGGGAATAATTTCCTGCTTATCCGCACGTCACACTGTAGAGATAGCTGTCCTATCTTCAGCTATACACTTAGAAGGCTTGAGCTATAAGATTAGAAAAATACATACTTCAGTTGTATTCTTTTAAATGTATAAATAATCGAAATATATATTTTATAAGCCACCGTATTGGGTAACTACTTGTGAAAAAAGCAGAAAACTTTAATTTGTTTACTTGCTTTTAAAAACTGGAAGAAAAAATGAAAATTGCAGTCATGATAAAAAGATAGATGATAGGACAGCTATCTCATCAGTGTGCCGTGCGGATAAGCAGGAAATTATTCCCACGGAATATGTTGAAGATAAGACAGCTATCTCTACAGTGTGCCGTGCGGATAAGCAGGAAATTATTCCCACGGAATAGGTTGAAGATAGGACAGCTATCTCGTCAGTGTGCCGTGCGGATAAGCAGGAAATTATTCCCACGGTACCATAGGAATAAGACAAAAATTATTTCTACGGTACCGTGGGGATAAGCACTGCCATAAGCTAAACAATGATCATCAAGCATTAATTAAGCAAAGCAAGTTGGTTGCCTAAGTCAAACTCCTAACTAGTCTCCTAAACTCTTAACCACTAAGTACAAAGCTTCCTATACCACTCTGGCATTAAAACAGTGGGCAGTTAAGACATTCAGTGAATTTTTTTCAATTAATTCTGAAGTAACCATTGCTCTTTGGCTGTTAGTTATTATTTAAATAAAGATGAATGTTTAGTTTAAGTTTTTTAGCTTTAAATGGAAGTGGAAGTCTGTGCCTCTATAATTTTAGTATTTTTGTATTTCTAGCAACTGAATTAGAACAGCATTTGCTTTTGTTTCAGCCATGTGCTAAATCTAGGTTCACAGTCTTGATTTTTACTAGTGATAGAGCCAAATTTTTGCATTCTGATCCAGAATCTGAATATTTGGACATTATTTTGCCAAATTCTTTGGATTTGGATCCAGATAGATTTTTCCAAACATCCAAATGTGTACTCCAAAAAATTACAAATTGTCTCTTTAAGCACCCAGAGTCCAGATCATGTTGAGTGCACACCAAAAGTGAAATAGAATTTGATTTGCATACCAAGGTTAAACAGCAATTTTTAATCGCACACTAGTGCATGCTAGTGTGGCCTGCAGAAACATGTAGATTAGGACAAAACTGATAATTCTAATTTGTAAAAGACATAAGATATCTTTTAAATGTATATTAAAATGTTAGGTAAAAAAGTCTGGAAACATAATTATTTAAAAAATAAAATAAACAATTTTGCTAAGTGGCTACTTATAGTAACTTGTAAAATTTTTTGGCCAAAATTATATTTGAATTTTTCTTTTTTTGCTGATTGCAAATGTATTTAGGTTAAACAATACATTTCCTTGTGCTGTGCTTTTCCAAGACATTTCTGTATAGGCCTTTGTAAATTTAAATGCATTTTTACAGAAAGCATGTACCTTTTATCAAATAAAAGTGTGTCATTTTATAATTCCTATTTTGTACATCAAATTCAAGTTTTCAAGCAGTAGTGCCCAGGGACAAATAGGCAATTATTGCCAATAGTGGAGCTCTAGCTCCTAAAAAACTATAGAAAGCTCACCCACTGCATCCACATATAGATCCATCATAGATCCAGCACGCCACATTGAATTGTCACTAAGTTCTGTCTAGGTGAGCAACACAAGCAACACAAGCAAGCCCAAAGGACCTTTATATATGTTTATAAACATGAATGCATAAACATATGAATTTATAAACATGAACTCTATAGTTAATCTGTTTTGTATATGATTTTATGTAGAATATAAGAATATGTTTTTTACATTGCATCTCATTCATATCACATCACATTTTTTATCAGCTAAATTTATACTCAGAACTGAGCACTAAGCACTACTCAGTACCTAACATACATGCTCAACTTCAAAATTTCATGCATCCAGTGCAACTTACTTTTTGTCCAGATTTGCAACTTACCTATATGCCACAGTGGCCATAGTGACTTAGTTCCTCCTGATTGCGACTTAGTTCCTCCTGATTGCGACTTAGTTCCTCCCGATTGCGACTTAGTTTCTCCTGATTGTGACTTAGTTCCTCCTGATTGTGACTTAGTTCCTCCCGATTGCGACTTAGTTTCTCCTGATTGCGACTTAGTTCCTCCTGATTGCGACTTAGTTCCTCCTGATTGTGACTTAGTTCCTCCTGATTGTGACTTAGTTCCTCCCGATTGCGACTTAGTTTCTCCTGATTGCAACTTAGTTCCTCCTGATTGCGACTTAGTTCCTCCTGATTGCGACTTAGTTTCTCCTGATTGTGACTTAGTTCCTCCTGATTGTGACTTAGTTCCTCCCGATTGCGACTTAGTTTCTCCTGATTGCGACTTAGTTCCTCCTGATTGCGACTTAGTTCCTCCTGATTGCGACTTAGTTCCTCCTGATTGCGACTTAGTTCCCTCAATTGCAACTTAGTTCTTCCCGATTGCAATGTAATTTTCAATTTGTATATGACTTTTCTTGTCATTTTCTCTTTGCTTCTCTCTCCTCTTCCCCCCTCTCTCTTTTCTCCCTCCTTTCTTTTCTCTTTCTCTTCCTCTTCTTTCTTTCTTCCCCCAATTTTAGTTTTTTGTGTTTTCGATTTTGTGACTTACCTTGGCAGGCGGCCATTTCACCTGTCTGGTTCAGGTGGGTCAAACGGGTGTTGGATGTGTATGGTACCTAAGCTCTGAAGGCTTGCTCTCCTTGATTATATTTGCCACAAAAAGTGGTATATTCTATATCCTGGAAAGCCCCAATTAAATTGTTCACAATATCTTTTAACTGACATAAATATTGTTACCAAATTTTTGGGCTGCTTATGTCTCTTGTTAAAAAAATGAAGTACTACATTTGGACAACACTGTATCTGCCTTGCCTGTATTCATATTCCATCTGGGCATATAATTTTTTTCACAGTATTTTTATGTGGACTTTTTCCTACAATATATTATATAGTTTTTTGTTGCATCTGAATTCCAAGCAAGGTGCTACCAATTCGCTTAGCTTTCAGTTACATAAAAATTATTTCATCTAAGATCCTGCAAAATCCAAGTAGAAAAAATATGACTTCGTATATCAGTGTTTAGAAATACAAGCATATAAAAAGGCAATTAGAACTATAGTTTAACTCATTTCAATATTTAAAGTATTTTTATGTCAGGCAAACTAACAGTAATAATAACTTTTTGTGTCATAAAAGCTTTTGAATTTGTAAGAAATGATTCTTTTTAACTTTCCAGGTTTTCTCTGGCACTTTGTGGTAATGTAGAAATGTCTTCAATATTTCTGGGGCAAATAGCGGCCCTGGATGGGCTTCGTTTTGAGGAACGAATGAATTTCTACGAGCAGCTTTCTATGCGACTGATGAGCAAGAATCTTGTAGATGAGCTCGCTGCAAGTTCAACTGAAGGCCGTGTCAAGTTTTGGAGTCAGTCATTGCAGAACTTATCGCGCTCTGCCTATCAGGACTTTAACCAGCTCAAGAAAGTCAGCGACCAACGAGGGCCACAACATGTCGTTGTAGTTAGAAAAAAGAAAGCCATCCTGGAAGCCATAAAAAAGCTTTTCAGCGGATGTCGCTCTTCTGGTTGTGCAAAGAACACGGAAATTGTGACCTTTTTTATAACAGTTTTATCCGACTCCAGTCTACGCGCAATGATAGGAGAGGACTATGCTTCGTTTCTCGATTCTTGTGTGTTCAGCTGCAAAGAATTTGTTTGCCATGTGTCAGACTCCGTGATAGAGAGCATTCACAATAGTCTCCAGGCAAGGTTGGAGACAAAGTTTTGTTCCAAGTATTTGTCACTGTTCTCTCAACTTGTGATTTTGAGTTCTGAGCGTAGCTGTCTTTTTGTAGATGCTTCAGTGCTTGCGAATTGGCTAGTTGCCACCGTTCAGGACAAAGACGAACGACTATTCCATCGAATGATCAATGCCGTCGACTGCTTGATATCTCATGATTACTTTGCTGTCTTTTTTTCTAAGATATGCGCCTTCGCGCAAAGTCTATTTCGGTGCTACGAGCAGTTCTTTTCGTCATTCATGACTACGACTCACGAAGCTGTCTGTTCCTTCTTCTACCAGTTTTTTAGCGCACTGGCTACCAATCGAGAAGTACAAGAGAATTGCACTGAGCTGGTGCTTGATCTGCTTAATCTGCAGCAACCCATGTTGCGACTAATCATTCATTTGCGTGAAGAAAAATTTGTTTCAAGTGTTCGATTCCACAGAGCTGACAAAGCCAACGACTTTCCAGTCTTCTACCGTTTGCTTGCCTTGCTAACCACCTCTGGACTAAGCCATGATGGCACACTTGGCACAGATGCAGCACTTTGCCACCGCAACAAACGGCCAAAAAGTTCTTCTGCTCTAGAAGAGGCATGCGACAGCATTGAATCTGCGAGCACTGACGACGTTGCTATAATTCTTGACTTGAAAAGGATTCGTGGCCTACTTGAGACAAAAAGTGTACCAAACGCAAGTGTGAAACGTCTTCAGAGTACACTTACCCAGATTCAGAACATGCATAAAGTCGATGTTATTGTATCGCTACAAATTAGCCTTTTAATCGACTGTCTTCTAAAGTGGAACGTTCAGTTTGATGAGGACTTCATGGAGTCAATCTGGAAATTTTCTTTTAGCTTGATGTCTAGAAAGAGTTTCCGGCAACAATCTTTTTTACTTTGTGAAGCTCTCTCGACATCTTTCATTAAGGACGCAAATTCTGCTGTCGTGAGCTGGCTTCTATTTGCTTTTGAACAGAGTCTTTCCGCAAGACCAGCTTATATTCCGTTGAAGGATTTTTGTCACATTGTTAATGTTTGCACTCGACAAATAAATCGAGATGCGCCATGTGACAATGCGACCGACCGAAATTGCTTTTGCTTATCCGACTCAAACCTACTGAAGATCTCTGAAGTCATCGAGTCTACACTCCAGGACTGCAAACCATCTAACTTTAACGAGTTCGTCGACATAACGATTTCTTCTGCGTTCCTTCACTGCTGCAACATGATTGCGAATGAAGAGGTTATTGCTCATACTCTCTCGTCGTTGATCAGGACTGGAAACTGTCTGAGTGATAAATGCGACCTCTACTACTTTGCTGACCAGCTTGGAGATTTCGTCAAAGTTTTGCAACCTTTTCTAAACAGTGGTGCATCTCAGCTCATCAGATCATTTCTCCAGGAAGCAAAAGTAATGTTCTTCAATCTTCTGACCACGAATGGCGTCAGTGAACGAGACTCAACCGTTTTAAGGCTTGAAGACGAAGTCGACTTTTCACCATCATGTGACGACACGCTTTCTGCTAACGATTTCACTTCACCATGCAACTTTGCTGTCAATAGGCAAGAACGGCTGCGCCACTCTCTTCTTAAAGCCTATCTTCGACTGACAACTTCTTTGAACTATCAAAACTATGAAGAAGTCACGGAAAGCTTAAAAGTCATTACCCAAGGCTTAAGTTTTCAAACCCGCAGTTCTGACTTATACTCATTTGTCGTGTTTTTTGTGAACGATTTTATTCAGTTTTCTTCATCAACTGCCAATGCGACAAATCAGTATATCATGACAACATTTGATCTTCTCCGCTGTGGTTTTCGAAACTTCAGAAAGAATCAGCAAGTAATAGCGCAATTTTGCGAAATTCTAGCGCATTTTATTGAGAAGCTGGGAAAAACATCTCACGAAAGGCAGGAGAATTATTTAAATTTCTGTCAGGAGCTCCTTATTGTGATTATTCTAAGCCAAAATGATGTGACTTGTTGCACATCCTTGCTAAAATCGTTGTCCCATTGTGTGGTTCGCATGTGTAGGCAAAGGCCGGATCTGCTTTGTCGAGAATTCAAGGGCAAGACCTTGTTCTGCTTCGCTCTTGAACTAGTTGGACATTTTTGTCAAAGCATTGCAATGACTGCTTCAGATATTCTGAGGTGGGTTGATTGGAAGGACCCTGCTCAAAGCAACACAGTGATTGGATTTATTAAAGGGCTGTTTTCGATTGAAGTTTCTGTTGAGGATGCAGATTTTTTAATCGATTTAAAACGCTTCAGGGTTTCGATCGCGCAACATGCATTGACAGTAGTACTTACAACATCGCCATCATCAAAGCGTGGTCGACATTTAAACTCTGTTGTTCAGATGCATCAAAGTGGATTGCTCGATTTTAAAAGTGCTAAAAATGTCATCGAAGCTACTGTTGCAAGTAGCCGTGACTACGCAACCAAACTATACATCATAGTTTGCCTGTCAGAATGGTTAGCGAGCAACAAACTTTCTCTGTTTCCTGTCACAATTTTTGATTACTCTTCTGTCCAACAGTTCGTTTCGGAGTGCCTTTATGAGTGCATTAGCGCCGCTGTTCAAATTAATTTGAGCGTTCAACAAGTAGCTGACATCGCATCCCAACCTGCAAAGCAGATACTTAAGTCCTGCCAAACTTCTGTATTTGCTCCCACATTCACGCGGTGCTTTCTTAGTAAAGATGCTAGCTCTGTGGGTCGCCTTAAGACCGCGATCAGCTTCCCTAACGGCCGCGATGAATCCACTTGCCGAGATTTAGGAAGATTCCTCATGACTGCTTGCTGCTTTTTGCCTTGCAACCTTGCTGTCGAAGGGAATACAATTGAAGAGCTCATCAAGTTTTGCTGTTTCTCTATATCGAATAGTCAAACTAGCAATCCCCTAGAACCATTTGTAAAAGGTGGATCAGTGAGTGATCTAGTAACGAACATTTGCTGTGCGTCTATCGAGTTTTGGAGTACGTGTGATGAAGAGTTCAGTCTAGTTAGTCTTTTAAGCAGCTGCATTGTTCTTAACTATTTAGTGAAGCTTTCAACTAACAATCCTAATTTGTTTACGCTCTTGGACTTTCGCCAGCTTCTTAATGTTCTTTTAATGGCTGCACAGAAACTAGCTGGTAATTCCAATGTATCCAACCGACATGCAGTACTGTCTTGCTTTGATTCGACTCTCTTGGCAATCACTACTTTATTGGAGAACTCTGTGCTTCCAGAACGTTTTAACGGAAGCCTAATTGTCGTAAATGTTCTCGCCAATCTGCGTCAGAATACCATGACCAACTCTCAATTGCATCAAATATCGAAAATTTTGAGTTGTTTTCTAAGACTTTCGAATGAAAGATATTGTAAAGAAATAATTTCTGAGCTCGATTTGCCTATGCTCATAGCAGAGAGCTCACTCTGTGGTTCGATCTTTTCTGCTCTGGTCAGCAAAGCCAGTATTTTCAAAGTCATAAACGCCGTTTTTAATTCCTACTCATCGATTAGCGTCAGTTCCTATTTAAAGTCGACTGGCTGGTTTGGTTTCGTTACAGCTCTAGAGCAGAGGCTTGAAGCATCTGAAACAGTTGAACATCACGAAATGATTGTTCGAATCGCTAAGGCTTTCCATCAAATAACAGTTGACGGAGTTATTAAAGATTACAAAAGCTTTGATCTGGCTGAATCGACCTCGCACACGATGTTATCTGCAAAGCTTATGTGTGGAGGTTGTCTTTTGCACAAGAACTGTCAGTTTTCTCAGCAGCTATTTGTGATTAAAGTTCTTATCAATAGCACATTTAGCCAAGTTGTGGAAGAAAAAGAGGCCGCAATAGTGTGCTTGCAGAAATTAATGCAGACTGATCTAGCTAGGTCTGCTGTAAAGCACACGGAAGACGCTGAGGTTCGAGAAATTTGCCGAGCTATTTCGGCCCTGGGCCCTATCTGCCAGGAAAGGGAAGTACGGCGCAGGTGTGATTGGATTTCTCAAAGCGCAACGTTAAACGATGTAATATCAACATTAACAAATCATCATTTGCCTTTTATTGTTTGGATTGAAAATGTTATAAAAACGATATTCAAGACCCATTCTTTGTCCAGCAGTTTTGTCTTGGAGCTGCAATATTTGGTTGGTTTTTCAGTTCGGTTCTGCGAATCGATATTCTTTTGCGTTCTTTCAGAATTTCTTTTGCAATCACCATCGAGTGGTATCGAGAACTTTACGGAAGCGCTGTCAAGCTTTCTAGCAAATTGTCGATGTGAACGGAAATTACGGCAGTTGACCTCGTTTATTCTGTTGCTTCATTCGTCTAGAATGTTCAATGAAACTAGTCCGGAGCAGGATCGAGTATCTTTACCAAGCATACGCATTCCGTATCTTAAAGCTAGTTCTGCTTCTCTTCGGCTAAATGATGCATATTTAGCCAACCTTTTTTTGGAGTGCCACTTTTCTTCAGTTCTCACTCTTTCAGCCGAAGCTGAGACAATTCTTCTTACACTGGTCAGCCACCTAGCCAACGAAGACGCAGTGCTAGGCTGTCAGCGCTTATTAAGCGACTACAAGACACCTCTAAATCTAAAGCACGAGCTACTCGGATTGGAGTTTTTCGCAACTTCGGAAGAGCGAAAAGACTTTCTTGGATGTTGTCTGCAAAACTTTTCTGTTTGGACACAGCCAGATGTAGCTGGACATTCAACGCTTTCTAATCTACCATGCGCTCGATCTACCGAAGGAGAATTTTGGAGTCATTTAAATCTTGCGAACGAGTATCTGCTTTCTGGAAATCATATGTCAGCATCGCTAATTTTAAATACTCTGGACAAAGCATCGAGTGACTTTAATCAAGTTTTTGTTGATAGCAATAGGCTTTTATTTGATTTCGTCGAGAAGCGCACTGCTTTGAGCTGCTTTCGCCGTCTGCTAAACGCAATCGATGATAAAAGCCGTCAGGATTTGTCACTATTTTTCCTTTCCTATGCTGAAGAACAAGCGAGCAACTTCCAATTCTGTAAGCATTACAAGACATTAGCCGTTCATTGGAATTTAAATAAGACGATCCTGCAATTGTCTAAACCAGATTGCCATAACCTGCAACAATTCGTTCACCACTGTGTTATTCTCAAAGACATATTCGTATCACTAAATTGTACAAACAAAGCGCAGTCATTCGTATCTGCTCTTTCGAGCAAACTATCTACCCAGTATTTGCCGGATTTCTTATTGCACCTAGTAAAGTTCGAAGAATCAAGTTTGTACTGGGAGACGGGCGAGAAGGATGTCGCATTGCTATTAGGCAAGCGTTGTTTAACGGCACTTGAGTCTTTCGCTACTGACAATATCTCTGTCGATGCCTATCTTAACGTAGTCCGTCGTTATTCGCAGTGGCTAAATGAGAGCAAGTGTGAAAGTGCTGACTCAATACTTGAAGACTACCTGCTCCATGCCGAACGTAAGGCAGGCACGGAGAATTTAACAAACTCGAAGTTACATTATGCAATTGCTGAATTTTCCGATGCACAGTACACATGTCTTGAAAATTACACTAAGTCTCAAGAATTTCAAGCTTGGTGTTCCGTCACGAAGCAATCCAAAGAGAATGCAATTGAGCTGATACAGGCTGGAGAGAAATCAAGGTTTACAAGTAGCCTAAATAGGCAGTCAAGAATTGACGACGATCGCATCGCTGACATTCAACAACGCAAAGCCAGTTATCTTGTCTATACTGTCACAAACCTATCCAAATGCCTCATTGGCGGTGATACTTTCGACAAGTCTGTTTACAGGTTTGTTGACTTGTGGTTGAACAACACAGATGACTCAAAAGTGGCTGATAATGTCTACGCAACGCTTAAAAAAGTGAGACTTGACAAATTCATTCCGCTATTTCCACAACTATCCGCTCGTCTGTCAGATTCTTCTGAAAAAAGCAACTTTCAGACCACTTTGAAGATTTTTTTACTTCGCGTTAGTTGTCTACATCCGCACCATACACTATACAATCTATTTGCACTAGCGCATGCCAACCTAGATAGCTCACTCACTGCGAAGGCCATGCAGACACCCAGGACGTCACTTGCGTCTAGCAATCCTATAGTTGACAGAGGAAAGGCAGCGGAAAAAATTATTAAGCAAGTTTCCACATTCAATGAGTCCTTAAGCGTCATTGTTAAGCTAGTGCGTCGATTTTGCTACACCTACATTGAACTGGCAAATGTGCAGCTTCAAAATGATGGGAAGTCTAAGAGTGGCACTCTCACTTCCCTGAATACTAAGTACGATCTAACAGCTCTTCGAGATGTTTCTGTTTTACACATTCCAACAGTAACCTTAAATATCAACCCGCAAGGAAATTATCCAAACATTCTCTACGCTGTTCAATTTATTGACAAATACAGCACCGCCGGAGGAATCAATCTGCCGAAGATTATTAGCATCCAGTGCTCGGATGGAGTCGTCAGGCGCCAACTAATAAAAGGCAACGATGATATGCGCCAAGATGCTGTGATGCAGCAAGTTTTTACAGCGGTTAATCGCCTCCTTTGTGACAGCCCGGCAGCATCAAGACGTCAGCTGTACTTATCAACGTATAAAGTGGTTCCCATGAGCCAACGCAGTGGCATTGTTGAGTGGTGCGAAGGGACTATACCTATCGCAGCGTACCTTGCTCAAGGCTCAAAATCTGCTCACGTCAGGTATCGACCAACTGACCTGACGCCGAATGCGGCACGCACGGCTATGGAAACTAGTTCAAAGACGAGTGTTCAAAATCGGATCACGACCTTCAAAGACATTTGCAGCAAATTGCAACCCGTGTTTCGCTACTTTTTCTTTGAACGATTTGTTGAGCCGCGTGAATTTTACCTCAGACGACTGACTTATACTCGCAGTGTAGCTGCATGGAGTATGGTTGGCTACATTCTCGGACTCGGGGATAGACACCTGAATAATATACTCGTGCACAACGAGACTGCCAATCTGTTCCACATTGACCTGGGCATCGCATTCGACCAGGGAAGACTATTGCCAACTCCGGAGACTATCCCGTTCCGCTTGACTCGCGACATCATTGATGGTCTTGGTGTGTTAAGGGTTGAAGGCGACTTTCGTCGCGCCTGTGAAATTACTTTGGCTTTACTACGTTCATCCACTGATGTCATCCTCACAATCTGCTCCATCTTGCTTCACGACCCACTTTATCATTGGACGCTGAGTCCGGAGCGAGCGAACGCTCTGCAACTGAACATTTCCAAACCTCGACCGCGCTATGAGCACCTGGTTGGCCCAGGGGACACAGACATCAAAGACGCTAGCGTCCCACAGCGCTCCCTTTTGGCTGAGCGTGTAATGCTTCGGCTGCGGGAAAAGCTCACCGGCCGGGAGGACAACTTCTCGCTAAACGTAGAGGGCCAAGTGAGCTACCTGATTAAGCAGGCAACTGACCAGCGGAACTTGGCGCTTGTGTTTCACGGTTGGCAGCCCTATTTGTAATTAAGCAGTAGAACTAGCTGTACGCATCTTGGCTCATTGGCAGGTTTTTTACATGTTTTTGTGCAATTACATTTTAATCACTAACTGTTCTTTGTCATGTTTTTCTGTATGCTTTATTTTTCATTTTTCTTTTTCTGCCTGAGAAAACACTCAGATTTGTATTTGTTTCAAGCCCCTATTAAGTACAACTTTTATGAGATAAGGCTGTTCATAGGAATAAAGACAAAAATAAAGCTTGTAGTCAGAAAAACCTAGGTAAGAAAGAAAGACTTACAGTGGGTTTTTAGGAAAAGTTAAGCTTATTTCTGCGTTTAGGATTGGAATGTGCGCGATTCACATAGCGCGAACTGTACCCGTCTCTGCTCAATTCAATTAATATCATATATAAAAATCATAAAAATGTTTTATTTTACATTTTTGCGACTCTGTTAGCCTTTTAATTCTCCTAATTCTGCACTTAGTGATTTTGAAAGTAATTTCTGTGAACTTTTGGAATATCCCTGTTGGATTTGCAGCTGTTCTTATGCATTTCTAGTGCATCTACATGTTTTCGTTCACCTTTTTGAATGTTAGCAAGCATTGTGCTCTTTCTTGTATTTACTTTAATATATGTGGACAGTCAAGTTGCTGCCACCAGTCATTTAGGTCCAAGTGACCAGTTCAAGGACTCCAGTCTCTAAATGGCAATCCTTAGGACCCTGGACTCCCGTCTCTAAATGGCAATCCTTAGGACCCTGGACTCCCGTCTCTAAATTGCAATCCTTAGGACCCTGGACTCCAGTCTCTAAATAGCAATCCTTAGGACCCTGGACTCCAGTCTCTAAATTGCAATCCTTAGGACCCTGGACTCCAGTCTCTAAATAGCAATCCTTAGGACCCTGGACTCCAGTCTCTAAATAGCAATCCTTAGGACCCTGGACTCCAGTCTATAAATAGCAATCCTTAGGACCCTGGACTCCAGTCTATAAATAGCAATCCTTAGGACCCTGGACTCTAGTCTCTAAATAGCAATCCTTAGGACCCTGGACTCCAGTCTCTAAATAGCAATCCTTAGGACCCTGGACTCCAGTCTCTAAATAGCAATCCTTAGGACCCTGGACTCCAGTCTCTAAATAGCAATCCTTAGGACCCTGGACTCCAGTCTCTAAATAGCAATCCTTAGGACCCTGGACTCCAGTCTCTAAATGGCAATCCTTAGGACCCTGGACTCCAGTCTCTAAATAGCAATCCTTAGGACCCTGGACTCTAGTCTCTAAATAGCAATCCTTAGGACCCTGGACTCCAGTCTCTAAATAGCAATCCTTAGGACCCTGGACTCTAGTCTCTAAATAGCAATCCTTAGGACCCTGGACTCCAGTCTCTAAATAGCAATCCTTAGGACCCTGGACTCTAGTCTCTAAATAGCAATCCTTAGGACCCTGGACTCCAGTCTCTAAATAGCAATCCTTAGGACCCTGGACTCTAGTCTCTAAATAGCAATCCTTAGGACCCTGGACTCCAGTCTCTAAATAGCAATCCTTAGGACCCTGGACTCTAGTCCCTGAACAAAAATTCATGGGACTTTGTACTCCAGTCCCTAAATAGCAACCCCTAGGTGGAACCCTGGCTTTCAGTCCTTAAACTAATATTTTTAATCAAGCATCTTACGAGGGGTGTTTCAAAAGTAACGAGAATTTAGTCATAACTTTTTATTGGATAAATTTTTTAACTTGAAATTTTTACCTTGCAATTACGAGTACTTTCGTTTCTTTTGAAACACCCCTCGTAGATGTTAATTTTTATGCCGTTCTAAGAATCGGCAGAGCAATGAAGCCAACAAATTATAAGAGTCACTAATAATGCAAGTGACATTGTCATTAACGTTTTTTGTATTCCTATTCCAGCTGCCATTTTGCTTTGATTTTTGCTCTTCCCGCAAATTTTCTTCTTGCTAATTCTTTATCATTTAATTTACCTTATTTCAATCATAAATAAACAATGTCGGTGCTTGCTCTGCTCAATTCTAAGAGCCCAATATTCGTATTCTTGCTCGTATTTTTGTCGTCGTTTTTTCAATTATGTTTGTGCCAAATGAAAATATTTATTCTACTATTTTTTTGCTGTGAAACAACTGAATTCTCGGCTTGCTTATCATAATCGCAGTCAGCGTAGTTTTGTGTACGGGCGTAGGTAAATCACAGATAACTAAGCAGTTATTTAAGTATTTATTATTGGCAGTTACTTATTAACATAAATTAAGAACAGTATACAAGATATACAGTCGTATACTGTATATGACATCACATCTGGACAATACAATAACAATTGAAGCTTCTCACAGGTAGGAATATATATTTTTTATTGTACAATAATTTTTCATCTGCTGAGTCGGCCTCTGATTTGGTAGTTTTTCACATAATATTAGCTGCGTAAAAAATGCTACCTATCTGTTTACTCTTAAATCATTGATTGGAAGAGGTTGCACATAAAACTGTTAATGATTACCTGTTGGTCGGGAGGATTGTTGAGGGGACACTAGTGAACAAGGCCAGAATTAGTTTTTATCGAAACTCCGGGAATTTTCTGCATGTTGAAAATCCAGGGTTTGAGGAGCAGGGGATTAATTATCAATGAAAATAAGGATTTTATCCTGCTGTCTAGACTCTGCCAAGCCAAGCATCAGCGGTTACGGCTGCGCCGCTCGGCGATGATGGTTGCCGATGATGAGTTCGATATGGCCATCACCTCATCGCAAGTAATGGCATCGGTTGAACTGGACTTCGGGCTGTTGCTGGACACATCGATGGTCTCGGCGAGGCTGATAGCTGACATCTTGCTCGCCACCTCCTCAGAGGTGTTGGGTTTGGCTGCTGGGGGCACCCGGTACCATACTTGCTGGCGCATTGCCGGCAGGCTGCTATTTCGAACGGGCTGTGCCATTAGCGGCTGGTTTTCACCTGCCAGCGACTGCTGCATCAGAGAACGAGGCAGGTCGATTGTTTCAAACAGGTCAGTGGCAAGCACTGCGTGCTGGCTGACCATCGCTGAATCATTAGATGGCGGAACTGCCTTTCTTCCACTAAAACCACAGACGCCGCTTCCACCGGAATCCTTAAATCCACCACCGCCGAGGTCACTTCGGACACCACCTCTGCCGCCGCGGCGCAAACGCTGCTGGAACGATCGGGGCTGCCGGGAGGACTGCCAATTGACGGGTTGGCCGGTCCGCTCCAGCTTCTGCCTGGCCTCGAACAGCTCGCGCTCCGTTCGGCGCTCTCGGTGCTGCACAGTCTCAGCCAGCCGGCGCCCCTCTGACACGGCGAGACGCGCTTTGTGCACCTCCCGACGGGCCTCTTCTCGCAGCTGGTTGGTCTTGTTCGCTGCCTCCTCCAGGCGGTATTCTGCGTCCGCCAGCTTCTTTTCCTTCAACAACAGTGCCCTGCTCAGACTGGCAGTTCGTCGGGACAAACAGCCCAGCTCGTGGCGTTGAAGCTTGTCCGCAGTACGCAGATCGTCTCGCTCAGTGCGTAGTCGCTCGTAGTCATCCAGAAGGTGCCTAAATTTATCGCGAAATTCCATTGTAGAAAATTTTGTTTAAGATTAGTGACCGACGCAAATAATGCTGCTTAAAGACGGAACAGTATATCTCACAAGCTCACTTGAACAGCACCAGAACATCTTCTCCGGAAAACAGCATCGCTGCTTTGCATGCCAAATGTTTTCCCAGCCGCAAGCAATCTGGCAGCTCGAAACCCAGCTGTTGCAGCCGCTTGGACATGACGCCCACAAGGCACACAGCCAGGTGCTCGGGCGTTTCCGGGCAGGCCTGCAGCTCCTGCTCTCGAATAGACAAAAGAGTGGAGCAATACGAGTCGGCTGTTGCGTCGGAGTCCATTATATTGCCCTTTAAAATTAATGTTAATTTGTTCGATAAACTGGCGGTGAAACTCACTTCGTTTTTATTCGTTCAATCACCCTCGACCCTCGTAAAAGCGCTGATGTCTATGGAAAAATTACCGACATCATTCGGACATCGGATTACGAGTCGTAGAATTTTAAGACTTCTTTTAAAAGACATTTTTTATATTTGTACATATCTAAGTCGGGCTAGCTCCAGAGACTTAAGTGTAAGCTGCCGAGGGAGATGCAGATTGGTGCCTCCGAAGATCACGCAGGATGAAACCAGAGTTCAGTTCCATTTGCCAGTTTTTTACTTTAGCTACTTTACTTTTAGCTACTTTAGCTACTTTACTTTAGCTACGAACGAAAAAGTGACTTTTAGATTGCAACAATGAGAACGAAAAATATGTACTCGTAACAGTAGTCTTTGGGCAGACCTTATTGGACCAGCATGCATAGCGCATTGCAGAAATCTACATTTCGTGCAACCAGCCCACTTAACAAGCTTGGTCTAAAACAAGCAGCTCGTGCTTTCTTTTGTATCTTCTGCAAGTTGAGTTTATTACTTGGTTGCGACGGACAAAGCATTCTATGCAGAGAATTGTGCTATTTTAGAAGACAAGAACGGCATACTTGCTAAAATAACTTTTTTGCACTGGGCATTAATAAATTCTGCTTTTGCAAAATACGCTTGCAAACACCTAAAGCGGGCTTTCTTTGGAGTAGAGCATCGAATAGCCACCCAACTAGAAATAAAAAATGCACATTGCAAGTACCTTGTTAGATGCATGGCATGATATTCTGCACATTTGTTCAGTTGTTCGAGTTTGTAAATAGGTCATTTCTATTTTGCACGGGTAAAATAAGCATTTTTAAACCAAAAATATCTTGAAAATCGTGATGTTAATTGTTCCTACTAATTGGAGCTATCCAAGCTAATGGAGAGTTATTTAATCGCTTTGTACCGAGCTCGATGCCCGCTTGCCAACCGGCAGTTCCAATTACCTAATTCCACGTTGCCACAGCTCACTCGCAACATGCCTTCCCGAACAAAGGGATTCTCGCCCTTCAACTGGCTGCGACTCGGCCGCTCGCGCCACCTGCTGGACTCCGGCCACATCATCAGCAGAGACCAGAGTTGCCAAACCGATGATGCTACGCTTAGCGATTACTCCGGCAACGGATCTACAAGGCCTAGCCTATGCAGCAGTGACACACAGTTGAGCGCGAGCCTGAACCCAATGCCGCCATCGGCTGGCGGTGCTGAGGCCCAGCAGCTGCAGAGCAACAGCGAATATCACATCGTTAGCATTAAATATGCGCTACTGATGGAGCAGAGCAGAACTTACGAAGCCATGAAGAAGAAAACAGATCCGAAAAAGAAGAGGCTGCATAATAGACGGTCGTCGGATTGCAATTATTCGGACGTGGATCTGTCGAGCGTCTGCAGGCGCAGTGGGACCTTGGCCTGGATCTGGGATGCCGGAGAGAGCGACTTCGTGGACTACAGACTGGAGCGCCGGCGGCGGAAGCGGCGGAATAGAGAAATCGGGTGGTAGTGGTCACGAAAAGGAATAATTAACTTTCTGTATTGCTACTCGTAGTTAATCTATACTGCGCCATCAATGCTTTGGACAGCTTCTATACCTATCTTAAACGCTAGCTACAGTTGTGTCAATTAAGTACTTCGCCTCTAATAAGCGATGAATACCCAGTTTTGGTTGGATTGTATGTTGCTCAACAATTAATGTTGCCCAGTTGTAAAAAGGGTGTTACCAGTGTTAGCAGCTGGGGTAGAAGTTTGGGTATGTGAGGCGGCTCCAGTCCATGGACCAAATTAAACGGCTATAGCATGCACAGAATCACGAATATGCAGATTATATTACTCACGAACGAATTACAATCGAGTCTGTAATCTAAATTTCTCGTTTTTAGTCTTATCTATTATTAATTAGACATTCATTGTACTCATCATACACATATAAATATACACATCATTACTTTTATTATTTCTACTAAGTTAGTAGCGTAATTGGAATTCACTATCTCAATTTTATTAATAAAGAATCCTAATGATTGCGCAAATAATTGCAACAATTTCAATAATGCTCGCAATGGTATTGAGCTGCAAAATAGCACCAGGTATATAACAAATCTGCAGAACTAGGGCTTATTTCGTTGCTTCTTGAGATCTTTAACAAAAACTGAATTTCGAGAATTTATTGTTTTATTTTTGCAACGGAGAACATTGCATAAGGGCTAGGGGCTCTGGTCATAGTCGATAACTCATATCGAGATGATACTGAGTCAAAGGATGGTAAATGTAAGTAGCCAGTATAATAGCAAGGGCCTATACAGCTTTATTATTTATTAGATCAGATATAATTGTATCTATTGTTTTTAGCTGACTCCATCAATTATTATACACAACTACAAGTCATAAGACCTGCTCATTTGTAATAATCTGGAATCGGCTTCAAGAATCTTTGACTTACGAGCATAAGGTAAGGTAAAATAATATAACGAACGGAAGTAGAACATTGCCATTATTAAGACAGGCGGCCATAGCCTATAGGCCTAGCCAGTACCACACAGCAAGCTACATGCCTGTCTATGATAGTTTGCTAACTATTATAATTCACTTAGTATAAAGGTTGAAGACGCTCTCTACAATTATTGAAGCTGAGCCTAATTTCATGCATTTTAGTGCTGTAATAAATTATGGATTCTGGGTGCTGTTTAATATGCCTAGGCCTATATTTAGGCTTAGGCTTTAGCTATGTGACCATGTCAGTGGAACCACTGTCAGTGACTTGTGCCTTGTGGTACCGAGTTTGTAGCCATATTTGATTTAATATAGACCTAGCTAGTTAAATTACTTTTTAAGCAATTTAATTAATTATAGGGCCTAATTTTAATTCTAATTCAATTCAAAAGTGAGCAGAATTCACTGTGGAATTGAATTGAACAGTTGAATAGTCAACTGTTTGACTCATACTAGGCCTATACTCTACTAGCTGTCTGCATGCAAACCCGAAAGAATTGTCAGCTAGAGTTAGACTGAGCTATATGAAGAGGCAATATATTGATTATAGACTGTCCTAGCCTTCAATTCTAGTGATACTGATAATACTTTTGCTAGGCCTATATGTGGTTTAGTTTTATTTGGCTGAAAACCTTCCTTAAAGAGCTTGTCAAACATTAATTAGCTAGGCCTATAAGTTAGTTATTCAAATAACTAAAAGAATATTTTTAAGCTAGGGTAGCTACCTATAAAATGTTGGTCAAATGGTTATTTAGCATTAGCTAGTTAGCTATATTTAGCTATAAGACAAAGAGTGGTGACTTTGCTTTGCCTAGCTATTGTTCAACTTTTGTGCCCAGCTAGCTACAGTCATAGGCCTAGGCATGTGTAATACTTGGGCTGACACCCATATTGGCATAGCAGTACTATTATTAAAAGGTTAATCATAATAAAACTTAATGCTATACTCTTATACCAAAACTTTAATGCTCACATTTCGTGTCCTTAGTGTGGTAGTTTTTTTAATCTAGCTAGGCCTAGTAAGGTAACTAAATACTATTAAAATTTTGGCAATCTTCAAGAATTATATGCTAAACCCAAGTTCAAATGAAATTGTAGATAAGCTTTCAATAGATAAGCTGGACTAGTTGTGCCAGACTGATCTTTAAGTCCTTGTGGATCAACACCTACAACTGAAAGTCTTTGTAGTCCCTAGCAAAGCTACCAAAATACTGCTCATTTGTTTGACATTGAATGTGCATCGCATTGTCACCTACTGGACAATGGCTGCAGGTGTGTTGGTTTTGAATTAAGCAATATGTCACTAGCCAACTGATTAATGCAGTTGAATATTTTCAGATTTTTAGAAATAGACATTCACTTTTTTTCTTGATTGCCCCAGCAGATGGAGATTGTTTCCTTGGATCCCATGTCATGACACACTTTTGCACAGATCTTAGCAAATGATTCTTGAAGCCAAAGTTTTGAATGTCTAGTTAATAATCTATGAGTATAATTGTAGCCAGATTCAAAATACTAGGGCTCTATAGCCTATTGCACTGTATGTGTGTCCTAAGCAACTAATAACTATTAGGCCTAACTATTATAGTGTCAAGTTAGCTATTATTTTTCATTAGGCCTATTTAAATGTGTTTTACTTTTAACTCTTAGTAGTAGCTAGATGTTTATGTATCTATATTTTGTTTTTTTATTATAAATTAGTGTTATATAATCACCATGCAAGCAGTAATCAACAAGCAAGACTGAATTGTGCATTTGCATGTGAAGGTGACCTTACTATTGTCTGCTACAGTGGACTTAAAAGTGGTCATGTCTATTTTCAAGAAAATTTAGTTGTGAGGCTGTTAAAAGCTTATCTTCACCATAGATAATTGTCATGCCTCTGTGTCTTATGGATTTTTTGTGGGCCTTTCAGCAGGCCTATGCCCTAGGGTATATGCCCTTTACACTTACTGTAAACAAGCCATTCACCAACTGTAGTTGAAATCTTGAAAGTTTTTTAACATGAATTTCAAAATCTGCTTGCTGCTGGTTGGTTAGCCTGCCAACTCATCCATTTCATGGGGCTGCATGCCTAGAAATCAGTACCCAAGCCTTGCTTGGTAGATAATCACATGGTCTTAAATTTACACCACATTACTGTCCAATAGAGATAAAGTTGTTACTGCACAGACTGAATGTACAGAAAGCTGCAGGAAACTGTTCATTGATGTTTATTGACTTGCCTGGCTCAGTGGCTGTACTTCTGCTGCATGATGCTCTTCGAAATGTCGGAAATGCTAGGCAGATAAATTTTTATGCATAAAGTTTGGTCTCTGTCCAGAATTTTGTTCTATAAGTCAGCAAAAACATAATGGCATCAGCAACTGGCGCCCCTTTCCCTACGTTTTGCCCGCCTCAGCGCCACATCCTGCTGCCATGGGCAACAGCAACAATGCCTGCAGGCGCTGCCTTCGCGGGGAGGATGAATGCGCCGGCAACGATGGCGCCTTCGACTTCGGCTCCCGGCTGGTTGTCGCCGTTGACGACGTCTCGGAGGTGGCCGCGACGCCTGGCTCGGAGGCGCCCGGCAACTCAGCCGGCGGCGGCACCTCGACGGAGTCGGAGTCCCTGGTGCCCTGCGGAGGCACCACACGCCTGCTGGCGCACGCCTCCTTCCCCTTCACTGCGGATGAGGCCAGTCTTGCCTGGCTGCGCTCCAACAAGGTGGTGTTCGTCATGCGGGGACTGCCCGGCTCTGGCAAGTCCACATTGACCCGCCTGCTGCACCAGCTCTACCCCAGCAGCGTCATCTGCTCCGCCGACTCCTTCTTCACCGACCCGGTTAGCGGGGCCTACAACTTCGACGCGGCCAGGCTAAAGGACGCGCACCAGGCCTGCAACAACCGGGCATTCGAGGCCATGAGCGCCGGCCAGTCGCCTGTCATTGTGGACAACACCAACGTGCGCCGCTGGGAGTTCCAGTTCTACATAGACCTGGCTGTGCGCTTTGGCTACGTACAGTTCACTGTTTTGCCCAAGACTCCCTGGCGGTTCGACGCTCAGGAGCTGGCGAGGCACACGGTAAGGGGGTGCGCTCCAGATTCACCACCTGCCATGCATTCTGCACCCCATTCTTCCACCTGATATACATTCTGCACCCCATTCTTCCACCTGATATTCTGCACCCCATTCTTCCACCTGCCATATATTCTGTAATCCGACTGTTCTATCTGGTATATTCTGCGATTCCACAGTTCTATCTGGTATATTCTGCAATCCAACAGTTCTATCTGGTATATTCTGCGATCCCACAGTTCTGTCTAGTATATTCTGCGATCCCACAGTTCTATCTGGTATATTCTGCGATCCCACAGTTCTATCTGGTATATTCTGCGGTCCCACTGTTCTATCTGGTATATTCTGCGGTCCCACTGTTCTGTCTAGTATATTCTGCAATATTACAGTTCTATCTGGTATATTCTGCGGTCCCACTGTTCGATCTTGTATATTCTGCGGTCCCACTGTTCTGTCTGGTATATTCTGCAATATTACAGTTCTGTCTGGTATATTCTGCGATCCCACAGTTCTGTCTGGTATATTCTGCGATCCCACAGTTCTATCTGGTATATTCTGCGGTCCCACTGTTCTGTCTAGTATATTCTGCAATATTACAGTTCTGTCTGGTATATTCTGCGATCCCACAGTTCTCTGTTATATTGTGTTAAATCATGCAATTCTGTGCAGAAGCACTCGGTGCCCCTGGAGGTGATCGAGCAGCGGCTTTCTAGCTGGGAGGCCGCGCACCCGATCTACTACGCCTGGTTCCTGCAGTCCGCCGACGCAGCTCGCCTGTTCCGACTGGCTCGCGACTTCCTCGCCTGCCTGGGCTCCGCGTCCGGCGCCCCTGGGCCGCTGCCGCCGCTACCTACCGAGGCCACTGCAGCTGCAGGCGCTGCCTGTGCTGAAGATTCAGCATCGCCGAATGCGATTCGGCATAGCCGGAGGAAGCTGAAGTCCAAGTCCAAGTCGCACAGGCGCCACCAGGCAGCGTCGCCAACGGAAGCGGCGGCTGCCTCGCTGCCGCTGCTGCACGCCACCGCCAGGTTCTGCGGCCGGCGGGGCGCCAGCCAGCAGGAGCTGGTGTCCCAGATTGACTATCACAACAGGCCGGATGTGCAGGCCGCGCTCGGCCGCGTCTTTCCCGCGACCGTGACCGCCATCTTTGCCACGCCGCGCTCCGTTGGATTCAAGGTTCGTCGCTTGGCTTTCACTGTTTTCGCTACATATCGGCTGGCATATGTATGTCAATTTTGATTCCTCCCAACCACTGCAGATGGACCTCACTGCGGACCAGCTTTCACTGTGGGACAACGATGCCTCGGAGAAGGACCTCCGGGGCGCCTCTGCCGCCGCTGCCTCCCGCCTGCCTCGCGGCTCGCGCGCCCACGTAACACTGGCCACGGCAGCGGGAGTGCCAGCCGTGCAGGCCGGCCTGGACCTGCTGTCGATACTGATGGAGGCCTGCGAGCGGCCTGAGCCCGGACCTGACGAGCTCGTGCTCATGACCGAATGGGGCTTCGCCCGTGGCTGCGGCCCGGAGGCCTGTCTGCTCACATTGGATGATCCGATTGCTCTGGACACCATGTTCGCGTCCTCCTACTGACAGTAGTGCGACTGGCAGACAGGCGACTTTTTCATTTATTCGTAAACCAGCAAGGCCGCGAGTCAGTCGACCAACCTCAACTGCGCATGGAAACGCTGGCCTTGGATTGCCACCGCAGACAGTGGAATCAGTCTGCAGCCAGTCAGAGTGGACTTGGGTTGCTAGTCTACATCCAGCTTGAATTCGGCAGTGAACTCTACTGTTTTCTAAGGACACTATTCTTAATGCTTAGCTTCTCGAACTGGTTTTTATACACAATGTTTTCGATTTAGATGATTGCATTGTGCATCGCCTTGTTTTTTATTCTGGAAATATATACTTCTGATCTTTTTACAAAAAATAATTTGTTTTAGATTGCTCTCTCTGAAAGTCACGCCTAAGCGGACTTGTTTATTGGTTTACTAACTCAATTGACTTCATCTGCTAAAAATGGGATAAAACTGTGAAATCTTAGGCCTTGAAGTTCAGGCAGAAGCATAACTCGTATTGTGAGGCTCGGTGCTCTTATAGTTCTGAATGCCACGGCTATCAGATGACCATGTCTGAGCAGTCTTGCCACCCTTGTTGGCCTCAACAGTTCAGGCAATATGTACTTTTTCTGTTTCACTCTGGCAAGCAAGCCCCTCTTCATTATTCTTTGAGACCATGGGACTCTGAATTCCACTAATTCCCTCCTTGGTTTAGTGGCCTTGCCATTCCTGACCTCGGCGGCAGCCCATTGTGGGCCGTTCCTCGCCTCCTCTTCGGCAGGCCTCGTTAGCACAGCCGGCGCCCCGGAGCCTAAGACTGTATGTGGGATCGGCTTGCATTCCAGCTCAAATCTGAGCAGATTCTGTGCTGCCTCTGCTGTACCGGTGGCTACTATATATAGCAGGAGCGCATTGGGCACTGGAATGGCTGGGTTCCGGCTGCCCAGCCTTCAAATGATGCCCACTAATCCGGTTTCAAATCTAAATTGCAGGCGCTTCTTTCACTGCGGATGCGCCAGAAATATTTGCGTTCTTGGTGGCAGAGCTGCAGTGCAATCTGGATATTGGGCAGTTGAGTAACCCTGGAGCAGGCTTTCTGCCGCGAGTCTCCAGGCCAGGAAGGCAGCCCAGTAGCTGAGCAAAAGCGCCTCTCGCATTCAGTTTGATGGACAGGTCGCGAAATGAGCTGCTGCGGGCATCTCCGGCTGAATAATGCTGAACAACTACAGTTGGTGCATCGCAACAAAGTAGCGACAGGCGAGGCTCTGTGGACAAGAATAGGAAAAACACTCGCGCTGAACTACTCGCGAGAAGAACCATTAAAGTACAGCCTGAGCAGACTGCTCTCGCATCTCCTTTCATTCGATTTCTTTTGCCCTGAGATGGCGAGACTGACGACTAACAGCGGCTGTCGAGGTGGCCAGTTGGAAGATTGCTTCCTCACGCTTGAGGGCCCACAAAGACAGGCAATCTTTGTTCGGGCGTCGCGTCTCCTGTCAAGTAATTTAAATCATGGTCAAAGCTCGAATTTAGAGCTAGTCTCGAAATTTTCAGACCGCCCAAAAGGTCCTTTGATGTAGCGGACGTGCCTTGCAACTGTAAGGGTCAGGGTCTCTCGCATTCTACTATTGATTTTGGCTTGTAAGACGTCTGCTAGATTTCCAAGCCAGACTGATGCGCGTTGATAATGCATACAGAATGTATTGGGCCTGGCCGGGAGTCAATATTCAAAAAGGCACGCGTTGTAAAATTATTTTTATGAACGATTTATCACTAATTTATCTGTTATTTAATATAACAATAAAATAATTTACCATCTGCCTGAAAGTGTCATGCTGCAGCTTCATTGAATCCATTGTGTAATACTTTTGTATCTGAATTTCGGAGCGCACTTTCTGAGCAGCTCAGATGGGCTTGCGTTCGCTAGTACCTGTTTGCTGAGCGACTCTACATCAAGCAGCTCAGGTGGGCTTGCGTTCGCTAGTACCTGTTTGCTGAGCGACTCTACATCAAGCAGCTCAGATGGGCTTGCGTTCGCTAGTACCTGTTTGCTGAGCGACTCTACATCAAGCAGCTCAGATGGGCTTGCGTTCGCTAGTACCTGTTTGCTGAGCGACTCTACATCAAGCAGCTCAGGTGGGCTTGCGTTCGCTAGTACCTGTTTGCTGAGCGACTCTACATCAAGCAGCTCAGATGGGCTTGCGTTCGCTAGTACCTGTTTGCTGAGCGACTCTACATCAAGCAGCTCAGATGGGCTTGCGTTCGCTAGTACCTGTTTGCTGAGCGACTCTACATCAAGCAGCTCAGGTGGGCTTGCGTTCGCTAGTACCTGTTTGCTGAGCGACTCTACATCAAGCAGCTCAGATGGGCCTGCGTTCGCTAGTACCTGTTTGCTGAGCGACTCTACATCAAGCAGCTCAGATGGGCCTGCGTTCGCTAGTACCTGTTTGCTGAGCGACTCTACATCAAGCAGCTCAGATGGGCCTGCGTTCGCTAGTACCTGTTTGCTGAGCGACTCTACATCAAGCAGCTCAGGTGGGCTTGCGTTCGCTAGTACCTGTTTGCTGAGCGACTCTACATCAAGCAGCTCAGATGGGCTTGCGTTCGCTAGTACCTGTTTGCTTGCACATCAGCTGGCCAGCCAAGGTCTTGGCAACTTCAAATGTTTAAGTATCGACAGCCGCGATGTCGGCCTCAGCGCTGTGGCCTCAGCGCAGATTGACAACGCGGGCTGGTTATCAGATTAGCCTAGGCCTGCCAGCTGCGGGGGTTGCTGAACGCGCAGCCCAGCTTTGTCCGTCGCTCTAGGGAATTTTGGGATTTCACAAGTTGCACTCTCGCCACCGAACGTCATAAAAGTCTGCAGGTACGGATGGTAAACGACCTGCGCTAACACCTGCAGGAAGCCACCCCCAAAAACTGATGTGAAAAACAGCCTGGTGCTGTTGATCAAGATGAAGACAAGTCAGATACCGCGGCGACCATCCCAGCCGTTCTGGGGGCGGATCTATAGCAGCGGCCCTCACTGGCAAACATTGTCTGGGACTGAACACACCCTGCCAAAGTACACACAGGGAATCACCTGAGCCCGACATCGTGCTGTAGACACCAGCTTAACCTAGATGAACTTGGTGAAGTTCTGATCAACCTAATGTCTGAGATAGAATGCGTACAACTCAAGCCTGCTCAAACCCGACATCGTGCTTTAGACACCAGCCTAACCTAGATGAACTTGGTGAAGTTCTGACCAACCTGATGTCTCAGATAGAATGCGTACAACTCAAGCCTGCTCAAACCCGAGCTGAATTCCTCAGCTCAGATAACGATCGCCAGACTGCTCATGCACTCCGCTCCCCGCCGTGTGTTTTTAATCCGCGCTTCCATTCAGCCGGCACACTAGCACATACTGGAGTATAAACAGTCGATTAAGAGCGAGTGGCACTATGCGGGCTGCTTCCAGGGGGAACAGGCGAAGGGCACAGCGAATGGTCCATGACCGCGCGGAGACTTTGCGGATTTGGCAGGATTGGCTCAGCTGAATGCGCCTGATTTACGAAGGGCCTTCTGTGCGGCTGGGGCATTGTTGCTTGCAGTTTTCGGCTGCTGCCTGTTGTGCGACAGCCGGCACAGCGGCTGCAATTTCTTTTAATCTTTCCGATTCGTACTCTCGTATGTACTCGTAAAACTGATACTTTGGCAACTCTGCTGAGACTTTCTGGGTGCTAAGGCTACGAAATTCGAATTCACAAATTCCAAATAATTCTCCTGCACTTTTACCTGCGGCTCGAATTTTGAGTCCATTGAAAATAAAGCCAGTCCGAGCTCTTGTCTTGGCCTTTTTACCTGGCTGAATAGTGCTAGACAGATTCGGGGAAATCGAGGCTCCACGCGAGCAGAGCAGCTCGGCGGGGCTCCGCTTCAAAAGCGCCGCGAAAAAAATTAAAGAAATTCCATCCAGTACTTTGTTCAATATATTTTGCTTGCATAGTTGCTACTCGTTGGCCCTTCAAATGCCTCGAATTAATATACTTTATATGTGCATAAAGTAATTTTTCTCAATCGGAATTAGCGGCTTCTTTGTGAGTCTCATTGCTCGCGACTAAATGCTTCCCGCGCCCCGGGGACCCAAGGGTTGACAGCTCCACGAGAACTGACTGCCCGCAGAGCTTTCCCAGCACCTGAGCACGGATTATGCTGCTCAATCGCCTTCAAAAGACTCCCAAAACTGGTCTAAATTCGCCCTAATCTGACAAGACTCAAGGCTGAAAAATGAAGATAGCATTCTGCAGCTTTTATTGGTCAAATTAAGGTGATTATTGAGCTCCGGCAGTTGCCCCTGTTCTGACAGCCGCATTCACTCACAGTGCCTGCCATACAGCTACAGGTTCCAGCTCACAGCGATGCCGCATTCAATAACAGCTTAGCTAGCTCGGGCCTTCAGGAATTTAGTCATGTGATCTAAAATGCTTATGCACTGTAGCTGTCTTGAATCCATTGCACTGACTTTTGACCCAGTGAAGTAAAGACCGAACTCGAGCTCCGACTTTGCTGGCGGCTGAACTCGCCGAGTCACCGGCTATCGGCAGCATCAAAGGAAGGCTGGCCTTCATGGCCCGTGTATTTTCTCAATCCGAAATGGGCTGGTATATTTTACATAAAGAATGGCGCAGAAATGGAAGATGACACCATGGCCAGTGCCAGACTCAGAACCCCTGGCCCCTCAAAGCAGACGTTGGGTAGTGAGCAGCACAACAGCAAACAGAGGACAAGGCCACGTGAAAAATAGATTCGCACGCAAATATAAACTACAAAGTATATGCAATACAAACTGCTGGGCAAGCATTTCAGGGACCACTCGCCGCTGCTCACATCAAAGCTGAAAATGCACTTTATGAGTGTTCGGCCCCGGACTGGTCTCTGAGTGGACTGGGGAGAGTCAGGACTGTGGACTGGGGAGAATCAGGACAGTGGACTGGGGAGAGTCAGGAGTGTAGACTGGGGAGAATCAGGAGTGTAGACTGGGGAGAATCAGGAGTGTAGACTGGGGAGAATCAGGACAGTGGACTGGGGAGAGTCAGGACAGTGGACTGGGAGAGTCAGGACAGTGGTCTGGGAGAGTCAGGACTGTGGACTGGGAGAGTCAGGACAGTGGTCTGGGAGAGTCAGGACTGTGGACTGGGAGAGTCAGGACAGTGGTCTGGGAGAGTCAGGACTGTGGTCTGGGAGAGTCAGGAGTGTGGTCTGGGAGAGTCAGGACTGTGGACTGGGAGAGTCAGGACTGTGGACTGGAGAGAATCAGGACAGTGGTCTGGGAGAGTCAGGACTGTGGTCTGGGAGAGTCAGGACTGTGGTCTGGGAGAGTCAGGACTGTGGTCTGGGAGAATCAGGACAGTGGTCTGGGAGAGTCAGGACTGTGGACTGGGAGAGTCAGGACAGTGGTCTGGGAGAGTCAGGACAGTGGTCTGGGAGAATCAGGACAGTGGTTTGGGAGAGTCAGGACTGTGGTCTGGGAGAGTCAGGACAGTGGTCTGGGAGAGTCAGGACAGTGGTCTGGGAGAGTCAGGACAGTGGTCTGGGAGAATCAGGACAGTGGTCTGGGAGAGTCAGGACTGTGGACTGGGAGAGTCAGGACTGTGGACTGGGGAGAGTCAGGACAGTGGTCTGGGAGAGTCAGGACAGTGGTCTGGGAGAGTCAGGACTGTGGACTGGGAGAATCAGGACAGTGGACTGGGAGATCCCGGACAGTGTTGATTGAATCATCTCTTCATACCTAAGCCTTGCGTTGTGCAAAATTATTAAACCATTCAGATCTGCAGGGAAACGCAAGTCGGAAGCGGCAGTTAAGACATTGGAGTGCACAGTGCAGCCAGGGGTCGGCAATCTCCCATCACTCGAGCCTTTGCTCTGTCGTTGGCGTACCCTGCCTGCTGTCAAACGAGCCGGAGATTCGTTCTTATCCCATTAGGATTAGAAAATCCTAACCTCCATTTCATCCCATTGAGGCTTCAAAATTCGGTAATCCCGCTTCATGCTAAATCCTGATCTCATCTGATAACACTTGAAATCCCTTGGAGAGACATTGTCCCGCTAATTTTCAGGTGACATGCTTTGCCTATAAGTTCCTTATGCTCAAGCTGCACTTGTGTGCTCAGTAATAAACGCCGCTAAAGTGTGCAATTTCCCAAATCAGCTGTCCCAGAGACTGAATCGATCCTCATCAGCTCGACATCCCGCGCTTTCGGTTCACCGCGGCTTCAAAGACCAGCAGCGGCTGAGCCATCGAGCGGACAAAGCGAGTTAAGCGAAAAGCAATTAGAGCCGGGACTCTGTGCTGCTGTGGGACTGGCTGGCGATGCCTAGCCGCATATAAACAGATGCGGAGCGCCGATTGAGAGTCGCAGACTCCGCTGGGCTGAAGCGGGGCTGAGGTTGGAACTGGGGATCAGGAGGACCGGCCAGAGGGAGATTCCCACCTAGCATGTCAGCAGGCTATGATCCAATGCCACAGTTTCATAAATTCGAACCTGCCGTCCAATGCGGACACGTACTGTACTGAAGGCAGTAATACACGCGCACTGAAAGCCACATGCTGCAACGAGCTGACCAGTTTGATAGCAGATCGTATTGCAGAATATTTTGAGGCTGCAATGTTTCACACACACGGGCATTCTCACAGCGTTGTTTCAATTTCATAGTTTAAATAAATCTTCATTTGCTGCCGCAACAACAGAATTTGCTGTTGTTGTTGCTGCTGCTGTTGCTCCTGCTGTTGCTGCTGCTGTTGCTGCTGCTGTTGCTGCTGCTGTTGCTGCTGCTGTTGCTGCTGCTGTTGCTGCTGCTGTTGCTGCTGCTGTTGTTGATGCTGCTGCTGTTGCTGTTGTTGCTCTTGTCGTGGTTGTTGTTGCTGCTGCTGCTGCTGTTGTGGCTGCTTTTGTTCTTTCTTCTGCTGCTGCTCTTGTTGTATTTGTTGCCCCTGCTGTTGTTGTTGCTGCTGCTGCTGCTGTTGTTGCTGCTGCTGCTGCTGTTGTTGTTCGTGTTGGTGCTGGTGCTGCTGTTCTTGTTCTCGAATGTCTTGCTGCTGTTGTGGCTGCTGTGTCTGATGTTTGTGCTGCTGAAGATGAAGGCTTCCATTCTGTTGCAGCAGCAGCGGTGGCGACTCAGTTCGCTCCTGCTGTTCCAGACGCAGCCGCCGCCTCTGCATCAGCCGAAGTGGCGGAGTGGCGACAGTACGAAGCGGCTCTGCAGTGCCTATTTGTGGTGACCCCTCCACAATGCGTGTTGAGAGCGGTGTTGGAAGCTGCTGCTGCTGCCCGCTGGTCTGGTTCACAACATTATAGAGAAAAGCAGCTGACAGCACGGCGATCTCCGCGAGCTCGAATATGGTGATGACACTGATGCCAACCCACAGGCCCAGGATGCCGCCGATGTCTGAGAAGAGCTTCTCGAGCTCGTAGCTGCGCTCCTCGATCAGCATGCGCACCGTGAGCGTCTTCGGGTAGACCCGCACCTGCACCAGCGTGTTGCTGACGAACCGCTGAAGGTCCGTGCAGTCTGTGTCCTCCAGAGCTGCGGGGTCGTAGTTGGGGTGGGTGTCCTCCCGGCAGCTCGACACGTTCCGGTTGGATATGCCCAGAGACGTGACCAGCGCCGCGGGTGGCGTCAGGTTGCCCACCACGGCGATGTAGTCGGATAGTATGCTGCCCAGCTTCTTTATGCGGATGAGGCTGCCGCGGCTGGCAAAGGAGCGGTCCGGCCACTCGGCCAGCGCGATCGCGGACGAGTATTCGCTGTACTGGCACTCGTTCAGGCAACGGGAAGGGCTCTGCTTCTGCGAGAAGTTGTAGGCGCACTCGGCTCTCGCGAGCCGTTCACCAATTTCCGGAAACTTCTCGATTGTCTTGGCACCAATTACCTTGACGATGAGGGCCGCGTACTTCCTCTTGCGCTCCTCGGAGAATATGCGCCACATGCTGAGCACCAGGTTGGAGATGCTGGTGAATTGAGTCTTGTTGAAGCGACGCATGTCGAGGATGTCGTGGCAGTAGTCAGCCTTCAGCAGACGAGTCTCCTCTGCGGGCAGGAGACCCTCGATGGTGCACCGGCATGTCCTGAGCAAGTTCAGAGCGTCCTCGTTCTCGACGCAGCTGTACAGGCGGTCCTCGTACTCCTGGTGCAGGCGCAGGAACGGGTTCCAGAAGCGGCGCACGCCAGCCGGTGCGCAGGGCCGCGTATTCGTGTTAGCCAGGCGGATTTTTGCCTGCGACAGGGCGAAGTCAGTGCGCATGCCCACTGGGGCGGTGATGCCAAACTCGTGCGGGTCTGGTCGGGTGCCGCGCTGATGAACAGTCACCTGGAAGCCCTTGCTCTCCAAGCCAGTCGCCGTCTTCATGATGCGGTCCTCCTCGAAGTTTGCGTCCACCGAGGGTGGGTAGAGGACAAGGATGAGGCCCATCTCCGCGCCCGCCTTCTCCAGCTGCCGCGATGCTGGCTGGAATGTGTAGCAGTTACCGTACTCTCTATCGTAGTACAGAGTAAATTCACCGTGGCTGCATGGCTTCTGGTCGAACTCGCAGTATAACACAAAGTCCTGGGCGCGGGCGCTGACCTCGGACATGTTGAACATGTGACCGGAGGCTGTGTAAATGGCCTTGAGGAACTTCTTGCTCTCCCAGCCAAACTGGTAGCCCAGCATTGTCTGCACCACCTGCGAGTAGCGGCTGAAGGCCCGGTCCTTTGTGCGTCTGTCGTAATAGGACACGTTGTAAAGAAAGAACTTCTTCAGCATTGTGTCGCAGATCGTGACGTCCGGGAACTCGAAGCCGTTGACCTCCTGGCGCACTGTGGAGCTGACAGGATAGCTAAAGTACAGTTTAATCAGCGTTGCCGTGTGCATGGTGACGCCGCAGACGGCGCTGACGAAAATCACGAACCAGACAACGCGCACAGTCCAGTTGGAGTCCTGCTGCACCAGCTTGTTAACGCCGTGGGCAGTAGAGCTGCCAAGCAGCTGGCGCAGCCGGCCCAGCAGAACCTTGCGGCGGCCAGGCTTAGTCGTGTCCGGCATTTCCCGCGGCGCCGCCTACCGCCAGTTTGTTTTTGCAGTTTTCAGCCGGCTTCTCTATGGCCCCGGGCGCTTCACCGCGCTTTCTGCAGGGAAGACGCACAGTTACTTCGTACTATTCTTTCGATTCGCTGCAAAACAGCGGGCCAATCAGAGAGGGCCGCTCTGAGCCTTACTGAAGCAGGGGACTGCTGCGAGGTCTTTCCAACAGAGCAGTGCGAGTATGGCTTCCGCAGCGCGTCAGCACTGGATTCTAGCAGCGCAACTGTAAGCCAACTGCGCTGGGAAACGCTCTGAGGGTGTGAGGCGACTCATGCGTTTTTGAACGGCTGAGCATGTAATTAACACCTGCCTCCAACTTGCCTGCCCTCCCCTGCTGAGCTGGCTGGTCTCAGAGTTTAGGGGTCTCAGATGAATCGATTTCGGCTTGACCTCCGCGGTGACTGGGAGGGCAACGGCTGGCTGCCGCCGGGGCTCAATTGAAGTCAGTGCAAACAATCGTTGGTCTTGAGGAGCGGCGCAATGGGCTGGGAGTTGGAAGCGGGCCAGACAGCGAGCAGTCCTGGCCTGGCCCCCATTCTCCTCATGGACGAGCTGTTTAGTTTAGCTCCATGCTGGGAGCTCAAGCCCCGCAATGGTAGGCGCTGCCGTCTGCCTGCGATGGGGCAGGGAGGCGAAACCGGAGACCGCACTCGGCTGCTGGACAAGAGGAATGCATTCCCGGCCAGTTGTTGGGTCTCCAAGCCACCCCGAGTACAGCTGAAGAGATTCATTTTAGTCAGCCCCGCGGCTGCAGTGGGAGAAAGTGTTTTCTATGAAAACTTTTCGGGCCCAGAAATACTTACCGGCCAGCCACTGGCCTCGGTCTTGGCTTGCTTGTGAGAGCTGAGTGCCCGGACTCTCCAGGGTGCGGCATCGGATTCTCCCGGGACCTGTTAAAATGCCTCCCCATCGATTTGAGACAGCCAAGTGCATCGCGCTGCATCCGCCTCCGCTTTGGCCTGCTCAAACCTCCAGCGGAGATAAGGATGAGCAAATTATGAACAGGACGTGAGCGCGGCCACCACAGCAACCTATTTGTTGACTCTCAACTACTATTTACCTACTCCAGCTCTAACTCTGACATTTATTCTATAGGCTTCTACCTGACTAGAATTAATGAACTTGACTTGCAAAACTATAAACTTGGGCTTAGTTATGCATGAATGTCTTCTGCAAAGTGAGTTGACTCACTCGTCCCAGACTCTTTGTTCCTTTGCAGTCGCTCTTTTTTACCTGCCTTTCGTCTCCGCTCCCGCCCTCTCAGTGGCATCATTACTAGCTGCCAAAGGTCAAGGAATGAGACCGAATGTCATGCACCACCTTGCCATGAGCAGCCAATCGAAAGGCATGCAAAACTCAGATATATTTCCAACAGTTTTGAGGTAATAGGATTTGGGATCTGCAGCCTGCAGTTTTGCTTTGCCAGCGCGCAGCAGACGTCTGGTTAGAGCAGCTGTCGAAAATAAACTTCAGAAAACACTTCGCAAGGCTGAATTCGGTCCGGTAACAAAGAGCCCGGTGGCAATAAAGCTTCAGAGGCCACCTTTTCCTCACCTGAGAGGCCGGGAATCTCGGTGCGAACAGCATTCCTGCGCCCGTCCATAAAGGGAAGTCCTAAAAACGTTGCAGCCCTCTGACAGGCGCTGGGTTCTAAAAGCAGGTTGAAAACAGCACTGAAAGCTGGCGAGCATCGCGGGCTTCTGCTACTGCAGCTGCGCGCCCTTCTCTCGGCTTTCTCGGATCCGGGCTAAGAAATAAAGGCCTAAAAGTGCAGCGGAGCCAGTTCCGGCAGACATCCAGCAGCTGAGTTGACATGTTGACAGCCGATGCGGCGTGTTCTCAAGAAGTATTGTACTTCCGTCTCCGAAACTATGGGGAACCCGGATGATTGGTATCGTTGACCTACTCGCGGGCCCAGCCGTCCGTGTGCTGCTGCAGTCTCCCGGGAAATCAAGTCTTCCTGCATGCCTGCTGTATCTGGGCTGAAATCAGGCCAGCAGGAGACAATCGATGCTTAACAGGGCAGGCGCTGCAGTCGTTTACCAGATGCTTACCCTGGTGTGTCGAGCAGCTAAATTGAGCAAATAATGCTCCTTTTGCTCTTGACGTCTGCCTAACCGTCTGCTAATCAGAGAATATCCGAGCTGTGCTTCTGTAAAACTAAAGTTCTGCAACTTTTTGTCTAGTCAGATTTTTTACGAGGTATTCCGCCTGATAGACAGATTGTCGGAAAACATGAAAAAAACTGGATTGTTGGAAGCAGCGCACTTTTGTGACAGATCAAATGGAAGCGTGGAATGTCAAGCTGTGTTTCCGAACCTTTTTATGATCGACAATTTTTGTAGTGGTCCGTATCTTTTAATTGCTGAGTTTTTTCCCTCTAGCAACAGTTGTTGCAGACGAGGAGGAAGGGGATACCGGCCTTTTTAACCGATGCTCCCCTGCTCTAGCATGCGCGCGGCTATCCGCTTTTCCGATATATAGACCCTGTATTTAATTGGTTATTCTAATGTACGGTAAAAGCCTGAACTGAATTCACTAGCCCTTCACGGATCGAGCGTTGAACAGACTCAGTAGAAAAGCCACGTCCAGCCTGGTCAGGGCCTCCAACCTCCAACCACCTGCAGTAATGGATCCACTGGAGTCCCTAGGAAACCGGTTTAACCAGTACCCCCTGCGGCAGAGCCCATCCACGCACTGATCCGTGAGATACCAGTACCCCCTGCGGCAGAGCCCATCCACGCACTGATCCGTGAGATACCAGTACCCCCTGCGGCAGAGCCCATCCACGCACTGATCCGTGAGATACCAGTACCCCCTGCGCAGAGCCCATCCACGCACTGATCCGTGAGATACCAGTACCTCCTGCGGCAGAGCCCATCCTCACACTGATCCGTGAGATACCAGTACCACCTGCGGCAGAGCCCATCCTCACACTGATCCGTGAGATACCAGTACCCCCTGCGGCAGAGCCCATCCACGCACTGATCCGTGAGATACCAGTACCCCCTGCGGCAGAGCCCATCCACGCACTGATCCGTGAGATACCAGTACCCCCTGCGCAGAGCCCATCCACGCACTGATCCGTGAGATACCAGTACCTCCTGCGGCAGAGCCCATCCTCACACTGATCCGTGAGATACCAGTACCACCTGCGGCAGAGCCCATCCTCACACTGATCCGTGAGATACCAGTACCCCCTGCGGCAGAGCCCATCCTCACACTGATCCGTGAGATACCAGTACCCCCTGCGGCAGAGCCCATCCTCACACTGATCCGTGAGATACCAGTACCTCCTGCGGCAGAGCCCATCCTCACACTGATCCGTGAGATACCAGTACCTCCTGCGGCAGAGCCCATCCTCACACTGATCCGTGAGATACCAGTACCTCCTGCGGCAGAGCCCATCCACGGGCTGAGAAGCTCTTTCCAGGCAAAATTGAGGCCGGCCTTCAAGCAGAGTTTGGAACATGGCAGAGCGCGAATCAGCCAGCAGCTCCAGGACCAATCCCACTAACGAGTGCCAGCAAAGAACTGCCATGCGAGTCCCATGCGGACTGATAATTCCACACCACTTGTAACTGCCAATTCTGAGACTGGGAAGCCACATCAATCACTCACAAGAAGCATATGCGGAGGTCTGTACTTATGATAGCTTTTGAGATCGAGCTCACTGCCTCGGCGATTCGAACTCAGATTTCTCTGCGATAAATCACTCTCTTCATTATAGAGGCCTGTGGCTGCTGATGTGTGCTCTTATTTGCTCGAATTGGGAGCTGCAACTCGGAGGTTTTGCGTAATTATACTTTCCAAGAAACAACAGGATTCACTAACATCAGAACTCTGACCAAAGTTTGACCAAATGAATCTTATGCTCGCAATGTACCATCCAGCAGAGTTCAACTTTTAATACTTTTTCGATTTCCTATCTCACGGAGAGCGGGCTATCATTTACAAGGCAGCTGCACATCCTACATTCAGCTGCACATCCTACATTCAGCTGCACATCCTACATTCAGCTGCACATGCTACATTCAGCTGCACATGCTACATTCAGCTGCATATGCTACATTCAGCTGCACATCCTACATTCAGCTGCACATCCTCATTCAGCTGCACATGCTACATTCAGCTGCACATGCTCATTCAGCTGCACATGCTACATTCAGCTGCACATGCTACATTCAGCTGCACATCCTCATTCAGCTGCACATGCTACATTCAGCTGCACATGCTACATTCAGCTGCACATCCTACATTCAGCTGCACATCCTACATTCAGCTGCACATCCTACATTCAGCTGCACATCCTACATTCAGCTGCACATGCTACATTCAGCTGCACATGCTACATTCAGCTGCACATCCTACATTCAGCTGCACATGCTAACTTTCAGTTGCACATGCTACATTTAGCTTCACATTCTACATTCAGCTGTACGTCTAACACACGGACACTCAACCTCCAGTTCCACATACCCATCTCACACCTCACATGCGTGAAATTTTAACAGAATTTGTCAAGTGTATCGAAAACCAGTTTTTATCGGAAGAATGCCAGAAACGAGACGCAGAAATAGCGAAGAGAAGAGTGACTACCGCTGAAATAGTTGGAACTGCTGTCGGACTAATGAGTGTCGGGGCAGGAGTAGCTGTTGCAGCTCTTGTAGCGATAGCTGCAGTCGCAATGTCTGCGTTGGGAGGCTTGGTGGTGATATCGAAAGAAAGCAATGTTGATGATGAAACGAAAAAATAGATTTAAAAAGTCGTGGAAAAAGTGCAAAAATTACTTGAAGAAAAAATGGGAAGAACAATTCTCCCCACCTCGGTGTTGCGAGACTCCGTGTTCCATGCAAAGGAGGCGTTTAATTCATTGTCAAGGCGAGTCATTGCGACCATCATGCGCGCGTACCATGTGCCTGAGCAGCTGGTGACGGCTGTGATGGCACTGTACCAGGAGACCAGGGCGGCAGTTGGGACTCCAGAAGGCCTGTCAGGCTTTTTGACACGTCCTCTGGTGTGCTGCAAAGGGGCACCTGGCGGCCCTTTCCTGTTCATCCTGGTCCCGGACTGGGTGCATCGCATCAGTCTTCCTGATGACTCCGATGGCTTTCTGATCTGCCGCAGAGCGAGCAGGCGACGTCCTGAGACGAGAATCATTGCGTCATGACTTCGGACACGTGGAGGGGGATGCAAGCAAAAATTGCAATGTCCCTAAATATTCTGCAGCCTTATAATTGATTGCAGTGGATATGAAAAGCTTTCTGGTCGAAAAAGTAATGTAAAGGAAGAAAACCCCTATTTTAATTTTTCTTTTACTTTACTACGACCCAGGTTGCATATTTGCAATACTTTAGTGATCGATCTTGTCGCGGCCTTTTTACGATTATTAATGAGTGTTTATGCCTAATGGTAGCGTCTGATATACCTGAAACGTGCGAGCAAACTAAAATTTTGAAAGTCTAAAATATTAAAACTTAATAAAGCTCGCTCTACGTAAATTTACTTACAGCTGGCTTATTTGGAACAAATTTTTTTGCAATTTAATAAAAAGCATAAAAGATTGTTAAAACAAGCTGCTAAAAATAAAAATATCTCTCTAAATAACAAGTTCAAATAGTTGCTTCCTTTTAGCCGGAATCACGGTTAATTAAGTGAAGTAAACATGTATGGAAGCATAATGTACTTTTCATTTCTATATTTATTTTTGCTAATAATTACTTATCATTCGTGTGTTACGGGCCTCCGTCATTTATATATTGCAATTCTTTGCTTTATGTATATTGCAATCAATAGTTCTTACTAAAACATACTTTACTTATCTTTAGTTATTCATACTATTTGTTGTCGTCTTTTATGATCAGGTTCAAATGAAGGTCAAAGTATAATTTTATTAACTTGGAAGCCTAAACAAGTATTTACTCATTTAACAAAAAACTATCATTTTTGCTTCATGGGCATTACTAGTTTCACGCGAGTTCACAATCACAAATAATCACCAGTTGCATCATCATTTTATTACCAAACCTTTATGTTTCTATTGTATCCATCATTGCATTACACTAGATCAATAAATGATCTTGGCAAAAGTAGCTGCCCTACCCTTTCAATTTTTGGATTTTTGTGTAGAATAATTTAGGTAGACTTAAGTTTTAGCTTTCCTCTTGCCCTTACAAAGAGTAGATAAATGAATGTGATACTATATGTATCATACATGCGCAACCTCCCAAATCTTAGCCGGCGACTTAGTTTTTGCTCTCATTTGCGACTTAGTTCATTTCATTGCTCTATTTACGACTTAGTTTGCTCTCATTTGCTCTCTTTTTCTCTCCCCTTTTTCCTTTTCTTCACGCCTTCCTTTTTTGTCCCTTGGTCCCCCCTTTGATTTTTTTGTGCTTGGTCTATTGGTTTTTGCAACTTACCTTGCTTGGCCCTCGTTTCACCTGGCCGGTTCGGCCGGGTCGGCCAGATGTTGCGCATGTATGATATGTATTTTGTATGTATGGAAATGCTTATTCCCATGGTCCCGTGCCGATAATTTCAGTTTTATCCACACAGATCTGTGCAGATAATCTCTGCCTATCCACACGGCAGCTTATTTTGCCAATAACTTTAAGAACTTTAAGCACATATTTTACAGGAACTGTGTAGCAACTTTCATGTACTATATACAACTGGCCATACATGTTTTCTAGAACCTGCAGTAGGCCTAGTGCCTCTTTTAATTATGAGCAATGCACACATTTAATTTTGAATAGGGTAATGTATCATCAACCAAACAAGAATGTGTATTTTTTTAACTTCAAACCTTAGCTACAGATTTTCTATTTAAGATATGATGATCAATCAAAAGCCAAGTTATAGAAAACAGTTACATATTTCTAAAAAGTATATGCTTTTGCTATTTTGTCAAATAGAAAAAAGTTATTCCTGCTTTTTATCTAAAACCGAGCAATGATTTTCATGTATCTTCAAACCAAACAGAGAATTTGATGTTTGGTTTTACAATTTGAGTGAGTGGTTTAATCTTATTTTAAGGAGTGAACTATCATGAATTATGTCATTTGAAAGCATTTTTCATGCTCTATAAATAACTACATTTATGGTCATTTAATTGGTAAGCAACCACATACAATCTTTGTCTAAAGTACATACTGAAAAAATGTTGTTAAAAAGTATGCTTTTGCAATAAAAATTTCTACTGAAACATCAATATCTTTCTTTCCTCTTAATGCTTCATTGCACATCATGCCTCAGCTTGTAGATAATTTCTTCAACTTTCAAATTAGTTGTTCTGTGAAACACAATAGCTTGTTTCTGTCTTGCACGAGACCAAGGAAGAAGTCAAAATTCTTGTTCGGTTTTGAAGATACACTGTTCGGTTGATGATACATTACCCAATCGTTAATTTCGAATAATATGTAATGTTGCTAACAATTGCATGAGAAATCACAAAAGATTTAGTTAGTTTTTATTATAAGTAATTAAAAAGGATAACATTAATGTTGGTTAATGAATATGTAGGTCAAAATGTAGAACACTGTTGTAACACACTGGCAAATTTGTTGATCTACTGGCTTGAGGGTTCAACAAAATGTTCGAACCTGAAAGGGCCTCATTTCAGGCCTAGGCCTAGGATATATAGGATTCATACAAGCTGTCGTGTGGATAAGCAGAAAATTATTGGCATGGATCCGTGTGGATAAAATTGAAATTATTGGCATGGGACTGGGAATAAGCTCTGCCGTTTTGTATTTAGCTTAATTGTGAAAGTGTGCATTTTTAATATTTTAATTCCTACTTTTCTGAGATATCAGGTCTTAATTATTTAACAGAAATTATTTGGCTTTCAGAATCAAATTTTATATGTGTGAATTTGGAATATTTTAGTTCCTTAATTTCTTTATAATATAAAGAATAATATAATAATATAATTATTGGTCCTTATAATATTGGTCCTTAATAGCCTGAAGGAGGTGTGGCTTTAATGTTTACTTATTTAATATTTTGATTTGTAAAGTAGACTTCCTATTAGCATTGTTATAAAACAAAGACCGAAGGTAAGGATGATTCACTAATAGACAATTTGGAAATGGACATTTTGGTAACAAGACAGCTACATTTACGTAGCAGTACATTTTAGTAACATTTAAAGACATTTCAGTAACATCCTTCAGTGTATCTAATTTCTAAAGATTGTAAGCACATTGGTCTTTAGCTTACAATATGTAGTTACATGTTACACAAGAGGCAACCATGATTTGGGTATGTGAGGGGATACTTCAAAAAATATAGTGGCATGTTGGATAATTGATTGCAGGTTACTTAAATGTCTTAGCATGTTACCATAATGTACTGAGTGTTACTGTAATGTACCTGTCTTGTTACCAAAATGTCTGTTGCCAAATTGTCTGCTCCTAAAATAAGATGTTAAAACCAAAAAATTTTTACTCAAATTTACAATGATAATAGGCCTATGTTTGTTAATGTATGCAACATATAGGGCTGTCAAGAATATTTCACCAATTTCTATTTCATTGATTTAATGAGAGGTCAAAAAATCTCAGGTAAAAATAAAACATGTATCAAGCATAGTTTGACCATATACAATAGCTTGGATTTCAGTTGCCGAAATTGTATGCAAATACAACTTCAGCTTATTTCAGTGTCAATTAATAGTTAAAAAGAAGATTGATTTAGTAAAACAATCAACATGAAAGTAAATGTTTTAAGAATATGAGAGTTATAAAATATTATTATTGTTTTACTTTATAAAATTTTTAATTTTGATTTAGGAACCAGTATTTTGTTTCTATTATGATTGAGAAATCACTTTCAATTTTCTTTTAACTTTTGAAATGTCACTATTATATAATTTTATATAATAAATTTGAAGGAATGGTTATAAGCTTTTGTTATTGGAATTTTATTGCTTGTGTATGGCTAAAGTATATTTAGTTTTTTGAAAAGTCTACAATTTTAAATGATTGCTCTTGCTAATTCAATTGGAATCTAATATATAACTCACTTGGATCTAAGCTAGCTAATTAGAAAATTATAGATCTAATAGAGTAACTATATGTTTGATTTAACATTTCCTGCATTTGTAGCCTAGTATATGAAATTGTGGAAACCCTCTAGTTTTGAAAATTTAATTATTTTACTACATATAATTACTTTAACATTTTAGCAAGTTAATAAATAAATTTTTACAAGATTTGATTAATGTGGCAATGCATGCATTCATCTATGGTGAAGACATACAAGAAAGAAATAAAAATCTATGATCCATGATCTGCTAGTCAGGGGTCGGCAAACTCCGGCCCACGGGCCAGATGCGGCCCTCGAAACTCCCAAATCCGGCCCGTTGCTCCTTCTGACACCTACAGTATACAGTTTTATCTTTCCCCTGTCTTATCTCTCCCGTCTCTCATCTCTCCTGTGTCTCATCTCTCCTCGGTCTCGTCTCTCCTGTGTCTCATCTCTCCTCGGTCTCGTCTCTCCTGTGTCTCATTTCTAGTGTGTCTTATCTATTCTGTCTCATCTCTCCCCCTATCTCATATTTCTACAGTCAATGTGGCCTGCTGTCGTCTTTTAGGTTATCTCTTTGGCCCGCTAGCTAGTAAGTTTGCCGACCCCTGTGCTAGATCAACACCCATTTGGACAATTTGCTGTGATATTGCTAACACCCATATAAGACCTTTGGCAACATCCTTTTCTGGGTAGCACACTACTACATTATCTGATTGTATGCCGTCTCAGATGCTGTGTTTTATTTATTTATTTGGTAGATGGTTGTTGGTTGTCTTCACTTGGTTGAAGACAACACCATGTCTTCGAGCAGTTATCGGATCTCTCTGATTCTGGAATTAAAGTTATTTTAAGCTTGCTCAGGGGGATTAATTTGAAAGCTCTCACTTTGTCCACAGACTCGTGGCCTTCTTCAATGACGCTGCCGCCGCCACCGCCTGCTGTGGACACGCTGGCTGGCCTGCGCTCGCTGCTACGTGGGCCCAGCCGCAGCCGGGAATACAACTCTTACTCGGGCAAGATTCACACACTCAAGTGGAGCAGTGACGGCTCTCGCCTGGCCACTGGCTCTGTTGACCGCGTCGTGAACCTGTTCTCTCTGGACTCTGGACGCCTCGCCAAGGATGTCACCTTCAAGGGCCACACAGGCAGCGTGGACCAGCTGTGCTGGAACCCCTGCCAGCCCAACCTGCTGGCCACCGCCAGCTCAGACAAGTCGCTGCGCCTGTGGGACGCCCGCACGCAGCACTCGGTGGCCACCCTGGTGCTCCGCGGTGAGAACATCAACGTGACCTGGTCGCCAAACGGCGAGTGCATCGCCGTGGGCAACAAGGAGGACCTGGTCTCCTTCGTTGACGTCAAAACCCGCAAGGTGGCCCGCGAAGAGCAGTTCAAGCTGGAGGTGAACGAGGTCTCCTGGAACTGCACAGGGGACGCCTTCTTCATGACCACCGGCGTTGGCAGTGTCCAGGTGTTCTCCTACCCCGACATGCAGCTGGAGACCGTCTTGCAGGTGAGTCTTATTCTCCAGTGCTGACGTTTCAGTGACTTTTTCCCAGTTTTTTTTAAGGCTGCTCTGATCCCGTCCGCAGGCGCACCCCACCAACTGCATCTGCCTGGACTTCGATCGCACCGGGCGCTACTTTGCCACCGGCGCCGCCGACGCCCTGGTGACCATCTGGTCCGCCACAGAGCTGGCTCCGCTGGCCACATCCGGCCGGCTCGAATGGCCGGTGCGCACCATCAGCTTCAGCCACGATGGGCAGCTGCTGGCCGCCGGCTCCGAGGACCACTTCATCGACATCTCGCACTCGGCCACTGGAGAGCAGGTGCTGCAGCATTCCACTAACAACTCGTCCTTCACATTGGCCTGGCATCCCCGCTGCTACCTGCTAGCCTACGGCGCCGACCGCGACCCCAAGTACCACGACACCAGGGACGCTGCCTGCGTCAAGACCTTCAGCGTAGCAGTAGAGACCTGATGAACTGCTGCGGGCCGTCTCACACCCGGAGCTTGCGATTGGCTGCAATTTGGCATCGCTACAACTTTTATAACATTATAGAACCGAGGCCAGATTCTCTGCTAATAGCTGGTTTTTATTATTCGATGTGTACCACTGTCCTCTTGTGCTCTATACTATACTTAATAGTAGCAAATATTGTGCATTTCAACTAAAGCCATCCTCGATGTCATCAGCGCTAATTATCACTGCAGACCAGCAATGTCCATCTCTTATCAGGCTGCTTTGCGTGTCATATAGAGAGGCCATCTTGACATGTCCGCTTAGCCTGCTCACGTATAAAATGTTTTTATGAACCAAGTGGCAGGTGATCATTTCATTGTCCGGTGAAAGCCCTGCTGTTGTTAATCACACATAGTTAACAGTGACACCTGCTTGTTCCTAAAAAATGAGCAGTGGTGGATCATGTGCCAGTGCCTGCGCTATGGCAGTAGTCAGCTGTGCGTTTTTCTTCGCTTTTTTGTTTTTGCATCCTGCTAAGCTCGGTAGTATTAGCGCCTAGGCGGGTTATGGCACCTGGGGCTGGTTAAAGGCTGGTCAGAGCACCTGGGGCTGGTTAAAGGCTGGTCAGAGCACCTGGGGCTGGTTAAAGGCTGGTCAGAGCACCTGGGGCTAATTAAAGGCTGGTCAGAGCACCTGGGGCTGGTTAAAGGCTGGTCAGAGCACCTGGGGCTGGTTAAAGGCTGGTCAGAGCACCTGGGGCTGGTTAAAGGCTGGTCAGAGCACCTGGGGCTGGTTAAAGGCTGGTCAGAGCACCTGGGGCTGGTTAAAGGCTGGTCAGAGCACCTGGGGCTGGTTAAAGGCTGGTCAGAGCACCTGGGGCTGGTTAAAGGCTGGTCAGAGCACCTGGGGCTGGTTAAACCTTAGGTTAATGATGACCTTAGGTGTAACAAGTATGGAATTTGAGTAAATGAAGTTCGGAATTTGTGCTGTTAGTTAGCTGTAGCCAAGGCTATAATAGCATTGTAAGGTCATCAGCCTACAGCCGAAATTCTGTACAGTCGGCGCTTCCAGCCTGTCACTACATAGTCAAATCTGCTCTCTTCCTAAATTGCTGTCCCATGGGGATCAATACCAGTGCGACTGTGTCCTACAATCATCCTCACTCCCAATTTCTTCCCCTCCACCGCTCTCGAATCCCACTGGCTCCTAGGCGCGCAATTGCTTCAGTTCGCAGGAAATTGGTTCTCGGTGCATTAGGGCTTTAACCACATCTTCAATATCACCTGGGTAAAACACCTGCCGCTGGTTTGCTCCCTTGTTTCAGAGCCGGCAGCCACAATGCGCTGGCGCTACCTGAAGTACTATTTGCCTGTCTTCTTCCTGCTGCTGTTCCTGTTCTACAACATGCTGGACCGCTCCGTCCCCACCGACTCAAGCCAGATCTCACAGTCTGACCTGGCCAACATGGAGGAGCAGGTGCGAAAGTTTGAGTCGCAGCTCAAGCTGACCCGCGAGGCCCTCCGCCTCATCCGAGAGGCTGTGCAGGAGATCACGGCCGGCCGGTCAGGCAACGCCAAGATCGATCGCCTGCTCGCCTTCCTCAACGCCAACGGCGAGCTGGCGGCGGGCAACGCCGCTCTGGCCGATCTGCACGGAGCACTCAAAGGCGCTCTGGAGCCGCCTCCGGGAGCCGGTGCTGCGGCTCAGCTTCCGCAGCAGCAGCAGCAGCTGCCCCTGCCGCAGCTAGCGGTGAACGGCTTGAGCACCTGCCCGGCGCCATGGTCCGCCCTGCTGAGCCGCCAGTACCGGGCAGACCTGCCTATGTCCCGCCTGTACAGCGAGATCAGCTTCGATAATCCAGATGGCGGGCCTTGGAAACAGGTGAGCACGGCGGCTCTGGGATTCCTCTGTGAACTGAGGAGTCTGTCTTGTCCCAAACCAAACAGTACGTGACTGCTTGGCTTTAGCTGCTTGGAATCGCTTCTTCAATGGGCACTCAAACCCCCCCCCCCCGATTCCCCAGGGCTGGCAGGTGACCTTCGATCCGAGGCGATTCACGCCGGCCAACAAGCTGCGCGTGATCGTGGTGCCGCACAGCCACAATGACCCCGGCTGGCGCAAGACCTACGAGGAGTACTACCGCACTGAGACTGTCCACCTGCTCAATGGCATGCTCAGCAGCCTTCCCGCCATGCCCCGCATGACCTTCATCTATGCAGAGGTGTCCTTCCTGTCCATGTGGTGGTCTGAGCTGTCCATGCAGCAGCGGGACAGCGTCAAGTCGCTGATCCAGTCCGGCCGCCTGGAGATCGTGAGCGGCGGCTGGGTCATGCCGGACGAGGCCAACAGCCACTACTTCGCTCTGGTGGACCAGCTGATCGAGGGCCACCAATGGCTGGAGAAGCACATCGGCGTGAAGCCCAACTCGTCCTGGCAGATCGATCCGTTCGGCCACTCCAGCAGCCTGTCCTACATCTACCGCAAGGCCGGCTTCCGGCGCCAGCTGGTACAGCGGGTGCACTACTCGGTGAAAAAGCGCCTGGCTCGCCAGCACCAGCTCGAGTTCCGCTGGAAGCAGCTGTGGGACCCCCAGACTGCCGAGCCCGGCTCCGACATCCTCTGCCACATGATGCCCTTCTACAGCTATGACATCCCGCACACCTGCGGCCCGGATCCCAAAATCTGCTGCCAGTTCGACTTCCACCGCCTGCCCGGCGGCGCCGTCACTTGCCCCTGGCACGTGCCGCCGCAGCAAATCAGCGACGCCAACGTGGCCTCCAGGGCCGAGGCGCTGCTGGACCAGTACAAGAAGAAGGCCAGCCTTTTCGGCACCAATGTGCTGCTGGTGCCGCTGGGTGACGACTTCCGCTACCAGGGCCAGGAGTGGCAGCGCCAGTACGAGAACTACGACAAGCTCATGGCCTACATCAACGGCCGCGCCGACTGGAATGCCAACGTCAAGTTCGGCACGCTGTCTGAGTACTTCGACCTGCTATCTGCTCAGAATGCCAGCTTCCCTTCACTAACAGGTGCGGCCTGTTAAACTGCTGTGCCCTGCCAGTCTGCACTGTCAAATCTTACCCACCTCACAATTTTCCCTCCCATCTCATCGCCTTTGTAGGCGACTTCTTCACCTACGCGGACCGCGACGACCACTACTGGAGCGGCTACTACACCAGCCGGCCCTTCCATAAGCGCATGGAGCGCACCCTGGAGCATTCGCTGCGCTGCGCTGAGCTGCTCTTCACCTACGCCATCGGCCGCGCGCAGCGAAGCCACCGACGGCCCGCACTCAAACCCGCGCACCTGTTTGAGTCACTCACCACTGCCAGGTAGGCTGCAGCCTGCCATTTTTAATGCCTCCTAGACTGTCACTCTGAGCTGCATACGCTGTCACTCTAAGCTACATGGTCTGTCACTCTGAGCTGTACGCCTTATCACTCTAAGCTGCATAGACTGTCACTCTGAGCTGCATACGCTGTCACTCTAAGCTACATGGTCTGTCACATTTAACTGCATACTCTGTCACTCTGAGCTGCATACGCTGTCACTCTAAGCTACATGGTCTGTCACATTGAGCTGCATACCGGGTCACTGAGCTGTCACTCATACCCAGCCATTCTTAATACCTCCGTCACTCTGAGCTGCTTACCCTATCACTCATTATTATACCATGGGCATTCTTAATGCCCACCCAGGTTTTTTAAATTTTTTTGAAGTGCAACACATTAAGCGCCTGAATGTGTTGACTGCATCTCAGGCCTATTCAAAGTCATCTTTCATTGCCGGTGCAAATCCCTCATTCGCATCCGCAGACGAAGCCTCGGCTTGTTCCAGCACCACGACGGCATCACGGGTACCGCCAAGGACGCAGTGGTGATTGACTACGGCCAGAAGCTGCTGACCGCGCTGGCCAAGGCCCGCCTGGTGATGCGACGCTCCGCCCAGTTCCTCCTGCTGCCCGCCACCTACAGCTCCGAGTCCCCCGAGCTGCTCGCCGACTTCGAGTCCCGCGAACGGCACGACGCCCTGCCTGAGCCAAACGTCATCGACATCCGCTCCGGCGGCAGCGCCCGCATTGTCGTTATCTTCAACCCCTTGACTCGAGTTCGCAAGGAAGTGGTTCGCATGGTTGTCAATGACGCCCAAGTTGTTGTCAAGGATCATGAAGGCAAGGAGCTGCCAGCCCAGCTGCTGCCGCAGTTTACGGCCGACTGGTCTAGCATTCGCACTGACTGCTTCGGCTTCGCTGTGCTGCTTCGCCTGGAGCCTCTGTCACTCACCCGCCTGTTGATCAGCCGCGGTGCCAGCACCGGCCTGACAGTCTCCAGCCTCGCCCACACCGGCAGCGGAAACCCCCTGCAGGCGCCAGCCCCGTTCTCTGCGGCCACTCGACCGAGCAAGCTGAGCCTGGAGTCCGACCACCTCAGTGTCGAATTCGACCCCGCCACCGGCCTCCCAACAGAACTGAGCAACAAGAAGCTCGGCGGCCGCCACTTGCCGCTGAACGTCAAACTTTTTACTTACGGCGCCCGCGGTGGAGGCGAGCGCAGCGGCGCCTACCTGTTCCTGCCTGACGGGCCCGGCCAGCCCGCGGCCGACCAGCCCGGCCCCGTCACCAAGGTGTCCGGCCCGCTTGTGTCCGAAGTGCACCGCCAGGGCCGCTTCGCCCGCACCGTCACGCGGCTCTACGCGAATCCGGACTCGGCGCAGGGCGCCGCCCTGGAGTTCGAGAACCTCGCCGACGTGCGCGGCAACTCAAATCTGGAGGTGGCTGTTAGGCTAGACACAGGTCTCGGCCAGCGGACCTTCTACTCGGACATCAACTGCCTGCAGCTGGCTAAGCGCATCTATTGGGACAAGCTCCCGTTGCAGGCCAATGTCTATCCCATGCCTTGCCAGGCCTTCATGCAGGTAAGAGGCTGTTGTGTTTTTCGGTCTTATGAATCTGTTGTGTGCATCAGTCTGTTATCCACGCCTTTGAAACTCCCCTCACCTCCATGCAGTCCAACGGAGTTCGCCTCTCGGTGGTTGCAGCCCAGCCCATGGGGGTGCACAGCCCAGCCAGTGGCAGTCTGGAGCTATTCCTGGACCGCACCCTGGCACAGGATGACGGCCTTGGCCTGGCTCAGGGCGTAGCCGACAACCGACCAACCCCCAGCGCCTTCCGCCTGCTGCTGGAGTCCGCCTCCGGCCCAGCCGATGCCGACGGAGACCTCGGCTTCCCCAGCGCACTGGCCACCCTAAGCCTGGACGCGCTGCTGCATCCGCCCGTGTCCATGAGCTCCGCCCGGCCGGCTGCGGACACCGAGCTGACCGGCTCCCCCGGCCGTTTAGCGCTCACTCCGTCTGCCGGCCTGCCCTGCGATCTGCACCTGCTCAACCTGCGCACCCTGCACAATGAGCGCACGGCCCAGCTGGCCCTGCATAGGCGCGGCGTCACCTGCGCCTTCCCCCTCACCACCGACGAGTGCCGCGTTGCAGCCTCCGCCTCCGTGCCCCTGGCCGGCCTCTTCTCCGACCTTTCGCTGCTGTCCGCCCGACGGAAGTCGCTCAGCCTGCTATACGACTACGGGCCGATCAACGAGGCTCTGACTGTGGCGCCCATGGAAATTGAGACCGCGGAGGTGGAGCTGGGCTGAGCTGGGCTGGGCTGCCCCGGTGCAGCAGGCATTTCTTTTTCCTCTGCCCACACCTCCGATAGGGTCAGTCCCTGACACATGACTCAGATCGGGTCAAAAAATGCCACTACAATTCAGTAGCTATTTGTTGTTATCTTTCTTGAGCGAAGCGTTACAAAAATTAAAATTTAGTTTTTTTTTCTATTTGCTCTGCTGCAGCTAATATGGCACGAGTATTTACTATTCAAATGTACACTCTAGTATTGATCGGTCCCCGTTTGTCTGCTGCACCCCAGATTGCCTTGGTTTTTGTTCATTTTTAGTACTATTTCCTTGGGCCGGTTCGCTGTTGTTTTGACCTCTATTTCACCTGCTCCCGCCTGACACGCCTGTCCGTGCCAAACTGCTCGGCCTCAGCAATTGTCTACCCTGAGCCACAGCAAGCTGGGCTCCACAATCTGAGCTTTTCTTCTTTGCTGCCTTGTCTCTGTGTACTTTGCGTACCTAGCGTTAATTATCACCTGCTGCTTCTGTAATTAGCTGTGCTTTTTGCCTGCCTTTTAACCTTTTTGAAGCCGAAAGTGGCATAGATTCCTTGTTGACTAAATTACTTGTTGATTATATTGCAGTCCATGCAGATGTGGCTTTGAGCCTAGCAATACAACACTTCGTTCGATGAGTCACAGATGTGACAGCAGTGACATGCTTGTGGGCCACTTGCCTTTGTATTTTCATTTCACACATTTTCTCATTAATTTCTAGGTTTGATTATGACTCTCAGATGTAGTAAAGACTCAGGTGCAGCAGGGACTCTCAGATGCAGCAGGGACTCTCAGATGCAGCAGGGACTCTCAGATGCAGCAGGGACTCTCAGATGCAGCAGGGACTCTCAGATGCAGCAGGGACTCTCAGATGCAGCAGGGACTCTCAGATGCAGCAGGGACTCTCAGATGCAGCAGGGACTCTCAGATGCAGCAGGGACTCTCAGATGCAGCAGGGACTCTCAGATGCAGCAGGGACTCTCAGATGCAGCAGGGACTCTCAGATGCAGCAGGGACTCTCAGATGCAGCAGGGACTCTCAGGTGCAGCAGGGACTCTCAGATGCAGCAAGGACTCTCAGGTGCAGCAGGGACTCTCAGATGCAGCAGGGACTCTCAGATGCAGCAGGGACTCTCAGATGCAGCAGGGACTCTCAGGTGCAGCAGGGACTCTCAGATGCAGCAGGGACTCTCAGGTGGAGCAGGGACTCTCAGATGCAGCAGGGACTCTCAGATGCAGCAGGGACTCTCAGGTGCAGCAGGGACTCTCAGGTGGAGCAGGGACTCTCAGGTGCAGCAGGGACTCTCAGGTGCAGCAGGGACTCTCAGATGCAGCAGGGACTCTCAGGTGCAGCAGGGACTCTCAGATGCAGCAGGGACTCTCAGGTGGAGCAGGGACTCTCAGGTGCAGCAGGGACTCTCAGATGCAGCAGGGACTCTCAGGCGCAGCAGGGACTCTCAGGTGCAGCAGGGACTCTCAGGTGCAGCAGGGACTCTCAGATGCAGCAGGGACTCTCAGGTGGAGCAGGGACTCTCAGGTGGAGCAGGGACTCTCAGATGCAGCAGGGACTCTCAGGTGCAGCAGGGACTCTCAGGTGGAGCAGGCCGACTCTCAGGTGCAGCAGGGACTCTCAGGTGCAGCAGGGACTCTCAGGTGCAGCAGGGACTCTCAGGTGCAGCAGGGACTCTCAGATGCAGCAGGGACTCTCAGGTGGAGCAGGGACTCTCAGGTGGAGCAGGGACTCTCAGATGCAGCAGGGACTCTCAGATGCAGCAGGGACTCTCAGGTGCAGCAGGGACTCTCAGATGCAGCAGGGACTCTCAGGTGCAGCAGGGACTCTCAGATGCAGCAGGGACTCTCAGGTGCAGCAGGGACTCTCAGATGCAGCAGGGACTCTCAGGTGGAGCAGGGACTCTCAGGTGCAGCAGGGACTCTCAGATGCAGCAGGGACTCTCAGGTGCAGCAGGGACTCTCAGGTGCAGCAGGGACTCTCAGGTGCAGCAGGGACTCTCAGATGCAGCAGGGACTCTCAGGTGGAGCAGGGACTCTCAGGTGGAGCAGGGACTCTCAGATGCAGCAGGGACTCTCAGGTGCAGCAGGGACTCTCAGGTGGAGCAGGCCGACTCTCAGGTGCAGCAGGGACTCTCAGGTGCAGCAGGGACTCTCAGGTGCAGCAGGGACTCTCAGGTGCAGCAGGGACTCTCAGATGCAGCAGGGACTCTCAGGTGGAGCAGGGACTCTCAGGTGGAGCAGGGACTCTCAGATGCAGCAGGGACTCTCAGGTGCAGCAGGGACTCTCAGGTGGAGCAGGCCGACTCTCAGGTGGAGCAGGGACTCTCAGATGTAGTAAAGACTCAGGTGCAGCAGGGACTCTCAGATGCAGCAGGGACTCTCAGATGTAGTAAAAACTCTCAGGTGCAGCAGGAACTCTCATCGCTTTGCTTGCAGGGACTCTCATAGCTCTCACGGAGGCTCTCATTGCTCTCACAGGGACTCTCAAAGCTCTCACAGGGACTCTCCTGGCTCTCACAGAGACTCTCATAGATTTCACAGGGACTCTCATAGCTCTCACAGGGACTCTCATAGCTCTCACAGGGACTCTCATAGCTCTCACAGAGACTCTCATAGCTCTCACAGGGACTCTCATAGCTCTCACAGACTCTCATAGCTCTCACAGGACTTCCGAGTGAATCATTCGCTGGCCAGATACCATCCTTCCCTCCCAGCCCGCAGCACAGTCGCCATGTCGCACCCGAACTACATGGACCAGGTGCAGCAGGATGTTCAGCTGGACTGGAACCAGCGGGAGTACATCGACCTAATCGGGTTCACGCTGAAGCGCATGACAGACTTCTTGAACCAGTTCGACGTGTCCTGCCGCAGCAAGATCGCCCAGCTGAATGAGAAGCTCACCCTGCTGGAGCGGAAGGTCGACTTCATTGAGGCGCGCATCAAGAGGGACGAGCTGGTGGCGGCTGGCAAGCAGGCCGCGCCTGGTGACACCCCCAACTGAGTCATTCAGTCACTTATGCCCTGCTCACTAGCTGACCCATTCAATAAGTGCTGCAGACTGCTCAGCTGTTTACTCATAGTAGCCTATTGTGGGCTTTGCTACCCCAGGCTGACTTGCGAGAGAACGTCTTTATCCTGTGCTGTACCCCAGTTCTATCTTGTTTATAGTATTTTACCATTAGCGGAGTTCAGGCCGAACTTGTGTCCGCCAGTTTCATGTCAATATTCTCTTCATAGCTTTGCCTGTACAGTCTTTGCTAGCCTGTTTGGGTTTTTAAACCTGTGAATTATTTTGATACTTCTGATTCTGCACTGCGCTGCCCGGAATGTTACACAGTATATCTAAAGCATGATTTAAATACATTGAAGCATGCCTTCTCTATACCACTGCCGCACTGCTGTTCGTCTGTTTGTCATTTCTAGACCCAACGAATTCTGCAGAATACGGGAATTGAATCCCCACTCAGGCGCACGCAGAGTCCCACTCACCTTAAGCTCGCTGCGATGGAACTAAAGTTAAAAAATGATGCAGGCCCCAGTATAGTGCAAGAACACGCTGCTCGCCGCACCCACAGCTACCGGCCGCATGTCCTGCTACGGCTGCGGCAGCCAGTATTCCCTGCTGCGGCGGGAGTACGGCTGTGACAACTGCGGCTTCTCCTACTGCTCCAGCTGCTTGGAGTCCAAGAAGCCTGTGCCCAAGCTAGGCGGCAAGCTCGGCAAGATGTGCGCCAAGTGCCTTCGACTGCAGGTCCAGCCGCCTGCCGCCCAGCAGCCGATCGAGCCGCCAGCAAACTTCGTCAAGCGAGTCGAGGCGCTGGAGGCGAGGAAGGCGCCTCCACCAAAGAAAGGCGGAGGTGGCGGTGGCTCCAGGGCGGTCGACCCGGACAAAGAGGCTCGCGATCGGCTGGAGCGGCTGAAGCAGCGACCCGGCCGGGGTCCGCCGCCCTCGGAGCAGGACCTCCGGTCTCGACTGGACGCTCTGCAGGGCCTGACAGCAGAGTCGGACGCTGGGCCAGCGGCTGGTTCTGGTTCGACACTGGAAGCGCCGCGGCCGCAGGCTTCTGAAGCGGAGCAGGTGGCAGCGCTGATTGAGTCAGCGGAGGCGCGTGCTCGCATCGACCGGGAGCGGCAGCGCGAGGCCCTCGCTCGCGACCGCCGCTTGGCGGAGCGGCTGGCTGCCCTGCGCGGAGTCGACGCCGCTGCCGCTGACGCCGCTGCCGCTGACGCCGCTGCTTCTGAAACCTCTGAAGCCGACACCAGCGCGAAGGCTGATGCGGTGGAAGCAGCAGCTGGAAACGCCGCGGCCGGCTCTGAAGCTGATCCGAAAGCGGACGCGGATGCACTGAGCCGCGAGGCTGCAGAACTGATGCGCGGCGCTGAGGCGGAGGTCCGGGCACTGCAGGTGGACCCCGAGCTGGCGGCTCACCTGCAACGGCGGCAGCAACAAAAGAAGAAATGCAAGCCGGGGTCCAAGGAGGCCGTAGCACCCCCGGCGGAGACCAAGTCACCGCAACCTGAGCAGATCACAGACAGCCAGGTAGAGGCGGCCATCCGGGAGGCTCTTGCAGCGCCGGACGAGGAATTCACCGACGATGAAGACCTGAGCGATACCTCCGGCGATGACGATGGCGAGCGCTGGTGTTGCATCTGCAAGGCTGATGCTGAGGTCCGCTGCCCCCAATGCATGGGCGACCTCTACTGTCGGCGCTGCTTCCGCGAAGGTCACAGCAAGGGCGACGGGCACCAGGCCCTGCCTGTCTAGGCAGCAGTGCAGCCGCTCGCACCTGCGTGCCTTCGTGTCTTTCGACTCCATGGGACAGTTTTCTCATGCGCTCGTTGTACAGATAATGTTCATTGATACCTGCGTCATCCCTGTTTCTGAGTGTTAATATATCTGCTACGGTAGTTTTTTCCATAATTAAGGCCGTTTTGGTCCTACTTGCAGCCGCTTTTCCTCAACTTAAAAAAACTTGCTCTGTAGGTTATACCCGGTGAATAGACTTGCTGCATTCATGTAGGTGCATTCAGGTGTGAAATAGAGATTTGCTGACTCATTTGTGAGATTCAGATCTGCTGTCTCATGGGTGAGATTCAGATCTGCTGTCTCATGGGTGAGATTCAGATCTGCTGTCTCATGGGTGAGATTCAGATCTGCAGTTTCATGGCTGAGATTCAGATCTGCTGTTTCATGGGTGGGATTCAGATCTGCTGTCTCATGGGTGAAATTCAGATCTGCTGTCTCATGGGTGAGATTCAGATCTGCTGTTTCATGGGTGAGATTCAGATCTGCTGTCTCATGGGTGAGATTCAGATCTGCTGTTTCATGGGTGAGATTCAGATCTGCTGTCTCATGGGTGAGATTCAGATCTGATGTCTCATGGGTGAGATTCAGATCTGCTGTCTCATGGGTGAGATTCAGATCTGCTGTTTCATGGGTGAGATTCAGATCTGCTGTTTCATGGGTGAGATTCAGATCTGCTGTCTCATGGGTGAGATTCAGATCTGCTGTCTCATGGGTGAGATTCAGATCTGCTGTCTCATGGGTGAGATTCAGATCTGCTGTTTCATGGGTGAGATTCAGATCTGCTGTCTCATGGGTGAGATTCAGATCTGCTGTCTCATGGGTGAGATTCAGATCTGCTGTTTCATGGGTGAGATTCAGATCTGCTGTCTCATGGGTGAGATTCAGATTTGCTGACTCATTTCTGAGATTCAGATCTGCTGTTTCATGGGTGAGATTCAGATCTGCTGTTTCATGGGTGAGATTCAGATCTGCTGTTTCATGGGTGAGATTCAGATTTGCTGACTCATTTCTGAGATTCAGATCTGCTGTTTCATGGGTGAGATTCAGATTTGCTGACTCATTTCTGGGATTCAGATCTGCAGTTTCATGGGTGAGATTCAGATTTGCTGACTCATTTCTGAGATTCAGATCTGCAGTTTCATGGGTGAGATTCAGATTTGCTGACTCATTTCTGGGATTCAGATCTGCAGTTTCGTGGGTGAGATTCAGATCTGCTGTCTCATTTCTGAGATTCAGATTTGCTGACTCATTTCTGAGATTCAGATCTGCTGTTTCATGGGTGAGATTCAGATTTGCTGACTCATTTCTGAGATTCAGATCTGCTGTTTCATGGGTGAGATTCAGATTTGCTGACTCATTTCTGAGATTCAGATCTGCTGTTTCATGGGTGAGATTCAGATTTGCTGACTCATTTCTGAGATTCAGATCTGCAGTTTCATGGGTGAGATTCAGATTTGCTGACTCATTTCTGAGATTCAGATCTGCAGTTTCATGGGTGAGATTCAGATCTGCTGTTTCATGGGTGCGATTCAGATTTGATGACTCATTTCTGGGATTCAGATCTGCTGTCTCATGGGTGCGATTCAGATTTGATGACTCATTTCTGGGATTCAGATCTGCAGTTTCATGGGTGAGATTCAGATCTGCTGTTTCATGGGTGCGATTCAGATTTGATGACTCATTTCTGGGATTCAGATCTGCTGTTTCATGGGTGCGATTCAGATTTGATGACTCATTTCTGGGATTCAGATCTGCTGTCTCATGGGTGCGATTCAGATTTGATGACTCATTTCTGGGATTCAGATCTGCTGTTTCATGGGTGCGATTCAGATTTGATGACTCATTTCTGGGATTCAGATCTGCTGTCTCATGGGTGCGATTCAGATTTGATGACTCATTTCTGAGATTCAGATCTGCAGTTTCATGGGTGAGATTCAGATTTGATGACTCATTTCTGGGATTCAGATGTGCAGTTTCATGGGTGAGATTCAGATTTGATGACTCATTTCTGGGATTCAGATGTGCAGTTTCATGGGTGAGATTCAGATTTGATGACTCATTTCTGGGATTCAGATCTGCTGTTTCATGGGTGAGATTCAGATTTGATGACTCATTTCTGGGATTCAGATCTGCTGTTTCATGGGTGCGATTCAGATCTGCTGTTTCATGGGTGAGATTCAGATTTGCTGACTCATTTCTGAGATTCAGATCTGCAGTTTCATGGGTGAGATTCAGATTTGCTGACTCATTTCTGAGATTCAGATCTGCAGTTTCATGGGTGAGATTCAGATCTGCTGTTTCATGGGTGCGATTCAGATTTGATGACTCATTTCTGGGATTCAGATCTGCTGTCTCATGGGTGCGATTCAGATTTGATGACTCATTTCTGGGATTCAGATCTGCAGTTTCATGGGTGAGATTCAGATCTGCTGTTTCATGGGTGCGATTCAGATTTGATGACTCATTTCTGGGATTCAGATCTGCTGTTTCATGGGTGCGATTCAGATTTGATGACTCATTTCTGGGATTCAGATCTGCTGTCTCATGGGTGCGATTCAGATTTGATGACTCATTTCTGGGATTCAGATCTGCTGTTTCATGGGTGCGATTCAGATTTGATGACTCATTTCTGGGATTCAGATCTGCTGTCTCATGGGTGCGATTCAGATTTGATGACTCATTTCTGAGATTCAGATCTGCAGTTTCATGGGTGAGATTCAGATTTGATGACTCATTTCTGGGATTCAGATGTGCAGTTTCATGGGTGAGATTCAGATTTGATGACTCATTTCTGGGATTCAGATGTGCAGTTTCATGGGTGAGATTCAGATTTGATGACTCATTTCTGGGATTCAGATCTGCTGTTTCATGGGTGAGATTCAGATTTGATGACTCATTTCTGGGATTCAGATCTGCTGTCTCATGGGTGAGATTCAGATCTGCTGTCTCATTTCTGAGATTCAGATTTGCTGACTCATTTCTGAGATTCAGATCTGCTGTTTCATGGGTGAGATTCAGATTTGCTGACTCATTTCTGAGATTCAGATCTGCTGTTTCATGGGTGAGATTCAGATTTGATGACTCATTTCTGGGATTCAGATCTGCTGTTTCATGGGTGCGATTCAGATCTGCTGTTTCATGGGTGAGATTCAGATTTGCTGACTCATTTCTGAGATTCAGATCTGCAGTTTCATGGGTGAGATTCAGATTTGCTGACTCATTTCTGAGATTCAGATCTGCAGTTTCATGGGTGAGATTCAGATCTGCTGTTTCATGGGTGCGATTCAGATTTGATGACTCATTTCTGGGATTCAGATCTGCTGTCTCATGGGTGCGATTCAGATTTGATGACTCATTTCTGAGATTCAGATCTGCAGTTTCATGGGTGAGATTCAGATTTGATGACTCATTTCTGGGATTCAGATCTGCTGTTTCATGGGTGCGATTCAGATTTGATGACTCATTTCTGGGATTCAGATCTGCTGTCTCATGGGTGCGATTCAGATTTGATGACTCATTTCTGAGATTCAGATCTGCTGTTTCATGGGTGAGATTCAGATTTGATGACTCATTTCTGGGATTCAGATCTGCTGTTTCATGGGTGCGATTCAGATTTGCTGACTCGTTTCTGGGATTCAGATCTGCTGTTTCATGGGTGCGATTCAGATTTGATGACTCATATCTGAGATTCAGATCTGCTGTTTCATGGGTGCGATTCAGATTTGATGACTCATTTCTGAGATTCAGATCTGCTGTCTCATGGGTGAGATTAAGCCGACCTCCAAAAGCTTCGCCGTTGCCGCCTCATTCCAGCTAGACCCTCGCCTACCATGCTGAGCCTGCTGAGTGTCCACCGCGGCCCCGCCGCAGTCGCCATGCGCGCCCTGTGCACGCACTCCGCCGCCAGGCGGGCCGAAGGCATTTACTGGAACGACAAGTACGAGAAGGGCGAGTCGCGCTTTGAGAAGATCCTCATCGCCAACCGCGGCGAGATTGCCTGCCGCGTTATCAACTCTTGCAAGCGGCTGGGCATCAAGTCCGTGGCCGTGCACAGCGAGATCGACGCCTCCAGCAAGTTCGTGCAGATGGCGGACGAGGCCGTGTGCATCGGGCCGGCGCACACCAGCAAGAGCTACTTGAACATGGAAGCCATCCTGCAGGCCGTGAAGCAGACGGGTGCCCAGGCCGTTCATCCTGGCTACGGCTTCCTGTCCGAGAACACGGTGTTCGCCAAGCGCCTGGAGGACATGAACGTTGTTTTCCTGGGCCCCAACTCCAAGGCCATCCACGCAATGGGCGACAAGATCGAGAGCAAGCGCATTGCCCACAAGGCCAAGGTCAACTGCATCCCCGGATACGACGGCGAGGTCAAGAATGCCGACGAAGCTGTCAAGATTTCCAACGAGATCGGCTACCCGGTTATGATCAAGGCCTCCGCTGGCGGTGAGCTAACTGCACCAAACCAAACTGCCCAGCCCCGCACCCAGCCCCACCGCCTGTCCCTTCGAATCCCCGCACCCAGTCCCACCGCCTGTCCCTTCAAATCCCCGCACCCAGTCCCACCGCCTGTCCCTTCGAATCCCCGCACCCAGTCCCACCGCCTGTCCCTTCAAATCCCCGCACCCAGTCCGACCGCCTGTCCCTTTAAATCCCCGCACCCAGTCCCACCGCCTGTCCCTTCGAATCCCCGCACCCAGTCCCACTGCCTGTCCCTTCGAATCCCCGCACCCAGTCCCACCGCCTGTCCCTTCAAATCCCCGCACCCAGTCCCACCGCCTGTCCCTTCGAATCCCCGCACCCAGTCCCACCGCCTGTCCCTTTAAATCCCCGCACCCAGCCCCACCGCCTATCCCTTCGAATCCCCGCACCCAGTCCCACCGCCTGTCCCTTCAAATCCCCGCACCTAGCCCCACCGCCTGTAATTCGTACCCGCAGGCGGCGGCAAGGGCATGCGCATCGCCTGGAACGACAAGCAGGCCCGCGAAGGCTACCGTCTGTCGCAGGAGGAGGCCAAGTCCAGCTTCGGTGACGACCGCATGCTGATCGAGAAGTTCATCGACAAGCCGCGCCATATCGAGGTGCAGGTGCTGTGCGACCGTCACGGCAACGCGCTCTACCTGAACGAGCGCGAGTGCTCCATCCAGCGCCGAAACCAGAAGGTGATCGAGGAGGCGCCCAGCGTGTACATCGACCCGGAGACCCGCAAGGCCATGGGCGCGCAGGCCACCGCCCTGGCCAAGGCCGTCGGCTACGACTCGGCGGGCACCGTGGAGTTCCTGGTGGACTCGAAGAAGAACTTCTACTTCCTGGAGATGAACACCCGCCTGCAGGTGGAGCACCCCATAACCGAGTGCATCACCGGCGTGGACATTGTGCACCAGATGATTCGCGTTGGCAAGGGCCACCCGCTGCTGCTCACCCAGAAGGACATCGGCATCAAGGGCTGGGCCGTCGAATGCCGTGTCTACGCCGAGGACCCGTACAAGGCGTTCGGCCTGCCCTCCATCGGCCGCCTCACCACCTACGCCGAGCCTAAACACCTGGAGAATGTCCGCTGCGACAGCGGCATCCAGGAGGGCAGCGAAATCTCCATCTACTACGACCCCATGATCTGCAAGCTCGTCACCTACGGCAAGGACCGCCAGTCTGCACTCAACACCATGGTCAACGCCCTGGACAGCTATGTGATCCGTGGCGTCACCCACAACATCCCCCTGCTGCGCGACATCGTCACCGAGAAGCGCTTCGTGTCCGGCAACATCACCACCAACTACCTGCCCGAGGTGTACCCCGATGGCTTCCGCGGCAAGCAGTTCTCCGACCGCGAGCGCCTGAACATCGCCGCTGTGTCCGCCATGGTTTTCGCCAAGAACGACCTGAGAAACAAGACCTACCTGAAGAAGGACCGCTCCAGCATCGTGGCCGGTGAGGCCAAGAAGTCCTTTAACTGGGACATTGTCACCTCCCTTGATGGCAATGACCTTCCCTGCCGCGTGAGCGTCAACAAGGAGGGCGACTTCTCCGTCGTATTCGAGTGCGGGACGAGCCTGCTGATCAAGGACAACTTCAGCCTTGCTGACAAGCTCATCCCCGCCATCATCAACGACGAGCCCGTCTGCATTCAGATGATGTCCCGCGGCTTCGACGAGCGGGTCACCCTGCAGTACATGGGCACCAAGGTGAGTGGCTGGCTGGGTCACCCTGCAGCACATGGGCACCAATGTGAGTAGCTGGCTAGGAGGTTTACCCTAAAGCAGCGTTAATAGGTCAGCTGAGTCAGCCACAACTGTTGGTTTGTCAGGTGGGTCAGCCAGCAACTTTGGTTGGTCAGGTGGGTCAGCCAGCAACTTTGGTTGGTCAGGTGGGTCAGCCAGCAACTTTGGTTGGTCAGGTGGGTCAGCCAGCAACTTTGGTTGGTCAGGTGGGTCAGCCAGCAACTTTGGTTGGTCAGGTGGGTCAGCCAGCAACTTTGGTTGGTCAGGTGGGTCAGCCAGCAACTTTGGTTGGTCAGGTGGGTCAGCCAGCAACTTTGGTTGGTCAAGTGGGTCAGCCAGCAACTTTAATTGGTCAGGTGGGTCAGCCAGCTACTTTGATTGGTCAAGTGGGTCAGCCAGCTACTTTGGTTGGTCAGGTGGGTCAGCCAGCAACTTTGGTTGGTCAGGTGGGTCAGCCTGCAACTTTGGTTGGTCAGGTGGGTCAGCCAGCTACTTTGATTGGTCAAGTGGGTCAGCCAGCAACTTTGGTTGGTCAGGTGGGTCAGCCAGCAACTTTGGTTGGTCAGGTGGGTCAGCCAGCAACTTTGGTTCGTCAGGTGGGTCAGCCAGCAACTTTGGTTGGTCAAGTGGGTCAGCCAGCAACTTTAATTGGTCAGGTGGGTCAGCCAGCTACTTTGATAGGTCAAGTGGGTCAGCCAGCTACTTTGGTTGGTCAGGTGGGTCAGCCAGCAACTTTGGTTGGTCAGGTGGGTCAGCCTGCAACTTTGGTTGGTCAGGTGGGTCAGCCAGCAACTTTGGTTGGTCAGGTGGGTCAGCCTGCAACTTTGGTTGGTCAGGTGGGTCAGCCTGCAACTTTGGTTGGTCAGGTGGGTCAGCCAGCAACTTTGGTTGGTCAGGTGGGTCAGCCAGCAACTTTGGTTGGTCAGGTGGGTCAGCCTGCAACTTTGGTTGGTCAGGTGGGTCAGCCTGCAACTTTGGTTGGTCAGGTGGGTCAGCCAGCAACTTTGGTTGGTCAGGTGGGTCAGCCAGCAACTTTGGTTGGTCAGGTGGGTCAGCCAGCAACTTTGGTTGGTCAGGTGGGTCAGCCAGCTACTTTGATTGGTCAAGTGGGTCAGCCAGCTACTTTGGTTGGTCAGGTGGGTCAGCCAGCAACTTTGGTTGGTCAGGTGGGTCAGCCAGCAACTTTGGTTGGTCAGGTGGGTCAGCCAGCAACTTTGGTTGGTCCGGTGGGTCAGCCAGCAACTTTGGTTGGTCAGGTGGGTCAGCCAGCAACTTTGGTTGGTCAGGTGGGTCAGCCAGCAACTTTGGTTGGTCCGGTGGGTCAGCCAGCAACTTTGGTTGGTCAGGTGGGTCAGCCAGCAACTTTGGTTGGTCAGGTGGGTCAGCCAGCAACTTTAATTGGTCAGTCGGGATCTTAGCCGTCACCCTGCTGATCCGCAGTGCACCACGGTGGTCCGCACGGCCCGCGCCTACGAGCTGTCGAAGTTCATGCCGGTGCGCACCGCCCAGGACATGAGCACCACCATCAAGGCGCCGATGCCCGGCCTGGTGAAGTCCATCGCCGTCACCGTTGGCCAGCTGGTGGCCGATGGTCAGGAGATGTGTGTGTTGGAGGCCATGAAGATGCAGAACAGCCTGAGCTCCGTCATCGCTGGAAAGGTAAGTCTCAGTCTGCTGCTCCTGTCACAGTGCTTCCAGTCCGGATTGCTTGATTAAAATAGCTGAAGGCAACCCGCCCCCCGATGCCCGCAGGTGAAGGCCGTCCACTTCAAGGCCGGTGAGACCGTCAGCGAGGATGACGTCATCGTGGAGCTGGAGCCGCTGGCCTGATGAGGCGGCGGAGCCTGGATGCGAAATCTCACGGGACTTCTCCTTGAATTGCCCGAAGGAGTTATTTTGGACTTGATTAGAGGGCAATGTCCCGCTTTGTTGTTGTCTGGCCGTGTGTTCCCTAGTGATGGTCATTCGCATACTCTGTCAGACTGTCTCGGATCCCTATGTATACTCATATCCATAGCTCAGTGTTAGCCCAGTGCCCACTATACTAGAGTGCATCCTGTACTCAGCGCTTTCTCTTTCGGCTCTGGCGAGCGGCTCGGCGCCAACGCAAACTTTCAGATCAGAATGCCGCCACCGACTGGCCAAGCAGCTCTTGCCAGCCCTGCCGCTCGCTAGAAATTCCATAGCTCTAGTTTGCAGTAGGACCTTTGCTTTGTGTAGAATTGCAGCAGCTTTTTATCACTTGGGATTGTTTTTCTAGTAAGATTGAAGCCTCAATGCCACCGAGATGCCATGATATTATCCACAATACTCTGACTGTTGTCCACCAGCGGCTTGAATTACCAGTGACCCGCGACTTTGTCGACACCCCTGTAGCTGTTTGTTGAATATTTTGAATAGAATTTTTTCAGCTCATAGTTTTTTCTCCGTCTGTGTTGTACCGCTTCCCACAATAGACCCGAGTATTTATTGATTTTTTACAGAAAAGCTGAATAAATTTTTTCGTGTGTTCCGCATGCGACCCCAGCACTTCCAAGACTCGCTCACAGCTTGTGCACCGCTCCCCGACTGACTACTGCAAGTAGAACTATTCGATAGCAGTTTTTCTAAAATAAACAGCAGTCTTGACTATTTATTTCCGAATCGGCTGTCTCATTGTTTGTCCACAGCATTATCCGTAACCGAGGACTTCGGCTTGCCTTGCTTCAGCATTGCTTCAGCAATGCTCCCGTTTGCTGAATTGCTCCCAATCCCAATGTGATCCGAATACTCCATCCCCATTCCCATTCCAATCTAATCCCCATTTCGATCCCAACTCAACCTCACTTCCATCGCCATCCCACCTCATTTTCATCCCAACCCAGTCCCCATTTCCATCCGATTTCCATCCCAATCCAGTCCCCATTTTCATCCGAATCCAGTCCCCATTTCGATCCGAATCCAGTCCCCATTTCCATCCCAACCCAGTCCCCAATCGCATCCCAATCCGGTCCCCATTCCCATCCGAATCCCATCCCAATCCAGTCCCCATTCACATCCGAATCCAGTCCCCATTTCCATCCCAACCCAGTCCCCATTCCCATCCCAACCCAGTCCCCATTCCCATCCCAACCCAGTCCCCAACCCAGTCCCCATTCCCATCCCAACCCAGTCCCCAATCGCATCCTAATCCAATCACAATCAATTAAGTAGGAAAAGTAGCCGTTGCATTTGTTATTTCATTCTTTAGAAGTGCATTTGCAGCAACTGAAAATCGCCTTGTCTTTCTGCTTTATTGTTGCAGAAGATTGGTCCAGCAAGTGGCTGTCGAGCACTGCATTAGCAACAGCACAGCACTCCAGCAGAAGCACTCGCCGATGGCAGTCTGTGTGGCTGTGGTGGGCCGCGACAACCAGCCGCTCTACCTGCGCACCCTGCCGCACGAGAATGCGCTGCAGTACCACTACTTGGTGCACACCAGCCTGGACATCATCCAGGAGCGGGTGGCCAGCGCCGCCCAGACCGCCGGCCAGCCCAAGGCCGGCCACAATGACCCCTGGGACCAGTACTTGGGTCTGCTGTACTTCCGCGAGGACTTCCGCGTCTACGGCTTCGTCACCAACACCCGGGTGAAGCTGGTGCTAGTGGTGGAGGCCGCCAACCCGATGCTGCAGAAGGACGCGGATGTGCGCGCCGTGTTCAAGCGGCTGCAGGCGGCCTACATCCGGCTGGTCTGCTCCGCCTTCTACACCCCCGGCGAGCCCATTGTGTCACGCCTGTTCAACGATGAAGTGGCCAACATTATGAGCCCCGACTGATGCGCACTGCCTACTGCCAGTAGCATATTTACCATTAAATATTTTCATAGGCTGCCTGCGAAACCTGAAACACAAGTGTGAAATCTGACCCGAGTCTGAGCTGCTTTCACAAATAATTTACTGGTCAGTTTTAATATGCTGCCTGCGACTCAATTCAGTGTGATTATGTTAATCCATTTTACTCTTGAATGCTATCGTTTATTTGTTTTGATTTGCATGTACTGCTCACAGTAGTATGCTAAAAATATAATTGCTATGATGCTCATTGTAGATATTCTCCTGCTTGTAACTGACCAGCTACTATAGCTGTTATTTAGACATTAGTGCAAGTATGCGGCTTTGTGTTTTTTCTGCATTATAGACTACTTGTTAAAGCAACTGCACACTCCATAGAAGCAGCAGAGCACTCCAACAGTAGCAGCAGAGCACTCCAAAAGAAGCAGCAGAGCACTCCACTAGAAGCAGCAGAGCACTCCAGCAGAAGCAGCAGAGCACTCCAAAAGAAGCAGCAGAGCACTCCACTAGAAGCAGCAGAGCACTCCAGCAGAAGCAGCAGAGCACTCCAACAGAAGCAGCAGAGCACTCCAAAAGAAGCAGCAGAGCACTCCAGCAGAAGCAGCAGACCACTCCAACAGAAGCAGCAGAGCACTCCAGCAGAAGCAGCAGACCACTCCAACAGAAGCAGCAGACCACTCCAACAGAAGCAGCAGAGCACTCCAACAGAAGCAGCAGACCACTCCAGCAGAAGCAGCAGACCACTCCAACAGAAGCAGCAGACCACTCCAAAAGAAGCAGCAGAGCACTCCAGCAGAAGCAGCAGACCACTCCAACAGAAGCAGCAGACCACTCCAGCAGAAGCAGCAGAGCACTCCAGCAGAAGCAGCAGAGCACTCCAAAAGAAGCAGCAGAGCACTCCAGCAGAAGCAGCAGACCACTCCAACAGAAGCAGCAGAGCACTCCAGCAGAAGCAGCAGACCACTCCAGCAGAAGCAGCAGAGCACTCCAGCAGAAGCAGCAGAGCACTCCAGCAGAAGCAGCAGAGCACTCCAGCAGAAACAGCAGACCACTCCAAAAGAAGCAGCAGAGCACTCCAACAGAAGCAGCAGAGCACTCCAGCAGAAGCAGCAGAGCACAGTACAGAACTGAGTTATGAGCTACAACTAAAGAAAGCCTGTGTATGAGTCAACGGTTATACAATGAGCTGTTCGGACTGTTTGGAAAGACTTCATTTGCAAAACAGCGCTCTGCACTTTTTATATAAAGGTGCGCGTTTGCTCATTCGGAAACCATGACACAATAAGCTAGACAGATTCGGCTGCTAAACTGAACTTCCATTTCTGCGGCACGAAAATATTTTTGAAATAGCTACTGTACGGCCTACTAGCAAGTCTCTTTTAAAGGCCCGTACTTGTCAGAATCAGTTTGAACTACATGATGTGTACAGTTTGTACACTTGTTTATAGGTACTTATTCCAGTCGTATAAGCTTATTGTGCATCTGCCTCTACAGAAAAAGCCATCTTTGCTGAGTTGACGAAAACTGAACTTCAAACTGAGAGCTTCTCTCTGTATGTGCTGCATACTAGAAAGAACACTAGGAAACTGAACCTCACTTTCCTCCTTCACAAGGCACGCCAGGAAACGAAAGCAAAGCTATTTTCAGTCTTGCGAAACGGAGAGATTAAAAAACATTGAGTTTTTATGATTGCGTTATTTTTTGTTGCGTATCTTTAAAGTAAAAGTTTTAAAAGTTTAAATTGGTTCGATTGGAGTAACAGGTTTTTAAAGAGCTTATTAAATATAAAAAGGCAAAGCCTAAGTTCAAGAAATCAGAGATGGAAAAATTTAGTTAGCTACTTAATTTAGCTCGGCAAGAAATAATTACAAAATATAAGCTGGAAGAAATCAGAGATTGGCTAAGTGACCAGCGCACAATGGGTTAATAAACTAAGGCTAATTAATCACGCTACTGCTTTCATGATGCACAGATTCAGTAATGTACTGACACACGAGGTGCAGTTATACTGTACTTAATTTTGGTGAGGCTTTATAATAATATGCTCAAGCTAAGTAAGCTCACAAAATATTCAAATCAACTTGTTTTGCCTTTGATGGTTAAATTAGCCAGATGATTCCAATTTCAAGTTCCTATCTGTGCTACACAATGCGCAGTCTCAAAACTGCATTAGAAAAACTTTTATCCATACAATATATTATATCGCTAAAGCAAAATTGTTAGTCACATCTAAAATTAATCAAATAACGTCGAAGCGGTCGTCCATCACGATTTTGGCTTGTTCAGCAGCGAAGTGAGGTACAGGTTCAAAGCCAGGTCGCTGCCTGCCAGATTGGCGTTGAAACTGCGCTTGCACCTTGGACACGTAGCCTCGACGGTGTGCCCCGTGTACTCCGACACGGGGGACTCCATCTGACACATCGGGCATTGGTACCTGCTTGTCTGCAGTCCCTTCAAGGAGCTGAACAGCTTCTCGGCGACTCTCGGTCCGTTCTCTTTGAAGGCTTTCTTCTCAGCCTCTGACAGACGGTCCCAGGAGACGTCTATAAACTTAAGGCCGAGCACGTCGGCGCTCTGCACTCTAAAAAAGCCTCCGTCACCCCACTTGGAGCCTTTTGGCTCGAGTGAAAACGCAGCTTCTGTGGCCACTTCACCCAGCGGCGGCCAGGAGTTCAAGAGTCTCAGGCTGTGCCTGTCGAAGCTGACCAGCACAACCGCGTGCCCGAACGTCTCGGCATCCTTGGCTCTTCGGCTGATGTCCAGCACTGACTTGGTGAGAGTTCCAGTGGGGCTCTGCTTGAAAAACTGCCTGAACTTCTCCCACTCTGGCCTGGTGAGACGGAAGGTCGCCACGACTGGCCGCTTGGCAATGATGGCCTCCAGCGCAGCTCTCTCATCAACTTCCTGGCTCTTCAGCCGGTACTCCGGGCACACCTGCTTCAGCACCTCAGCTGTCCTGGCTCGGTTCTCGCCGAACTTTTCGACGATTTTGTTCCGGACTTCTTTGAAGTCCGGGTACCCGCCGTCTCGACCCACGATTCTGTGCATGCTCAGATGAATGACTGTCGCCGACGCGACCGCATAGCAGGTGAGCTTTGACTGGCGCTGAGGCTCGAAGCCCTCGTTGGCCCTGTTGATGTACAGGTCGAGGTCCACCTCAGACAGCACATCCGACAGCGCGTCTTGGGAGCACACGCAGCTCTTGGCGATGTCACAGACCTCATCGATCAGGTCGGGGTGGTTGATCTGAAAGAACAGTCTGGTCTCATTTTTCTCAGTGTCGATGATCCAACCCTTTCTGATGAACAGGGTGCGCGGTATCTTCTGGGTGGAAATCGCGGAGCTTATGTCAAACATAAACTTTTCCGGCTCTCTCCAATTTCTGTCGAATTTCCCGTAGAGTCGCCGGGGATCATCGATGTGTTGGTCAGTGATGAAGCAGGATACGACCGTCACGCCCAGCTCTTGGAGTGTTTTAAATAAGCCCTCCTTTCGGCTCGTATCGTCTGACGGCTCCCCATCAGACAAAATGAAAAGCAGCTTGAACAAAGGCTTGTATTCGGCTTCGCTAAGAATATTTACCGATGTTTGCACGGCCTGCATCAGAGGAGTGTCGCCGTAGATGTTCGGTTCGATGATGTCGATGAGCTCTGTGACTCTCTCGTCTGTCAGCTCGGTCTGCTCATTGCAGGAATGCAGGATTTTGTGGGCTTGTTGAGAAGAAAAAACCGACTGAGGTGTCAGCGGGACTAAGCTGAGTGTTTTCAGCTTTGCTTCGATTAAGGACTTTGATTTTTGAATAACCTCCCTGACCGCCCCCAATGTAAAAATTGATACAACGACCGTACCAAGTCCCATCGTGATCGCCATAGTCTTTGTCACTGTTGGGATGGCAGCTTTGATTTCGCTATTATCGCAAAACTTTCTGCATTCCTCGGGTAAAAAGTCTGACACTACTCTATTTTTAACTTCATCGTCCGTTTGCAGAGCATCCAAAATGATGCACGCAGTGCGATCATCCACTTCTTTGCAAATTGCATCGGCATTGGTCCACTTCCGAACTCTTGGCGCTCCGCTGCTCTCCAGAATTGAAAGAACATTGTCAATATTATTCCGCTTTGATCTGCCCTCCAGTCTTTTGATCCTGTCTTCGAATTCCTGCTTCTTTCGTCTAGTTTCTTGCAGAGAGGCAAGGACGTCGAAAACCTCTGGATGCTGTCTGGCACCCACACCAGCTATGAACACCAGGTTGGTGGGTGACACATCGTTCTTGACCAGCTGGTCAGCGACGCGAAAAATCGACCGGACCCACTGGTTCTTAGCTGCGAAGCTGGCTGCCGCCGTTGCTTGCTGACGGCCAAAGCTGCGCTCCATGGAGCGAGACACGTCCAGCAGAGCTCCGCTGTGTACCGACCTCACGTGGCGCTCCTGTTGACGCAGTAAGAGATGGCACTCTAATTGTCATGCTATCAGACATCAGAAGCGTGCGCTACACTGCCAGCAAAACATATTCCAATGGTAATCAATCGTTTTTTAAGTGTCGAATGCATTACCAAAGTCAGATCCAAAACGAACTGCAACTAATAATGTTGCCTACCACAATAACTTAATGCGAATGCAAATGGAAGCCCAGGACGTACTATCTATCCTTAAACTGGAAAGTCTTAGATAAAGTAGATTGTTAGAACTGCCGATTAGATTGCCTTCTCAAAAATATATATATATATTATTTTTTCTTTGCTTACCATTGCTGAGATTCAGAGCAGGGCCTTGATGCACTTGGTTCAATGGTAGACCTCGAATATCTAATTTAATTCAAAATACTCGGTCACGAAAAATATAGCTTTGCTCAATTTTGTTTTTAAAAGACGATTCCCTAAAGGGCATGTAGCGCCACAAGAAAATATTTATGCTCTGTTCAAGTGTATTTATAGGAAATGCCCGGTCAGAGGAAAATCCACGGAAATTCCGCAGCTGCAGTTTTCTGCTTTAGGAAATGCAAAACATTCTTGCAGCTAGGTACTTACTTTGAACCTGCTGCTAATTTTAAATTTCTGTGCTTTTATTTCCTGCGATCATAGTTTACTTACAGCGACTGGTGATTTAGCTTGTTTCACTAACAGTAAAAGACAACGCTATTTTCGTATTTTCAGACAACGGTTATTGTCGAAGACCGTGGTGAACATAGCAACTAAAATTGCTGTGTATAAGCTTAAATGGCGAATCCATATTGTCCAATTGTTTTTCATAATGTTCTTCAAAATGAAAAAGTAACTATTTATTCAATCGAAAATAGTTTACTGCATTTTCACGGTGATCAGTTGAATATTTTCGGAGATACAAAAAAAAAGGAATGTGGGTATTTGAAATACCCCGTGATCTTTCTACTGTTAACCACTTTTAGGTGACTTTTAGGTGATTGCTGACATCTGGTGGACCACTGCCTCTAGCTGGCTCAGCCGTGGCTTCAGAAGACGAAGAATGGGAGCGCCGAGGAGCCTCATACTCAGCGCGTGATGCTTTTACTTAACGAACGACTTCAGCACCAGCCTCCAGCGACACTGAGGCAGCTAGCATTCCTTCGTGGAGACAAATAAAAAGCTGCCACGGAGGGCGCCTGCACGTTAGCTAATTCCCTTTGGGAGCCATTTTCTTATGAGAGCCGATTCCTATGAGAGCCGATTCCTATGAGGGCCGATTCCTATGAGACCCGATTCCTATGAGAGCCGATTCCTATGAGAGCCGATTCCTATGAGAGCCGATTCCTATGAGAGCCGATTCCTATGAGGGCCGATTCCTATGAGACCCGATTCCTATGAGAGCCGATTCCTATGAGAGCCGATTCCTATGAGAGCCGATTCCTATGAGACCCGATTCCTATGAGAGCCGATTCCTATGAGAGCCGATTCCTATGAGGGCCGATTCCTATGAGAGCCGATTCCTATGAGAGCCGATTCCTATGAGAGCCGATTCCTATGAGAGCCGATTCCTATGTGAGCCGATTCCTATGAGAGCCGATTCCTATGAGAGCCGATTCCTATGAGAGCCGATTCCTATGAGAGCCGATTCCTATGAGAGCCGATTCCTATGAGAGCCGATTCCTATGAGAGCCGATTCCTATGAGAGCCGATTCCTATGAGAGCCGATTCCTATGAGAGCCGATTCCTATGAGAGCCGATTCCTATGAGAGCCGAATCTTATGAGAGCCGATTCCTATGAGAGCCGATTCCTATGAGAGCCGAATCTTATGAGACCCGATTCCTATGAGAGCCGATTCCTATGAGAGCCGATTCCTATGAGAGCCGATTCCTATGAGAGCCGATTCCTATGAGAGCCGATTCCTATGAGAGCCGATTCCTATGAGAGCCGATTCCTATGAGAGCCGATTCCTATGAGAGCCGATTCCTATGAGAGCCGATTCCTATGAGAGCCGATTCCTATGAGAGCCGATTCCTATGAGAGCCGAATCTTATGAGAGCCGATTCCTATGAGAGCCGATTCCTAAAGCGTGGGCTTGAGCGTGGGCTTGAGCGTGGGCTTGAGCGTGGGCTTGAGCGTGGGCTTGAGCGTGGGCTTGAGCGTGGGCTTGAGCGTGGGCTTGAGCGTGGGCTTGAGCGTTGGCTTGAGCGTGGGCTTGAGCGTGGGCTTGAGCGTGAGCCCATTCCTAAAGCGTGGGCTTGAGCGTGAGCTTGAGCGTGAGCTTGAGCGTGGGCTTGAGCGTGGGCTTGAGCGTGGGCTTGAGCGTGGGCTTGAGCGTGGGCTTGAGCGTGGGCTTGAGCGTGGGCTTGAGCGTGGGCTTGAGCGTGGGCTTGAGCGTGGGCTTGAGCGTGGGCTTGAGCGTGGGCTTGAGCGTGGGCTTGAGCGTGGGCTTGAGCGTGGGCTTGAGCGTGGGCTTGAGCGTGGGCTTGAGCGTGGGCTTGAGCGTGGGCTTGAGCGTGGGCTTGAGCGTGGGCTTGAGCGTGGGCTTGAGCGTGAGCCCATTCCTAAAGCGTGGGCTTGAGGCGTTCCTTCGTGACTAGTCCTATTTTCTTCTGTTTTATTCTTATCCCCATATTCCTGTGTTAGGGCTGTGAGGTCCGTTTGACTTCGTACATTTTTCAAACTCTTACGCTCGTATATGAAAATTCCCAGAAACACAAATTCTCTTGTGCTTTTAGTCACAATTTTTTCTCATATTTTTTTGCTTTTGCACTTTCATGTCCCAAGCGATGGAGCTTCTCCGCAGATTTCGTCAGGAGTAAAAATAGAAGACCCTGTAACCCAGCTAGCCGAGTAAAGGGCAAAAGCGGTGGCCGGCAACTCAGGCCAGGCTCTAAACTGAACTTCCATCTTGACCGTACAAATGCACTTGCGAACTCCGGCGGGGGGGTCGAGAAATGGAAAAGAAGCAAATAAGGGTGAATATTATTTTCTTCACTCGCAATAAAAAAGTTTTTTGTTTTGAATTGCCTTCCAGCGAAATGCAAGCGCTGCTGTCATATTTGAGCACGATCAAATTGGTCCCACGTCACTGTCAAGTCCATATTTACTGATGGGGGCGAAGAAGCTGCGAAGACTTTCGTAGAAACTTTGACAATCTATCTGATTGAGAGGATGAAGACTAACGTAACAAAGGAGGCAGTCGAGTCGCAGGCCGCACAACTGGCTTTTCAAACCGCAGAGCCTTTTATGAAGGAGGCCAGCAAAAAAGTGGCCACTGCCCAGACACTGGATTTCACTTTCCGTGTCTTCACAAACATCTTAAAGCAGCTCTTAAAGCAGAAGTAACTAGAAATGCGAGCTGGTGTATGCGCTTCTTTTGTAGAAGGCTGTCCTTTTTTCGCTTCTTGAAGCTTATTAATAAATCAGTTTCAACACTATAACTGGATATATGACTATAAGATATTAGTAATAATAGTAATTACGAGTAAGGAATAGTAGAAGATTAGAAGTAATTAGTTGTTAGTAATTAGTAATGATTCAAATGAGTTATATTTACTAATAGTAATTAGTAGAACAGTTAGACATTTTCATGCGCGTCTCCTGTGTTAAAACTCGTAGAATGCTAATAATATACTCATAAATGTGTACCTGATTGACAACTGCTCACAATATGACGAGCAGAAGCGCGAAGATTTCTCAAATACAAGGCAAAATACTAGAAGCTTGATCTCAGCTTCCCACTGCATCACGATACTTAAAGGCTAAATGATTTGAGTTCGCTTTCCATGTATTTTGCTGTATAATACTAATTATAATAATTCCGGTAGGTCGGTAACAGACGTAAAGTTGGAGTTAAAGTTAGACAGGACAAATAATTTTTGACTGACTTGACTTAACTGCATGGTCCATGGACACTGCAGGGAGGCGATGGTTGCTCATTCCGCCAACCCCTGTGGGCTGCAGACAGGCAATGGCCCGAGGCCGGTCAGGGTGGTCCGCCGGTCCATCATGCAGCGCTATCTTCTGCAAGGAACGAGACACGTGAGGTGGCAACCTATGAAGATATGGTGCCTATGAGAATCCAAAACAAATTATGATTCCATATGAGATTCCCTAGAAAAATATGATTCCATATGAGATTCCATATAAGGATAATATGATTCCCTATGAGATTCCCTATGAAAAATATGATTCCTTATGAGATTCCCTAGAAAAATATGATTCCCTATGAGATTCCCTAAAAAAATATGATTCCTTATGAGATTCCCTATGAAAATATGGTTCCATATGAGATTTCATATGAGAAAAAAATGATTCCCTTGTATTTGCTTGATGCTGATTGTTGACGCCAGTTTTTGTCACCGCAGCTGCTTTCAAGTCGCTCCAGTTTATTTTGGAAGGTTTTGCAGTCACGCAAAGGCGTGAGGGTCGCATGCACAATTGATGCATTGGCATAGCAAAAGTATTTAGCAATCGCACTGCAACTGAGCACAGTTTAGTGAATTTTGAGCAGCCTGAACGCAAAGCTGAATTATTTATAATCTCATCAGATGCTCAAGGCTAGAAATGAAAAACTTCAGTGCTTTAATCAGCTATGAAATGCAAGCCCAGCTTACAGGCCACAAACCAAGCCGTGCCTCATGCGCCATGTCTTCGGCTGAGCAGACTGTTGAGAAGCGAGGCAAAGCCGGCACACCTGGGAATTCCGCAAGCGAAGGTTTGTGCAGCATTTTCTACTAGTCTGTGCTAATTGCCCTGCGAATTTGAGTAGCAAATGTTAATAAAAATAGAAGCGCAGGAATCTCAAACCCAACCCCCTAAACACATGCGTGAGTGAGAGCTACTGTGAGAGCTACTGTATTCGAATACCTTGCAACAGCCCACCTGAGCAGACACAATTCAAACATGCGCTGCAGTGGGCCGCCCGACACCCGCCGCAGGGAAGCCTCACAAATTGCGGCGGCCAGTGGGTCGAGCCCAGCTGGAAGCAGCTGTCTGCTCACTCAATGAGCTCAGAGGCTGCTGAGCACACATTTGCTGATTGCTTATTAAAGAAAGTGAAAGTGTTTTGCCGGGTAGCGGCTGAGCTTCTGCTCTCCCTGACACTCAAGGCGCAGATGGAGGCGCAGCCAGGCAAGCAGGACTCCACCGATGAGGCGCTGCACGAGGAGTCAGTGGCACTGTACAGTGAGGACCATTCAGCAGAAGCTCGCATTGTACTTTTGTCATAGGATCTTGAAGCCGTGCAGCCAGTTTACACACTGTCATGGGATCTTGAAGCCATGCAGCCAGTTTACACACTGTCATGGGATCTTGAAGCCACGCAGCCAGTTTACACACTGTCATGGGATCTTGAAGCCATGCAGCCAGTTTACACACTGTCATGGGATCTTGAAGCCGTGTAGCCAGTTTACACACTGTCATAGGATCTTGAAGCCATGCAGCCAGTTTACACACTGTCATGGGATCTTGAAGCCATGCAGCCAGTTTACACACTGTCATGGGATCTTGAAGCCGTGCAGCCAGTTTACACACTGTCATGGGATCTTGAAGCCATGCAGCCAGTTTACACACTGTCATAGGATCTTGAAGCCATGCAGCCAGTTTACACACTGTCATGGGATCTTGAAGCCGTGCAGCCAGTTTACACACTGTCATGGGATCTTGAAGCCATGCAGCCAGTTTACACACTGTCATGGGATCTTGAAGCCGTGCAGCCAGTTTACACACTGTCATGGGATCTTGAAGCCGTGTAGCCAGTTTACACACTGTCATAGGATCTTGAAGCCATGCAGCCAGTTTACACACTGTCATAGGATCTTGAAGCCGTGCAGCCAGTTTACACACTGTCATGGGATCTTGAAGACGTGCAGCCAGTTTACACACTGTCATGGGATCTTGAAGCCATGCAGCCAGTTTACACACTGTCATGGGATCTTGAAGCCATGCAGCCAGTTTACACACTGTCATGGGATCTTGAAGCCATGCAGCCAGTTTACACACTGTCATGGGATCTTGAAGCCATGCAGCCAGTTTACACACTGTCATGGGATCTTGAAGCCATGCAGCCAGTTTACACACTGTCATGGGATCTTGAAGCCATGCAGCCAGTTTACACACTGTCATGGGATCTTGAAGCCATGCAGCCAGTTTACACACTGTCATGGGATCTTGAAGCCGTGTAGCCAGTTTACACACTGTCATAGGATCTTGAAGCCATGCAGCCAGTTTACACACTGTCATGGGATCTTGAAGCCATGCAGCCAGTTTACACACTGTCATGGGATCTTGAAGCCGTGCAGCCAGTTTACACACTGTCATGGGATCTTGAAGCCGTGCAGCCAGTTTACACACTGTCATGGGATCTTGAAGCCGTGCAGCCAGTTTACACACTGTCATGGGATCTTGAAGCCGTGCAGCCAGTTTACAGTTGTTATGGGATCTTGAAGCCGTGCAGCCAGTTTACAGTTGTTATGGGATCTTGAAGCTGTGCAGCCAGTTTACAGTTGTTATGGGATCTTGAAGCTGTGCAGCCTGGGTAAGGTGTTGGCTGCAGGTGCAATCTGATTTTCTCCTGTCTGAACCCACAGAAAAGTGCCGGTCCGTGTTCCAGCTGTTTGACCGCAGCTCCGGCTTCATGCTGACCAAGGACTTGGGCTCGGCACTGCGGGCTCTGGGCCAGATTCCCAGCGACCAGGAGGTTGACATGATGGCTTCCAAGCTTGAGCAGGATGACATTTATGACAAAGGTAAGGCCGCATGATAATTTAGCCTTGAGCACTTTACTCTTGAGCACAGCCTCCGTGCCCGCTAACCAGGCCACACCAAGGTCTCCTTCGATGAGTTCTATCGGGTCGTTCAGGAGAACAGCGAGAGAAAAGACGACATCAGGGAGATGGTGCTGGACTCTTTCAAGGTAGGGTTGGGCGGTGATGCTCGCTGGGGACTCTCTTTGCTTTTAGAGGCTTTAAAGGCTTTCTGCTCTGCGCATGCATTAGTAATGCTGTGTGCATGTATCACTGCTGTGTGCAAGCATTAGTAATGCTGTGTGCATGTATCAGTGTTGTGTGCATGTATCAGTGTTGTGTGCAAGTATCGGTGTTATGTGCATGTATCAGACTGCTGTGTGCATGTATAAGTGTTGTGTGCATGTATCAGTGTTGTGTGCATGTATAAGTGCTGTGTGCATGTATAAGTGCTGTGTGCATGCATAAGTGCTGTGTGCATGTATAAGTGTTGTGTGCATGCTTAAGAGCTGTGTGCATGCATAAGTGCTGTGTGCATGTATAAGTGTTGTGTGCATGCTTAAGAGCTGTGTGCATGCATAAGTGCTGTGTGCATGTATAAGTGTTGTGTGCATGCTTAAGAGCTGTGTGCATGCATAAGAGCTGTGTGCATGCATAAGTGCTGTGTGCATGCATAAGTGCTGTGTGCATGCATAAGTGCTGTGTGCATGTATAAGTGCTGTGTGCATGCAAAAGTGCTGTGTGCATGCATAAGTGCTGTGTGCATGCATAAGTGCTGTGTGCATGCATAAGTGCTGTGTGCATGTATAAGTGCTGTGTGCATGTATAAGTGCTGTGTGCATGCATAAGTGCTGTGTGCATGTATAAGTGCTGTGTGCATGTATAAGTGCTGTGTGCATGCATAAGTGCTGTGTGCATGCATAAGTGCTGTGTGCATGTATAAGTGCTGTGTGCATGCATAAGTGCTGTGTGCATGTATAAGTGCTGTGTGCATGTATAAGTGCTGTGTGCATGCATCAGACTGCTGTATATCGCTACTATGTTCGAGTGGGGACAGTAGACATTTCCGCAATTTCTAAGTGAAAAGTGAAGTATTTTTGCAAATGCAGCATAAAACACGTTCGTTGCCATAGCAACCATCGGCTGCATCATTAGTCTAAGACACAGGAAGGCAGCAAGCACAATGCTTCACCTCATGCAATAATTTGCTCGTATGCCCTGCCCTCATTCCCAGTGCCTGGATCCCCAGGCCAGCGGCCAGGTGGACGCCGCCCGACTGCAGTCGCTGCTCACCGGCATGGGGGAGCCGCTGAGTCAGGCCGAGGCGAAGGAGCTGCTGCAGGAGGCGGGGCTGAGCAAGGACGGCAGAGTCGATTACGCCAGTGAGTACACCAGTGGGCGGGTCTCGGGTCAGTGAGGCAGTTCAAGAATTTCCTGAATGCTTTGACGATGAGGGTTGCGAATCGCTCCGCTTCAGGGTTCGTGGAGCAGCTGCTGCAGTTCGAGGCGGCTGCGGCGGGAGGCCGGGAAGCCACTGCGGCCGCCGTGACAGAGGAGCGAAAGGAGAACAAGAAGAAGAAGAAGAAGAAGAAGAAGGGCTGACATGCGCGAGCTCACCTGGACTCAGAGAACGGACTCAGACTGCAGGTGGAATATTCGCTGCATATTGCATGATTGCAGCTACTTACAGTAGCAGCACCAGAATAAACCAAAATACAATGCAGCTACTTACAGTAGCACCAGAATAAACCAAAATACAATGCAGCTGCTTACAGTAGCAGCACCAGAATAAACCAAAATACAATGCAGCTACTTACAGTAGCAGCACCAGAATAAACCAAAATACAATGCAGCTACTTACAGTAGCACCAGAATAAACCAAAATACAATGCAGCTACTTACAGTAGCAGCACCAGAATAAACCAAAATACAATGCAGCTACTTACAGTAGCACCAGAATAAACCAAAATACAATGCAGCTGCTTACAGTAGCAGCACCAGAATAAACCAAAATACAATGCAGCTACTTACAGTAGCACCAGAATAAACCAAAATACAATGCAGCTACTTACAGTAGCACCAGAATAAACCAAAATACAATGCAGCTACTTACAGTAGCACCAGAATAAACCAAAATACAATGCAGCTACTTACAGTAGCACCAGAATAAACCAAAATACAATGCAGCTACTTACAGTAGCACCAGAATAAACCAAAATACAATGCAGCGATTGACCAACTATTTGCACCATTTACAGCTGGGTCAGTCCCAATCACAATTACTTAAGTTACTAGCAGCGACTTGTAGAATATTCGCTGGATTTTATAGCCTTCTGTCATTATTGCGAAGGTAATTCCGGTCGAGAGCTAAGACAGGTAAAGATCACGGGTGGGGTATTTCAAATGCCCATTGACTACTTCAAATGCCCATTGCCTACTTCAAATGCCCATTGCCTACTTCAAATGCCCATTGCCTACTTCAAATGCCCATTGCCTTATTTCAAATGCCCATTGCCTACTTCAAGATAGCTCCCAAAACGATTTTCATGAAAGTCCAAAATATTGATCAAAAGTTTTCGCCCATTATGAACTAATTTTTAAAGCCACGCATCGTCAAGACATTCAACGATTTTGTTGAAGAGCCTGGAAACTTACATTTCTCTGAATAACCGTCATTGGCGAATTCATATTAGTTCAATAATATAATGGTTAACTATATGATCAGCAATAATTGCCGACATGGTTGCATGCAGGCAAATGCATCAACTCCACAGCTCAATGACTGCTGTATTTAACAGTTTGAATCTGAAAGCCACAACTGAATGACGCAGGCAAATGCAACAACTCCACAGCTCAATGACTGCTGTATTTAACAGTTTGAATCTGAAAGCCACAACTGAATGACGCAGGCAAATGCAACAACTCCACAGCTCAATGACTGCTGTATTTAACAGTTTGAATCTGAAAGCCACAACTGAATGACGCAGGCAAATGCAACAACTCCACAGCTCAATGACTGCTGTATTTAACAGTTTGAATCTGAAAGCCACAACTGAATGACGCAGGCAAATGCATCAACTCCACAGCTCAATGACTGCTGTATTTAACAGTTTGAATCTGAAAGCCACAACTGAATGACGCAGGCAAATGCAACAACTCCACAGCTCAATGACTGCTGTATTTAACAGTTTGAATCTGAAAGCCACAACTGAATGACGCAGGCAAATGCATCAACTCCACAGCTCAATGACTGCTGTATTTAACAGTTTGAATCTGAAAGCCACAACTGAATGACGCAGGCAAATGCAACAACTCCACAGCTCAATGACTGCTGTATTTAACAGTTTGAATCTGAAAGCCACAACTGAATGACGCAGGCAAATGCATCAACTCCACAGCTCAATGACTGCTGTATTTAACAGTTTGAATCTGAAAGCCACAACTGAATGACGCAGGCAAATGCATCAACTCCACAGCTCAATGACTGCTGTATTTAACAGTTTGAATCTGAAAGCCACAACTGAATGACGCAGGCAAATGCATCGAGACGAAGCAGGCCGGCATTGGGCTGGCTGAGCTTAAATTAGAGACTTGACAGGAAAAATGAAAATAGCGAGTTATATCGAGTAGCATGAAAAAAAGCATAGGGAAATGTAACGCAGATGTGAGAGGATCCAGTTTGTTTACTATTACATAAGCGGCATTGGTGCACTGACCGCATGTACGGGTGATTCACACGGCATCGGACTTTATTGTCACCTGCCACCGGCGCGCAGCTGCATGGCTTCGCGCAGCTCGGCGACAGAGGCGCAGATCTCCGCCTCCAGCTGCAGCGCCTCGGCCGGCCAGGTCTCGGCCCGGCGCCGCTTGACAGCGTCCAGCAGCTCCGCCACGGCCTGGTGCGCCAGGTGGCCGAGCAGGCGGCACGAGTCCGAGCTCAGCCGGTGGCCGGCTGGGCCCAGCCAGGAGCGGAAGCGGCGCAGCTCCATGCAGCCGACGCGGCCAGCGCCCCGGCCGACCAGGCAGCAGCGGCGGCTGCGGGAGAACCGCTCGTAGTCGGCGGCGCTCAGCCGCTCCGAGCACCGGCTCAGCCGCTGCAGCCGCTGCTGCCGCTCCGCCTGTAGCTGGAGCAGTGCCTCCGCTGCGTCAGCCGCAGCCGCCACCAGAAAGGGCGGCAGGGCCTCCTGCCTGCGGACACATTTGGTTTGCCAGCCGAGTCAGCTTTGCTAAATCAATGAGCTTCTAAGTTTACCTAATTACGAATATGTACTCACTGCCTACTGAAAGTAGAGCGGTGCGCACTTCCCTAAACGAATTCTGTAAAAAGTTAACTGTAAATTGCATTGAAGATGAAGATTAGTCAGCACTGATACCAGAATGGTGTGAACCGCCACTCGCCCAATGCGAGCTAGCAGACAGACAGCTCGGAGCTCCCAGTCCCTCACCTGCCATCGGCGACGACTTCGGCCAGCTGTTCCGTCGACTCAACAGCCTCCTCGGTGTCGCCATCTTCGCAATCGCCCCCGACGTCACCGTCGCCGCCACCGCTGCCAACCGCGCGGGTCTCGGCCAGCAGGCGATGGTACAGAACGCAGTGGGCTAGGGCCCGCCGGTTGGAGCGCAGGGCCGCCACTAGAGCGGCCGGCGACACCTCCGCCTTCTCGGTGGCGGTGGCGCGCTTCTCCTCGACGGCGGCGGCAGCGGCCCACCGTGAGAGCCGCAGCCGGAGGTAGTCCTCTACCAGGCGGAGGCTGTCGCTGCTCGGCTCGGGAAAGTCACCCAAGCCATACATGATCTGGCTGAGCTGCTCAGTGTACAAGTACTGCTGCTGCTGCTGCTGCTGTTCTGTTGGTGAAGATTCTAAATAAAAATTCATACAAGGCGGGAGTTTCTCGGTGGAAGGCAATAAGAGAGGAAGAGAGAATAAATTGTAGAACGGCAGCGGAGCAGCGGAGGAGAGCGGATATGGGGAGAGAGGGAATTGTCTCATTCAGAGGTACAGTAGATGCTGTCAAAGATTTGTTGAAAGTTGGGAGCCGAAAGAGCGGAAGAGATAAAGGGCGGAACATCAGGTGAGGTGAAGTAGGTGAAGAGCGGAGGAGGTGAAGAGCGGAGGAGGTGAATAGCGGAGGAGGTGAAGAGCGGAGGAGGTGAAGAGCGGAGGAGGTGAAGAGCGGAGGAGGTGAAGAGCGGAGGAGGTGAAGAGCGGAGGAGGTGAAGAGAGGAAGAGCGGAGGTGAAGAGGCTTTAATGAATCCAAGAGACACGAAGCAGTTTAGTGGACCCATCGAGTTCTGTTCTGCTAGTTTAATTAAGATAAATCTGGACCGAGACGAAGCTAAACAGCAAACGAACCATCAGCGGAGAACGGAGATGGAAGTAGAGCGATAGGCAATTGTGCGCAAGCGCAGATCAGTGGGTGTTACACACACGCACACAGCGCCATCTTTTCACTGGGCATAAATTCGGATCGCATAGCGAAGCACAGCCAGCAGATGGATTTGCGCTGCGGGACAATCGCCGCTCGCATCTGCCCCCTCCCCAACAGGCGCAGTGGCTGAGCTGGAGTGTAAACAGAGGCTGCAAAGGCGCAAATGTCTTGTGTGAGGGTGCAGCCGCATCGCCTGCTGCGGAGTTTTCCAGCCCGCCACGGCTTGCACAGATTTTTCAGAAACTGCCGCAGCTCTGCTAATTTGCTGTCTTACAACACTCTTAGCAGCCGGCGAATACGGCTAGCAGGTATTCGGCTAAGATGAGTAGCCGAGGCAACAGGGGCACCCAGCAACAGCTCAGCTGAGACAGCTCAGCGATTGCGGGCATTTGGCAGAGCGAGCCTTTTGGACAATTATTGGAGATAAGCATGCCAAGGGAGTCCGTCTCTGACTTGTGAGAAGCAGAGGTTGTGCTGGTATACTCGTAATGAGACAGATTTAAAAACAACTCAAGGAATTGGAATCGAGCGCCAGTCGTCGACAAGGGCAGAACGGAGGCTTGCAAGAAGTAGAAGCGGTAGAGGACCCGAGTTTCTGCAGCACTTCCAGTCGGCCAGGCCGCAGTGGTGGGAAGCAGAGAGGCTCCAGAGCGCGGCGATCGAGATCGAGGGGCTCTCGAAGCGGCGGACCAATTTGCACAGGCTCAAGCAGCCGCCATCAGCGTCAATATCTCAGGCCGGGCCGCGAATCCCCGCCCAAATCCCGCACAATCGCTGATCGATCAACTGATTTTCTGACTGCAAAAACGGAGAAGGCTGGAAAAACACGCCGGGATGCGGCTCGATGCCCCGCAGCCCGGGGATCGGAGAGGCCGGGGCGAGTAGCCGGAGCGGGCAGGAGGCCGGGGAGAAATAAAAATGGCCGGCAGCAGTTAATAATTCACGCCTGGCAAGAGGAGGGCCGGCCGGAGTCCAAGTCTTCCGCAGCCGGTGGAGTCGCGGCGACTGTCAAAGATAGCCCGGCCGCTGAAGTCGCGGTGCTTGGCCCAAGACGAGTTTGGCTCGAAGCCAGTGGCGGGGCAGGCAGCCATTCCAGGGGCAGCTGGGGTTGGCTGCAGGCCAGCTGTGCGGAGGCCCAGGGCAGGCGGGCCGAAGTGCGTACGCTGTTTTACGATAACTCGGCCCGAGAGAGGCTGGGGCTGCGCCTGAGACTGGCAGGAGCAGCCAGCGGGAGAGGGGCGGAGCGGGGTGTGGCGGACCGGATGCTTGCGACCGGTATAAAGCGGACTGCTCAGCGGTGCCATGTACGCAGAGCTGGGATCGGCCAGGCCTGGAACTGGCGGCAGGCGGCGTGAGCGTCGAAAGCCTTCAGGAGCCGAGAGTCCGGACAGGCGGCGGGCAGGAACGGTAAGAGAATGCCGGCAGCTGTGCCCATATGTGGAACTGCATGCATTGCAGTCAGCTGACCTTTGCAAATCGAGAACTAGAAATGTAGTCGGACCCAGGCGGAAACAAAGACGCGTCTGGCCCGCCGCCCCATCTGCGCCGTGATTCCCCCGAACTGAATGCGTCAGAGGAGGGGAACAAACGGGAAGGCACAGATAGGGGAATTCGGTGCCGGGCCCAGACACCTTCCGCCCAATGGAAGAATGGCAGGCAGGTAATGCCGCCAGCCCCAGCCCCCGGAATTCAGGGAAGGAAAGGGAAGGGCCGCGCAATGGGATATAAAATGGCGCGGGCCAAAGAAGAAGGCCCGGACGCCAGGGTCGGAGAGGCAGGGGGACCAGAGCCCGCACCGGAATCGGAGGTGCAGCGGCATTTTAGCTAGCAGGACAGCCGATCCCCGACTCCGCAGAGACCGCTGACTCCGGGGGACATGCTTCTTTGCATCCACATGCCGCCGCCGTTGCAGCCGCGGGCCATCCGAGGCCCGGACCATGGAATGTAAAGAAGTATGTTCTCTGGCGGCGCTGAGCAACCCAACCACCCCGATCCCCAATCCCCGCCTCAAGTGCTCAGAGAAGTGTCCAGGGCAGCCCAAAGCTGCGTTTGTCTCAGTTGGTGCAGCAGTTGTTGCCAAATGCAACAGTGATGAGGGCAGCCACAGTTCGGCCAGTGACGCATGCAGGCCCAGCTCCTTGGCCCAGTGCGGTTTTGAAGCAGAAAACAGTTCCCCTTGCCTCCGATCGATATGTCTGACGCACGGGTGGGCAGCGGGGGGAGGCCCGAATAAGCGGAGGCTGGCGGGCGGGGGGGCGGTTGTGGGGAGGCCGCCACTATCAGTGTGGGGCTTACAGTGCGGCCGATATTTCCCAGCAGACCCTACCCAGCCCGGATCCCAGACCCGGCCTCCCAATCCCCAAAATGCTGGAGGCTAGGAGGGGAGGAGAGCCCTAAAAAGCGGCCAAAATGCAATTGAACAGGGCAACCACAGGCTGGGGGCCCATCACGCAGCGCCCGCGTGACTGCAGAGCGCCAGCCAAAGCCACATAAAGCATGCAGGGTGCGTAAACAGTGACACAGCAAGGTGAAGATTGAAATCTGGCCACTCTGAAATTTGCCTATCTATTTGGATAACTTCCGAAGCTTAGCAACCCTAGCTTAGCTAGCTAACAGTGCCTTCACTTTCAAAGCTGAAGCGAGTTAAACTATGAAATTAAAGCCGAGCCAAATTGACCAGCTAGCCAGTGAAGCCATAAGGACAGGAAGCGGGCACCGGCCTGCAGTAGTGCCGATCCCACAAACTGATGGGGACAGCTGCGGCTGCGGCCGGGCGAATCCAGCTGGCGGACCCCGGGGTGGCTGGCTGAACACACTACTGACAGTAGGCTGCTGCGAATGCTGCACACAGTGCCTGTTAGGATATTCCCTAGCTGTAAATGCCGAAACTTTAGAATGATAAAATTAACATCCTCAAACTCTCATATCCTTAATTCTCCTAAGTTGTAATACTTTCAATTCTCATACCCCCAATCCTCACATCTTCAATTCTCGCATCCTCAATTCTCATATCCTCAATTCTCGCATCCTCAACCCTCACATCCTCAATTCTAATCTCCTCAATCCTCACATCTTCAATTCCTGCATCCTCAATTCTCATCTCCTCAATCCTCACATCTTCAATTCTCGCATCCTCAATTCTCATATCCTCAGCCCTCACATCCTCAATCCTCACATCTTCAATTCCCGCATCCTCAATTCTCATCTCCTCAATTCTCACATCTTCAATTCTCGCATCCTCAATTCTCATCTCCTCAATTCTCACATCCTCAATCCTCACATCCTCAATTCTCACATCCTCAATTCTCGCATCCTCAATTCTCACATCCTCAATTCTCACGTCTTCAATTCTCGCATCCTCAATTCTCACATCCTCAATTCTCACATCCTCAATTCTCGCATCCTCAATTCTCACATCCTCAATTCTCACGTCTTCAATTCTCGCATCTTCAATTCTCGCATCCTCAATTCTCATCTCCTCAATCCTCAGATCTTCAATTCTCGCATCCTCAATTCTCGCATCCTCAATTATCACATCCTCAATTCTCATCTCCTCAATCCTCACATCTTCAATTCCTGCATCCTCAATTCTCATTTCCTCAATCCTCACATCTTCAATTCTCGCATCCTCAATTCTCATATCCTCAGCACTCACATCCTCAATCCTCACATCTTCAATTCCCGCATCCTCAATTCTCATCTCCTCAATTCTCACATCTTCAATTCTCATATCCTCAATTCTCATATCCTCAATTCTCACATCCTCAATCCTCACAGCCTCAATTCTCATCTCCTCAATCCTCGCATCCTCAATTCTCGCATCTTCAATTCTCGCATCTTCAATTCTCGCATCCTCAATTCTCGCATCCTCAATTCTCGCATCCTCAATTCTCGCATCTTCAATTCTCGCATCCTCAATTCTCGCATCCTCAATTCTCGCATCCTCAATTCTCGCATCCTCAATTCTCGCATCCTCAATTCTCACATCCTCAATTCTCACATCCTCAATTCTCATATCCTCAATTCTCACATCCTCAATTCTCACATCTTCAATTCTCATATCCTCAATTCTCATATCCTCAATTCTCACATCCTCAATCCTCACAGCCTCAATTCTCATCTCCTCAATCCTCGCATCCTCAATTCTCGCATCTTCAATTCTCGCATCTTCAATTCTCGCATCCTCAATTCTCGCATCCTCAATTCTCGCATCCTCAATTCTCGCATCTTCAATTCTCGCATCCTCAATTCTCGCATCCTCAATTCTCGCATCCTCAATTCTCGCATCCTCAATTCTCGCATCCTCAATTCTCGCATCCTCAATTCTCGCATCCTCAATTCTCACATCCTCAATTCTCGCATCTTCAATTCTCGCATCCTCAATTCTCGCATCCTCAATTCTCGCATCCTCAATTCTCGCATCTTCAATTCTCGCATCTTTAATTCTCATCTCCTCAATTCTCGCATCTTCAATTATCACATCCTCAATTCTCATCTCCTCAATTCTCGCATCCTCAATTATCACATCCTCAATTCTCATCTCCTCAATCCTCGCATCCTCAATTCTCGCATCTTCAATTCTCGCATCTTCAATTCTCGCATCCTCAATTCTCGCATCCTCAATTCTCGCATCCTCAATTCTCGCATCCTCAATTCTCGCATCTTCAATTCTCGCATCTTCAATTCTCGCATCCTCAATTCTCGCATCCTCAATTCTCGCATCCTCAATTCTCGCATCCTCAATTCTCGCATCTTCAATTCTCGCATCCTCAATTCTCGCATCCTCAATTCTCGCATCCTCAATTCTCGCATCTTCAATTCTCGCATCTTCAATTCTCATCTCCTCAATTCTCGCATCTTCAATTATCACATCCTCAATTCTCATCTCCTCAATTCTCGCATCCTCAATTATCACATCCTCAATTCTCATCTCCTCAATCCTCGCATCCTCAATTCTCGCATCTTCAATTCTCGCATCTTCAATTCTCGCATCCTCAATTCTCGCATCCTCAATTCTCGCATCCTCAATTCTCGCATCCTCAATTCTCGCATCCTCAATTCTCGCATCCTCAATTCTCGCATCCTCAATTCTCGCATCCTCAATTCTCGCATCTTCAATTCTCGCATCCTCAATTCTCGCATCCTCAATTCTCGCATCCTCAATTCTCGCATCCTCAATTCTCGCATCTTCAATTCTCGCATCTTCAATTCTCATCTCCTCAATTCTCGCATCCTCAATTATCACATCCTCAATTCTCATATCCTAAATTCTCATATCCTCAATTCTCGCATCCTCAACCCTCACATCCTCAATTCTCATATCCTAAATTCTCATATCCTCAATTCTCATCTCCTCAATCCTCGCATCCTCAATTCTCGCATCTTCAATTCTCGCATCCTCAATTCTCGCATCTTCAATTATCACATCCTCAATTCTCATCTCCTCAATTCTCGCATCCTCAATTATCACATCCTCAATTCTCATATCCTAAATTCTCATATCCTCAATTCTCGCATCCTCAATTATCACATCCTCAATTATCACATCCTCAATTCTCACATCCTCAATTCTCATCTCCTCAATCCTCGCATCCTCAATTCTCGCATCTTCAATTCTCGCATCCTCAATTCTCGCATCTTCAATTCTCACATCCTCAATTCTCATCTCCTCAATTCTCATCTCCTCAATTCTCGCATCTTCAATTCTCACATCCTCAATTCTCGCATCCTCAATTCTCACATCCTCAATTCTCACATCCTCAATTCTCGCATCCTCAATTATCACATCCTCAATTCTCATATCCTAAATTCTCATATCCTCAATTCTCATATCCTCAACCCTCACATCCTCAATTCTCATCTCCTCAATCCTCGCATCCTCAATTCTCGCATCTTCAATTCTCGCATCCTCAATTCTCGCATCTTCAATTCTCGCATCCTCAATTATTACATCCTCAATCCTAACATCCTCAATTCACATATCCTCAATTCTCATATCCTCAATCCTCACATCCTCAATTCTCACATCCTCAATTCTCGCATCCTCAATTCTCGCATCTTCAATTCTCACATCCTCAATCCTCACATCCTCAATTCTCATATCCTAAATTCTCATATCCTCAATTCTCACATCCTCAATTCTCACATCCTCAATTCTCACATCCTCAATTCTCGCATCCTCAATTCTCGCATCTTCAATTCTCGCATCCTCAATTCTCGCATCTTCAATTCTCGCATCCTCAATTCTCATCTCCTCAATTCTCACATCTTCAATTCTCGCATCCTCAATTATCACATCCTCAATTCTCATATCCTAAATTCTCATATCCTCAATTCTCATATCCTCAACCCTCACATCCTCAATTCTCATCTCCTCAATTCTCGCATCCTCAATTCTCGCATCTTCAATTCTCGCATCCTCAATTATTACATCCTCAATCCTAACATCCTCAATTCACATATCCTCAATTCTCATATCCTCAATCCTCACATCCTCAATTCTCGCATCCTCAATTCTCGCATCTTCAATTCTCGCATCCTCAATTATTACATCCTCAATCCTAACATCCTCAATTCACATATCCTCAATTCTCATATCCTCAATTCTCACATCCTCAATTCTCACATCTTCAATTCTCATATCCTCAATTCTCATATCCTCAATTCTCACATCCTCAATCCTCACAGCCTCAATTCTCATCTCCTCAATCCTCGCATCCTCAATTCTCGCATCTTCAATTCTCGCATCTTCAATTCTCGCATCCTCAATTCTCGCATCCTCAATTCTCGCATCCTCAATTCTCGCATCTTCAATTCTCGCATCCTCAATTCTCGCATCCTCAATTCTCGCATCCTCAATTCTCGCATCCTCAATTCTCGCATCCTCAATTCTCGCATCCTCAATTCTCGCATCCTCAATTCTCACATCCTCAATTCTCGCATCTTCAATTCTCGCATCCTCAATTCTCGCATCCTCAATTCTCGCATCCTCAATTCTCGCATCTTCAATTCTCGCATCTTTAATTCTCATCTCCTCAATTCTCGCATCTTCAATTATCACATCCTCAATTCTCATCTCCTCAATTCTCGCATCCTCAATTATCACATCCTCAATTCTCATCTCCTCAATCCTCGCATCCTCAATTCTCGCATCTTCAATTCTCGCATCTTCAATTCTCGCATCCTCAATTCTCGCATCCTCAATTCTCGCATCCTCAATTCTCGCATCCTCAATTCTCGCATCTTCAATTCTCGCATCTTCAATTCTCGCATCCTCAATTCTCGCATCCTCAATTCTCGCATCCTCAATTCTCGCATCCTCAATTCTCGCATCTTCAATTCTCGCATCCTCAATTCTCGCATCCTCAATTCTCGCATCCTCAATTCTCGCATCTTCAATTCTCGCATCTTCAATTCTCATCTCCTCAATTCTCGCATCTTCAATTATCACATCCTCAATTCTCATCTCCTCAATTCTCGCATCCTCAATTATCACATCCTCAATTCTCATCTCCTCAATCCTCGCATCCTCAATTCTCGCATCTTCAATTCTCGCATCTTCAATTCTCGCATCCTCAATTCTCGCATCCTCAATTCTCGCATCCTCAATTCTCGCATCCTCAATTCTCGCATCCTCAATTCTCGCATCCTCAATTCTCGCATCCTCAATTCTCGCATCCTCAATTCTCGCATCTTCAATTCTCGCATCCTCAATTCTCGCATCCTCAATTCTCGCATCCTCAATTCTCGCATCCTCAATTCTCGCATCTTCAATTCTCGCATCTTCAATTCTCATCTCCTCAATTCTCGCATCCTCAATTATCACATCCTCAATTCTCATATCCTAAATTCTCATATCCTCAATTCTCGCATCCTCAACCCTCACATCCTCAATTCTCATATCCTAAATTCTCATATCCTCAATTCTCATCTCCTCAATCCTCGCATCCTCAATTCTCGCATCTTCAATTCTCGCATCCTCAATTCTCGCATCTTCAATTATCACATCCTCAATTCTCATCTCCTCAATTCTCGCATCCTCAATTATCACATCCTCAATTCTCATATCCTAAATTCTCATATCCTCAATTCTCGCATCCTCAATTATCACATCCTCAATTATCACATCCTCAATTCTCACATCCTCAATTCTCATCTCCTCAATCCTCGCATCCTCAATTCTCGCATCTTCAATTCTCGCATCCTCAATTCTCGCATCTTCAATTCTCACATCCTCAATTCTCATCTCCTCAATTCTCATCTCCTCAATTCTCGCATCTTCAATTCTCACATCCTCAATTCTCGCATCCTCAATTCTCACATCCTCAATTCTCACATCCTCAATTCTCGCATCCTCAATTATCACATCCTCAATTCTCATATCCTAAATTCTCATATCCTCAATTCTCATATCCTCAACCCTCACATCCTCAATTCTCATCTCCTCAATCCTCGCATCCTCAATTCTCGCATCTTCAATTCTCGCATCCTCAATTCTCGCATCTTCAATTCTCGCATCCTCAATTATTACATCCTCAATCCTAACATCCTCAATTCACATATCCTCAATTCTCATATCCTCAATCCTCACATCCTCAATTCTCACATCCTCAATTCTCGCATCCTCAATTCTCGCATCTTCAATTCTCACATCCTCAATCCTCACATCCTCAATTCTCATATCCTAAATTCTCATATCCTCAATTCTCACATCCTCAATTCTCACATCCTCAATTCTCACATCCTCAATTCTCGCATCCTCAATTCTCGCATCTTCAATTCTCGCATCCTCAATTCTCGCATCTTCAATTCTCGCATCCTCAATTCTCATCTCCTCAATTCTCGCATCTTCAATTCTCGCATCCTCAATTATCACATCCTCAATTCTCATATCCTAAATTCTCATATCCTCAATTCTCATATCCTCAACCCTCACATCCTCAATTCTCATCTCCTCAATTCTCGCATCCTCAATTCTCGCATCTTCAATTCTCGCATCCTCAATTATTACATCCTCAATCCTAACATCCTCAATTCACATATCCTCAATTCTCATATCCTCAATCCTCACATCCTCAATTCTCACATCCTCAATTCTCGCATCCTCAATTCTCGCATCTTCAATTCTCACATCCTCAATCCTCACATCCTCAATTCTCGCATCCTCAATTCTCACATCCTCAATTCTCACGTCTTCAATTCTCGCATCCTCAATTCTCATCTCCTCAATCCTCAGATCTTCAATTCTCGCATCCTCAATTATCACATCCTCAATTCTCGCATCCTCAATTATCACATCCTCAATTCTCATATCCTCAATTCTCACATCCTCAATTCTCGCATCCTCAATTCTCACGTCTTCAATTCTCGCATCCTCAATTATCGCATCTTCAATTCTCGCATCCTCAATTCTCACGTCTTCAATTCTCGCATCTTCAATTCTCGCATCCTCAATTCTCATCTCCTCAATCCTCAGATCTTCAATTCTCGCATCCTCAATTATCACATCCTCAATTCTCGCATCCTCAATTATCACATCCTCAATTCTCATATCCTCAATTCTCACATCCTCAATTCTCGCATCCTCAATTCTCACGTCTTCAATTCTCGCATCCTCAATTCTCGCATCTTCAATTCTCGCATCCTCAATTATTACATCCTCAATCCTCACATCCTCAATTCACATATCCTCAATTCTCACATCCTCAATTCTCGCATCCTCAATTCTCACGTCTTCAATTCTCGCATCCTCAATCCTCACATCCTCAATTCTCACATCCTCAATTCTCGCATCCTCAATTCTCATCTCCTCAATTCTCGCATCTTCAATTCTCGCATCCTCAATTATCACATCCTCAATTCTCATATCCTCAATTCTCACATCCTCAATTCTCGCATCCTCAATTCTCACGTCTTCAATTCTTGCATCCTCAATTCTCACATCCTCAATTCTCACATCCTCAATTCTCACATCCTCAATTCTCGCATCCTCAATTCTCGCATCTTCAATTCTCACATCCTCAATTCTCGCATCCTCAATTCTCGCATCTTCAATTCTCACATCCTCAATTCTCATCTCCTCAATTCTCATCTCCTCAATTCTCATCTCCTCAATTCTCGCATCTTCAATTCTCGCATCCTCAATTATCACATCCTCAATCCTCACATCCTCAATTCTCACATCCTCAATTCTCGCATCCTCAATTCTCACATCCTCAATTCTCACGTCTTCAATTCTCGCATCTTCAATTCTCACATCCTCAATTCTCACATCCTCAATTCTCACATCCTCAATTCTCACATCCTCAATCCTCACATCCTCAATTCTCGCATCCTCAATTCTCACATCCTCAATTCTCACATCCTCAATTCTCACATCCTCAATTCTCGCATCCTCAATTCTCGCATCCTCAATTCTCACATCCTCAATTCTCGCATCCTCAATTCTCACATCCTCAATTCTCACATCCTCAATTCTCACATCCTCAATTCTCACATCCTCAATTCTCACGTCTTCAATTCTCGCATCTTCAATTCTCACATCCTCAATTCTCACATCCTCAATTCTCACATCCTCAATTCTCATATCCTCAATTCTCATATCCTCAACCCTCACATCCTCAGTTCTCACATCTTCAATTCTCACATCCTCAGTTCTCACATCCTCAATTCTCGCATCTTCAATTCTCGCATCCTCAATTCTCACATCCTCAATTCTCACATCCTCAATTCTCATCTCCTCAATCCTCGCATCCTCAATTCTCGCATCTTCAATTCTCGCATCCTCAATTCTCGCATCTTCAATTCTCACATCCTCAATTCTCATCTCCTCAATTCTCATCTCCTCAATTCTCGCATCTTCAATTCTCACATCCTCAATTCTCGCATCCTCAATTCTCACATCCTCAATTCTCACATCCTCAATTCTCGCATCCTCAATTATCACATCCTCAATTCTCATATCCTAAATTCTCATATCCTCAATTCTCATATCCTCAACCCTCACATCCTCAATTCTCATCTCCTCAATCCTCGCATCCTCAATTCTCGCATCTTCAATTCTCGCATCCTCAATTCTCGCATCTTCAATTCTCGCATCCTCAATTATTACATCCTCAATCCTAACATCCTCAATTCACATATCCTCAATTCTCATATCCTCAATCCTCACATCCTCAATTCTCACATCCTCAATTCTCGCATCCTCAATTCTCGCATCTTCAATTCTCACATCCTCAATCCTCACATCCTCAATTCTCATATCCTAAATTCTCATATCCTCAATTCTCACATCCTCAATTCTCACATCCTCAATTCTCACATCCTCAATTCTCGCATCCTCAATTCTCGCATCTTCAATTCTCGCATCCTCAATTCTCGCATCTTCAATTCTCGCATCCTCAATTCTCATCTCCTCAATTCTCGCATCTTCAATTCTCGCATCCTCAATTATCACATCCTCAATTCTCATATCCTAAATTCTCATATCCTCAATTCTCATATCCTCAACCCTCACATCCTCAATTCTCATCTCCTCAATTCTCGCATCCTCAATTCTCGCATCTTCAATTCTCGCATCCTCAATTATTACATCCTCAATCCTAACATCCTCAATTCACATATCCTCAATTCTCATATCCTCAATCCTCACATCCTCAATTCTCACATCCTCAATTCTCGCATCCTCAATTCTCGCATCTTCAATTCTCACATCCTCAATCCTCACATCCTCAATTCTCGCATCCTCAATTCTCACATCCTCAATTCTCACGTCTTCAATTCTCGCATCCTCAATTCTCATCTCCTCAATCCTCAGATCTTCAATTCTCGCATCCTCAATTATCACATCCTCAATTCTCGCATCCTCAATTATCACATCCTCAATTCTCATATCCTCAATTCTCACATCCTCAATTCTCGCATCCTCAATTCTCACGTCTTCAATTCTCGCATCCTCAATTATCGCATCTTCAATTCTCGCATCCTCAATTCTCACGTCTTCAATTCTCGCATCTTCAATTCTCGCATCCTCAATTCTCATCTCCTCAATCCTCAGATCTTCAATTCTCGCATCCTCAATTATCACATCCTCAATTCTCGCATCCTCAATTATCACATCCTCAATTCTCATATCCTCAATTCTCACATCCTCAATTCTCGCATCCTCAATTCTCACGTCTTCAATTCTCGCATCCTCAATTCTCGCATCTTCAATTCTCGCATCCTCAATTATTACATCCTCAATCCTCACATCCTCAATTCACATATCCTCAATTCTCACATCCTCAATTCTCGCATCCTCAATTCTCACGTCTTCAATTCTCGCATCCTCAATCCTCACATCCTCAATTCTCACATCCTCAATTCTCGCATCCTCAATTCTCATCTCCTCAATTCTCGCATCTTCAATTCTCGCATCCTCAATTATCACATCCTCAATTCTCATATCCTCAATTCTCACATCCTCAATTCTCGCATCCTCAATTCTCACGTCTTCAATTCTTGCATCCTCAATTCTCACATCCTCAATTCTCACATCCTCAATTCTCACATCCTCAATTCTCGCATCCTCAATTCTCGCATCTTCAATTCTCACATCCTCAATTCTCGCATCCTCAATTCTCGCATCTTCAATTCTCACATCCTCAATTCTCATCTCCTCAATTCTCATCTCCTCAATTCTCATCTCCTCAATTCTCGCATCTTCAATTCTCGCATCCTCAATTATCACATCCTCAATCCTCACATCCTCAATTCTCACATCCTCAATTCTCGCATCCTCAATTCTCACATCCTCAATTCTCACGTCTTCAATTCTCGCATCTTCAATTCTCACATCCTCAATTCTCACATCCTCAATTCTCACATCCTCAATTCTCACATCCTCAATCCTCACATCCTCAATTCTCGCATCCTCAATTCTCACATCCTCAATTCTCACATCCTCAATTCTCACATCCTCAATTCTCGCATCCTCAATTCTCGCATCCTCAATTCTCACATCCTCAATTCTCGCATCCTCAATTCTCACATCCTCAATTCTCACATCCTCAATTCTCACATCCTCAATTCTCACATCCTCAATTCTCACGTCTTCAATTCTCGCATCTTCAATTCTCACATCCTCAATTCTCACATCCTCAATTCTCACATCCTCAATTCTCATATCCTCAATTCTCATATCCTCAACCCTCACATCCTCAGTTCTCACATCTTCAATTCTCACATCCTCAGTTCTCACATCCTCAATTCTCGCATCTTCAATTCTCGCATCCTCAATTCTCACATCCTCAATTCTCACATCCTCAATTCTCACATCCTCAATTCTCACATCTTAAATTTTAATATTTTTTTATATCCTGAATTTTAATATTCACAATTTTCATTTTCTCGATTCTGATAGCCAGAAAAGTGGGAAAAAGTCCAGGTTTTGAGAAATACCGGGAATATGAGTCAGGGAATAAAATTGGAGCGAAACACCGACCCATTTATTAATTTATCCTCAAACTGCTGATGATGGCTAAGCTTCATGTAGAAAAGTCTATTGCATATTTCTAGACCCTAGGGGCCTAGGGCCTAGAGGTCTGGGCCATTGGTCTCATGGAGCTTAGGCATAAGTGACTGTCCAGACAAATGCTAGCTGCATGGAACCAGCTAGTACTTTCAAGCTATTGAGAGGCTCAAACAGGCCTCGGAGGAACAAAGACCTCAGTCTGCGCAGGCCAGCGCATGCGTGGGAGGCAGCTCCAGGGGATCATAAATCTGAAGGCCCTGCGGCTTTGTTTCGCTGGCTTCCCTAGGGGATCTGTGGGCATGCGGGGAGCGGGAGATGCCGGTGCCGATAACCAGGGCCAGCTCCCGCCTGTGGGAGGACAAAGACTGCCGAGAGGTAGCAGACGGAGTGACCTCGTTGCCGAGCCAAGGAACTCTAGATCTAGAAACCTAGGTCCGGATTTTTAGTAGGTTCTAAGGTCTAGAATTCGAATGAGAGGATTCAGAACTAGCATGACCATATTCTGTGTCGGATGGGAAGATTCAGAACTAGCATTATTCTGTGTCGGATGGGAAGATTCAGAACTAGCATTATTCTGTGTCGGATGGGAAGATTCAGAACTGGCATGACTGTCGGATGATAAATTTCAGAGGCTTGGCTATTACTATTGGGAAATCAGGGATAGCTAAATTTAAAGAAGCAGATCAGGCCACTCTGAAACCTGCTGCCCATATTGAAAAGGCTGAGCACCTTGAGTCCGGGGCGGTCTTGAATGCTCGAAATTCTCAGCAGCCGCTGATTAAAAAGCTGCCCGGCCGCCGACTCCCTGCGGGTTCCCGAGAACTGGGCCATTGAAAATCCCACTTGCCACTCACCAGCCGATCCCACTCCTCGAACTTCCCACCCGTGCGTGTCTGTTTCTTCCCAAAGCTCGCGATTCCCCTACTGCAGTTCCGCAGTTCTCAGGACATTAAAGCGTCAAACTCGTGGGAAACCCGACCCGGCCAGCCCATGGGAGCGGGGTCGGGGGGTGGGCGCGCCAAGCCGTGGCAGCCAACGGCCGCGGCCCCCGAAACTCGATATGAAGAGGGTACGCAGATGCGGAGGAGAGGCAGATAAGGGCCGCCAGCGCAGTGACATTGTGACAATTGCTTCTCCAGTACCGACACTGAGGCAAGGTGAGTTGGCCAGAATGCCGCAACTTGGCCAAGCGAATGGCAGCAGCGGTCAGCCCAGCCGCCAAGTCCAAAGCCCAGTTTGCTGAGCTGGTTCGAGGGTCGGCCAGAAAGGAGCTCGAGTGATCTGAGCTTGATCCTCCTTGGCTTTTTGGTCCCCTTCAACCAGTTGCTCAGACCGGGCAAAGCAGCAGCGGAGGCGGCTGGGCACTGAAACTCGCGCCCACTTTGAGCCTATTTTAACCTAACCCCAGAACTGCAAGCCACACTGCTTATTTACACCAAGGATACTACTAGCCAAAGCAGCTTTCAGTAGTAAGCAAGCACATCAGGCACGGAGCATCGGGAGGCCAGCAGCCAAGCTCACCATGGTCGCCCATTTCGTCGGTCGGTTCCACAAGTGATAGTCCGCCAGCGGCAGGCGATGGGGTCGGCGTCAGACTCCACTGATGGAAGCCACGAATGCTGCAGCAGCTGCAATGCCGGGAGATCTGAGAATGTAGCGACTCTTGGACTGGTCCAGGACCAGGTACTCAGCTTCATCAACTCTTAAGCTACAATGCACCGCGGTTCAGCATTTCTTTATTCTGCTTTAGTAAATATCAGGTTTGCTGAACTTAACTAAGGCTTGCCTTGACAGTCTATGTACATCAAACTTATGCCACTGGTGTCCTTCGAGACTCTCCACTAAGCTGTGCAGATGCCGGTTTGATAACACCAGGGGCATAAAATAAAGGAACTGCTAAATGAGCGACAGCGCGTCAGTAGCTGGGGATGTCAGGGACAAGAGTGTCGATGCCAGGAGAGCCAGTGGCAGTGGAGTGAATGACAGGAGAGCCAGTGGCAGTGGAGTGAATGACAGGAGAGCCAGTGGCAGTGGAGCGAATGACAGGAGAGCCAGTGGCAGTGGAGCGAATGACAGGAGAGCCAGTGGCAGTGGAGTGAATGACAGGAGAGCCAGTGGCAGTGGAGTGAATGATAGGAGAGCCAGTGGCAGTGGAGCGAATGACAGGAGAGCCAGTGGCAGTGGAGCGAATGACAGGAGAGCCAGTGGCAGTGGAGTGAATGACAGGAGAGCCAGTGGCAGTGGAGTGAATGACAGGAGAGCCAGTGGCAGTGGAGTGAATGACAGGAGAGCCAGTGGCAGTGGAGCGAATGACAGGAGAGCCAGTGGCAGTGGAGTGAATGACGGAGAGCCAGTGGCAGTGGAGTGAATGACAGGAGAGCCAGTGGCAGTGGAGTGAATGACGGAGAGCCAGTGGCAGTGGAGTGAATGACAGGAGAGCCAGTGGTAGTGGAGTGAATGACGGAGAGCCAGTGGCAGTGGAGTGAATGACAGGAGAGCCAGTGGTAGTGGAGTGAATGACGGAGAGCCAGTGGCAGTGGAGTGAATGACAGGAGAGCCAGTGGCAGTGGAGTGAATGACGGAGAGCCAGTGGCAGTGGAGTGAATGACAGGAGAGCCAGTGGCAGTGGAGTGAATGACAGGAGAGCCAGTGGCAGTGGAGTGAATGACGGAGAGCCAGTGGCAGTGGAGTGAATGACAGGAGAGCCAGTGGCAGTGGAGTGAATGACGGAGAGCCAGTGGCAGTGGAGTGAATGACAGGAGAGCCAGTGGTAGTGGAGTGAATGACGGAGAGCCAGTGGCAGTGGAGTGAATGACAGGAGAGCCAGTGGCAGTGGAGTGAATGACGGAGAGCCAGTGGCAGTGGAGTGAATGACAGGAGAGCCAGTGGCAGTGGAGCGAATGACAGGAGAGCCAGTGGCAGTGGAGTGAATGACGGAGAGCCAGTGGCAGTGGAGCGAATGACAGGAGAGCCAGTGGCAGTGGAGTGAATGACGGAGAGCCAGTGGCAGTGGAGTGAATGACAGGAGAGCCAGTGGCAGTGGAGCGAATGACAGGAGAGCCAGTGGCAGTGGAGTGAATGACGGAGAGCCAGTGGCAGTGGAGTGAATGACAGGAGAGCCAGTGGCAGTGGAGCGAATGACAGGAGAGCCAGTGGCAGTGGAGTGAATGACGGAGAGCCAGTGGCAGTGGAGCGAATGACAGGAGAGCCAGTGGCAGTGGAGTGAATGACGGAGAGCCAGTGGCAGTGGAGTGAATGACAGGAGAGCCAGTGGCAGTGGAGTGAATGACGGAGAGCCAGTGGCAGTGGAGTGAATGACAGGAGAGCCAGTGGCAGTGGAGTGAATGACGGAGAGCCAGTGGCAGTGGAGTGAATGACAGGAGAGCCAGTGGCAGTGGAGTGAATGACGGAGAGCCAGTGGCAGTGGAGTGAATGACAGGAGAGCCAGTGGCAGTGGAGTGAATGACGGAGAGCCAGTGGCAGTGGAGTGAATGACAGGAGAGCCAGTGGCAGTGGAGTGAATGACGGAGAGCCAGTGGCAGTGGAGCGAATGACAGGAGAGCCAGTGGCAGTGGAGTGAATGACAGGAGAGCCAGTGGCAGTGGAGTGAATGACGGAGAGCCAGTGGCAGTGGAGTGAATGACGGAGAGCCAGTGGCAGTGGAGTGAATGACGGAGAGCCAGTGGCAGAGGAGAGAAAGTCGAAGGAAAATAGCAGGAGAGTCAGAGCTCGGGAAGTCAGTGGCAGGGGCAGGGGAGTCAGAGTGGCAGAGGATTTTTTGGCAGGAAGCGATCCAAGAAGCGCAGGGTGTCTAGCCTGTAGCGGCAGCTGAGTTACAGTCAAAGGCTTTCTAAGCGTAGCAAGCGGTGCCATTGTCGCAGAAAGTGAGGCGAGACAGTTGCGAGTTGGTGTTTACTGTCTACCAGACGCGCTGAGCACGGAAAGTGGGCTCCATTAGTACTCTCGTATATTATTCTGCATCAGTAATATTGTCTATCAGAAACTCTGACCAAGTCAATGAGGTGACAGCAATAACTTGTGGGCTCGCAAATCACATCAGGAAATCAGAAATCGAATATGGGTCTTCCATACGTTTTACAGAAATGGGTAAAATTCTCACACTACTCATAGTAGTAAGCTGCGTAAATCAGTCATCAATACTAGCAAATTCAAATAGAAACATTAAAGCGTAGAACCCGGTTGCTATGACAAAGGAATGATAAAAAAGCGTGACGCGCGCGGAACATTTCTCGGTGAGGCTGGTTGAGGGCAGCCGGTGAATATGGCACGATCCGCTGGAATAACACTGTAATAATAAGGCTTCGGGTATCATGGCAACCGGTGTTCCGGTTGCTATGGACTCCAGCCCTTTAAATAAACAAAAAATTGGTTTTGCTATACATTGATTGTGAGGCTAAAACACCGACAGCATCCACAACATGCAGGGACTTGGGCTTGATACATCTGAGAGCTCACTCTTAACCCTGAGCTGTGAAATTAGACATTCACACGACAAAGGGTTACTGACATCTCAATCAGGAATTACTGACATCTCAACCAGGAATTACTGACATCTCAACCAGGAATTACTGACATCTCAACCAGGAATTACTGAAATCTCAAACAGAGATTACTGACATCTCAACCAGGAATTACTGAAATCTCAAACAGAGATTACTGACATCTCAATCAGGAATTACTGACATCTCAAACAGAGATTACTGAAATCTCAACCAGGAATTACTGACATCTCAACCAGAGATTACTGACATCTCAACCAGGAATTACTGACATCTCAACCAGAGATTACTGACATCTCAACCAGGAATTACTGACATCTCAAACAGGGATTACTGACATCTCAACCAGGAATTACTGACATCTCAACCAGGAATTACTGACATCTCAACCAGGAATTACTGAAATCTCAACCAGAGATTACTGACATCTCAACCAGGGGTTACTGACATCTCAACCAGGAATTACTGACATCTCAACCAGGAATTACTGAAATCTCAACCAGAGATTACTGACATCTCAACCAGGAATTACTGAAATCTCAACCAGGAATTACTGAAATCTCAACCAGAGATTACTGACATCTCAACCAGGGGTTACTGACAAGGGAGCTGACATTTGCACCAGGGGTTACTGACAAGGGAGCTGACATTTACACCAGGGGTTACTGACAAGGGAGCTGACATTTACACCAGGGGTTAGAGAAACCAGAATCTAAAGTGTTACAACATCAACAACCACTGCACTCCAAACACTCTGTCACAGCATCACCTGGAAGTTGGGGCAGGCCATAAAAGAATCTCAGAAAAGAATTAAGTGAGTTTGGCGAATAAAAAAACTGCTCGACGCAATGGAACGGCAGGGTTGGCTCTACATAAAAAATCTAGCGAGTCTCCGCCCGCTAACGCCCCGCGCTGGGAAGCTGGAGGGGGGCTGAGCGATGGTCGAATGTATAAAAAGGCCTATAATAGCGAATGCTGCAAAATCTATCACAATTGATTGAAGGCGGTAAAATTTGCAATTGGCTACGCTTAGTAACCGTTACAATGCGCACTGGGGCTACTGGAGCTGGAGCAGTGCGGCAGGTGGAAGTCATGCGAGGAGCTTTTCAGTCTGGAACGACTGACAGCGAGCGGCTGACGTGTCTGGGCGGCTGACATCCGAGCAGCTGGCAGCAATGTCTGCTTCACCCTCAGTGCGGCTGACATCCAAGCCGCTGGCAGCAATGTCTGCTTCACCCTCAGTGCGGCTGACATCCAAGCAGCTGGCAGCAATGTCTGCTTCACCCTCAGTGCGGCTGACATCCAAGCCGCTGGCAGCAATGTCTGCTTCACCCTCAGTGCGGCTGACATCCAAGCCGCTGGCAGCAATGTCTGCTTCACCCTCAGTGCGGCTGACATCCAAGCAGCTGGCAGCAATGTCTGCTTCACCCTCAGTGCGGCTGACATCCAAGCAGCTGGCAGCAATGTCTGCTTCACCCTCAGTGCGGCTGACATCCAAGCAGCTGGCAGCAATGTCTGCTTCACCCTCAGTGCGGCTGACATCCAAGCAGCTGGCAGCAATGTCTGCTTCACCCTCAGTGCCCAACGTGACAGTTTAGCAGGAAGCCTGGAAGGTGACAGCCAGCTACGCAACCGCTGGCCAGCTTCGCTAGTCCTTAATTTTCGTCTATGGGCAAAGCCACCCACTCAGCTGACCGGGAGCCGCGGGTCAGGCCGCGCACACGAAAGCCACTCGCTGTGTCAGAGGTGCAAAAGAAGGCCGAGCAAAAATTGGTGTCATCACTAAAGGCTGAACGAATAAAAAGCTTCAGACAGAAATAGCAGTTTTCTTTTCTAGGAAACAAGGAAAACACAAACTAAAACATGAGTTGCAGATAAGGCGGAAACATCAAAGACAACAGAGGTAAGTGAATCGTGAAACGACAGCAATAATAAATTTCTAATTCTTAAGGCAAAAGCAAAAATTTGAGCTCGGTAAAAAGCTCAGCTTTAGGCACGACTGCTTGGATAGGGGATTATTCACAGCTGGGAGTCGGGCCTAAGATCCCTGCGGCCAACCTGCACGGCTCCTCTGCTCGGATTTCTAGATCAGCTGTCTGCTGCGAAATCGGACAAGCACTGGCACACAGAGAAAAAATGACATACTGTGCTTCAAGGCCTGATGAGGTTCAACTTGATAGCCTTTGCCATAAGTGGGTGGTGGCGAGACACCAGTCTAGCAATCCGGGCCAGAGGCAGCCAATAGTACAAACGCAGAAAAATCTGGCACAATAGCAATATTAGCAACACCTGAGCAGCATTTCAATGAGAGATCGATCGTATGGGACCGGGAATTGCGAGTCACGTGACCGCCTTGAAGAGGAACTTGCGCGCCTCCCGGGAGCGGTCAGAGGCCAGCGCTCGTGCCAGGTCCCGCAGCTCCACCTTCAGTAGCGGTGCGCCAGAAGCTCCCGCGGCGTCGCCCGAAACTGCCGCAGCGGTGCCAGCGGCGGCGGCGAAGGCGCGATCGCGTCGGCGCCAACGAAGTCCGCGGCGGCCACCCTCGGTGAAAGCCACTACGGCGAGAGAGCCGGGCGCCGTACTCGAAGACGACGAAGACGGCGGCTCCAGCCGGTGTTCAGCGGCAGCAGCGGCTCCTTCTAGCAGGTCCAACAGGCGGCGCTCGACAGCGGCGGCAAGGAAAACGGCCGCGGACTCAGCAGCATCGGGCAGACCGCGGCTTCGCGCAGCATTCAACAGACGCAGCCGGAGAGCAGTCGGGCACAGAACTGCGGCTGGGCCAGGCCGAGCCGGCGGCTCCGGAGGACGCTGCACAACTGGCGCCGCTGGCAGTGGTGACGGCTGCGCCGTTGGCGGCTTCTGCGGAGACGGAGCAAGCTGCAGTGGCGCTTGCGGGGCCGCCCGCTGCGGCGCCAGGCCGTCGAGTCGGGCGCGTCCCTGCCGCAAGGCGAGGCGGAACTCAGGCAGGTGCTGGCTGAGAAAGTCCACGAGCTGTTGGGGGTCTTTCTGTGAGTTAAGCGCCAGCTTCAGCTGGGAGACGAACTGCCCCGCGTCGATGCGCTCGGCTATCAGGCTGCGCACAAGGTTTGAGACGTGGCGCCAGCGGTCCTCGCCTTCAGCTGAGCCTCCGGTGCGCGAGCGGTTCAGCAGGGCGACGAAGAAGCCGGAGCAGCGAGCCGCTGATTCGCTGGACTCAGCCTGCGCTAGTGGAGGTCGCGGTGGCGGGCCTGCAGCTGCTGGAAACTGATGCCGCTGGCCATACGGTAGGGGATGAAGCTGATGAGGCGGAGGCTGGCCGTGAAGCTGGCTAGGAATGTGATGCTGAGGATGCTGCACAATGACATTCACATGATTGTTAGTGTGAGGCGGGTAGCGGAAACCGCTGAATTGCCCATAGCCGGGGCCAGCCACGTAGGTCTGCTGAGTGGGCGGCTGCATGATCGGCATGTGCATCGGGTGCGGCAGCATTTGCTGGTGGCTGGCCGGCTGAGGCAGCCCAACGCCTGGTGCCAGCAGGCGAAACTGAGTTGGCGGAGGCCCTTGCGCGGGCGCCGCGTAGGCTTGACGGCTGTCTGCCATTGGCCCGGCGACTGCCGCCGCCGACTAAAACTCAAATTGTTGCTGGGCGGCTGCGGGCGCCGGCAGCTGCAGGACTCCGCGCGACCCCCTGCAGCGCGGGTCAGTGGAAGAACTATAGATTGATAGCTAATGTCACAGCTACAATGCTGCTTCTTAATTTAGGTTATTTACAACTGTTCAGTCTGTGGAAAAGGAAGAAGTCTCACGCATCCAAATTTCTACTCCAACTAATTCTGATATCAATTTTACAGGTACATAAACTGAAGCACTAGATAATCAGATGAGGCAGAGATGTGAACTCTCAGACTCTCATTCAGAAGTCTAAAGCTTGAACCACTAGGCTACAAGCTTAGGCAATAACATATGAGTGTATATTATACTATAACTGTTGAACTATAACAATTCAACAGCTGAACAATTCACTTGATGGATGATTCTCAGCTTCCAGTATTTACTGGCCACTACTACTACAGCCATATGCTGCCTTCAGATGCGATGTACAATAGCTGCAGCTGTGCTGTTGGCTGCCCATGTCAATAATTAATTTGATCAATAGTTAAATTATTTATTAACTAACAGTAACCACAGCTTTGGCCTAGACCCTACCAATCAGAGACCCTAGACCCTACTCACTAAGAGAGCTCTGTAGCCAATGGCAAATACCAATGCCCAGGGCAAGTGTCACAAAAACACATGGCTAGCCATGGAAGCATTCAATGCACCCATGTACTTGAAATGTTTCCCTTTTCTAATACATTTGAGAGTAACAAAATGCTAGTCTGAGGTGGCATCTTTTGAAGGGTTACAGACTAAACAGCAGGCATGGAATACTTACTAGGGACATAAAGAATAAAATAGATTGCCACATAGACTACTTTAGTTAGTCCAGTTGATTTGCTTAATCAGTTTTAACAAACTTAGCTTCAAAAAAGTAATGGCAAAAAAAATTAGAAATAAAAACATAAAAAGACAAGGAAAACATATCTTTAATTTTATAATTTTTTAAGCAAGCAAAGAAAGTACCTTTTTATTCTCAAGACCAAATAAGAAAACGATTTCAGAGATATAAGTTAGATTCATGAAGAAATACCAAGTATTTAAAAAACTAGGGGTGAGTGGCAGAGCAGTTAACATGTTTGCCTCTTGCACTAAGGTCCCTGGCCTGAGCAAAATTTTCTATTTTGTTATTGTTTTTCTAGTTCAAATATTATACAGCAAGGCTACATTTAATTGTGTACAATTGCAGAGAGAAGGCTTGGGGCTTGTTGTGCAATCTATACATTTGAGGGCCAACCTTTAAGGCAAAATTAAAGTGTACATTGCCTGATAATAAATAATTCAGGGTAGGTAGATGTACATACCCTGTGTGAGCATTAACTAACTAAGCGACTAAGCGCAAAAAATCAAAGGGGGGACCAAGAGACAAAAAAGGAAGTGAGATAGGGTTTCCGATTGTTTTATTTTTCCTAGAAATCGTTCCCGCGAAATTAAATGTTTTGTTTTAATGTTACGTAAATTTTGTTTTAATGCACCATTTGTTTGTCTGCACCGAAAATTATAATAGTTATACTGAAGTCACAGAGATGAAGGGAATTTTAGTATAAATACACCCGAAGCGAAGAGAGAAAAACCAACTCGTACCACCTCAATTGGGAAAAGAGTTCAAAGTAAAGAAAAGCTTGAATCTTGAAGTGTTCATGCTAAAGTTATTTGAGAAAGAGAATTGCAAAAGAGAAGTAAATAGAGTGAAGAAAAAGCTGTAAATCTAGATCCACTGGTAAAGCCCAGAAGACGGACTGAATACTAAATTGAAGGTTAACTGAATAATAATTAAAGAGTGCTAAAGACTGATAAAGACGGATAAATACTGATAAAGACGGATAAAGACTGATAAAGACTGATAAAGACGGATAATGATTAATACAGAGTAATTATAGAAATAATACAGTAAAGTTATAAGTAGAAGGGGATATAGAGGAAAGATACCGGCCATACTGAAAGTATAACGCTACCATATTGAAAGTATAACGCTACCATATTTGAATACATAAATGCTACCAATTTGAATCGAGATAAGAAAGTGCATAAAGTGAATAAAATAAAGACAATAATAAGATTGACATAAGATAGTACTTGAATAAAAGAAGCCTAGAACAACTTTGGTGACAGTAGTAGAATTAATTTAGCCCTACAACAACTTTGGTGGCATTGTTAGGATTAATATTGAATAAGAGGGAAGCCCTACGACAGAAGGCATGAAGAAAAGGAAAAGGGGAGAGAAAAAGAGAGCAAATGAGAGCAAAATAAGTCATAAATAGAGCAAAAACTAAGTCGCACGACCAGCTAAGATTTGGGAGGTTGCACATATATGAGCTAGTGTATCAATTGAACAAATGAACAGAACTGTTTAAATTGCTAGTAATTACTAAGGAAATAGTACAAAAATGTATTATTAAATTCATCAATTTTAGTGCACTGAGGCTGTCTGTGGCAGCTCAAGCGAGTGCAATGCTCAACCTCAGGTACTAGACTAGAAATTAGGGAAAAATTATGGATGTAATAACTTACTAATTTAGCTAGGCCTAATTCAAATAGAAAATCTTTATTTCTATAAGTTAAATATAATAGCTAAAGCTACTAGTTTATATTGCTAGGCTAGCTTGCTAACATTAATTTTACAATTAAGTAAAAATTTACAATACCAATACTAATAAACTGCCAACTTCCAGGACAGATATATTCTTAATCTTATTCATTGTTTCAAAAATAAAAATATAAATTATAAATTATACTGATTGCTTAGACACGTGAGATTTAATGATAGTATTAGTCAGATATACAACCATCGAATAAAAACAAACTAACTCTACCTAAAAAGTATAGATCCTATATGTGATGTGGTACACGGTACAATGTATGGGTTCCCCGCCATACCTAAAATGTGCGGGACGAATAGTTTCGCCAATGATTTGCTACTGAAGAAACTTTTAAAGTGTGTTCTGACGGCTCTTTCGGATGCGTCTTATATAATCCTATTTCTGCCTCACCTAAACTAGCAAATCATTGGCGAAACTATTCGTCCCGCACCTTTTTAAAGCATAGTTTGGCGTCAGAGTCGGACATACACTCTGGCTCGAGAGTTCGTGTTTTTGTTTTCATTTTCGCCTTTAGTGAACAATGTCTACCGGAAAATGTCTGTCGGGGAACCCATACATTGTGGTAAAGGCTAGTAGTAGTTGTTGGCTCAGGCAAATGCCTGTTTGGCCAATAAAGTGTAACGGGTATTTTTTTATTACGACATTTAATTATATTATAAATCACGAAACACGAATCACGAAACAGTTAATTGAAAGTTTGAAAAAGTGCGAAAATCGAGAAGCAAACGAAGATAACGATTAAGAAATTAAATATTATATTAGCAGCAAAGAAAAAAGGAGCACAAGGGGAGAAAAGGCGGGCCAAATAACGAGGCACGAAAAATGCTTAGGGATACAAAAAAGAAAGCGAAGTTAAATAGACTTCGGTATCTATATAAATCTATATAATCTATATAAATAGGGTGGGTATCTATTAGTTGAATTAAAAAATGACAAAGTTAAAATAGCACGATTATTATTGATAAACGAACACTAACAGCGTAAGCAGCAAGCAGGGCGTTAAAAAACAATTTTTTATAAATATCGATCTGAAAAAATCTGCCGTAATTAGAATTTTTTCTGCAAAATCTGAACTTTGTTCCTAAATCTAAAAACTCTAGCTAGATTGGAGAAATCAAAAATGAAAATGAATACTGCTGGCGGTCTGCGAATCCCAATTTCAGACTTTCCAGTGCCTCGTGCAGTGGCAGGCGCATGAAGCATTGATTTAATGTAACAGAACAAACAAGACAATTTTTGGGAGCGCGCAAATCATGCATAATTCATCCTTGCTTTTGTGGATACACCGAGTTTACAAAGCATTTCCCGTAAAAAAAAGAATAAGCTTTAAAATTCAGTCTTTTTGGGTAACCTTTACATCATTTTTTCCGATGCTTTTATGCAAAAAATATTTTTATGCTAGTTAGAAGCACAACTGAGTAGCAAAGTAGCAAAGTTGGTTTGATAATAATTTCTGACACAGAAAAATGCAGCAAAATCTTAAGGCTGAGTACGCATAGCAGAGTTGGCAGTTAAATATGCATTTATAGTTGGCTTATAATAGAATCAGTCTTCAAAACGGCCTACGTTTGCGAACCAGGCCGCTCATCTTCCGCTACATAGCTGTGAGTGAGAAGCCCACTCTCAGCTGTCTGCTTGTCAACTTGGACCGAGAGCAGACATTTTACAGCTCTCTGAGCCAACAAACTAACTCAGCCGCTTCGCCACTGAGCACTGGGCTTTAGACAAAGGGAAATCTTCACACCTGCTCCACCGCGCCATACCAGTGTTCGTACCTTACGCAGCTGCCATTTTACAGCACTCCTAGCACCCTCTATGCATCTACTTACAATTAGCCTTCGCCAGGCGGACCATGAAAGGTATTAAAAGGCCTGCTAGCCTGGCTCGCACCGCCTTATAAATTATCAATCAAAGGCGAAGCCTGGGCCGCGAAAGCACTCAAAACGCACCTTAGCTGAGCCAGTGTCAAAAAGCTGCAGGTTCAGATGGACCCCGCGGACGCCTCCATGGCTGCGGCGAGGCAGCGGGAGCGCTGCGCTGAAGCCAAGGCCGCTGCCCAACATCTGCAGGCTGTTCAAGCCGCTGCCGCTGCCGACGCTAGACGGCAGCCCGCGGCTATTGAAGCGGCATCAGCGGCTGCTCGCGAAGATCGGCGGCGTCGTCGGCACCTGGCCCCAGGAGCGCAGCCCCCTGCGGCAACAGTCAGATGCCTGCGGCCAGGGATGCTCTACGAGTGCCGAATCGTCAACGAGAATCTGCACTGGCGAGGTCAGCTAGCGGGGCAGCAGCAGCAGCAGCAGCAGCAGCAGTAGACAGTCAGCTCAGTGCCGCAGACAGCATTATGCAAAATGGCGAAATAATGTATCATGTGCTTTGTGCTCCACAGAATACACAACTGTAACAGGTATATAAAGCGCAAATGTATTAAAAATATATTGAAAATGAAAGTTCAGATTGTCCTGCCGATTGGACTAAACAGTCCATCTGAAACTACTCTTAACTCTATTGCAGAAATATTTATTCTCCCTGTAGCATTTTCTATTTTGTTATTATATTTTTCTAGCTCAAAATGTCCGGTAAAACTGCTCATGACTAGTGTCAGTCATGACAGCAGAAACTGTGAAGTTGGGCATCGAGAATGGCAACCTAATGTCAGTCATGACAGCAGAAACTGTGAAGTTGGGCATCGAGAATGGCAACCTAATGTCAGTCATGACAGCAGAAACTGTGAAGAACTGTGAATTTAGAAAACTGGTAAACACATTTAGAAAACAGGTAATAAAGACATTTAGAAAACCGTTAAACACTTTTAGAAAAATGTTAAACACATATAGAAAACTTTTAGACAAATTTAGAAAACGGTTAAACGCGTTTAGAAAACCGGTAAACACTTTTAGAAAACTGTTAAACACGTTTAGAATCTGTTGGACACATTTAGAAACCTGTTCAACACATTTAGACAACTGATAAACACATTTAAACAACTGTTGGACACATTTAAAAAAACTGTTGGACACTTTTCTCGATTGAAATTGAGACAAGGATTGATCATTTATATATATTGTAGTAAGAAAGGAGTAGGTGTCTCGCTTGAATTTGGCATATATCGTTGAATTAAAGTCTGCTATGCACAGCCACCACCAATTCAGATCAAGCGTGTCCTCCGCCAGTCAACCGACGCAGTCGCCCAAGCAGCAGCAATCGAGAAGAAGCAACGGCGTCAATCCGCAGCTCCGACACCAGCCAGCAGCAACTCTCCCCAGGACACTGAGATGCTTTCTCCCCCCGCATCCAGTACGTCCTCTCCCAATACCACCGCCATCCAATCCAACCCCACAACTGTCCAAGAATAAGCCGCCAAGCCGCCGAGTCCGATCAGCAGTCCGAGCGACACCAATGCTGTTCCGACGACGGCGAGTGCCCACAACTCCACAGGTTCGAACTCCTCCACAACTTCCACTTGCACTTCCATAGCGTCCAAAAACCTTGAGTTGCTCGCCATCAATAGTCTTGGTTGCTACACCAAATTTCTTATCCTTGACACCTGCCCGATAGACTTCTATCCAAAGGCATTCTCCAATCTTGCCGATGACCTCCTCAAAACCATCCAGGATGAAATCCTTCCACTTGCCACCACTCATCGTTCTCAAGGTCGTCCGGAACCTAGACAGATCGTCTGGTACGGACCCTCTTATTCTTATTCCGGAGAGACCATCCCAGCCAACAACAACTGGCATCCGATCATCCGCAACCTTGCACACTTCCTGTCGTCTCAACTTGACCTTCCGGCCTTCAATTCTTGCCTTGTCAACGTCTACCGAACTGGCAACGACTTCGTAGGTTTCCACTCCGACAATGAGCCCGAACTTGGGCGACATCCAGTCATCGCATCTCTTTCTCTTGGCGCCACGAGGGAGTTCAGACTCCGGGCCATTTCCAACCGAGCCACACTCCACTCCGAACCTCTTCACCACGGTAGTCTCATCGTCATGAGGGGCGAAACCCAGGATCTCTGCCAGCATTCCATCATCCAGGACGCCCGAGTCAAAGGCATGCGAATTAACTTGACCTTCCGAGTTACTTCTCCAGCCATCCAGGACATCGATGACCTCCGTCAAGCTCCATCCAAGCCGTCCAAACCCCTTGACACTTCCGTCTATGAGTTCGTCGAGGTATGTGACCGAACCATCACCGAGGAACATTCTTCTCCTTCGCCTTCTCAACGTCAAGGTAATTCTTCTGTCCATGACAGCCAATTTCCGGATCAGCCACCTTCCACTTCCACTTCTCAGCCGCCGAAAGGCAACGCCAAGGTCGCTCCAGTTCTCTTCCTCCCTCCAAAATCGACTCCTGATGAACTTAGGTTCGAGAGGTTTCTTAAGGACAACTTCCCAACAGTCCGCATCCGGTCCGTCCAACGCTGCTTCTATTCAAAGTCTTTGCTCTTGACTTCCAAGGCTACCAACATCTAACTTCCGACGAGCTTAAGCATCCGACCATCGACGGCATCCAGGTAGAACGCCGCCTTCCCATCCGACGTGAGGACGCCCAGGTCAACTCCAGACGTCTTCCTCCAAGCATCACGACTCCGAAAGCCTTGTCCTTTATCATCCGACAGGTATCCCTTGCTACAGATCTCAAGGACCTTCTCTTAAGAATCCAGACAGTCGAGCCCAAGGTCTCAGGGATTGTCCGGATCGTGTCCTCTTCTTCCAACGAACAGACTCAGTTTGTCCGAGCCTTCACTTCTGACTTTGGTACTCAAGCCCAATGCATCTCCAAAGGCATCCACATCGGGTTCTTCCACTTCCGCTGCGAGGCCAGCAGGTCACCTCCACTAATGGCAACTCAATGTGGTCACTGTCAGGAATTTGGCCACCATTCCAAGCAGTGTGATCGTAGACCAAGGTGCAGGGTCTGTGGGTCCGATCACCTGACATCCGAGTGCGACAGCGTCGACATTCCAAACTTCTATATCCAATGCGCCAACTGCAAAGGTCCACATCAGTCCACCGATAAGGCATGTCCGGCACTCCGAGCAGCCAACAACCGAGTCCAGGCATGGGCATCCAGGAACCTTCCTCAACAGGTCCATCGCCCTCCTCCTCCAACCAGCTACGCCGCAGCACTAGCTCCTCCTCCACAACGACGAGCTATTCCTCCTCTCATGCAAATTCCTACACTTCCGAACAACGACTCAAGCGAGGACTTTCCTTCACTTCCAAACTCTTCGGCACCAAGGCAGCCTTTGGTAAATCAGGTCTCTTGCACTTCTCCAAAACGAAGCACTCGCCGGTCGAGAACAACAGTGAGCCGAGGGACGAGCCAAGGAACGCCCTACTGCCAACGCCGCCAAGATCTAGGCGTCCGGAACCGACGACCAGAGTTCTGCCAACTCCAGCGACCCCGGGCTACAGGCAGGCGCCGATTGGTCCGAAGGTCCACGCCCTGGAGCTTCTACAAGCAGTCGCCTTCGCGCTGGTCCACGCCGCGTTCGCCAAGCCGGAGACGAAGACCGTGGCCGGGCTCGTAGAGGCGTCAATCCAGCTGGTTCAGATGGCTACCGTTTGGCGTCCCCCGAGCAACTGGACGGCACAACTATGTGATAATCTAAGTAATCTGCAAACCACTCTAAATGTAAATGCTGTTGCTTAAATTTATTGATATTAACATGTCTACAACCAAACCATCTGGGCTGAAACTAGAAAGCTAACTAACTCTAAAAGTACTGACACGAGCAGTGTTTCTCAAAAGGCAAAAACTAACCGTGAAATGCAGTAGCTCTAAATTCAACGAAAACGAACTAACTATTTTGCATCTTAACTGTAACAGCATCTGGAACAAAATCTGGGAACTAAGAGACTATATAAGAAATCACCATCGCGAAGGCGACTGCTTGTAGAAGCTCCAGGGCGTGGACCTTCGGACCAATCGGCGCCTGCCTGTAGCCCGGGGTCGCTGGAGTTGGCGGAACTCTGGTCGTCGGTTCCGGACGGATCTTGGCGGTGATGACAGAGCATGCATAGACTCTGAGACTGATCTAACGTTAAAATTTCCCATGGACCATAGCAGCTGCAAAGTTCAGAAACCGTCAATGACCTTTTAGTTTGAAGAAGAAACTCGTCTTCGGATCATCCAGTGCTATTACCGAAATGGAGAGAGCGTGACAGCTGCTTCGAGACAGTTCAACACTCGAAATGCTCAAGCAAACGCTGCTGCCATTCCTCTTTGCACAAATAAGAATGTTCATCAACTGGCGCAAAAGTTTCTGACAAAAAGAACTTACAGCTGTCACATAAAGGAAACAGTGGCAGACCTCGCAGTGTCAGGACAGAAGAGCGCGTTTTTGACGTGATGAGAGAGTCGGAGGGTGAGAGAATTTCTCTGAGACAAGTTTCACGAGACCTCGAAATGTCGACTTCGACTGGCAGCGAATCGCGAGACGAGATCTTCACCTGCATGCATCGTGCAGAGAAGAAGCACGGACTGCTACCAAGCGACTTTGTGCAGCGAGCAGAACTGAGTCATCTGCTGAACACTCTTGAGAACACCTATCAGCCAATTGTGTTTGTTGACGAAGCCACATTTCGAACAGACGGCACGGTCAATCTCACGAATGACCGGTTCTGGTTCACACGTGGCACAGCCCGGAACATCCCGCCAGCCGAAGCACGTCAAAATGCGCAAAGAGCAACAGTATTGGCTGCAGTGTCACGAGACTGGCTTGGGGGGCCCTATTTTTCCCTGGAACTGTCAACTCTGGGGCTTATCAGGATGCATTGGATCTTGGTTTGTGCAAGATGTTGCTACTGCGCACACTTCCGTCTCGACTCGCCAGTTTCTTAGAGACGCTTTCGGTGCCGCTTTGAGAGAGACGCTTTGAGTGATTAGCAATACCTTGGCCAGCAAGGTCACTCGCCAGTTTTTTAGAGACGCTTTCGGTGCCGCTTTGAGAGAGACGCTTTGAGTGATTAGCAATACCTTGGCCAGCAAGGTCACCTGATTTGAATCCGGTCGAATACTTTCTTTGGGGCTTTGCTCGTGAGCTCGTCTACGCCCAGGGAGGGCTTTTTGAATTTACATCATCTGAACGCATCCATTGTTCGAGCTTTGATTGGATTCGGCAGAACCGGATGGATGCTGTCCGCAATGCCGCCGATGGCTTCTTTGGTCGGCTCCGTGAGTGCATTGAAAATGATGGGTATCATTTGAGGCACAGATGAATGTTTATGAACACCAGAATGCTATGCTCACTGTACGTTGTTGTTTATCCTTTTTTGCGCTACATGTTTGCTTTATATTCCGTTTTTTTCAAATAAACTGGCATTTGACCACACAGCGTCTCAGAGTCTATGCTCCTTAAGATTTTTTAAAGCAAAAGATTGTCTGTGGCAGCTGTTTAGGCAAAGCTTCAGAAAAACTAGCGTGCACTTCTGTGCTCAATAACTCGCCTCTGGAGCAATTTTTCGTAACCAAATTTTTGTGGGAAAAATTTACAAATGTTTACTGTGGACCTGTTAAATTACTGGGCTATAGGCCTAACTGCTCACTCACAGTGAGCGCACAAAGTGTTACCCTTTTTGGGACACCCATAACAAACTTAAGAAATTTAGTATAGTAGGATTCTGACAGCCTCGCACCCACCCTCCTTGTGCAATGTACATTGCCGGCCCAGCTGTACAGAGCGGCCACTATGAAATACAAAATAGACATAGCGCAACATAGTACCTTCTATAAGGAGAGTTCCTTATTCATGCATGCACAGCTGGAGCGATAAGTGTGAGGGTTTGTTGTGCAACCGAGCAGGCTTGTTGATGCTCGAAGCAATTGTGGCAATGTCCGACACCAGGCGGCAGAAGGAAGCCGGCAGCAGGAGTTCCCGGCTAAGGCGGCTGTCGGATTCCACGGCCAAGATGATGCGACAGCTGCGGCTCATCCGAAGCGACTCCGGCTACGGCAGCGACGATCAGCGAGAGCGGCGCGACAGCACGGACGCTGGCGCCGATGCTGTGGCTGAAGGGACTCGCGAAAACTCGCAGCTGAGTCTGTCGAAGCTGGCGAGCCACGATGAGCTGGAGGAGGACTCGGCTGCCACAGATGACGAGGAGCAGGAGGGCTTCGTTGATGAGAAGGCCGCCGGCGCGACTGAATCTCGGCAGCTGAACCACAGCGAGAGACACCTCATCAGCGTCAGGTTCGCGCTGCTCGAGGAGCAGAGCAAGACCTACTGTGCGCTGCGGCTGGCTGACATGCTGGAGGAGGAAGAGCTGGAGCGGAAGCAGATGGAGGAGGAGACTGCGAGGCTGAGAGAAGAGCTGGAGCTCCGGCAGAAAGACGTGGACCTGTTCAATGTGGGCAGGCGAAGGAGGAAGTCGAGCTCATCATCATTGGCTTGTAGCGCGGACACTGAATACTTTGAATATGAGCTCACGCGCAGGCAGCTGCGTCAGCAGAACAATGACTGGCGGAAGCAGTGGTCGCTGAGGACCTCCAACTGGATGTACGGCGGTTACTGGAACCGCCTGAACTATTGGTACTGACTGTACCAGAAATAGCCAGTCAAATCGGAAGAGCGCACTTTCACCTTTTCACTTTCGCACGTGCACTTGAAAACTTTTCAGTCGTATTAATTTTCATGACGAATGCAAGCATTGTTTGTACAGCCTATTATTTGCACTGACGCTGAATAATGTTGTCCATTGTTCATTGTGCTTTAGTAGGCAGAAAAAATGAGCCTATTGAGCTCTATCAATTTGTATAAAATTTTCACTCCGTAGCCAAAGCTCACATTAGATGCATTCGGACTAATTCATTCCTTTCAGGACAAGGATAGCACGATCTGCTAATAATTGTGCCATGGTAGGACTCGCGATCATTTTAAGAGACTGATGGCTAGACTACTGTCAGAAGAGCACTAGACTACTGTCAGAAGAGCACTAGACTACTGTCAGTAGAGCACTAGACTACTGTCAGTAGAGCACTAGACTACTGTCGGTAGAGCACTAGACTACTGTCGGTAGAGCACAAGCCAACTGTCGGTAGAGCACTAGACTACTGTCAGTAGAGTGCAAGACTTCTGTCAGTAGAGCACTAGACTTCTGTCAGTAGAGCACTAGACTTCTGTCAGTAGAGCACTAGACTACTGTCAGTAGAGTGCAAGACTTCTGTCAGTAGAGCACTAGTTGACTACTGTCAGTAGAGCTCTAGAATACTTAAAATGACTTCAGTAGTCCTTGCCTTCAACTACAACTTTAAATTTACAATTTTACTGTCAACTTTAACACCAGGGCCGCGAAAAGCGAAGGCAGAGACTCACGAGTCGCTTTCTAGTGCTAGTATCTGACCACCGAACCACCAGTTATATTTGAGTTAATTAAAACACAGAATAAAACATTGCAAGAAATAAAAGTTACAGAGCAGGCAGAGGGCACCGGTGCTACAGTATTGAGGACCAGAGCAGGCAGAGGGCACCGGTGCTACAGTAGTGAGGACCAGAGCAGGCAGAGGGCACCGGTGCTACAGCAGTGAGGACCAGAGCAGGCAGAGGGCACCGGTGCTACAGCAGTGAGCACCAGAGCAGGCAGAGGGCACCGGTGCTGCAGTAGTGAGGACCAGAGCAGGCAGAGGGCACCGGTGCTACAGCAGTGAGGACCAGAGCAGGCAGAGGGCACCGGTGCTACAGCAGTGAGGACCAGAGCAGGCAGAGGGCACCGGTGCTACAGCAGTGAGCACCAGAGCAGGCAGAGGGCACCGGTGCTGCAGTAGTGAGGACCAGAGCAGGCAGAGGGCACCGGTGCTACAGCAGTGAGGACCAGAGCAGGCAGAGGGCACCGGTGCTACAGCAGTGAGGACCAGAGCAGGCAGAGGGCACCGGTGCTACAGCAGTGAGGACCAGAGCAGGCAGAGGGCACCGGTGCTACAGCAGTGAGGACCAGAGCAGGCAGAGGGCACCGGTCAGCAGGCAGATCAGGCCGCTGCGCACAGAGGCTGCCGCGCAGTCGTCGTAGTTCTGCGCAGCGGGACCGCGCGGCATAACGCCGGGCAGCACCCCGCAGATGGACCTGATGCTACTGGACTTGTAGCTGAACTGAGCTGAACTGAAGGCGTCCGACTTGCTGACGTAGCCCTTCTTAAGGTGACAAATGCCAGTTTCGAACTTCCACACGAAGTGGGTGCAGCCCTCCGTCTGCTTGCAGAACGGGCCGCAGCTTCCTGCTTTCGTTGTCTTCAAGCCAAAATCCATGGTCAAGAAGTCGCAGTCGTAGGCCCAGTCGCGGCCCTCCCAGTTGACGGCGCCGCGGACAGATGAGGGCACCAGAGCTGCCAGGCACAGCAGGGCGATGGCTGGTGAGGGCGAGAGTCGCATGACTGTGTACTGCTGTGTACTGCTGTGTACTGCTGTGTACTGCTGTGTATTGCTGTGTACTGCTGTGTACTGCTGTGTAATGCTGTGTACTGCCCTATAATCTTTGCTGAGGTCTTATAGGGTTGCTTTGCTGTTTGCAGACTGCGCTTACGTGAGGGGGTCGAATAAACAAACAGTTTCTCCTTTTTATTTGGTACAGGGTCACCGAAGCGTGTACATTCCATTGCGGTTAGGCCAGCTATTACGATGAAAACAGGTTTAAGCAGGCTAGTTGAGGCTGCAGCACAGGCTAGCCTGGCTAGTTGCTTAAGCCGCTTACGTACTCGAATAAACCACTCGCCAACCACTTGATCGCAAGATGCGTACACTGGCTATGCCCAATGTACACTTTAAAGCCTCCACCCTAGACCCTCTTGCGGGTGAAAGGATTGGAGCAGCCAATCAGCGCAACTCGCACCCGAGATGCCTTGACCCCCAATCTATAAAACCTGAGCCAACCTGCCCACAACACGCCAGAGACAAGTCAGACTTTCTGTAGTTTAGGAGACCAATAAACCTGAGCACACTCGCCACAGCCATGCCACTCTCGCCTGTCGCCATCATCGCCCTGCTGTGCCTCGCAGCTCTGGTGCCCTCGTGTGTCCACGGCGCCATCAACTGGGAGGGCCGCGACTGGGCCCACGACTGCGACTTCAAAACCGACGTATTTGAAACCTTAAACATCACAGCCAGCGAATGCGGCACGGCCTGCGAGAAGGCGGCCGGCTGCACCCACTACACATGGAAGCTCGCGGCCAATGAGACTAGCGTCTGCCATCTGAGGAAGGGCTCTGTCAAAAAGTCTAACGCCATCTCAGCCGAGGCCGGCGTCATCAACGGTGCCCGGCCAGTCTGCGGAGTGTTAGCGCCGAGTGCCCTGCCGCTGGCATCCGATGTACTGCGGAGTGAGGCGGCTGCGACTGCCCCTGTGCTCAACGGCCTGCTCAGCCTACTCGGTGCCCTCTGCCTGATTTTAACTTCTGAGCTGTAGCATTTGCTGCCTGCCTGCCTGCCTGCCTGCCTGCCCGTTTTATTTTTGACTGCCTTAACAAACAAATATAAAATACTAATAATATTCCGAGCTTTTCGATGTGGTTTTAATCGAACGCCGAAAGTAGCTTGTGATTCGACTTTGTTGTGGAAATTGATACCAGCCTTAGGGGGCAAACAAATCAGTTTGTTCGCAAAAATGGTTTACAGCGGAAAAGTTTGAGCAGTTTACAAAGATCCGGTTTGAGTAGTTTACAGCAGAGAGCTCATGTAGTTTACAGCTGCCATTTTGAGTAGTTTACAGCAGAGAGCTCATGTAGTTTACAGCTGCCATTTCGAGTAGTTTACAGCAGAGAGCTCATGTAGTTTACAGCAGCCATTTTGAGTAGTTTACAGCAGAGAGCTCATGTAGTTTACAGCTGCCATTTTGAGTAGTTTACAGCAGAGAGCTCATGTAGTTTACATCAGCCATTTTGAGTAGTTTACAGCAGAGAGCTCATGTAGTTTACTTCACACCCAGTAAAGTTCTACAAGTTTACACCCAGTAGTTCTACAAGTTTACACCCAGTAGTTCTACAAGTTTACACCCAGTAGTTCTACAAGTTTACACCCAGTAGTTCTACAAGTTTACACCCAGTAGTTCTACAAGTTTACACCCAGTAGTTCTACAAGTTTACACCCAGTAGTTCTACAAGTTTACACCCAGTAGTTCTACAAGTTTACACCCAGTAGTTCTACAAGTTTACACCCAGTAGTTCTACAAGTTTACACCCAGTAGTTCTACAAGTTTACACCCAGTAGTTCTACAAGTTTACACCCAGTACATAAAGTTTGTACATTAAAGTGTCTGCTGCAGCACGCATTCTCTGCCTCCATATGTCGCGCAACTATGTAATGTCACCTGTACGCGCAGGCGAACAATTCTCACTTGAGATTTGCTAGGGAAAGCCTGCCAGCCACGCGGCCCTCTCTGATTGGTCTGAAGCGTGCGCCCAGCGCCAATCCAGCCCTAATTCTGCGCCCTCCAGCCAGCCAGTTCCGAACCGGTCAGCAGCAGCCGTAGCCTATAACTGCGTGAGTGCTCAATTCTACTCAGGTGATCTCAAATGAGCTCAGCTCGCCAGCCATGCTCTTCCCGGCCATCTTTGCTCTGCTTTGCCTGAACGCCATTAGCGACTCGGCCGGCCAGGCCATCAGCTGGTCGGACAACATCGCCCGTGGCTGCGCATTCGCCACTGCCGACATCGACACGAAGCAGACAGCGTCAGCGGAGCTCTGCAGCGGGGAGTGCGCCAGTCGGCAAGGCTGCACCCACTTCAACTGGCTGCTGGACCATGCCAGGCCAGGCTTTGGCGACTGCCGCCTCAAGGCCGGCTGCGTGTCTAAGGCCAGCGCCATCCCGGAGGACAGGGCAAATGCTGCCTGCGGCATCGTGCCATCCGTGCGCTCGGAGGACGCGTGCGTGCTGCGACCAACCGGCGCTGGAGACCCGCTGCGCTTCGGACTGCTGACCCACCTGGCCAGCCTCTGCGCTGTGCTTTTTAATATCCTCTAACAGCTTGCTGTGTTTTATTGTCTCTATTGTTTTATGCACAAATACAATGCGCTATCGAAGCCAACTATTAGTCTAATTGTCCTGATCTCGGGTAACTTGTCTCATTTGCTTTGGAGTGGAGTGGCAAAGCAGGTACCATTGAGTCTGAGACAGCTGATGGGTGCGGATGTGGTTGGAATATTGAAGTAAAGTCAATGAACTCAAGAGAAGGATTCTTTGTTGGTGATGAGGCAGTTGAGTGGGTGATGAGGCAGTTAAGTGGGTGATGAGGGCAGTTAGAGTGGGTGATGCGGGCAGTTGAGTGGGTGATGAGACAGTTGAGTGGGTGATGAGGGCAGTGGGAGTGGGTGATGAGGCAGTTAAGTGGGTGATGAGGCAGTTAAGTGGGTGATGAGGCAGTTAAGTGGGTGATGAGGGCAGTTAGAGTGGGTGATGAGGCAGTTAAGTGGGTGATGAGGCAGTTGAGTGGGTGATGAGGCAGTTGAGTGGGTGATGAGGCAGTTAAGAGGGTGATGAGGGCATTTAAGTGGGTGATGAGGCAGTTGAGTGGGTGATGAGGCAGTTAAGTGGGTGATGAGGCAGTTGAGTGGGTGATGAGGCAGTTGAGTGGGTGATGAGGGCAGTTGGAGTGGGTGATGCGGGCATTTAACGCTTTGGGCACTTGTCTTGCAGCAACAATCATTAGCTAAATAGATAAAAGCAAGATACGAATCACAGCTCTCCAATGAATCACTGGCTTGACTTTATGCTCAATTTGAACTCACTCATTGAAAGTATACTCTCATGATGGCTTCACTCACCGGAGCTCTGGTGTCTGACTATAGAAAATCAAACAACAAAAGTAAAAGTCTAAGTCTTGTGAAACAAATGGAAACAAATTTAAAGTGCCCGCATTCAAGCTGGGCTGTTCGCAGCTAAAACTGTTTGTACTTTCAACTCAGTCCAGCCGCTTTTCATTCTAGCCTCACTGGGCTGCTTCGCGGGGTCGCCTTGGCCGGCTGGCTGGTCCTTAGCACGAGTCGCATTGCCGTGAGCATGCTTCTGTGAGCAGCTGCATAGCCGTGAGCATGCTTCTGTGAGCAGCTGGATAGCCGTGAGCATGCTTCTGTGAGCAGCCGCATAGCCATGAGCATGCTTCTGTGAGATCTAATGCATTCAGGGAGTGCTGTACAATAACCCCCGGCATCAATGCATTCAGGGAGTGCTGTACAATAACCCCCGGCATCAATGCATTCAGGGAGTGCTGTACAATAACCCCCGCGGCATCAATGCATTCAGGGAGTGCTGTACAATAACCCCCGGCATCAATGCATTCAGGGAGTGCTGTACAATAACCCCCGGCATCAATGCATTCAGGGAGTGCTGTACAATAACCCCCGGCATCAATGCATTCAGGGAGTGCTGTACAATAACCCCCGGCATCAATGCATTCAGGGAGTGCTGTACAATAACCCCCGGCATCAATGCATTCAGGGAGTGCTGTACAATAACCCCCGCATCAATGCATTTAGGGAATGCCGTACAATATCCGCAGGAAAATGCACTCGAAAAGGCCAGAAACTCATACATAAAGCAAGTATAGAACTGTGTGTGAGTCGTGAATGCATGTGGAGTGAGTGGCTGCCAACAAACGAGGCCAGAAAGCAGGATTGTACATTCTCTTTACTACCATTCATTTAAACATCACATAAATGCAACCAGAAAGTGCTCATTTGATCTATAATTGGTAGTATTATTCTTGACATAGTGAATGGGTTCTATAGAAATCAAAGGCCACTCAGTTAGGCCCTAGCTCTCTCTAATGTACATCATGTACATGCTGCAGTGCGGCACAGAATGGCCTTAAGCTCCCGACTCTTCGGACAGTTGCCTGTACTCAGCTAGCCAATCAGAAGCGAGCCGAGCCACCCCAATCCTTCCCGCCCTGCCGGTGGTATATTGTCCCCGGCGATTGTACCAATACCAACATGAAGTGCCGCTCCAGTCCACAGATTTGAGCCGAAAAATTCTGTCCAAACCGCACAGCCAAAGCTGGAGAAAGTCAGCTACGCCAGCCGAGTGCCCGCCAGGGTGCTCAGGGCCCACGTGATCCTCGGCGCCTTGCAGCTGAGCGCTGGGCTGCTGGCCCTCATCGCGAGCATAGTCGGCACGGTCTACGGAGCCTCGATGAGTGATCTCTATCTCGGTGTCTCGGGCAGCGGTATCTGGTCCGCGCCCTTCTTCGTTGCCGCCGGCATCTGCGGGCTGGTGGCCGGCAAAAGCGTGAAGCGCTGCACCCTGTGCTGCGTGGTCAGCTGCCTGGTGCTCAGCATCCTGGCCTCCGTGTTCAGCGGCTCCGCCCTTATCATCGAAGCCATCCTGACGTCAGAGAACAGCTGGAGATTCTATTCTAGGCCTGGCCACTGCCGCCTGCTGCACAGTTTCAAGGTCGCCAGAGCGATGGGCATAGTCTGCTGCCTGCTGTTTGCCGCGGAGCTGGTGCTGGCCATTGTGCACGGCGCCTTCGCATGCAGGGCCTCCTGCTGCTGTGTGCCCGCTGCGGTCCCTGTCGGCCAGCAACCGCAAGCCGGTGACGTCATCACCATCTACATGCCGGACGGCCAGCAGCTGACAGCGGCTTCAAATGAAGTGGTGTTCGTGGCAGCCCCCGAATTCGAACATCAGCCCGCCTTCAACCCGAACTTCCCGCAGTTCTCCAGCTTCCAGCAGCAGATGGTCCAGCAGACCTATGGACCGCAGCCGCCGGCCTACGATGACCGGCCCGAGGACCACGTTGCCGCCGAAATGAAGTCGCACATGCCATGACTGAGAAATGTTGAGAAAATGCTCCAGGTGCTGTTTTACATGGGCATGAGTAGCCCAGCAATTCTCAGTGGCGACTACCGCATTTCCTTATTTATGTTTTACTAAGCTGCTCACTAAGCGTTCGTAACTAAGCAATTCTCTTATTTATTTGTCAATTTACGCAGCTTTTATAGTGTTTTACAGAAAGCCATAGCATTGTACTTGAGCATCAGTGATTTAGCATCAACTTTTACTGCGATTTTAAAGATAATAAAGCGACATTAATTTAAATCGACTTGCCGCTTACATATTTTCGACTGCACAAACATCAGCCTCCTTTTGTAAACACCGCTTTTTTATATCCTAAAAAGTCATGGGCTCGAGTCAAGGCGAAAAAGAGTGATAGTGAAAGGATTATAGGGACAGGCAGAGTGATAGGGACTGGAAATAGTGACAGGAACTGGTGATAGTGACAGGAACAGGTGATAGTGACAGGAACTGGTGATAGTGACAGGAACTGGTGATAGTGACAGGAACTGGTGATAGTGACAGGAACTGGTGATAGTGACAGAAACTGGTGATAGTGACAGGAACTGGTGATAGTGACAGAAACTGGTGATAGTGACAGAAGCTGGTGATAGTGACAGAAACTGGTGATAGTGACAGAAACTGGTGATAGTTACAGGAACTGGTGATAGTGACAGGAACTGGTGATAGTGACAGGCAGAGTGACACGGACTGGTGATAGTGAGAGGCAGAACTTGCAAACAAGAAGCCCAGCTTCAGGGGTCAAAAACGGTAAGCCAAAAAAAGACGAGAAAAGTCGCGATGCAATGCCAGGTCCGTCAAACAAATGCTGGGCGCACGCAAATAAGGCGGGTCAATGGCCTGTGTAATTGAGCTGTGATCACCTCCCAGCCCCCTAGTTAAATGCTGATAGTCTTGAAGATATTCAGGCCGTCCAGAGCGGTGCTGAGCACCAGGCCGGGCAGCTGCGGGTGCCAGTGGCCCTCCTTCATCTCCTGCTGACCCATGTGGATGAACAGCAGCTGTGGTGGCAGGCCGCCTGTTGAAGGGCCCTCGCAGGCTAGGTCCCACAGAGTCAGCTGGTTGTCCTCGGAGGTGGCGAGGAACACGGAGCTGTCTGTCGGGTGCCACTGCACGGAGGTGACCGGACCTTTGTGATAGCTGCGGCGGTTGGTGGCGGCAAATGATTAATCAACCAACCAAATCACTCAGCCTGAGGGACTGGGGTGGCTGCCCAATCAGCCTGAGGGACTGGGGTGGCTGCTTAATCAGCCTGAGGGACTGGGGTGGCTGCCTAATCAGCCTGAGGGACTGGGGTGGCTGCCCAATCAGCCTGAGGGACTGGGGTGGCTGCCTAATCAGCCTGAGGGACTGGGGTGGCTGCCCAATCAGCCTGAGGGACTGGGGTGGCTGCCTAATCAGCCTGAGGGACTGGGGTGGCTGCCCAATCAGCCTGAGGGACTGGGGTGGCTGCCCAATCAGCCTGAGGGACTGGGGTGGCTGCCCAATCAGCCTGAGGGACTGGGGTGGCTGCCCAATCAGCCTGAGGGACTGGGGTGGCTGCCCAATCAGCCTGAGGGACTGGGGTGGCTGCCCAATCAGCCTGAGGGACTGGGGTGGGTGCGGAACCAACCTGAGCTCGCAGGCGGGCGCGCCCCCGCTGGCGAAGCGGCGAAGGTCCCAGACGCGCAGGGCGCAGTCGTCGCCGCCGCTGACGAGGTACTGAGACTCCAAGCGGTTCCAGGCGATGACGTTGACATCGGATGCGTGGCAGTCCGGCCGCGCAAGCATGCAGGCCCGCTCCGGTCGGGCACGCACGTCGAACACTCGGAGGCTGCGGTCCACAGAGCAGCCAGCCAGCACGCTGGCCTCGGTGGGCGACCACTGCAGGTCCTCCACGGAGGCTGTGTGACCCGTCAGCGGCCGCTGGTCCACCCGCCAGCCGACGCCGCCTTCGGCCGGGTGCCAGATATGAACGGCGCCGGCGCAGTCACCGGTGGCCAGGCGGCCGGGCACGAGGCGGCTCCAGTCGAGGCTGAAGCCCTCGGAGGCGTGGCCGCGGAAGGCGAACAGCGGCGCAGGCGAATCGGGCCGCCGTACGAACTCCGTCAGCAGGTGGTGGTCGGTAACAGCCGCCAGGGCGTCGGTCAGGTCGAAGATGTAGACAACGCCGGCCTCCGACCAGGTGGCCGCAAGGGGTCGCCCGGTGACGTCTGAGGCTCGAATCCGGTTAACTGTCCGGTTGTGGCGGATCTGCGCCACCGACACATCGCCGCGTCGATCAACAGCTTCTTCGTCATCGTCCGAGTCGTCTGAGTCGGAGTCTGAGTCGGCATCGCCGCCACCCGGCTGGCGGCGTCGCATCGGGAAGAGGCCCCCGGCCCGCATGACGCAGACGGCGTTGCTGCCGGCCTCGGGCGCCTGCGTGCCGCATACCAGGAAGCAGCTCAAGGACTGCTCAGCGTTGTCGAAGTCAAAGGCGGCGCCGGCCGCAGCGTTTGCCGGATCGGACAACACGTCAATGCTAAGGCAGGGTGATTCCACGCTCATCTGATAATACATCTTGTAAGCTGACCTGTCCATGACCAGCTCCTCGTCTGGGCCGGGCTGCGGGTCGCCGCTGTTCGGAAGGTATGGCCGAGGCGGCTCCGCGGCTTTGGCGGTAGCCTCCCCTTCCTCCTCTTGCATTTCTTCATCTTCGCTGCCGTCTCCTTCTGACCTCTGCTCCGCCCCCTCCTCGGTGGTCATTAGCTGAAATAGTCAGGGAATCAGGTGGTCAGGGTAGGCTCAGGTGGTCAAGGTAGGCTCAGGGTACGTTCAGGTGGTCAAGGCTCACGTGGTCAGGGGAGGTTCAGGTGGTCAGGGGCACCCCAGGTAGTCAGGGCAGACTCAGGTGGTTAGTCACATGTGGTTAAGCAGGTGACTAAAAATAGAAAACAGCCTGAGGACAGGGGTGCTGCACAGTGAATATCAAACATAACAAATAATCCTTTATTAAAGATAATTTGCCATCCAATTAAACTCGGTAACACGGTATCTGAGCAGGCAGTTACAGCTGAGCTGTGTTAGTTTGCCGCTGGGCCATATCTCAGTACAAAATCTATAAATACATAAACAATATAAAAGTGCAGCACAGCAAGACTTGAATTTGAAATTGATTAAAACAAAGACATACAAATAGTGTAAAAGTGAGGAAAATGTCGATTCCGCTGAACTTTTAAAAGTACAGGAAAATAGGACGTTTCCAATACGAGTATCTTACAAAAAGGACGGAACCTTGATCTTGGAATGTAATTTGATCAGGTACAAAATGGAGGGCTAGGCAGAGATAGTGCTCAATTATGGTTACAGTGATGATGAGACTTAGCGGGTTACGAATTTAGATTGCTTGGCAGTTCGCAGTGTTGCAATGCCTGCATGGGTGTATCAGGGGACACCCACAAAGTCTTGGAGATTTCATTGGAAAGCCATTGAAGCCACAAACTGAAGCACCAAGTGAGGGGTATCAGTGAAACGCGTGATTGGCTGGAGTGTACACGGGATGAAGGGTGAAAACTGGCTGTAACAGGCGATACATTGCGGTACGGTAAAAACTTAAATAGCAACTTAAAATCGGAAATAAATACTGGGCCGTTAAGGACTGTGCTTTAGGGACGGTAACAGAGGCTGTAATAGGCACAGTAAAACAGGCTGTAATAGGGACTGTAAAACAGGCTACAATAGGGACTGTAAAACAGGCTGTAATAGGGACTGTAAAACAGGCTGTAACAGGGACTGTAAAACAGGCTGTAATAGGGACTGTAAAACAGGCAGTAATAGGCACAGTAAAACAGGCTGTAATAGGCACAGTAAAACTGGCTGTAATAGGCACAGTAAAACAGGCTGTAATAGGGACTGTAAAACAGGCTGTAATAGGCACAGTAAAACAGGCTGTAATAGGGACTGTAAAACAGGCTGTAACAGGGACTGTAAAACAGGCTGTAATAGGGACTGTAAAACAGGCTGTAATAGGCACTGTAAGACAGGCTGTATCAAAGACAGTAAGAGGCTGTATCAGAATATCTACTCTGCTACTCTTGATTGTCCTTCAAGGGCACCTACCCGGGGGCAGAGCTCTCTGAACCGATAAAAAACGAGTTCGATGTAAGTTCGAGGCTGAAATTGACAGGCAGCTGTCACGCAGGCAGACGCAATACTGATCACTTCTCAGAGGCGACCTCCTCATAGGGCGGCGGCAGAGGCTGCAATGGGCAGCCCGCGGCCTCATAGGGCGGCGGCTCAGGCTCCGCTGAGGCTCCCAGGACGGCCGCCGGGTTGTCGTCGACTTCAACGCCGTCGCTGCAGTGTTGCGCAGCCAGGAGGCGCCGGTAGAAGCCGAGAAGGCAGGCGAGCTGGGCCGTGGACAGCAGCAGTGCTAGGCATTCAACGACCGTCTTGGCAACGCCAATGTAGAATACAGCAAGGTAGGCCTGTGGGACAGAATGGAAAAAACTGGTTGCTGTCATGATAAATACCTGTTGCTGTCACGATAAATACCGGTGTTGCTGTCATGATAAATACCGGTTGCTGTCATGATAAATACCTGTTGCTGTCATGCTAAGTACCTGTGGCTGTCATGATAAATACCGGTTGATGTCATTATAAATACCTGTTGCTGTCATGATAAATACATGTTGCCGTTGTGAAAAATACCGGTAGCTGTCATGATAAATACAGGTTGCTGTCAAGATAAATACCTGTTGATGTCATGATAAAACCGGTGTTGCTGTCGTGATAAAAAATGTTAGCGCCTCCCATCACCTGTTCGCGCATCCGCATCCGGGTCTGATCGTACAGGCGCCGGTTCTTGGCCAGGGTGGCCGCCTCAACGGTGGCGGCAGCAGCAGCCAGCAGGACAGCCCCCGCTGCCGCCAGTCCGCCGGCCAGGCAGCGCCGTCGCAGGTTGCGGCGGGCGGTGGCGGCGGAAATGGCGAGGCCACCGGACAGCAGCAGGACTGCGCCGCACCAGAAGCCAGTGCCGCGGACGGCGTAGTCGGAGCGCATGACGGTGGCGAGGACCTCCAGCAGCACCAGCGAGCAGCCGCAGAGCACCGCCAGGGTGCCGAAGTTCTTGTGCGCGCTGCGCTGCTTGGCCAAGAACTGCGGCTCCTGCGGCATTGAAGCAGTGGCGCGGGCAGTGAAGTTAGACATCTGTCTGACCTTCAGTCTGACTGCCTGACCTGTGACACTGCCTGACCTACTGTGAAACTGCCTGACCTACTGTGACACTGCCTGACCTACTGTGACACTGCCTGACCTACTGTGACACTGCCTGACCTACTGTGACACTGCCTGACCTACTGTGAAACTGCCTGACCTACTGTGAAACTACCTGACCTACTGTGACACTGCCTGACCTACTGTGACACTGCCTGACCTACTGTGAGACTACCTACCTCACTGGGGTGAGACTGCCTAACTCACTGGGGTGAGACTGCCTGACCTCACTGGGGTGAGACTACCTACCTCACTGGGGTGAGACTGCCCCACCCCACTATGGTACAAGATCAACACCACTGAAGCCATCAGGTTTTTAGGTAGTGAACTCTGCTGGTATCGACAGAATCATTGAAGCATACTGGCTCACTTCCGGCTTCAAACAGTCAGTGAAGTCAGTGAAATCAAAGCAGTGTCTAGCTGATAGTTTTATTATTGCAGAAAACTGTTGCTTTCATGAGATACAAACAAAACAAATGTAACAAATGTACGATTACTTCAGCTGAACTTTTTTGGTTACTGATGACGGGCTCAGCTTCATCCACTTGATCGTTATTAGATGGGTTACAACATTAAGGATAAAAATTGGTTATGGCTAATCTCAGCGGCTGAGCAGTTAAGCACAGGCGATTGAGTAAACACAGGCAAAAATACCTGCTTACTAAAAGAATTGATAAAAATCTTGGCAAAATTAACTAGGGCGCACCGGACCCAGTGACTGGGTGAGCACTTGGAGCTGCAAGAGCAAAAAATATTAAGCGAGGACTTAAATGCGGGCTACAGTGAAAGCAGCTGCTGTGATGCTAGCGAGTAGCAAAATAATGCACATCCAAGCTGTCTAGCACCAATAGCGGCAAGGGTAAATATGAGAAATTAAAACTGAAAATACCAACTAAACCATCTGCTTCGCACATTCAGGCTAGCTGCAAGTTAGCTGTGTAGCCTAGTGGTTTCTGTCGGACTCATTCTAACCCCTTGAAGGTCGGGGGTTCGATTGCCGACCTTACTGGAACATGTGTCCTTTAGCAAGCATTAGATGATGTAATTTAGGTGTGTGGCGTCCCGCCTGTCAATGGACTGAATAGCCAGCCGTACGCAGCCCTCAGATTATTATTTTCATTACTGGTTAGTTACACCAATCAGCCAATCGGAAATCAGTTAATAAGCCAATCAGTCACCAGTCACTTTTGTCCAGCAGGTCCAGCACTCCCGAATTCAGATTCGCACGCAGGGGGCGCACTGGGTTGCTGATACGGATTTCGCGGAGGCTGGGCGGCAAGGAGAACAGTCTGCTTATACGGATAGCCGAGTAGCTGGCCACGGAAGAGCGGCGGTGAGCCAGTCAGGAGCATTTGCTGCTGCTGCTGCTCATTGAACCCAGCAGATGCGTCGGGCACATAGCAGCAGGAGGCGCGGCAGGCGAAGGCGGAGTGTACGATGGCCAGCACGAACTCGATGGCACAGAGCAGCGAGCAGGCGACGCCGAATCCGAAGACAGCGATGAAGGTGTTCTTCTGCGCTGGTGGCGACTGCGGGTTCATTTAGGAAAACTCCTGGAAAACGTAGGTGTTAAAAGCCACAGCAGTGGCCTCGCTGAGAAGGCTGAGAAGGCGAAGATCGAGGCAAGGACTGACAGCACCAGGTAGGTGATCACGCAGTCCAGGGTGCAGCAGCATGCGGGCCGGCCCGCCAGCAGGCCGGAAATGCCGGCGGCGATAAACAACGGGCCGGACAAGACACCACCACCAACAAGCAGGAATTTCCACATGATAAAACTCCTTTCACTTGAGACAACCAGCACCGTGCCACTGCCGGCGGCAAGCGTAACAACACTGACGGCGATGACCAGCACTCCGATCAGCAGCTGAAGGAGGCCCATGATGCGGTGTCCACGAAGCACCCAGGCCGGGACATGGCTCGCGTAGCTCCCGAGAGATGCCGCCAGGATCTGCGGCGGCGGCCGTCTCTGTAGCTGCTGCAAGGGGTCAGTGCACACGTACCTCGTACTGGGTTAATTGAGATATTGTGAGCATGTGAATCCGCCCTGAGTTCCTGCAGACATTGTGAGCATTCAATTGCACCCTGAGTTCCTGCAGACATTGTGAGCATGCAATCAGACCATTATTTCCTGCAGACATTGTGAGCATGCAATCAGACCATTATTTCCTGCAGACATTGTAAGCCTTTAATTCTGTTCTTGATTTCAATTAAGTAAATGAGAAAATGTGAGTATCTCAGCTGGAGCATTCCAGCAATGTTTTAGTGTATTTGTAGGGCTGTTGTTCTATGAAAATAGCGGCTGAACAGTAAATGTTTGCACAGGTAAAGTCACAGCCTGTCTGGAGTAACAAGCAGAGCAAAGACCGGAATAAGAAATGGAGATTAGGCAGGTGGGTTGACTGAAAATATTATAGAGTAGGATGCGGTGCGCGATATCTGCCACACAGGGGCGTCTGAGATAGCTCGCAAAACAAATAAATACTTGCTTAAAGCTGGGATGAGGGTGCAGTCGATAGGAAACAAAATCAGTACATTGGTAAACACTTTAGCAGTCTGCAGAATTAAATATCCTATTTATAGAGAAGGTGATTCATGTCAACAGTAGAACTACCAAGCCATCTTGCCTCCCGTTTTTATACAAAGGGGAGACTAGGCGAGGGTGTCCTGTGGTTGAGCTGCTATTTAGGCTTGGTCAGTGAAATTTGTGAAATTCGCGTCTGGGTGTCCGCAGTGGCCAAGTTCCACCTGTTGTAGCCCTTGAAGATCCAGCAGTCCGTCTAGATAGGTGTCACCGAACACGGAGATGATGAAGTCACATTCGGGTGACATGCTGATCAATTTTAAAGGCTTGGCGAGGCCGCACTGAGGCGCAGTGCTAATTCATGTATAGTGGTGTATGAAATACACAAGTGCATATGGGAAAAATCCGACCTTCGGACAGAACCATTGAATATCTCGACGGTCTGAATAGCTGCGACTTGATTATTGTTTCAGAAGATGCGCAACAAAAATTAGGCCCAAGTTCTTGAGTTTCATGTGCTTGCTTTGCTCAGTTCAGGTGCAGCACAAAAAAACAGGTGGAAAAATTGGGGGAATTCCCCCTTGGTAGTTCTACTGTTAAAATGTGAGAATTGCAAGCCGGGCAAATACTTACAGATAGAGATAGAACAGGTAAAAATTTCTGTACGCAGGTATGTTCAGCTTCTTGTCATAAGACTCAGCCCTCTCTCTTGTCACTCTTGTCATATGACAAGAAGCTGAAAACAGTTGTAAAATATCAGTCAGCCGACAGTTTCCACCCATAGTGAGTGTCTCGCGTTCAGTCCGTTTTGGCAATTCCCGGATAGCGGGCGGCCCGTCAAAACTTCCGAATGGCACCGGCTCCGCCATGCAGGGAGGACTCGTAAGACGGTGGCAAATCTCCTGAACTTGTTCCGGCCTGAGGATCCGGGTATCCGGCCTGAGGACCCGGGTATCCGGCCTGAGGACCCGGGTATCCGGCCTGAGGACACGGGTATCCGGCCTGAGGACCCGGATAACCAGCCTGAGCACCCGGATAACCAGCCTGAGCACCCGGGTATCCAACCTGAGCACCCGGATAACCAGCCTGGGACACAGGATATCCGGGTGGCGGCGGGTGTCCGGGCAGGGCCGTGAAGAAGGTGACTTGCTGGCCGGGATAGGCCACCAGCTGGCCAGTGTAGGGCCCGGGCTGGCCGGCCAGGAACACCTGATGATGCTGTTGCTGGTGCTGGTAGCTGGTAGCAGCCGATGGCACGCAGCAGCAGGAGGCGCGGCAGGCATAGGCGGAGTGCACGATGGCCAACACGGACTCGAAGGCTAGGAGCAGCACGCAGACGATGCCGGTGCCATAGACGGCGCCGTAGGCGGCCTCGTTTTGCTTGCGAGAGTCGCTGTTGGAATCCTCAAACACTTGGCGATTTATGGAGGCCAAGATGGCCTCAGTGATCATGGCCGAGAAGGCGATTGTGGAGGAGAAGATGGAGAACACCAGACAGGTGACCACGCAGCCCAGGGTGCAGCCGCCACGCGGGCGGCCTGCCATGAGGCCGGCGATGCCGGCAGCAATAAAGAACGGACCGGACCAGAGGCCGCCACCGGCCTGGCTGAATTGTCGATAGACGGAGTAAGAGTAAGAGTACCTGATGTACATAGTCTTGCCGGAGCCAGCGGCCAGGCCGACAATGTTGATGACGATGACCAGCACTCCGATCAGCAGCTGCATGATGCCCATGATGCGGTGGCCGCGCAGCACCCAGGCCGGAACGCGGCTCGCGTAGCTCCCAGGAGCCGCTGTCGGGGTCGACGTCACTGCCACCACATGTGGTGTGGAAGTCACCACCTGGCTTGGCTGTACCTGTGGCTGCTGCTGCAAGATAAAAGCAATTTACCTTGACTGCTAAAGAACCATGGAGTGGGTGGGTGCGAGTGTTGGGTAGCAGGCTGCTGTGGGTGAATGTGTGTTGGGTAGCAGGCTGCTGTGGGTGAATGTGTGTTGGGTAGCAGGCTGCTGTGGGTCAATGTGTGTTGGGTAGCAGGCTGCTGTGGGTGAATGTGTGTTGGGTAGCAGGCTGCTGTGGGTGAATGTGTGTTGGGTAGCAGGCTGCTGTGGGTGAATGTGTGCTGGGTAGCAGGCTGCTGAGGGTGAATGTGTGTTGGGTAGCAGGCTGTGTAGGTGAATGTGTGCTGGGTAGCAGGCTGGGTGGGTGAATGTGTGGTGGGTAGCAGGCTGCTGTGGGTGAATGTGTGCTGGGTAGCAGGCTGTGTGGGTGAATGTGTGGTGGGTAGCAAGCTGCTGTGGGTGAATGTGTGCTGGGTAGCAGGCTGCTGTGGGTGAATGTGTGTTGGGTAGCAGGCTGGAGTGGGTGAATGTGTGCTGGGTAGCAGGCTGGAGTGGGTGAATGTGTGTTGGGTAGCAGGCTGTGTGGGTGAATGTGTGTTGGGTAGCAGGCTGTGTAGGTGAATGTGTGCTGGGTAGCAGGCTGTGTGGGTGAATGTGTGCTGGGTAGCAGGCTGTGTGGGTGAATGTGTGCTGGGTAGCAGGCTGTGTGGGTGAATGTGTGCTGGGTAGCAGGCTGTGTGGGTGAATGTGTGCTGGGTAGCAGGCTGGGTGGGTGAATGTGTGTTGGGTAGCAGGCTGGGTGGGTGAATGTGTGTTGGGTAGCAGGCTGGGTGGGTGAATGTGTGCTGGGTAGCAGGCTGTGTGGGTGAATGTGTGTTGGGTAGTAGGCTGGAGTGGGTGAATGTATGTTGGGTAGCAGGCTGGGTGGGTGAATGTGTGTTGTGTAGCAGGCTGTGTGGGTGAATGTGTGTTGGGTAGCAGGCTGGGTGGGTGAATGTGTGTTGGGTAGCAGGCTGGTACTCATTTTACAGAATTGTTTAACCTATAATATAGCTAGGAGATACATAATTACAGCAACTAGAGGAAAAATTTTAAGTTTTCAGTAGTCTTGCTGAAGAGCAGAGCTACTCTAGGGTGAGATTTAAACTTAAGACCTCTTGAGTAAGAGTCAAAAACTTTAACCATTTTCCTTTTGTTAATATGAAAGTACTTAACAAGCAGAAAATAGGCCTAAGAGAAACTTAGCATAGTAAAGTTTATTTTATTTTTACAAAAATATGTACTCATGCATTTAATATTTGGTGGACAGTAGCCAGCTTAAATGGTAAACAAACACAAGCCTAAGAGAAGAGCAATAAATAAATGTTTAGAACAAAAAAATAAAAGGAAAAAAGTCATTAAATACAAAAATTGCAATGACTAGAATACAATGAAGGCATTGTATTTTGATTTGCTATTTAGCCTATATATAGGCCGAAGGCAATAAAATAAAAAATTGAAAACTGTCAGAAGAGGATGATAATAAATAATATGCTTTTTTACATAATCAATCCAGCATGAGAAAAAGGATAATTAATAATATTGATGATGGCTTATAATATTTAAGGTAAGCCAAATGTTTAAATAAAGGGTAGAATATTATGACAATCATGAGGAGATAGCTAGCAATGAAACAAAGGCATATTCAAGTAACTAAAGTAGAAAATAAGCATTAGTTAGGCATAATATTAAAAATAAGTATATACATTATAGCCATAGGCATATAACTATATAGTTTATAAAACCCATAACATTGTGACTGTCCATGGTGGCATGCCTTTCAATATATATAATTTGCTGGCTAAAATTTCTGAGATTTTGTTTTCAATTCCAATTTTTATTTGTCAATAGCAATAAATAGGGGTCTATGGTTGTCTTTGAAAGAAATAAGTCTATTGTGGTGGGGCCTATGTCAGTTTGTATAAATTTTTCAGAGTTGTAGCAGACAACAGTTGCGTTGCAGCGGTTTCTATTATAGGGATAATAGGGCTGTGCAAAAATATCTTAACTTGTATTTCTCACATCTTTTGTGGTATAGCCGTCGAGATGGGTTAACTATAGGTTGACCCTGGTTTACCATAACCACCGAATTTTCTACCTTATTTGTTTCTTTGAGTTCGTACACTTTTTACTTCACATTGCGTGTCTAGCTCGAATAATGATATTTCACAATCAAAGTGGCTAATATTTATGAGCAATATTTGCTTGAAAAAAATTTTACAGTTGGTAATTAAGTTTTTTATAATTAATAATACGAAGACGATTATAGCACGTCGAGCAAAACTGATAAGAGAAACAAAGCGTAAAAAAGAAAAGTTTTGTAATTTCATGTTGTGCATTTGTTTACTTCCCTACGAAATATGATTTCGCAATTACTGCCTAAGTATAAAATACTTACTTATAACATATGTAACGTAGCTCGTTCAATACATAAAAGGGGTTAGAAAATGCTTTTCGAAGCGTCCAGTGTTACTGCGAATGTACTACTCGTGGATTCCCAGAAAGAGTCGCACGCAGAGCTGCGAAAAATCGAAATTAGCTTAAACAGGTTATATGAAAGGCTTTAATTTAAGTTAGGCCCTATCTGTCTTAGTAGGAGCCCCTCATTAATTTATGACCCTCATTAAGTTACAAGGGGAGAAGTATTTCATGGTCAGAAATTATTTTTCTTGTTTAATTTTAATTTTAAATTTCAATGAACTTGATACTTTAAAATATGAAAATATTAATAGGCAAATACTTGGCTCATATTTAGCTAATGGCCTGTGCACCCTCATATCTGCATAGCTGAAGGGTCTAGCTAAGTTAGTTAAATGAATATTTTGTAAACAAAGTATGCTCGAAGGCTCGAAAAACTCGAAGATCCGCCATGGCCACCAGCCTTAGAAGCTTTCAACAGCTTGAAATAACGAGACTATCAGTCACAACATTCTGAAAACGCAGCTCAGGCCTTCCCTGGCTGATAGAACTGAGCCTGCTGAAGAGGCTCGGCCTCTAGCTGCTGACCCGGGTAGGCGGGGGGCGCGGCGCCAGGAGCGGGCGAGAAGTAGGCCTGGATGGCCCGGTAGGAGCAAGCGGCCTGTGCCAGGGCGAGGATGAAAACTAGCCCATCGTGGGCACTGCTAACAATTCCCATAGGCAGAAAGAAAATTTCATAGTACTTGGACTCGCAGGGCAGGCTGGCGTTGACTGCCAGGCGGCTGGAGAGATGCTGGGCGGAGAAGGCCTCCTGGAGCATCGCACCCATCGACAGGGCGGCAGTCAGGGCGCCCATCACCAGGCTGGCACTCATGCTGCACTGGAGACGAGCGTTTGGGTGGAATGTCCGTGCATGAATGCAATCTATTTTTTTATCTGTAATCGGCTCCCCACGCAACATAGTTATCACTATGACTGAACTATACAGTAGTTGGGTTCGTAACTTTATGAAACTAAATATATAAATATGAAGACCATATCAATATGCCCAGAGGTTGGGTCTCGCAATAGAACTAGCACGGTGAATGCCCCGGTTGCGCTATCGTCACAGGGCAACTGAATTACTCTTGCCTACTGCATGTCTGCCTGATAGAAGCCAGTCAACCATGACCCTGCTCACCTGTGTCCTGGTGCCCTTGCTGCCCGCCATCAAGCCCAGGTAGGCCAAAGCAAAGACGAGAGGAAACAGCAGGAAGTCAACACTAAAGCATGCCAGGGGGCCGCACAACACGGCGCTCACGAGGCTCAGGATCCCAAGCATCATCTGAAAGATGCCATTGAACATCAGCGTGAAGCCAAGGCCCCAGAGACCATGCGACACCGGCTTTGGCACTGACAGGCTGATCAGCATGGCGCTGCGGGTGGTGCTAAAGCTTGTATTTCACACCTGTACTCCCCACTCACTGCACGCACCCTCCAAACCTCAGTTCCTAACTCACTGCACTCCACCCACTCTCAGTCCTCCAATCACTGCACTCCACCCACCCTCAGTCCCCCAATCACTGCACTCCACCCACCCTCAGTCCCCCAATCACTGCACTCCACCCACTCTCAGTCCTCCAATCACTGCACTCCACCCACCCTCAGTCCCCCAATCACTGCACTCCACCCACCCTCAGTCCCCCAATCACTGCACTCCACCCACCCTCAGTCCCCCAATCACTGCACTCCACCCACCCTCAGTCCCCCAATCACTGCACTCCACCCACCCTCAGTCCCCCAATCACTGCACTCCACCCACCCTCAGTCCCCCAATCACTGCACTCCACCCACCCTCAGTCCCCCAATCACTGCACTCCACCCACCCTCAGTCCCCCAATCACTGCACTCCACCCACCCTCAGTCCCCCAATCACTGCACTCCACCCACCCTCAGTCCCCCAATCACTGCACTCCACCCACCCTCAGTCGGGTGGATTTAGCGGACGTTTTGGTAAATGCTAATGCATAACTTCCAATGCAATAGGCTAAAAAAGAACATTAAAGCACTTTAGCACTTCTTAGACAAGCTCGATTGAATAAAAATATTTCTTTTTGTCTTGGGGAATTTCACAGTCGACTTTTGAAAACGGCTCACAAAAGCAAAACAAGACTAGAAAAACTGCAGTTAAATGCAAACACAAGAGCGCAAATGATGCTGAGGTGCAGATTCATAAAGCTTTCCAACCAGGATGACAGATGAAAAAGACGCAAAGGCTTTGCTAAGTGCTAGCTAACTAGCTAAAGCTGCGAGTAAAATACTGCGATCAGATTTAACTGAAATCAAATAAACCATCCACAAACGCAGCTTAAAAACTCAACAACTGGCTGATAAAAACACTCTTCCGATTGCAACAAGAGTAACAGGGAATGCGAGAACATGATTGATGTACATTCGTTCAACATTAACAACTGGATTGCAACTGGCTGATAAAAACACTCTTCCGATTGCAACAAGAGCAACAGGGAATGCGAGAACATGATTGATGTACATTCGTTCAACATTAACAACTGGATTGCAACTGGCTGAGGCCTTCTCCGCCTGTAGGAACTGAAGAGGCTCGGCCTCTAGCTGCTGACCCGGGTAGGCGGGGGGCGCGGCGCCAGGAGCGGGCGAGAAGTAGGCCTGGATGGCCAGGAAGGAGCAAGCGGCCAGTGACAGGGACAGGATGACCACCAGCGCATTGTTTGAGATGATGATTATGTTCATCTGCTAAAGCTGGCCGGTGGGCCGCACAGCACGAGGCTCAAGAAGCCGAGAGTTCGGCTGCAAGCAGGCACAGAAAATCATCGTGAAGCCCAGACCCCAGACGCTACTGGACACAGGCTTAGGTATCGACTGGCTGATGAGCATGGCGCTGTGGGCCGATGGCGGCAGCAGGACAGCTTGCAGAATTGACTAGCCATGGGCTATCATCATGATGATCAGTGCTCAACTACACCGCTGCACACCTGACCCTTCAGTGCTCAACTACCACTGCACACCTGACCATTCAGTGCTCAACTACTGCTGCACACCTGACCATTCAGTGCTCAACTACTGCTGCACACCTGACCATTCAGTGCTCAACTACTGCTGCACACCTGACCATTCAGTGCTCAACTACCTGACCATTCAGTGCTCAACTACTACTGCACACCTGACCATTCAGTGCTCAACTACTACTGCACACCTGACCATTCAGTGCTCAACTACCTGACCATTCAGTGCTCAACTACCGCTGCACACCTGACCATTCAGTGCTCAACTACCTGACCATTCAGTGCTCAACTACCTGACCATTCAGTGCTCAACTACCGCTGCACACCTGACCATTCAGTGCTCAACTACTGCTGCACACCTGACAATTCAGTGCTCAACTACTGCTGCACACCTGAGCATTCAGTGCTCAACTACCGCTGCACACCTGAGCATTCAGTGCTCAACTACCGCTGCACACCTGAGCATTCAGGGATCCATTCTGAAAGAAGTAAACGCAACAATATAAAAGAGCTGCTTGTTTTACTAGTAAATAGTAATAGTAATAGTAAAATGGGACTAGAACGAGAAAGCAGGCGCAAAAGAAGACATCGAGCCGAGACTCGACATTCGCAGATTGTAAAACGGCGGAAGCATAGAGCGCTGACAAGACGGTTTTCTGGTGCTGCTTGGGAGGTACAAAAAGCAATAGGTGAGACAGCATTCTAATAAAACAACTGAACTGCTATGCGTGTGTGTTCGATTCATAGCATACATAATAAAATTATGCAGTTCAGTTGCATATCTCATCGAATAAGATGCTGCTAAAAACTTTAAATGACTATCTTCGCATTTGTTTGCGTTCCGAGTGGATGGCCAGCCTGCACCGTGGGTTCTGATTGGGTGGCCAGCCTGCCCCGTGGGTTCTGATTGGGTGGCCAGCCTGCCCCGTGGGTTCTGATTGGGTGGCCAGCCTGCCCCGTGGGTTCTGATTGGGTGGCCAGCCTGCCCCGTGGGTTCTGATTGGGTGGCCAGCCTGCCCCGTGGGTTCTGACTGGGTAGGCAGTCTGCCTGTCTTCAGGCATCGGGCTGCAGCTGCAAGGGCGGCAGAGTGGGCGGCAGGATCACATAGGTGGCCTCCAAAGCCATCGGCGCGTTCGGCTTATCCATGGCGAAGGTGAAGTCCGTGGCCGTGGAAGGCGCGCAGCAGCAGGAGGCGCGGCAGGCGTAGCAGCTGTGGACAATGGACACAACCAGCTCGATGGCCGCCAGCAGGGAGCTGAAGAGACCACAGAGATAGACGCTGTAGAAAGTGCCGCTGCCGCCAGTGACGAAGCCGGTGAAGTTGTTCCGCCGTCCGAAGAAGAGTTCGGACATGTTGCGCTGGTAGCGCTCGAGGTTGGCGGAGGCCAGGATGGACTCGGCAATCAGCGTGATGAAGGCGGCAACAGCGGCCAGGCAGCTGAGCACTAGGCAGAGCACCACGCAGCCCTTGCTGCAGCCGTGGCAGCAGCCAGAGCTGCAGACGCCACTGATGCCAGCCGCGAGGAAGAAGGGCGTCACCCAGATGCCGCTGCTGGCGAGCTGGTAGCCGTGGTCTTCGCCGGAGCGCAGGCTCTGGAAGGTGAGGGCCGCAATCAGGGAGCCCAGCGCGATCTGCAGGGCGCCAAGGATCATGTGGGCGCGCCGGACAGTGCGCGGGACGCCTTCGCGGTAGCTGCTGAGCTCCGGCTGCGGAGGGTGGGGAGGCATGAAAGCAGAAGCAGCAAAATCTCGCCCCTGATCGCTAATTGGAGGGCCTAATCTGCAGACAGGTATGCAAAGAGAAAGTCAAACTAAATGTACTTGGATTAGCTCATGTAGGACATCGCACTCTGTTAGAAAAATCTGCTGCCCTAAAAGCTTCCCTAAAAGAGGAACACGACCGCGACATAAGCAGGAAGCAGCCAGCGCTTCATCTCAGCCACTTTGTATTGCGACTGGAAAATGGCCCTTGTTATTTCAGTACTGGTAAAGTAAGGAGTCTAGACCAACCGGTCTGGGGCACAAAAAGCATAAAAAGCGGAAAACGAGAATGCAAAACTCAGTGCCCTATTAAGGCTACTAGACTGACTAGTAAACACTCTCGCATAAATTAACAGAATACTTTTCATACCGGAGCCTGTCACTCAGAGGGACTCACAGCAGTCCGCAGTGAGCACATCGTGTCACTCAGAGGGACTCACAGCAGTCCGCAGTGAGCACATCGTGTCACTCAGAGGGACTCACAGCAGTCCGCAGTGAGCACATCGTGTCACTCAGAGGGACTCACAGCAGTCCGCAGTGAGCACATCGTGTCACTCAGAGGGACTCACAGCAGTCCGCAGTGAGCACATCGTGTCACTCAGAGGGACTCACAGCAGTCCGCAGTGAGCACATCGTGTCACTCAGAGGGACTCACAGCAGTCCGCAGTGAGCACATCGTGTCACTCAGAGGGACTCACAGCAGTCCGCAGTGAGCACATCGTGTCACTCAGAGGGACTCACAGCAGTCCACAGTGAGCACATCGTGTCACTCAGAGGGACTCACAGCAGTCCACAGTGAGCACATCGTGTCACTCAGAGGGACTCACAGCAGTCCGCAGTGAGCACATCGTGTCACTCAGAGGGACTCACAGCAGTCCGCAGTGAGCACATCGTGTCACTCAGAGGGACTCACAGCAGTCCGCAGTGAGCACATCGTGTCACTCAGAGGGACTCACAGCAGTCCGCAGTGAGCACATCGTGTCACTCAGAGGGACTCGCAGCAGTCCACAGTGAGCATACTCTATCAATAAAGTGTTCAGTAAGCAGAATGAGCCCACTAGCTCATCAATATCATAATGGCTGCTATTGATCATCCGACTGTGGTTGTGTAGTCAGGCGGCTGGGCCGGCGGCAGCAGCTGCACCACCTGCTGCTGGCCAGGGAAGAATTTCACCTGCTGGCAGGGGTAGAAAGCGATCTGCCGCTCAGCAGGCGGGCCAGGCGACAGAGGCGGCTCGTCCGTCTCTTGCGCGGCGGGCGGCAGGCAGCAGCAAGTGGCGCGGCAGGAGAAGACTGCGTGCGCGGCAGCCAGGAGCAGCTCCAGCAGGAAGGCGACGCAGGTGACGACGCTGACGATCATGATGGTTCTGAAGGTCGCAGGGTCAGTGATGTAAACTTCATAGTGCGGCCCGAGGGCTTCGGCCAGGTCGGTGGAGTTGTGGCGCAGGCGGACGCTCCAGTAGGTCGCGAGCGCCACAGTATAGGCGCCGGTGAGGCCAAGGAAGCAGGCAAGGAGGCTCAGCAGCAGGCAGGTCACCACCAGGCAGCGGGTGTTGCCGCGGCCAAGGCCGACGGCCATGCCGGTGACTCCGGCGGCAACAAAGACTGGGCCGAAGAAGATGCCGAGGACGCAGGCCAAGCCGGCCTGGCAGGCGGCCACGGAGCTCAGCATCACCAGGCAGCCGGCTGCGACCTGCAGGCAGCCGATGACAAGGTGGCCCTTCAGCAAGCTGGGCTGAATGCGGCTGGCATAACAGTTGCGGCGGATGGCCGCATTCCGCAGCTGCTTCAGCTGCCGCCGCTGCCGCCGCCGCTGCTGCTGCTGAAGAGTTCAAAATGATATCGATATAAAAAGTCCCTTCGCAAGTCATTAGCGTCTCATGCCCCGAAACGAGTGGTCTGGGTAGAGCTGTCACAAGCAGCAGTGGGCAAAACAGCTGGCTAAAATGTGCCCAAAATATGTCATTTTATGTGGCATAGTACAGGAAATGCAGCAAACTGCACAGCTGTTGCAAGAAAAGTTGCAAGTTGCAAAAACTGAAAAAAATTATAAATAAATGTTTAGTGACAATTGCAAGCAAGTTTTAGCAAGTGGGCAGGACATGAGCAGGACATGGGCAACTCCAGGGTAGGACTAATTATCATAGTCTTTATAGGCCGGCTAGATGCACAGATGGCAGAGCCTGCTTGACACAGCCAAAGTGCGGATTCCTCTGCGCCAACTGCTGGAAGCCGCTGGTGGGCTCATGCTGCAACTGGTAGGCTGGTTGCTGGGGGCCGAGCGGCTGATCCTGCCGCACCAGCTGCAACTGGTAGGCTGGTTGCTGGGGGCCGAGCGGCTGATCCTGCCGCAGCAGCTGCAACTGGTAGGCTGGTTGCTGGGGGGCCGAGCGGCTGATCCTGCCGCACCAGCTGCAACTGGTAGGCTGGTTGCTGGGGGCCGAGCGGCTGATCCTGCCGCAGCAGCTGCAACTGGTAGGCTGGTTGCTGGGGGCCGAGCGGCTGATCCTGCCGCAGCAGCTGCAACTGGTAGGCCTAGGCTCTTGCCCGGGAACAGCTCGGACAGCCTGAAGAAGCCGGCGCCGCTCAGGACGAGGCTGGCGATGACGATGACGAGGCTCAGTTGCAGCGCATGCAGGATGGCCGCTGAACCGGCGAAGCTCAACAGCACAGCTCAACCAGCCCTGCATTCTATAGCCTGGTGGCAATGCTAGCAAACTGAGCACAGCTCAACCAGCCCTGCATTCTACCTGGTGTTTGCCTAAATGCCAAGTTTCAAAGAAGTAAAAGCACTTCAATCGCACGGCACACGGATATGTTATATTTTAATATTTAGTTTTAAACTGCAGTTCTCAACAACTGTCAGTAAACTTCTCTCCCAGCTGCCTCAGAGCGCAGGTCTCCGCGCCGCCAACGATCAAAGGGGCAAAAAAGGCAAAAACTTGGAGTGCATATAAAAATATTGGTAAGCAAACTGCTTGGGGAGATTTCGTGGCATTTTTAAAGCAGCAAAGTAAGACACAAACCTAAAGAAATGTAAAAAGTAAAATAAAATAATTTTTTAATGTTAATACCTTAGCACCAGCTCGGAGAGCTAAAAAGTTGAAGCACACAATAACTAATAAAGGTGATTGAGTTGTATTACCATGTTGAAAGAGTTCCAGGTCTCAAATCGAAGCCTAAAAGTGCAAACTCACAATACAGCTGCGAAGAGTAAGCGAATATATAGCTGAAATAAATATGAGAAGGAAGCACTGGCGGGTCTGAGCGATCGGCATTCGAGCGGCTGATCAAATTCTGAGAGCCAATCAGACCCCAGCGTGCGGCTGATCAAATCTGAGAGCCAATCAGACCCCAGCGAGCGGCTGATCAATTTCTGAGAGCCAATCAGACCCCAGCGAGCGGCTGATCAAATTCTGAGAGCCAATCAGACCCCAGCGTGCGGCTGATCAAATTATGAGAGCCAATCAAACCCCAGCGTGAGCTGCGGGACAAACAGATGTGCGCTGCACTGACAGGAACTAAAAATATACTGAGAAACTGCCGGAAGGTAATGAGTGAAAATAGTTTGTGAGGTAGAGGGGAGAATAGGAGAATGTGGGGATTATTAATCCTCAAATCATCCGCGCGACATCCGCGGACCCGGCGACCGACTGCTGCGGAATCGCCCGCAGGAGCCTCACAGCTGGGACGGCGGCAACTTGTCGTGCGGCTGCGCCTCGTACGGCGACTTGACGCCGGCGCCAGCTTCGTAATCGGGCGGCAGCTGGTCGCTGGCAGCGTCGGCCACACAGCAGCAGGAGGCGCGGCAGGCGAAGACGGCCTGCACAATGGCCACCACCAGGCCGAGGAGGAAGGCGATGAACCAGAGCACATCGCCGATGGTGAACTGCTTGTAGTAGGCGTGCGGGCTGGGGCGGGCTGCCTCCACTGAGCCGACGATAATGGCGATAAGAGACACCGCGGCGGTCAGGATGCTGAGCACCAGGCAGCTGATGAGGCAGCAGTGGGTCCGCTTGCGGCCGAGGCCAGCCGCCAGCCCGGTGGCCCCGGCTGGGACGAGGAAGACGCTAGTCCAGAAGCCGGAGCCGATGTGCGTGTTCACCGCCCGGTCCCAGGCCAGCAGGCCGTAGATATTCAGAAAGATGAGCAGGCAGCCGAGTGTGAGCTGGATGGCGCCCATGATGAGGTGAGCTCTGAGCAGCTTGGCTGGCAGGAGTCTGGCGTACCTGCTGAGGCCGCTTTGCGATTGAGGCGACTCCATGGCTGGGGCTGAAATTCGGTGGCGAGGCTTGGCTGAACGAATTTGAGCTCTGGCTGAGTAGCAGCCAGCAAATTTATCTCGGCCTCTTAACTCAGAACAGCGAACTCTCAGTGCACGCAGGGTTGATTACAATAGCGAATGAGTGACCTGACCTGGAGTTTGGGCCAAAAACTTGGCCTGGGCCAAAACTTTGACCTGGGCCAAACTCTGCACTCATGGGTTACGTAAGTTGAGTTTAACTGTGAATCTTACCTATGGGAGAGGCAGAGGGCTCAGAAATGGGGGCAGCAGTGGGGCATGGAGTGAATTGAGGCCAATCTGCAAACTATTTTTCCTGCGAACAAAGCAGACTCGTGCATCTGAGCATCAGTGAGTTCAGCTGTGTGATATGGCCAGTAATGCAGCATGAATCCATGCTTTTGAATGTTACTTGCATTTCACTCCTAGGCAACACCTTAACGTGCGGCTTCAAGCCACGGGATTTAAGGCAATGCTAGCTAAAGCAGACAGAAGGACAAGAAGCAGCAGCTGCAGAGCTGAAGCAAGTGCCCATGCTGCAGCAGAGGCTCGGTGAGCTGTGCTCAGCGCCCATGGTGCAGCAGAGGCTGGGTGAGCTGTGCTCAGCGCCCGTGATGTTACTAAGTGGGCCTGAATAACTGGTCTGTAGAGAACAAGGAATCAATAATTAATACATTTAGCAATTTAATAAATTTAACAGAAGTAAGAAATCGACGCGGAGAAAGTCTTCGCAAGCCGTTTGTTTGATTTAAAAATCTAAAAAATTTGGTGACGCGTGCACTTAGAGAAAACGGGAGGTCAGGCCAGAGATTTACAAGGCACAACGGCAATCGAAGGGTTCATAGCGAGTTGAAAGTGGCCGGGATTGCATCGTTATATTGAGATAGGAAAAGGCACTAAAAAAGGAAAAACGACGGATTCAGCTGCTGTAGGCACAATTAGTCTGATAAAAATTCTGATGCATTAAACATATAGAAACAGATTCAGAGCGATGAATAATGTTGCTTGCACACAACCAATCAGAGCAGATAGCGACTGCTCCGTGACAGCCAATCCTATCCTAACCCGAACCCTAACCCTAAGAGAGACTGCCCTGTATGGCAGCCAATCAGAGCTGCAAGAGTGACTGCTCTGTGTGGCAGCCAATCAGAGCAGCTGGAGAGACTGCTCTGTGTGGCAGTCAATCAGAGCAGCTGGACAGACTGCTCTGTGTGGCAGCCAATCAGAGCAGCTGGACAGACTGCTCTGTGTGGCAGTCAATCAGAGCAGCTGGACAGACTGCTCTGTGTGGCAGCCAATCAGAGCAGCTAAAGAGAAAGCTGTGTGGCAGCCAATCAGAGCAGCCGGATAGACTGCTCTGTGACATCCAATCAGAACTAGCACTATGGAATGTACTGCCCGCAGCCAATCAAAGTCCGAGGATGTTGTCAGAATCAGGCTCAACTGGCTGTCCGACCCAGCCGCAGTCGCAGCAGCTCAGCCAGGCGGAGCCAGCCTGAATACCAGCGGCCGGCAAGTGCGTCAGGTGAAGCAGCAGCACGAGAATGTCAGCGCCGGTGGCGCAGCGGACACTGCATGCGGCCGTGCAGGCAGCGCCAGCAGCGACGGTCCAGACGCTGGCGCAGAACGCGGCGGTGCTGAGCGCGGCGCTGGCGAAGAGGCCGCAACGGCAGCGGGTCGAGCCTGCAAGGCCAGCAGCTCCAGCAGCCGCGGCGAGCTGGCCGGTCCCCAGCGCCCAGCAGACGCTCACGCAGCCGTCGCCGATGCCCGTCACCATACAGAAGGCACTCACGAAGATAACCTGTAAGCCGATGCTGATTTGAATTGCCCCGAGGATCACGTGACCTCGAAGACCGTCGATTGAGCCGCTACTGATGCCGTTATTTCCGATGAGGTCATCTTTGTGAAGAGCCGATTTCATAGCTGTGATTTGAAAGAATTACGTATGAGTGCAGTTTTTAAATAGAAGACTCCAATGCTAACAATGCTTGTGATTCCCTGCCTCCTAGGAAACCAATTGAATGCTAGGTGGTATTCTACTTGGAGCATGACTTATTATAAAAGAATATCTTCAACAAGTCAAAGACTAAATACTAAAAAATAGGGTTTGGCCAATAGGCTTAAAATGAAAACACGAACCAGTGCCATCTGCAGTGGGTCAAATATATCTGTGTACTTCTGCATCACACAGCAGAAAGAAAAAAAATGCTTGTGCTTGAATTGTGCTTGGTGCTAGCACCAAACAAGCAATCACAAGAGCCGAAAGGGGCTGAATATTGATTGAAAAATGGCAATGGAAAAAAATTAAAGCGACACGTTTGAAAATAATTTGACAGTTCCCATTCGTTCACATTCGATTCGGAAACTGTTCACATTCGGATTCGGAAACTGTTCACATTCGGATTCGGAAACTGTTCACATTCAGATTCGGAAACTGTTCACATTCGGATTCGGAAACTGTTCACATTCAGATTCGGAAACTGTTCACATTCGGATTCGGAAACTGTTCACATTCCGATTCGGAAACTGTTCACATTCGGATTCGGAAACTGTTCACATTCGGATTCGGAAACCGTTCACAATTGGATTCGGAAACTGTTCACATTCGGATTCGGAAACTGTTCACATTCAGATTCGGAAACTGTTCACATTCATATTCGGAAACTGTTCACATTCAGATTCGGAAACTGTTCACATTCGGATTCGGAAACTGTTCACATTCGGATTCGGAAACTGTTCACATTCGGATTCGGAAACTGTTCACATTCGGATTCGGAAACTGTTCACATTCGGATTCGGAAACTGTTCACATTCAGATTCGGAAACTGTTCACATTCGGATTCGGAAACTGTTCACATTCGGATTCGGAAACTGTTCACATTCGGATTCGGAAACTGTTCGCATTCGGATTCGGAAACTGTTCACATTCGGATTCGGAAACTGTTCACATTCAGATTCGGAAACTGTTCACATTCGGATTCGGAAACTGTTCACATTCGGATTCGGAAACTGTTCACATTCAGATTCGGAAACTGTTCACATTCGGATTCGGAAACTGTTCACATTCAGATTCGGAAACTGTTCACATTCAGATTCGGAAACTGTTCACATTCGGATTCGGAAACTGTTCACATTCGGATTCGGAAACTGTTCACATTCGGATTCGGAAACTGTTCACATTCGGATTCGGAAACTGTTCACATTCGGATTCGGAAACTGTTCACATTCGGATTCAGAAACTGTTCACATTCGGATTCGGAAACTGTTCACATTCAGATTCGGAAACTGTTCACATTCATATTCGGAAACTGTTCACATTCGGATTCGGAAACTGTTCACATTCGGATTCGGAAACCGTTCACAATTGGATTCGGAAACTGTTCACATTCGGATTCGGAAACTGTTCACATTCAGATTCGGAAACTGTTCACATTCATATTCGGAAACTGTTCACATTCAGATTCGGAAACTGTTCACATTCGGATTCGGAAACTGTTCACATTCGGATTCGAAAACTGTTCGCATTCGGATTCGGAAACTGTTCACATTCGGATTCGGAAACTGTTCACATTCAGATTCGGAAACTGTTCACATTCGGATTCGGAAACTGTTCACATTCGGATTCGGAAACTGTTCACATTCAGATTCGGAAACTGTTCACATTCAGATTCGGAAACTGTTCACATTCAGATTCGGAAACTGTTCACATTCAGATTCGGAAACTGTTTACATGTGGCGATTCTGCCTGGGCGAATCCAGGACGAATGAGAAAATCAAGAAGCAATGTCCATGCAATGTCACTCTGCACTGAACTGCCCCACAATGCCCATGCAATGTCACTCTGCACTGAACTGCCCCACAATGCCCATGCAATGTCACTCTGCACTGAACTGCCCCACAATGCCCATGCAATGTCACTCTGCACTGAACTGCCCCACAATGCCCATGCAATGTCACTCTGCACTGAACTGCCCCACAATGCCCATGCAATGTCACTCTGCACTGAACTGCCCCACAATGCCCATGCAATGTCACTCGGCACTGAACTGCCCCACAATGCCCATGCAATGTCACTCTGCACTGAACTGCCCCACAATGTCCTGCCCCACTGCGGCCAGGATGCTGAGCACCAGGCAGCTCACGGTCCAGCACTGCGTGTTCGCGCGGCCCCGGCCTCCGGCTAGCCCCGTCGCGCCCGCAGCGACAAAGAAGAAGCCGGTTCAGAAGCCGGAAAATGATCGCGTGCCGACGGACAGGTCGCCGCACAGGAGGCCGTAGAGGGCCAGGAAGAGCAGAAGGCAGCCCACGGTCAGCTGGATGGCGCCCATGATCACGTAACCTCTGAGCACCTGGGCGGGAACCCGCCTGGCATAGCTGGACAGCTCGGAGCTGGGGATGGAGTTGGAGTCGGTAGAGTCGGATGCGAGCGCCATGACTGGAAATTGAAAAGTAGGCAAGGGACTTGTGAATGCTGGGTCCCATACAACTGGCCAACTCATGGCTGACTCTGTGCTCATGGCTAACTTTATAGTCTGATGGACGATTCCTAACCAACTGATACCTCGTATAGTCGTGAATAACGAGATGCTCATGAACCTTGAAACATGCTCTTCAACACTGCGAGATGCTCAGATATGCTCATGGTCACTTAGATATGCTCATGGTCACTCAGATATGCTCATGGTCACTCGATAGGCTCATGGTCACTCAGATATGCTCATGGTCACTCGATAGGCTCATGGTCACTCAGATATGCTCATGGTCACTCAGATATGCTCATGGTCACTCAGATATGCTCATGGTCACTCAGATATGCTTATGGTCACTCAGATATGCTCATGGTCCAGATATGCTCATGGTCACTCAGATATGCTCATGGTCACTCAGATATGCTCATGGTCACTCAGATATGCTCATGGTCCCTCAGAGATGGTGCTAAAGAGAGCTCAGGTAGCCCCCACTGTTAAAACTTGCTTCAGGCCGCAGGAAATGAGGAAGTCGTGAGTCGGGCCACGGCTGCAGAGCTTCGGCCCGATCCCAGTAGCCGAAAAGGCGAACGCGAATCACCACGCAAATATTTCTGGGCGGGACTGAAAGCTGGCGAATACAAAGTTGATGGAAAACAAATATGAAAGGACTTTGAAGCGCCGTACACTTATCTAACTCACGGACTCAAGCCGATAGGAAAAATTCACAAGAAAAACACAAAAAGGAAAAAATCACGGATCGCTTTAAACGTAGCTCGTAGTTTCAGAAAAGCAGAAAATAAGTGCTCATAAAAGCTTGTAATTTAGATACAAGACGTTGAACAATATCAGCGACGACTCGTAAATGCCACGACACGGAAAAAACCAAAATTGCGTAAATGCTAAGAGCACAACAATGTGTTTTGTGACGACATGCATACCAGCTGAACAGGCCCGCTGAAGTACAACTCAACAACTAGATGGGAAAATTTTAAACCACAGTGGTCTAAAATCTATTTAACAAAACAGAATGTCAGCTGAGAAATTGGCTCCAAACAGACCAAACAGACCATCAGATGAGTCCAAACAGACAGGCAGAGTCCAAACAGACAGGCAGAGTCCAAATAATAATAATAATGATTTCAGGAAGGCTGCGGGCAGTGGCACATCATTTGGTGACACTAGACCCGCAGCCAGGGAAGAGGCAATTCTGCTCATTTCGCTGACTCCTGAGCACACACGCACACAGATGTGTACATCTGCCCTGACTTTCTCATCGTCAGGCAGTGTACACTTCACTGTGCCTTGGATGTTGGCCCTCAAGGGCGTAAATTGCACGACAAGCCCTCAAGCCTTCTCTCCGCGGCTGCGCCCCAAATAAATGTGGCCTCGCCGTGGAATCGAACTTAGGGACCGTGGTGCGAGAGGCAAACGCGATAACCACTCTGCCACCGACCCCCCTTGGCAGAGTCCAAGCAGATCGGCAGATTCCAAGCAGATAGGCAGATTCCAAGCAGATCGGCAGATTTGTCTTCAGATGCTCTGCTGACTTTTAACCACGGCGGCATTGTAGCTGAAGTCGGCGGAGGAGATCGAAGCCATGCCCGTTGCGGCGGAGCCAGAGGCGGCGGAGCTGCCGGCAGTGGAGCCGGAAAAGCGCAGTCGAGAAGCCCAGGTGGAGAAGGCCCGTGTCTGAGCCGAGCGCAGGTAGGCCTGGCGGAAGCGCGGGATCTGGACCAGAGCCTCCCGGAACCGGCGGGACAGACGCATGGCCGAGCGTGCGCCGCGGGAATCGGCCGCCCAGGTGGCCGCGTCTTCGCGAGTGGCATTCCGGGAGGAGGTGTTGCGGCTGGCGCAGCGCCCGGCGGCCTCGGCGGAGAGGCTGGAGCTGCTGCCGCCGCTACCGCCGCTGCCTGGCTGGAAGCGGACCCGGCGGACGCGAACAGGCAAAGCGAAGCCGGCGGGCGGGACCTCCAGCAGCTCCAGGGACTCGGGCTGCGGAGCTGGCGCCTTGTAGCCCGTGCGGACGGCGCAGAGCACCCAGATGGTCAACTGGGCGAAGGAGCCGATGGTGGCCATCAGGTACAGCAGCACCCAGATCAGGTCGGTGGCAAGGAAGCGCATGCAGGGTTCGAGCTCCGCTTCGATCCAGTAGCCGGTCCCTAGGCAGTCGGGCTCGCTCTTGAAGAAGCTGGAGTTGAAGAGCAGCGTGAAGCAGGCCGCCAGAGCCAGCAGAGAGTGGAACACGAGGAGCACGATGTTCGGCACGAGGAAAAAACAGGTCTGCCAGAGGCCCTTGCCGAAGATGATGCCCAGCACGCCGAGCGCCACGTCGCAGGGAGCGGTGTAGAAGCCGAACTTCAGGCGCACAGTCAGGTTCACGTTCTGCCGCGCCAGCCACTCGTAGACAAAGAGGATGATTAGGACGCCGCCAACGCCCACCTGCACGGAGCCAGCGATAAGGTGGGCCTCGCGCAGCCTCGGCGACACTCGGACCATGGCCTCTGAAGTCAGAAGGAATGAGGCCAGAGTGACCAAAGACCACCTGAGTACTTAAGCTCAGAGAAATGCACTTGTCTGCCCATCCTTCTCTCCCTGCTCTGCCAGCCCGCTCTGCCACCATGATCTGCCACCCTGCTCTGCCACCCTGCTCTGCCACCCTGCTCTCCCCTGCTCTTCCCTGCTCTTCCCCCTGCTCTGCCACCCTGCTCCCCCTGCTCTCTCCCCTGCTCTGCCACCCTGCTCTCTCCCCTGCTCTTCCCCCTGCTCTGCCACCCTGCTCCCCCTGCTCTCTCCCCTGCTCTGCCACCCTGCTCTCTCCCCTGCTCTGCCACCCTGCTCTGCCACCCTGCTCTGCCACCCTGCTCTGCCACCCTGCTCTGCCACCCTGGTCTGCCACCCTGCTCTGCCAATATGCTCTGCCACCCTGCCCTCCCCCTGCCCCCCCTGCTCTGCCACCCTGCTCTGTTGCGATAGAATTCGAGCAGTGATAAGAGAATTTAAGAAAAATTGAAGCGGTGACCTTAAGACCGCCGTCATTTGAATAATACTTATTCGTATACTTACATTTGTAATAATCATTAAGAAGTTCCAAAAACAGTCGGATCCTCTTCTAAAACAGCTGGCACAAAAACAACAAAAACTATGAGTAGAGCGGGATGAAACTTCAAAAGAACAACGGAAATGCCTTTGTCCAGGGACAAGAGAACAACTCGACTAGCGCTGCACATGAAAGCGAAAACTGCACTGGCAAGATTCAGCGTATGTGACAACATCCAAGGACAGCTTACTTACTACATTGATACTGCTTCAAAAGGGAGCTTTTGAAATGTCTGATAAAAAATAGGCCAAAACTGGCCAAAAAATATCATTCAATCTGCCATCCAATATGCTATTGAATCTGCCATCCAATCGGCGATTCAAATCTGCCATCCATTCCAATCTGCCATCCATTCCAATCTGCCATTCATTTCCAATCTGCCATCCATTTCCAATCTGCCATCCATTCCAATCTGCCATCCATTCCAATCTGCCATCCATTTCCAATCTGCCATCCATTCCAATCTGCCATCCATTCCAATCTGCCATCCATTCCAATCTGCCATCCATTTCCAATCTGCCATCCATTTCCAATCTGCCATCCATTTCCAATCTGCCATCCATTCCAATCTGCCATCCATTCCAATCTGCCATCCATTCCAATCTGCCATCCATTCCAATCTGCCATCCATTCCAATCTGCCATCCATTCCAATCTGCCATCCATTTCCAATCTGCCATCCATTTCCAATCTGCCATCCATTCCAATCTGCCATCCATTTCCAATCTGCCATCCATTCCAATCTGCCATCCATTTCCAATCTGCCATCCATTTCCAATCTGCCATCCATTTCCAATCTGCCATCCATTCCAATCTGCCATCCATTTCCAATCCGCTATCCATTCCAATCTGCCATCCATTCCAATCTGCCATCCATTTCCAATCTGCCATCCATTCCAATCTGCCATCCATTCCAATCTGCCATCCATTCCAATCTGCCATCCATTTCCAATCTGCCATCCATTTCCAATCTGCCATCCATTTCCAATCTGCCATCCATTCCAATCTGCCATCCATTCCAATCTGCCATCCATTTCCAATCTGCTATCCATTCCAATCTGCCATCCATTCCAATCTGCCATCCATTCCAATCTGCCATCCATTCCAATCTGCCATCCATTCCAATCTGCCATCCATTTCCAATCTGCCATTCATTCTAATCTGCCATCCAGTCTGCCATTTAGTCTGCCATCCAATTGCACTCCACTGCTTTCACTCCGCCCACCAGCGCGGCCACAGCGCTGCCTGCAGCTGCCAGGAGCGATCGAGCTGATCCCCAGCGGCGGAGTCAGCCGGCAGAGCTGTTTGAGGCCCGGACTGGCCAGCTGCAGAAAAGTCGGCGGCTTCAACGAAGGGAGTGGCCGTCCCAGCCGCAGTCGCCGCAGCCGCTGGCTGTGTCTCGGTCCAGATGCAGTTGGCGGCCAGCATGTAGAACACCAGCTGTACGATGTTGACGGCCAGGGTGACGAGGAACAGCAGGATCCAGACGATGTCGGCCGGCTCGAAAAGCATGCAGGGCTCGCTCCAGAAACAGTCGGAGCTGTTGAAGCGCTGGAGCAACGAGTCCGCTGGCAGCAGCACGCAGGGCGCCGTGCCCGACACAATCAGCATGACCAGGAATGCGGAGCTGGCGGCCACGAAAGCGCTCCGCTGGCAGCAGCCCTTGCCGAATAGGATGCCGAGAATGCCGGCTGTGAGCAGCAGCGGCGCGGTCCAGAAGCCGCTTCGCATGCGGGCGCGGAAGCTGAAGTCGCGGCGCAGGCCCTGCTCGTCAAGCAGTAGGATGATGAGCGCGCAGCCCAAGCCGAACTGGGCCGCGCCCGTTCCCAGCTGCACCTCCCTCACACGGGTTGGCACGATCCTGTGCGTCACCATGGCAACGCGCTGGGCTGTGGAGTTGGCGAGCGGGAGTTCTATTCTTAGCACCTGCTTCTTATCTGCTAGTCTAGCTAAGTCTTATAGCCACACGCCTCAGCTAATGAGATGTAGATGAAAATAAAAAGAATAAATGATAATGATAATGACAATAAGCTTATAAATGATGTAAAAAAAATTAAAAAGTTCTGCACTGCAGCGGGTTCAGTATATATATATATTTGTATTGTCTAAATTTTGATGTGGAAATCAGTTTTCAGAGCAGAATGACAAAAGCGGTTCGTAACAAAGTACGAGTATTTTTCACAAAGATGGTAGAAATTTCACGTTAAAAATATAGTTTTGGAAGACAAACTAGCGGTAAAGAATAGATTTATTTGCAAAGCTGCTTACTTAACCTCTGAGCAAATTATGAGAAAACTTTTTAGTGAGATGCGAATAGAATTAGTACAGCGAAATCTTGCTACCCACATCACAGATGTGATCTTGCTAACCATCACTCACTGACCATCACTCACTGACCATCACTCACTGAACATCACCCACTAACCATCACACACTGACCATCACACACTGACCATCACAGACTGACCATCACACACTGACCATCACACACTGACCATCACTCACTGACCATCACACACTGACCATCACACACTAACCATCACACACTAACCATCACACACTAACCATCACACACTGACCATCACTCACTGACCATCACTCACTGACCATCACTCACTGACCATCACACACTAACCATCACACACTGACCATCACTCACTGACCATCACACACTGACCATCACTCACTGACCATCACTCACTGACCATCACACACTAACCATCACACACTGACCATCACTCACTGACCATCACACACTAACCATCACACACTGACCATCACTCACTGACCATCACACACTAACCATCACACACTGACCATCACTCACTGACCATCACACACTAACCATCACACACTGACCATCACACACTAACCATCACACACTAACCATCACACACTAACCATCACACACTGACCATCACTCACTGACCATCACAGACTGACCATCACACACTGACCATCACACACTGACCATCACTCACTGACCATCACACACTGACCATCACACACTAACCATCACACACTAACCATCACACACTAACCATCACACACTGACCATCACTCACTGACCATCACTCACTGACCATCACTCACTGACCATCACACACTAACCATCACACACTGACCATCACTCACTGACCATCACACACTGACCATCACTCACTGACCATCACTCACTGACCATCACACACTAACCATCACACACTGACCATCACTCACTGACCATCACACACTAACCATCACACACTGACCATCACTCACTGACCATCACACACTAACCATCACACACTGACCATCACTCACTGACCATCACACACTAACCATCACACACTGACCATCACACACTAACCATCACACACTAACCATCACACACTAACCATCACACACTGACCATCACTCACTGACCATCACTCACTGACCATCACTCACTGACCATCACTCACTGACCATCACACACTAACCATCACACACTGACCATCACTCACTGACCATCACACACTAACCATCACACACTGACCATCACACACTAACCATCACACACTAACCATCACACACTAACCATCACACACTGACCATCACTCACTGACCATCACTCACTGACCATCACTCACTGACCATCACTCACTGACCATCACACACTAACCATCACACACTGACCATCACTCACTGACCATCACTCACTGACCATCACACACTGACCATCACACACTGACCATCACTCACTGACCATCACACACTGACCATCACACACTAACCATCACACACTAACCATCACACACTGACCATCACTCACTGACCATCACTCACTGACCATCACACACTGACCATCACACACTGACCATCACACACTGACCATCACTCACTGACCATCACACACTGACCATCACTCACTGACCATCACTCACTGACCATCACACACTGACCATCACAGACTGACCATCACACACTGACCATCACACACTGACCATCACTCACTGACCATCACACACTGACCATCACACACTAACCATCACACACTAACCATCACACACTAACCATCACACACTGACCATCACTCACTGACCATCACTCACTGACCATCACTCACTGACCATCACACACTAACCATCACACACTGACCATCACTCACTGACCATCACTCACTGACCATCACACACTGACCATCACTCACTGACCATCACTCACTGACCATCACACACTAACCATCACACACTGACCATCACTCACTGACCATCACACACTAACCATCACACACTGACCATCACTCACTGACCATCACACACTAACCATCACACACTGACCATCACTCACTGACCATCACACACTAACCATCACACACTGACCATCACACACTAACCATCACACACTAACCATCACACACTAACCATCACACACTGACCATCACTCACTGACCATCACTCACTGACCATCACTCACTGACCATCACTCACTGACCATCACACACTAACCATCACACACTGACCATCACACACTGACCATCACTCACTGACCATCACTCACTGACCATCACACACTAACCATCACACACTGACCATCACTCACTGACCATCACACACTGACCATCACACACTGACCATCACTCAGTGTGCTGGCTGGCGACGACCCGCAATGTCTGGTTGCCGTTGCTTTATGTTGCGGTCTTCATAGCACCTGTTGCCTGTGTAGGGCGTGACGGCCGAGACGGCGACAAGGCAGATGAAGGCGGCCACGCAGGTGAGAATGGCGAATACTAGGCAAGCCACGACGCTGCAAAGCACAACAGACCAAAGATGCCCGCCGCCAGCTGCGCGAACGGCGCCAACGAGGAGCCGACGCCGGTTGAGGCAAAGCCCCCAGCGATGCCGAAGGCGGAGACCAGCAGCAGAAGGCAGAACAGGCTGATCTGGAGGCCGCCAATGATCACGTCACTCCATCCTAAGGCCGCGGGGAGTCGCTCCGCGAAAGTGTTCGCTGGCTGCTGCGGCCGCTGCAGTAGAAGACGTCATTGTGTTCAGACTACTGCGCATAGTGAAATGAGTAGTATAGTTTGCACATTACGCGAGAAATTTATAAAAAAATAACAAAAGAAACGAACTAACTGCAGCAATTAAAAACGCGCTAGCTTTTCTATTTAGGAGAGCATTTAAAATATTTCTTTTGTATGGCAACAAGTACTTTAATCATGATACAGCGTCGACGTATAAAAAGGCGAGTGCTTGAGTAAAAATTGTTAAATATTAGGACAACGTTTGAACGTTTGCAATCAGCTGCGAAAAAGGAGCGGCTTTGGCGCTGTGAGAAACTGGAAGACTTCGCCATGAAACCAGATTTAAAAAGATTTCGCAATAAATCATTATCGAAACTAAGAAACACAAAACTAACTATAAAAAACGACAGGCAAAGCTTGGCACCGCACTGACAGTGCCAGTCTGACACACATTGGCTGACCAGTGCCAGTCTGACACACACTGGCTGACCAGTGCCAGCCTGACATACACTGGCTGACCAGTGCCAGCCTGACACACACTGGCTGACCAGTGCCAGTCTGACACACACTGGCTGACCAGTGCCAGTCTGACACACACTGGCTGACCAGTGCCAGTCTGACACACACTGGCTGACCAGTGCCAGCCTGACATACACTGGCTGACCAGTGCCAGCCTGACACACACTGGCTGACCAGTGCCAGTCTGACACACACTGGCTGACCAGTGCCAGCCTGACATACACTGGCTGACCAGTGCCAGCCTGACACACACTGGCTGACCAGTGCCAGCCTGACATACACTGGCTGACCAGTGCCAGCCTGACACACACTGGCTGACCAGTGCCAGTCTGACACACACTGGCTGACCAGTGCCAGCCTGACATACACTGGCTGACCAGTGCCAGTCTGACACACACTGACTGACCAGTGCCAGCCTGACACACACTGGCTGACCAGTGCCAGCCTGACACACACTGACTGACCAGTGCCAGCCTGACACACACTGACTGACCAGTGCCATCCTGACACACACAGACCAGTGCCAGCCTGACACACACTGACTGACCAGTGCCAGCCTGACACACTGACTGACCAGTGCCAGCCTGACACACACAGACCAGTGCCAGCCTGACACACACTGACTGACCAGTGCCAGCCTGACACACTGACTGACCAGTGCCAGCCTGACACACACAGACCAGTGCCAGCCTGACACACACTGACTGACCAGTGCCAGCCTGACACACTGACTGACCAGTGCCAGCCTGACACACACAGACCAGTGCCAGCCTGACACACACTGACTGACCAGTGCAAGCCTGACACACACTGACTGACCAGTGCCAGCCTGACACACACAGACCAGTGCCAGCCTGACACACACTAACTGACCAGTGCCAGCCTGACACACACTGACCAGTGCCAGTCTGTCACTCTGACACTGACAAAAAACCCTGGACACAATGCGGTGCCAAGGAAAGTCACGGAGTAAACACTTAACGATACCAATGACACGTGCAAATAAAATGGAATGCCTGGTGCTGAAATCTGCGATACAAAAAAAGCTTTAAAGCTTGCTAAACCTGCTAAAGTACACGAGTCATGTGGCGCACTGCAGAAATTTCACACAAAGTTTTCGTCGCCGAAGCAGGTCGGCGGCTCATCATTCTTTTGGCGGCGCGCTGGCCGCGGCCGGCCTAGCGGCGGTCTCCCGCATTATCTGGTCGTAGGACGGCGGCTGCTCCGGGGCGGAGTGCGGCGGCGGATAGCTCGGATTGAAGGCCGGCTGCTGCGCGGGGTACGGGTGGTACGGTGGCTGCGCCTGCGGCTGCTGCGCGGGGTACGGGTGGTACGGTGGCTGCGCCTGCGGCTGCTGCGTGGGGTACGGGTAGTAAGGCGGCTGCTGCTGCTGATGCTGCGGCGGCGAGCCCACGGTGATGACCTGCGTGACCAGGTAGGGAGAGCCCGGCTGCATAGGCGGGGCAGCGGGCACGCAGCAGCAGGAGGCGCGGCAGGCATAGACGGAGTGCACGATGGCCAGCACGAACTCGAAGGCGAACAGCAGGGCACTCAGGATGTTCGTGGCGTAGGTTGTGCGCAGCAGCGATTCACTGCCGCGGGCGCTGGAGCTCCTGTAGTTGAAGGCGTAAATATTGCTGGAAGCCATGATGGAGTCGAGCACGAGGCCGGGGAAAGCCAGGGCGCTGGCAATGATGGAGAACACCAGGCAGCTGACCACACAGCCGAGGGTGCCGCAGGAGCCGCGCCCGGCATGGAGGCCGCAGATGCCCGCAACGATGATGAAGGGGCCGGCCCAGAAGCCGCTGGCCACAGAGAAATAGTCCTGCTTGGTAGACAGGCCGATGATGGTGAGCAGGACGAGCAGGCAGCCCACCGTGATCTGCATGATGCCCAGGGTCACGTGACTCCGCAGGACCGCCGTCGGCACGCGGCTGGCGTAGTTGCTGGCCATTCGGAAGCTATGGCGCGCTGCGGGCGGGGGGGGGGCGCCAAGGGATTTCGAAAGCTCATATCAGCAATTCGGATTGGCATTTCTGTGCTCCAGAATAACGGAATGAAAAACTAAGTCCACAGGCTGCACTCGCTTGTTGAAATATATTAGCCTGAACATTTTTTGATCATTTTTATTCTGAATAAGTAAAAAAGCTGACAGACCGGCGGAATGCAAATATTGCTGATGAAATCACGCGAGAAAGATAAAGCAGATTGGCCTGCACACAACAGGAAAAACTCCGTGTCAAAAGCCAATAGGCTAAAATAGCAACCACAGAACCGTTATGACAAAAATATTGTCAAATGCCAAATGAGCAAAAGGCACGGAAGCAGCCTGGATAGTACACAACTTTGTACTAACCCCAGCTAAAGCATGAATGTGTACAGGTCAGCACAATGACCCCAGCTAGAGCATGAATGTGTACAAGTCAGCACAATGACCCCAGCTAGAGCATGAATGTGTACAAGTCAGCACAATGACCCCAGCTAGAGCATGAATGTGTACAAGTCAGCACAATGACCCCCAGATAGTGCATGAATGTGCGCAGGTCAGAACAATGACCCCAGATAGCATATGAATGTGTGCAGGTCAGCACAATGACGTAGGCAAGGATGAACAAGTCATCAAGACAGCTAACAGCAAGAGGCCAGAATCTCCGTCAGTAGCGGCAGGGCTGCTCGCTGCTCACGAACTGAGACTGTGGCGACATCGCCCGGTTCTGCTGACCGCCTTCCGGCCAGCCTTCGGAAGCGCCGTCAAACGGTGCTTCCACGCGCCGTCTGGGACGGCAGGTGAAGCGGGCGGCGATGCAGGCGTGCAACAGCGAGGCGGCCATAGCGAGAACCAGCAGGCAGCAGATAATGATGTCCGCCACCACGACGCAGCGCGGCCCGAGCGTCCTGAAGCCGGGGCAGAAGCGGTTGATGCGCACAGCAGCCGCAGCGAGGCAGCCGACTGCGGTACCGAAGGCGCCAGTGCTAAGGATCTGGCAGGCGAGGTTTAGCCGGACGGCCCGACGCGGCAGGTGGACAGCCAGAAGGCCGAGGACGCCAGCCACAACGCAGGCAGGACTGGCCGATACGCCAAAGGGACTGCTGACGTTGTGACCGGTGGCCAGGCTGGCAATGCTCGAGACAAACAGTGACACGCCGACTGCGACTTGCAGCCAGCCGAGGGTCACGTGACTTCGGCGCAGCCAGTCCGGCAGCGGGAAGCTGCGGCTGCCACCGCTGCGAGCGGCTTGGGTTTTACAGCCCTTCATCAGCTGCTGAAAGTGAGAGCAGATGGACATGGATTTGATAACCTGACCTGACCTGACCTGACCCGACCTGACCCGACCTGACCTGACCTGACCTGACCTGACCTGACCTGGCCTGACCTGACCTGGCCCGACCTGACCTGACCTGACCTGGCCCGACCTGACCTGACCTGACCTGACCTGACTTGACCTGACCTGACCTGACCTAGCTGGAAAATAGAAAACACAGAAAGTGAGCGAATAACGGCTAAATATTAAGGTTAGAATGTTGCTCGATATCAAGGTGTGCGAGGTGCATCAGATTATGCTATAAATATTGGAATATGCGCTAAACGCACAATACTGCATTCGGGCTACTGCATGCCAGAACAGCATTAAAAGCTGCGAATGTATAGGTATAGGTATAAAGTGACGAAGAGAGAAGTGTGACGTTAGAAAAAGTCACATGATTTGCTGATAGGGGCGGTGCCAACTGGGCAGAAGTCGCGAAGGAGTTAGAAGTAGAGAATATCTATAAAAAAGACTAGTTGAAGCAAGCATAGTCAACAAAATCTCTGCTCACGGGTAGCAGATAGAAAATAACAAACATAAAAGCGCCTCACTCCTAGATAAAACGTGTGCAAAAAGCATCGGAAAATAATAAAGACTAGACAACCATTGCGAACCAAATGCACAGCTAAGAGTAAAGCTAATTCAATACTGCAGCAGGGTGCCAAACACACCGGTTTGATCTGGCGCCACTTCATGAATTGGTCTCAGAAGGACAAAGACTACACTGCAGCAGCAGGGTGCCAATCACACCGGTTTGATCTGGCGCCACTTCATGAATTGGTCTCAGAAGGACAAAGACTACACTGCAGCAGCAGGGTGCCAATCACACCGGTTTGATCTGGCGCCACTTCATGAATTGGTCTCAGAAGGACAAAGACTACACTGCAGCAGCAGGGTGCCAATCACACCGGTTTGATCTGACGCCACTTTATGAATTGGTCTCAGAAGGACAAAGACTACACTGCAGCAGCAGGGTGCCAATCACACCGGTTTGATCAGGCGCCACTTCATGAATTGGTCTCAGAAGGACAAAGACTACACTGCAGCAGCAGGGTGCCAATCACACCGGTTTGATCTGGCGCCACTTCATGAATTGGTCTCAGAAGGACAAAGACTACACTGCAGCAGATTGGTGCCAATCACACCGGTTTGATCAGGCGCCACTTCATGAATTGGTCTCAGAAGGACAAAGACTACACTGCAGCAGCTGGGTGCCACTCACACCGGTTTGATCAGGCGCCACTTCATGAATTGGTCTCAGAAGGACAAAGACTACACTGCAGCAGCTGGGTGCCAATCACACCGGTTTGATCAGGCGCTACCTTATGAAAGCGTCTCTAAGGAGGAATAGAATGAAGTGAATATTCTAATGAGGCAGCAGGCGTATAATAAGAAATATACATCCAAAACGGCCAATCAAGCCGGGTGAAAGTAGCGAATGATGCTCCTTGCTAATTGCCGGCCTTTGAAGCTCTCATCGCCACATCATAGGATGGCAGGCCGTCGTCCAGGCTGGCGGTGTCGCGCGGCTCCAGTGGCACGCGCTGATATTCTTGACAATAGCCATGCTGTTGCTGCTGCCGCAGCTGCCGCTCCTCCTGCCGCAGCTGCAGCTGCTGCTGCGCCTGCTCCAGGGCGAACTTGCTGGGCACGCAGCAGCAGGAGGCCCGGATGGCGTAGCCGGCTTGCGCCCCGGAAAACAGAATCTCCAGCAGGCACAGAAGCAGGGCGGTCTGCGTGGGGAGAAACTTAGCTGTCAGTGGACCGCTGTGGGGCTGGACACTGAGGGCTGGTCACTGAGGGCTGGACACTGAGGGCTGGTCACTGAGGGCTGGACACTGAGGGCTGGTCACTGAGGGCTGGTCACTGAGGGCTGGTCACTGAGGGCTGGTCACTGAGGGCTGGTCACTGAGGGCTGGTCACTGAGGGCTGGTCACTGAGGGGCTGGTCACTGAGGGCTGGTCACTGAGGGCTGGACACTGAGGGCTGGTCACTGAGGGCTGGACACTGAGGGCTGGACACTGAGGGCTGGACACTGAGGGCTGGACACTGAGGGCTGGACACTGAGGGCTGTGAGCACATTGTGTGAGCACATTGAGTAGACCAGCAAGCCAACCTGCTGACGGCTGATCTCCTGCTTTGACTGCGGAGCATCCGAGTGGTACATCACGAGGAGACTGACAAGGCCGGCCAGGCCGGACAGCATGGCGAACATCAGGCAGGCCAGGACGCTGCACAGGATTTGGCGCTTCAGGCAGCCGGCCAGCAAGCCGAAGATTCCAGCCAGCACGCCGCTCAGAGACATCAGGAAGCCGAAGCCCTTTGCTATGTTGATCAACTGCATCAGGTTCAGTATCAGCGACATCAGAGAGAAGGAGAGCTGCGCGATGCCAAGGCTCACGTGAGCTTTGCGCACAGCGACCGGGACCCGCTCCAAGTACGTGCCCGCCTGCTGCTGCTGCTGCTGCTGCTGCTGCTGCTGCAATACCGGTATTGAGGTGGCCATTGACTTGCTATCTTCGCGCTCTCGCTGCCCGAATCTGACCTTACCCCACCCGAATCTGATCTTACCCCACCCGAATCTGATCTTACCCCACCCGAATCTGATCTTACCCCACCCGAATCTGATCTTACCCCACACGAATCTGACCTTACCCCACCCGAATCTGATCTTACCCCACCCGAATCTGATCTTACCCCACCGAATCTGATCTTACCCCACACGAATCTGACCTTACCCCACACGAATCTGATCTTACCCCACCCGAATCTGATCTTACCCCACCCGAATCTGATCTTACCCCACCGAATCTGATCTTACCCCACACGAATCTGACCTTACCCCACACGAATCTGATCTTACCCCACCCGAATCTGATCTTACCCCACCCGAATCTGACCTTACCACACACGAATCTGATCTTACCCCACACGAATCTGATCTTACCCCACCCGAATCTGATCTTACCCCACCGAATCTGATCTTACCCCACACGAATCTGATCTTACCCCACACGAATCTGACCTTACCCCACACGAATCTGACCTTACCCCACCGAATCTGATCTTACCCCACCGAATCTGATCTTACCCCACCGAATCTGATCTTACCCCACCGAATCTGATCTTACCCCACCGAATCTGATCTTACCCCACCGAATCTGATCTTACCCCACCCGAATCTGATTATGTATGTATGTATGTATGTATACTCTACATACTTGACTGCCAAATTTGAGAAGTGCAGAGACGGAATATTTAGTCTGTAGAATATTAAAATTGTACAATATAAGGTGTAGAGTATAGAATAGAAAGAAAGTTTAATAAAAATAGGAGGCCTCTCAGGGCGAGGAACCCGGCCGTGACGGACCACGGGGCTCGGGCGAGCTCGGACATTGTGGGTCGAAACTGATGGGCAGCTGCTGAAAGAGATTGGAGCAGTTTGACTTTCCAGAGATCCTCACTCTAGCTCCCATCTCTGAGCTTCACGCTCAAGGAATCCTGGTTGAAGCTCCTTCACTGAACGAATGACCCAACAAATCAGGACTGAATTCGAGAATGACCCAACAAATCTGGACTGAATTCGAGAATGACCCAGCAAATCTGGACTGAATTCGAGAATGACCCAACAAATCTGGACTGAATTCGAGAATGACCCAACAAATCAGGACTGAATTCGAGAATGACCCAACAAATCTGGACTGAATTCGAGAATGACCCAACAAATCTGGACTGAATTCGAGAATGACACAACAAATCTGGACTGAATTCGAGAATGACCCAACAAATCTGGACTGAATTCGAGAATGATACAACAAATCTGGACTGAATTCGAGAATGACACAACAAATCTGGACTGAATTCGAGAATGACCCAACAAATCTGGACTGAATTCGAGAATGACACAACAAATCTGGACTGAATTCGAGAATGACACAACAAATCTGGACTGAATTCGAGAATGACCCAACAAATCTGGACTGAATTCGAGAATGATACAACAAATCTGGACTGAATTCGAGAATGACACAACAAATCTGGACTGAATTCGAGAATGACCCAACAAATCTGGACTGAATTCGAGAATGACCCAACAAATCTGGACTGAATTCGAGAATGACACAACAAATCAGCACTGAATTCGAGAATGATACAACAAATCTGGACTGAATTCGAGAATGACCCAGCAAATCTGGACTGAATTCGAGAATGACCCAACAAATCTGGACTGAATTCGAGAATGACACAACAAATCTGGACTGAATTCGAGAATGACCCAACAAATCTGCACTGAATTCGAGAATGACCCAACAAATCTGCACTGGGAACATTGGGAGTGGAGCTACTGGCTGCACTGGGAACATTGGGAGTGGAGCTACTGGCTGCACTGGGAACATTGGGAGTGGAGCTACTGGCTGCACTAGACAGCCACTGCATTTACCATCCGCAGGCAGCAGCATGCTGTCACTGAAGCCACAAAAAGTGAGGCTATGGAACACGAACGCTTAACTCGCACAAACCGAAGCTTTAACCGTATAATTACATAAAACGCCAGAAAACACACCTGATTTCGAGTGGGGAAGCTGGGGCTCGCCGCACCCAGACAGAAACAGAGGCAGAGAAAATATAAGAGCGGGAGTTGTTCTGTTGTGGGCATTTGTGGGCTTCATGCAGGCTGGGTCAATAATCAGCCACCTGTTGACCGCAGGTGCTAACTGAATTCGAATTTGTCAATGGAAGTGGAGCTGAGCAGTCTGAGCCCGACAACAAGTCAGAATGCGCGGGTGGTCCCGACACCATAAAGCGACAGCCTGAATGACTAGAGAAACGCAAACCGATTCTGCAAAAATGCTCGAAGCTCCTCAACATGGCATCCACAGCAAGCCAGAAAATGTGAGTCAACACACGGCTGCACCGGCCTCATCATCTGGGGGTAACTTCAGCGGCACCGCCTCCGCCTCAGTGTCGGATGGTGGCGGCAGTAGCTGGACGCTCGACGACGGCGGCGCGGAGCTGATCGGCGCGTGAAAGGCGACCTGCGGCTGGCCCGGCAGCGGCTTGAGGCGGAAGCAGACGGACAGGGCGATGAGCATCTGGGAGAAGCTGAGGATGAGGCCGAGAGCGGCAGTCATTATGTAGAACATGAAGCTGCCGAGGCCGTCGCAGGCGCGGTTGGCAAGGACGCCGTCGACTCCATCGGAGAAGTTGAGCCAGAACAAGGCGCTGCCGGCGATGGCCAGGCCGAGAGAGGCGGCGGACAGCACCAGGGTGGCGATGGCCAGGCGGCGGTAGTAGGGCAGGCTGCGGTAGTCCCGACGGCACAGCGGCAGGCAGGCGGCGCCGGCAGCCGCGGTGCAGCCGCCCAGCAGCAGGCAGCAGTGCAGCAGGCCGGTCCAGCTGTGGCAGCCGCGGGCGAGGAAGGCCAGCCCGCCGAAGAAGGTGGCCACGCCGAAGGCGGCGAAGAAGCCGCCGGTGATGGCCAGCGGCGCGACCGGGCAGCGGGACATGGCGAGGCGACCGACGGCCTCGTCGCTGCAGCTGCAAGGCGGTAGCGAAGCTGGGTATCAACGGAAAACTAAGTCCACGAACAGTCAAAGTGACAGCTGGGAAATTTCTGGATGTTTCTGCTGAAGTTCAGACACTCAGACTGAAGATTTAGATCCAAACAAAGACCTGGTCCCGGAACCTGCTCTGCATCATACAGGGAATGCACTGCATCTCATTTAGCAAGTTTACTTAAGAAGCAAAGTCTTGATCCGATAGCTTACAAAATAGAGAAAGGGAAAAAATACCGATAGTCAATAAACCTTGAGCTGCTGCCTTGAGCTGCTGCCTTCAGCTGCTGCTTTGCACTGAATCAGTTTCTAATTCAGTTATAAAAATTGCGACAAAAATGTCTGAATGCTAAGTTATATCTTCTAGCGTAGTTTAACCACAAATATACTTAATAGTGCTTCGTCTGCAAATACAAGACTAATTATTGCAAACAATACTCGCTACATGGCTACTTATTAGTAGCAATGAGTAGTGAGATGAGAATGAGCTGTCAGAGCTGCTAGTTGCAATTTGCAACTTGTAACTTCAAGGCGAGCCACACTTCAAAGCGGGACTTGAATGCTGAGTCCCAGCTTAGAGAGCAGCTGCTACAGACTCCGCCCACCTGCTGTAACTGCCCGCCGCTCATTGTGAGGGGGTTCTATGTCAGCTGAGCTCCGCCCACCTGCTGTAACTGCCCGCCGCTCATTGTGAGGGGGTTCTATGTCAGCTGAGCTCCGCCCACCTGCTGTAACTGCCCGCTGCTCATTGTGAGGGGGTTCTATGCAACACAAGCTCAAACACGGCCCACGATCGCTAATTAGCGCGAGCCACACCAGATCCGACAGGAGCGCGTGGCATGGGCGCGCAAATTTCATAGAAATTGCGGGACTCCGCGTGTTGGGCTCATTTCTGTCACTAACAATGGGCAGCTGCAAGCACAGGCCAGGGGCTCAGGGAGCCAGTTCTGTCACTAACAATGGGCAGCTGCAAGCACAGGCCAGGGGCTCAGGGAGCCAGTTCTGTCACTAACAATGGGCAGCTGCAAGCGCAGTCCAGGGGCTCAGGGAGCCAGTTCTGTCACTAACAATGGGCAGCTGCAAGCACAGGCCAGGGGCTCAGGGAGCCAGTTCTGTCACTAACAATGGGCAGCTGCAAGCGCAGGCCAGGGGCTCAGGGAGCCAGTTCTGTCACTAACAATGGGCAGCTGCAAGCACAGGCCAGGGGCTCAGGGAGCCAGTTCTGTCACTAACAATGGGCAGCTGCAAGCACAGGCCAGGGGCTCAGGGAGCCAGTTCTGTCACTAACAATGGGCAGCTGCAAGCACAGGCCAGGGGCTCAGGGAGCCAGTTCTGTCACTAACAATGGGCAGCTGCAAGCGCAGTCCAGGGGCTCAGGGAGCCAGTTCTGTCACTAACAATGGGCAGCTGCAAGCACAGGCCAGGGGCTCAGGGAGCCAGTTCTGTCACTAACAATGGGCAGCTGCAAGCGCAGGCCAGGGGCTCAGGGAGCCAGTTCTGTCACTAACAATGGGCAGCTGCAAGCACAGGCCAGGGGCTCAGGGAGCCAGTTCTGTCACTAACAATGGGCAGCTGCAAGCACAGGCCAGGGGCTCAGGGAGCCAGTTCTGTCACTAACAATGGGCAGCTGCAAGCACAGGCCAGGGGCTCAGGGAGCCAGTTCTGTCACTAACAATGGGCAGCTGCAAGCGCAGGCCATCAGGTGTTGTTTGACTCTGTTTGACAGGCTGCTAGCAGCAGGGTAGCGGGCCAATATCTACTTTTCGTAGCAAACAATATCGGAGAAGCTGGCGCGAGTGAGACCGCTACCCCATCAGCTGAGCCCAGCATGCTCGCAAAAGCAGAGCTCCGCCCACCTGCTGTAACGCGCTGCTCGCTATGAGGGGCGGGCAGCTCTTGGGACGCGGATGTCCCAATGAAAAACTGATTCAAGCAACGCTAATAATGATTAATCGTGTCCGCATCGTATCGCTCACGTCATTCTTTCCTGCAGTTCCCCACAAGGACCACGCTTAGTTAGCAGGAGTCTTTTAGGAACTAGGAATATGATTTTCCCGGCCCTAAGTCCGAATTATTTCCTTGCTCACATTTTCTGCGTCAGTGTCAGTGTTTGTGAAGTAAAATGGAAGGCAGCTTACAATAGCCCACATGCCTGGGATCACAGACAGTCCTCACAAACCATAGCCCACATGCCTGGGATCACAGACAGTGCTCACAAACCATAGCCCACATGCCTGGGATTACAGACAATGCTCACAAACCATAGCCCACATGCCTGGGATCACAGACAGTGCTCACAAACCATAGCCCACATGCCTGGGATTACAGACAATGCTCACAAACCATAGCCCACATGCCTGGGATCACAGACAGTGCTCACAAACCATAGCCCACATGCCAGGGATCACAGACAGTGCTCACAAACCATAGCCCACATGCCAGGGATCACAGACAGTGCTCACAAACCATAGCCCACATGCCTGGGATCACAGACAGTGCTCACAAACCATAGCCCACATGCCAGGGATCACAGACAGTGCTCACAAACCATAGCCCACATGCCTGGGATCACAGACAGTGCTCACAAACCATAGCCCACATGCCAGGGATCACAGACAGTGCTCACAAACCATAGCCCACATGCCTGGGATCACAGACAGTGCTCACAAACCATAGCACACATGCCTGGGATCACAGACAGTGCTCACAAACCATAGCCCACATGCCTGGGATCACAGACAGTGCTCACAAACCATAGCCGACATGCCAGGGATTACAGACAATGCTCACAAACCATAGCCCACATGCCTGGGATCACAGACAGTGCTCACAAACCATAGCCCACATGCTAGGGATCACAGACAGTGCTCACAAACCATAGCCCACATGCTAGGGATCACAGACAGTGCTCACAAACCATAGCCCACATGCTAGGGATCACAGACAGTGCTCACCAACAACAGCCTACCGAACGCACATCCATTTGATCTACAAAAGACAGCAGGCAGATATAAAAGAAGCAAGTTAAGGCAGCGTACTGGAAACAGCATTAGCAATAAAAACATGGGCTGGGAATGGCAGACTTTATATTTAATTCACAGCATGGAGCGATGGGCGGCGATTGTCTTGATGGCGGGCGGAGCTCAGAGCGGCCGGCTGCTGGCAGCGAGTCACTCGGGCGAGGCCTTGATGCCTTCGTCTGAAAAGAACAAGCGGGGAGCACAAGAAGGAGCTTAGTGAGGTGGAGCAGCTCGGGCAACGCAGCCAGAAGTCCGGCAGACTCACCCCTTGCTACACGCGGCCTTGGCTTCACCAGCGGAGGCGGGCGCGGCGGCGGCAGCTTGTTCTTGTTCTCGCCGTTGCCTTCAGAATCCGAGCGCGGCAAGGACGACAACGAAGGCGGTGGCGGATCCGCGACCGGCTGCTGTGACTCTTGTGAATCCGCGACCGGCTGTGGCGATGGCGCCTTTCGCAACTGTTGCCGCAACGCCAGGAAGTCAGTGCCAACAACCGACATCGGTGGCGGCGCGCCTGGCCCCAAGCCAGCTGGTCGCAGCCTCGGCCTTGGCGGCGGCATCGAATCGCCTTTAACTTCCGGAGCAGGCGCTGCTGCTAAAGAAGACGGGGATGCGGCGCCGGGCTTGTCAATAGAGTCCATTGGAGGCGATTCGGGTGCCTTCCGCAGCTGCTGGCGCAGCGCCAGGAGGTCGGACCCAATGACAGACACGGGCGATTGGCCGCCCGTACCTGTGGGCCGAAGCAGTCTGGGCTTCGGCGGCAATTCTTGCTCGGCCTCCGCGGCTGACATCTCGGATCTGGGCTTGGGGGCCGGGGTGGCTGGGCTGTCTGTGGTCTCTGATCCGGCTCCGGGCCGCTGTCGGGGCACTCGAGGCTTCAGCAGCAGGCCGGCGCCTCCGCTGCCGAATCCGGGCAGCATCGGCATCGCGCCAGGGGGCAGGTGCCGTGGCCGCACGGGCGCAGCAATGTCCTCATCCTGGACTTCAGCCACAGGGTCGCATTGTAGCTCATTGCTGCTCTGGTCAATGCTGGTGACTGCCTCCGCGGTGTCCGTCTGTGCTGTCTCCTCTTCTTCAACTTCCAGATGCGTCGACAGCGGCAGCGGCAGATCATCAGCGGAGGAGGTGGAGGAGGCGCGCTGATTCAACAGCAGCTGCGTCGGTGGCCTACGCGACTTGGGGCCCACCGGTCGGCGCAGAACGGCCGCTGAGGCCACAGAAGGCGGAGTTGCTGGAGGCGACGTCGGGGTATCCGCTGTGCTGATGGAAGCTGGACTGTCCAGACTGTCTGATTCGGGCATGGCGTCGCCGTCGGGTAGGGAAAGCCGGCCTTCTGACTATCGTCTTCCAAGCGACCGGCTTCGTCAGCGGGGCGCGCTCTGCGGCTTAGAGGGGAGGCGGAAAATAAGAATTCAGAGGCGGCTTGGAAAACTGGCCGGACAAGCCTGTAGGTGACTGCGCGCGGACCAGAACCAGAGAGCGAGCGATATAAGCCTGCGAGAAAAACTACGAAACGATAATAAGCGAGCAGGCAAGGGGCTTCTCAGATAGGCGACCTGAGCGGAGCAGGGTGGGAGTTGGTGGCGGCTCGGGCAGGCAGTTGACGCAGGCGGCCAAGTGAGAGAAGTAAAGGAGAGAGAAGGGGCAGCGTGCGGACCCGGCCTTATCGGACCCTGCGGGTCAGGCTGACCGCAGCTCTGGGCATTGTTGCTAGTGGCCCGCCCTGCCAAGGAAAGAAGCAAACGAGCTCTACCGACAATAATGAGCAAAGCCTAGGCGCAGAAAGGTGTGTGCTCAACGTGCGTGCGAGCACCGAGCTTGGGACGCGCGGGGCATAGCGAAGGTGCCTCCGCACGATGGGGACCGCCCTCCGCAGCTGTCTGTCCCTCCCCACAGCTGTAGGCAGAGAGCAAGACCGAACTTTCTGACCCCAACGCCAACTGGTTTTATGAGCGTCTGGGCATAACTCGGTGCGCAATATGTGAGCAAAGCTTGGACTCTGGGTTCATTTGTGTCTAGGCCTCTCAATCAAGGGCTGACTGCACCAATCAAGGGCTGACTGCACCAATCAAGGGCTGACTGCACCAATCAAGGGCTGACTTTTTAAGGGCCGTTTTTAGTCACTTATTGCTGATCCAATTCCAGCACCAACTTCTGACACGATTCCAGCAGCCACCTCTGATACAATTCCAGCAACAACTTCTTGCACGATTCCAGGATTAATTCTAGCTTCAATTCGTAATACTATACCACCCCCTTGGCTTGTTATACACGTAGGAAAGTGTAGGCAAAGCACAATTACGAAATACGGCGGGAAAGCGACATAAATTGTGCTGGATTGTGAAGAACCCTGAGGTCTTTGCGGACATTCGCCAGGACAAGACTGGAACCTCCACGCCCGGCACTCCTACTTCTCTCTCCCCGCTTGCCCGGGGGTGGGACATGGCTGTGGGAGCGTACAGCAGGGCAGACAGGCCACGCACTCAACGGCCCAGACAGACCCAGCTGCTTCTACAGATTGTACGCCTCCCCTCGCCTCCGATGCCTCCCAAAGCACTAAAAGTACTTTCCGGACTTGCCCGCAAACCAGGCTGAGGGTGAGCACTGAGCAAGGAGTCTCAGGGCGGAAGCTGAAAGCCAGCTGCAGTGCAGAACTAGGCTAAACTATGCACTTTGCCGACACCAAAGATTCCGTAAAGGGACCCAGAGCAGGGCTTCTTTGCCAGGAGCTGGGACAATTGGCACAATGGGACCCAGAGCAGGGCTTCTTTGCCAGGAGCTGGGACAATTGGCACAATGGGACCCAGAGCAGGGCTTCTTTGCCAGGAGCTGGGACAATTGGCACAAAGAAGTAGAAGAAATCAGAAGAAACGATTGACACAAACAGACCAGGTGTGAAAGCATGAGATGCTGAGAGGGCTCACCAGTCAGCATGGGTGGGGGCCATGAGATGCTGAGAGGGCTCACCAGTCAGCATGGGTGGGGCCATGAGATGCTGAGAGGGCTCACCAGTCAGCAGGGATGGGGCCATGAGATGCTGAGAGGGCTCACCAGTCAGCATGGGTGGGGCCATGAGATGCTGAGAGGGCTCACCAGTCAGCATGGATGGGGCCATGAGATGCTGAGAGGACTCACCAGTCAGCAGGGATGGGGCCATGAGATGCTGAGAGGACTCACCAGTCAGCATGGGTCGCCATGAGATGCTCAGGTCACTGCAGACTGCTGCCAACTTGGCCAAGGTGTGAGACAGTGATGATGAAGCTTATCTCGGCAGGCATTTCGTATCTGATTCATGCCGCCCTGAAGCTGCAAATAAAGCAGAGCCAGGTGCAAAATTAACTCAGTTGCACTTTTCAGAGGCACAAACCCAGTGGCACTAATCCACTCCACATTTCTTATACTATTGAAAGCTTTAGACATAATAAAGCATATAAGCAATAGCTTCATATCTAATAGTACAGATTTACCCTTAAAGACAAATATAGGTATAATTCTGTGAAAACAGGCTATGAATAGTTGTATTTTATTTTTATTTGTTGGTCTACTTTAAATGGAAGGCATTTCTGACTGCTGATGGCTAATGCATATGAACTTATCAAATATTATATCGAATATACTCATTCAGGACTGGCGCTATTCTATTCCAAAAGTTGAAAATTAATAATAAAATAATTTTTCTGTGTCCTAAAGAATTTTGTCCATAAATATGCATTACACATATTTTTTTAAATGAAATAACTGAAATGTTCTTAATTACACAACTTAAAACCTAGGATAGGGGGTGAGTGGCAGAGCGGTTAACGCGTTTGCCTCTCGCACCACGGTCCCTAAGTTCGATTCCACGGCGAGGCCACATTTATTTGGGGCGCAGCCACGGAGAGAAGGCTTGGGGGCTTGTCGTGCAATTGACACCCTTGAGGGCCAACCTCCAAGGCACAGTGAAGTGTACACTGCCTGACGATGAGAAAGTCAGGGCAGATGTACACACCTGTGTGAGCGTATGCCTGCGTACGGTATCTGTGTGCGTGTGTGCTCAGGAGTCAGCAAAATGGGCAGAATTGCCTCCTCGCTGGCTGCAGGTCTAGTGTCACCAAACTATGTGTCATTGCCCGCAGCCCTCCTGCAATTATTATTATTATTATTTATTAAACCTAGGATGCAAAAGCCTTCATTTTAATCTAATTGACCATTAAGGCAATTCCAAAGAGAACAACAAGCTATTTGGTAGTTATGTAGGCACTATGTAGCAATGATTTAGTACTTAAATGTTCTATCTATGACAGCTATTCAGACTACAGACTGGGGGCTGCAACATCTTTCTAAATTTGTACCTAAAATAACTAATGCTGTTGCAATTTTTTATAAAATAAAGTGAAGAAATTTTGATTTGCTTCTGATCATACCATGATATATATATATATATATATATATATGCCTTTATAGCTAGAAACAAAAACTCTTCAGAAACTCTTCAAAACTTTTTTGTTAACTTGTCTTGAAAAAAATTATTAAGCAAATGTTTGATTACCACTTTGTTCTAAATATTGTTATCACTACATTTAAAGTGTCTTCTATCTTCATCTCTATCCATTTTATAAATATTCTCAATAGACCAATAATAATAAATACAATGGCCACCGGCCACAAGTGGTCAGGAAAGGGGGACATTGTCAAAAAGCACGCTTAGCTGCGCAGTCTCTGATGAAGGTAGCACCATTGATCTGATCAGCCGCCCTGGTGTCTTCTGTCAGACAGTCGACGAACCTCGGGGTCCGCGCCTGCCCCTGCCGGAATGGGCCCTGCTGCGTGTACAGCAAGACCTCCTGCAGTGGCTCCGGGCAGTAGGACTCGAAGTGAATGCCGTGGCCCGCCAGCTTCAGGCGGCGCTGTCGCAGGGTCACACTGGGAGGGCTCAGCTTGACCTGCTGGTAGAGAGCCTGGTTGGTGACGTGTTTGGCGTGACAGTACATGCTGAAGGCAGCGCGCAGAAGGCTGGAGTGCACCGCGTCCAGCTGGTGCTCCAGCACATCCATCATGGTCCAGGTCTTGGCATTGTAGAAGAGCACCGTTTCCACCACCGCCTGGAACTGTTATGTCAGTAGTCAGTAGACCATAACAGTCTAAAAGTACTGATATAAAAGATTATAGAAGTCTGAAGCTAAAAAATTGAAATAGCTAACTAAAATCACAGAGAAATCAAAGATTTAAAAGAAAAAGAAAAAACATGGAGTTCTAAGTAGCATTACGTATTCCCAAATATACAAATGTGAAATAAGACAAGCTCTCTCTAGAAAATATTGAGTACTAAAGAAGCAAAAAGCATATCAACGTTAGGTCGAAGCTCAAAAATAAGTAATTAAAAAAGCCGCTCTTTAGTATCAGTAAAGAATTGAAATAATTGAAGTAGGTTGAATAAATTTGAAACTACCTGATAACTATCTATAGCTAGACCAAATCAGCTCATGGAAAATATTAAAATGATAAATATATCTAACATACTATGTAAACTTATATATAAATTAAAATTTCTTATTGAGCATTGAAGGGCTCATGACGTCTTCATCTAGTTAATATAGAACCAAACTGAAAAAAAACCTCTCTTTAGTCTAAAGTTCTTAAAGCAAATTTTCATGTTTAATTTGACAATTTTAGTTTACATTTTTATCTTACAATTTTTTTAAACAAGACTTAATACATAAAAGCAGAAAATAGCATCCAAAGCACAAAAGTTACATTTTAAGTTGTTCAGTGTGAGTGCATTTCAAAGTTGTTTTTGCTTTTTTCTTGCTCTGTTCTTGTAAAACCGCTAAATTGAATATTTTGTAATAATCAAAGGCTGCTAAGTAGCATTTAAGTTTATTTAATAAACTTTTAAGTTTTTTTAATTAAAACCGTCTGCTGCTTTTAAAACTAACGAGAGAAATAAATTTAATGTAATCACACTTCTTTTTTTGTTACTTTAGGTAAATAAATTATTTTAACTTAGCATTTTTTGTACATTTTTGTTCATTGCAGTCTTAGTATTCTTAATTATGTACTGAAGTAAAAGACAAAGTAACTGATAAGTTACTGATAATTAAGTTACTAGGAGGCGTAAAGTTGCTGATAATAGTCGAAACTGCCTTTCTAAATATCACACATTTATTTTGCAAGTATTATATAAATGAACGGTGACGCCCGCTACCTTAAAAGGTTAGTTTTAATCTTGCTAGCTAGCATGTGGCTTCTCTGACATCTCTCATGTGCATTTTTGTAACTTTCACTAAGTTTTTTTGTCCGAAACTGTTGACAATTATATATACCAGCCATTGGAACGTTTTTTAATATTCTAGTTTTGCTAGGCAAGGTTTTGCTAGTGAAACTTCAACAATCATATACTTTTTCAGAGTGAATTATATATTTATGTTTAAACTATTAATTTAAACTCTAGTATATCTATAAACTTTTTATATCAGGTTTTTTAAGCAACAAAATCATCCATTCTTCTAGTTCACTATTACATTACTTCAACATAAAATAATAATATATATTGCATTGTTGTTGATAAGGCTCTGTCTAATCAATTAAATTGCATTGTCTAAATAAGAAAGCAATAATGAAATCGATTTTTACAAAATGCTGCTAAAAAACAAAAAAGCCTACTTTGGTTGCAGGTTTTTCTCCTGTATTATGCATTAAGTTTGTATCACCAAACATAAAAGGCAATAATAGCTAAAGTAAAAATATAGACCAAAATATTTTTTTTATTACACCTGCTCTATTACTGCCAGAAAGGCATTGTTAAAGGCATTGAAAAGCTATAGCAAAGCTATAGCTACTGTGTGGCGCATCTGAAGGCTGCATATGGCTGTTCAGTCAATGTACTCGGGCAGATGCCACACCCATCCCACTTCACCCAGCTGATCCTGACCGGTACCCATTTAACAACTGGGTGAATTGAAGCAATCCAGAGTAAAGTGTCTTACTAAAGCGCACAAGTTGTTCCAGTGGCATTGGGAATCGAACCCCCGACCTTCAAGCCGACACTCCAACCACTAGTCTACAACCAGCTATGACCAGAAGCACTATGATGGGTAAAAGTGGTTAAAAGCCAAACAGCTTTTGCCCAAAATCGTTATGGCCAAAATGACAGGTTACCCAAATTTAATGAAATTTGATGGCTCTGGCTAGCTATATCTAAAAAAATTAATTTTTTAATTAACTTTAGACAAAAATGTATAAAAACAGTAATTTTGACTCGCTAACTAACTTATATACTATTTATTGTAATTTTAGCTTTTTTGTCACATCGTGATTGTTATTCTAGCTAAGCTTTGTGCTCTCTAGAATACTTGTACTTTTTAGGTTCCTAGTATATATCAATTCAGGAAATGAAATGATTTAAAGTTTTTTCTAGTACTCGAAATAAGTCATTCACTTTAGTGTCAGCAGCATATTTAATCGCACTCCATCACTACAGGAAAGTGCGTGGTGGCAACATTGATGTGCACCCTACAGAGAAGGCACTTGTGGTCAACTATGAGCTAGAGGCCACCATTCTATCAGAGGAGGGCAATCCCATGCTTGAGGACAAAAAGGAGTGTCAGAAACTGTATGCATTATACTTGTTCTCTTTATGTATTCTTAGTATGGCATAGCAGAACAGACAGTGCGATAGCAGAGTACAGACAGTGCGATAGCCGAGTACAGACAGTGCGATAGCAGAGTACAGACAGTGCGATAGCCGAGTACAGACAGTGGGATAGCAGAGGACAGACAGTGCGATAGCGGAGTACAGACAGTGGCTAGCAGGACAGACAGTGCGATAGCAGAGTACAGACAGTGCGATAGCAGAGTACAGACAGTGCGATAGCAGAGTACAGACAGTGCGATAGCCGAGTACAGACAGTGCGATAGCAGAGTACAGACAGTGCGATAGCAGAGTACAGACAGTGCGATAGCCGAGTACAGACAGTGGGATAGCAGAGGACAGACAGTGGGATAGCAGAGGACAGACAGTGGCTAGCCGAGTACAGACAGTGGCTAGCCGAGTACAGACAGTGGGATAGCAGAGGACAGACAGTGGCTAGCAGAGGACAGACAGTGGCTAGCAGAGGACAGACAGTGGCTAGCAGAGGACAGACAGTGCGATAGCAGAGTACAGACAGTGGGATAGCAGAGGACAGACAGTGGGATAGCAGAGGACAGACAGTGGCTAGCCGAGTACAGACAGTGGGATAGCAGAGGACAGACAGTGGGATAGCAGATGACAGACAGTGGGATAGCAGAGGACAGACAGTGGGATAGCAGAGGACAGACAGTGGCTAGCCGAGTACAGACAGTGGGATAGCAGAGGACAGACAGTGGGATAGCAGATGACAGACAGTGGGATAGCAGAGGACAGACAGTGGGATAGCAGAGGACAGACAGTGGCTAGCCGAGTACAGACAGTGGGATAGCAGAGGACAGACAGTGGGATAGCAGATGACAGACAGTGGCTAGAGAGGACAGACAGTGGCTAGCAGAGGACAGACAGTGGCTAGCAGAGGACAGTCAGTGGGATAGCAGAGGACAGGCAATGGCATAGCAGAGAACAGGCACGAAGCTACATGCCAGCCCATCTGATTTTGGCAACCACTCCGCGCAGCATCCGCGTGAAGAACTTGGATGAGAACACGGACATTCCCAAACTGGCCAAGGAGATCATCGAGCGCTGCCGGCTGATCCATCCCAGCAAGCTGCCAGAGGTGGAGCACCTGCTTCACTACCTGGCCAACCGTAAGACAGAGTATGTGGCCCAGGCCAAGACCAAGCTGTCCGAGAAGCCCTCCGATCCCGGTGCCTTCGAGTCCACGGAGATCGACGAGCAGGCCAACATTGTGGACGTTGAGGATTACATGGAGCTGCTGTACGAGGATATCCCAGAGAAGGTCCACGCGTCAGCGCTAATCCTGCAGCTGGCCAGGAACCCGGACAACCTGGAGGAGCTCTTTAACAATGGTGCGTGTGTGTGTTTCAGTGACACCTCATCCAGGTAAGATCACAAGAATCAAACCGACTACCCCAAATGCAGAGACTCTGATCGGCGCCCTGGCCCGCGTGCTCAAGGAGGATTGGAAGAGCAGCTACGACCTGGCCATCAACATCATCTACGTCTTCTTCTGTTTCTCTTCCTTCTCCAACTTCCATCCAGTCATTGTGCACTTCCGAATCGGTGAGCGGATTTGCTGCTGGCGTCTATATGAATGCGAGTCAGCTGCCTCGAGTCCTTTAGTACAGAGCCTAGCCATTGTCTAGATGTGTGCGAGTCAGCTGCCTCGAGTCCTTTAGTACAGAACCTAGCCATTGTCTAGATGTGTGCGAGTCAGCTGCCTGCAGTCCTTTAGTACAGAGCCTAGCCATTGTCTAGATGAATGCGAGTCAGCTGCCTGGACTGCTTCAGTACAGAGCCTAGCCATTGTCTAGATGAATGCGAGTCAGCTGGCTGGACTGCTTCAGTACAGAGCCTAGCCATTGTCTAGATGTGTTCGAGTCAGCTGCCTGGAGTGCTTTAGTACAGAGCCTAGATTGGGAAATCTAATCTCCATGTCGTCCGCCGCCCCAGGCGCCCAGGTGATGACGTTGCTGGAGCACGAGCTGCAGAAGTACGACATGTGGAAGGAGGAGCTGGCTAGGAAGCGACAGGCAGCGGCCGGCAGCGGCAAGGACGGCAAGCGGGACCTGGAGAAGGCCACGCGCAAGTTCAAGAGCCTGGTAAAGAAGCAGGAGCAGTTGTTTCGGGTGTCCTACTACATGCTGCTAAATATCTCCGAGGACCTCGCCGTGGAAGTGAAGATGCGCGCCAAAGGCATTGTTCCGATGCTGTGCCGCACGCTGGACAGGGACAACTACGAACTGCAGATCCTCATCGTGTCCTTCATCAAGAAGGTCAGCATCTTCAAGGAGAATATTGATGAACTGGTAAGACCTTGCTTTAGTTGATTGGCTGCCTTTGAGCATTGATGAAATCTGATTATGGCACCATTGAAAACTCGCGCGGGTCAGAAACTCAATCAAAGCGAATTCAATTCATTTTGGAGACCACCAGACAGCAATTGCATCTGGGTTGCCTACTGCGCTAACGCACAATATATTCCTCATCATCTCCGCTCTTTGCAGCTCAAGGCTAATGTGATGGAACGCCTGCACCACGTGCTGAAGCATTTCAAGACTTGCGATGACCTGTTGAACATCACCCTGCGGCTCATTCTGAACCTGACCTTCGACAGGCGAATGCGCGCCCAGTTGGTGAAGATCGGCATGCTGCAGACGCTCATGCAGTACATGAGTGAGTGCTCGCTGCTTCTGGCTGTTTGCTGATGAACTTTAGAGCACAGAACAATTGCTCACCTCCGAATCCCACAGTGCACGAGAACCACAAGAACATTGTGCTGTGCATTCTCTATCACGTGAGCCACGACGATGAGCACAAGGCCAAGTTTTTCCACACAGACTGCGTCTCGCTGGTGAGGAACCGCTTAGTCCCTTGCCTTCTCCCTGATCTGATGTCCCAGTGTGCCAGCTGGCTGCACCCCGCCTGTGTCCCAGTGTGCCAGCTGGCTGAACCCCGCCTGTGTCCCAGTGTGCCAGCTGGCTGCACCCCGCCTGTGTCCCAGTGTGCCAGCTGGCTGCACCCCGCCTGTGTCCCAGTGTGCCAGCTGGCTGAACCCCGCCTGTGTCCCAGTGTGCCAGCTGGCTGAACCCCGCCTGTGTCCCAGTGTGCCAGCTGGCTGCACCCCGCCTGTGTCCCAGTGTGCCAGCTGGCTGCACCCCGCCTGTGTCCCAGTGTGCCAGCTGGCTGCACCCCGCCAGCACCCGCTTGTAAAAGTCTCTCAAGCGTATTCCGCTGACACCCTTCGCAGCTGGTGAAGCTGATCACGGAGTCGCGCGAGGAGCTGATCGACATCGAGGTGATGTCACTGGCCGTGAACCTGGCCTGCGACCCCACCCTGGCTGAGGTGCTGGCTGGCAAGGACGGCAAAGGAATCCGCATCTTCATGAAGCGCGCCTTCCGCTTCAAGGACAACGTGCTGATGAAGATGCTGCGCAACATCAGCGAGCACGAGAGCGAGAAGCTCAAGATGCTGTTCGTCAACTACATCAGCGACCTCGGCCGCGTCATTGTCGACCCCGGCGACTATGGCGACGACTTCGCCTTGGAATGCCTGGGCATCCTGGCCAACCTGAGCATCCCTGACCTGGACTTTCGCCTCATCATCGAGGAGTACGACATGGTAGATTGGATCCGCAGGCAGCTGCAGCCCGGCTCCCAGACTCCGGACGATGTTGTTTTGCAGGTGGGTAAAGTCAAGGTGCACTCTCTTTAATACCCTCCTACATAAAAGCCTCTTGTACAATACCCTCCTGTATACTACCCTCCTATACAATACCCTCCTGTATACTACCCTCCTATACAATACCCTCCTGTATACTACCCTCCTATACAATACCCTCCTGTATACTACCCTCCTATACAATACCCTCCTGTATACTACCCTCTTATATAATACCCTCCTGTATACTACCCTCCTATACAATACCCTCCTGTATACTACCCTCCTATACAATACCCTCCTGTATACTACCCTCCTATACAATACCCTCCTGTATACTACCCTCCTATACAATACCCTCCTGTATACTACCCTCCTATACAATACCCTCCTGTATACTACCCTCCTATACAATACCCTCCTGTATACTACCCTCCTATACAATACCCTCCTGTATACTACCCTCCTATACAATACCCTCCTGTATACTACCCTCCTATACAATACCCCCCTGTATACTACCCTCCTATACAATACCCTCCTGTATACTACCCTCCTATACAATACCCCCCTGTATACTACCCTCCTATACAATACCCTCCTGTATACTACCCTCCTATACAATACCCTCCTGTATACTACCCTCTTATATAATACCCTCTTATACTACCGTCCTGTACAATACCATCCTGTATAATAATCCGTCAAAGTACACAATTGCTGATTTGGCTGGATTTTGAACTCTGAAGGTTCCCATGTGCGGCGGCATGGCCATAGGTAATTAGCCACCTAGCTAGCCAATGTTGTTGCTGCTAGCCAAACTGAGTGAGACGAGAGTCAATTCAATCAAAGGAAAGGTGCTCTCTCGCGTAGCGAGGGTTGTGCTTATATATTATTAACTGCACATGTACATAGATGGCAGGAGTAGAGTGTGAGCAATTGTACGCAATGGTCATTCACAACACGTAGTACACATGAGCCATGACTTTGTAATGAAGCAGGGGAGTGACGGGCCAGGCGCCACCACCCACAGGTGATCATCCTGGTCGGCACCATCTGCAATGACGACTCGTGCGCCCGGCTGCTGGCAGAGGCGCAGGTGGTACAGACGCTGATCGAACTGTTGAACGCCAAGCAGGAGGATGACGAGGTGGTCTGCCAGATCGTGTTCGTGTTCTACCAGCTCATCTTCCACGAGACCACGCGCAACATCCTCATCAAGGAGACGCAGGCGCCGGCCTACCTCATCGACCTGATGCACGACAAGAATGTGGCCATCCGCCAGGTGTGCGACCTCACGCTGGACATCATCTCCGAGTTCGACCCAAACTGGGGCCAGCGCATCCAGCTGGAGAAGTTCAAGTGGCACAACTCGCAGTGGCTGGACATGATGGAGGGCGGTCAGGCCGGCGCCTCTGCGCCAGGAGTTGGCGGACTCGACGACTTCGACCAGCGAGGCTACGATGGAGACGAGGCGCTGAACCACCCGGAGCTGTTCTACGGCGACGACCTGGCTAGGGTCACCGGCGCTGCCACGCCCGACCACATGTACGGCGGTGACGAGTGAGTTCAAGGCCCGGAGTGACTTTCTTTTGTGATTAGCTCCTCCGTGTCTGTCTGAGTCCTCCGTGTCTGTCTGAGTCCTCCGTGTCTGTCAGAGACTATTGTGCCTGCGATAGTGCTGCGGGACGCAGATGTCTGGTGGAGGCTTTCATTTCAAGCTGCATGAATTAGCATTTCCTTCGCCCCTCCGACCCTGCAGCTACCCGTACGAGCGGCCGCCCAACGGCATGGGCTTCAGCCCCATGGACGGCGGCTCCGCCATGGGCTACCCTGTGGCCTACGATGAGTTCAACCGACCGATCCCGGCGGACCTGCTGGACCAATACCAGAACATCAACGTCACCGCGGACGACTATCGCTGATGCATCCACCTCACCGACCACTGCCCTGCATCATACGTGCGACCGGCCCCCCTCACTTACATGATAACATTGGCCTTCTAGTGGCCTCCGTGCCTTAGGCGGCTGACATTCGCTGCTGCAAAAATCAACTGTAACTAGTGAACTGCTTCTGACCTCTTGCTATAAGTTGTGCGAAGCTATTAGCTATTCGCTTGTAAGCTTTAAGCATGTATGCAAGTTTTGCAACAGCTGCAACAAAGACGAAATTTCCGAAATCACTGCCGCCTAACCAGTGATTGATACTTTTTTGGGCCTCAGCAACTCGGTCTCATACTGGTCGTTCCATGGAAAGAGCTCTTTCCTCTCACCTGCGTGTTCTCAACACTGAAGACCTCAGCTACTCCCTCAGCTACTCCCTCAGCTACTCCCTCAGCTACTCCCTCAGCTACTCCCTCAGCTACTCCCTCAGCTACTCCCTCAGCTACTCCCTCAGCTATTCCCTCAGCTACTCCCTCAGCTACTCCCTCAGCTACTCCCTCAGCTACTCCCGCAGCTACTCCCTCAGCTACTCCCGCAGCTACTCCCTCAGCTACTCCCTCAGCTACTCCCTCAGCTACTCCCTCAGCTACTCCCTCAGTCTCACCTTGTCCTTCTACGGCCTCATCTATCCCGACTCATCCTAGATGATTTTTTCATGACTGAATACCTTATATCCTGTCTGTTCACCGACGCGTTTAGTGTGAGGCTTGTGAAATCATATTCTACTGTTCCTGTGCATACATGTACGCAGTAATATCAGATTATGCATGTCCACAAATTCTCTAATTGGCTGTCGTCCTGAATTTTCTTGACAATATGATAGATTTTTTTATTTCTGTTTCTTCTGACGCTCTAATGCAGCACCTTCTGTGTGCATGTCACACCTGCTGCTATTGCTGTTGGATTTGTTCTGTCTATCATGAATGCCTCAAATTAACAAATAAATGTGAACGTTCTGAGAAGCGTGCTCTCAACACTAAAGCGCTGTGATACCCGTCACTTCTCTGTACATCTGACTTGCTGCGATTGGCTGGGCTTTTGCTTTGCAGCACCACGGACTTAAAGTCCTGAATTCCTAGCCAGGCTCGACTTCCTCTTTATAAGGCCCCGTAGAATAGTGCAGGAGGGACAGTGAGCCGTTCGCAATTCACAGCCGGTCAGGTTCTCCCACAGGAGGGACAGTGAGCCGCTCGCAATTCACAGCCGGTCAGGTTCTCCCACAGGAAGGACAGTGAGCCGTTCGCAATTCACAGCCGGTCAGGTTCTCCCACAGGAGGGACAGTGAGCCGCTCGCATTTCACAGCCGGTCAGGTTCTCCCACAGGAGGGACAGTGAGCCGCTCGCATTTCACAGCCGGTCAGGTTCTCCCACAGGAGGGACAGTGAGCCGTTCGCAATTCACAGCTGGTCAGGTTCTCCCACAGGAGGGACAGTGAGCCGTTCGCAATTCACAGCTGGTCAGGTTCTCCCACAGGAGGGACAGTGAGCCGCTCGCATTTCACAGCTGGTCAGGTTCTCCCACAGGAGGGACAGTGAGCCGCTCGCATTTCACAGCCGGTCAGGTTCTCCCACAGGAGGGACAGTGAGCCGCTCGCATTTCACAGCCGGTCAGGTTCTCCCACAGGAGGGACAGTGAGCCGCTCGCATTTCACAGCCGGTCAGGTTCTCCCACAGGAGGGACAGTGAGCCGCTCGCAATTCACAGCTGGTCAGGTTCTCCCACAGGAGGGACAGTGAGCCGCTCGCAATTCACAGCCGGTCAGGTTCTCCCACAGGAGGGACAGTGAGCCGCTCGCATTTCACAGCTGGTCAGGTTCTCCCACAGGAGGGACAGTGAGCCGCTCGCATTTCACAGCCGGTCAGGTTCTCCCACAGGAGGGACAGTGAGCCGCTCGCAATTCACAGCCGGTCAGGTTTTCCCACAGGAGGGACAGTGAGCCGCTCGCATTTCACAGCTGGTCAGGTTCTCTCACAGGAGGGACATTGAGCCGCTCACATTTCACAGCCGGTCAGTCCCTCGCTTGTGATTTAATTTCGGCTCTCGGTGTATTTGAGCAGTAAAGGCCTTAATTGAGCCTTGATTGAGCGGCAGGTCCTCAGCTTATCAGCAGTTGGCCAAGGCAGGCAGGCAGGTATTAAACTGACTAGTGCCGGAAGCATTAAAAGTGTTCTGTAATTTCAGTGAGCAGCGGTCTGTAACGTAGAACTCATGCAGAGTAGGCTGACCAAACTTCAGTTTGAGCATGTTGACTCAGCCCGCTGCGATTTCGCCTAATGAGGAGGTGATTGGCGCAGCCCCACTGTGCTATAAATGCGCTTTCCTGCCCTGCTCTTCACGGACAGCCTGTGCCAGCGATGAGCAGAAGGACAAGCCAGCGCTGCCTCACTCTGCTGCTCTGCGTCTTTCTGGTGGTGGTGAGTTCTGCTAGGCTCTGCAATCACCCGATTCCCAACCGAGGTTGCCTGCATGCCATTGTGGATTGTTTCAGGGAATAAATGAATTTTGGTGAATGTTGAATGAGCTGAAACACAGAAACAGTCTTATTACACAAAATCACTCAGTTTCAGATACTGCCCTAATGTTCCTTGAATACCTGATATAAACCCAATTACCTGCAGGGAGCTCTGCTCTACATTAATAGAGCCGCACTAGGAGGCAGCGAAGACAATGGGCCGAAGCTGCCGCGAATTCTGCACCAGGTGAGCGAGTCTGAGATGGTCTTCAGCGATTATTCAGTCGCCATCGAGTCGTGCAAGAGGCTCAATCCCAACTGGACCTACGTCCTCTGGCGGGACACGGACGCGGAGCTGCTCATCAAGGAGCACTTTCCCAGCTTCTACCACACGCAGTACACAAAGTACACAGATCGGCTGCAGAAGTCCGACTCCATTCGCTACATCATCCTGTACCTGTTCGGGGGTAGGTACTAGCACGTCTCACTGGTGTGCACTGAATCCCCACTCACCTGGTGTGCACTGAATCCCCACTCACCTGGTGTGCACTGAATCCCCACTCACCTGGTGTGTACTGAATCCCCACTCACCTGGTGTGCACTGAATCCCCACTCATCTGGTGTGCACTGAATCCCCACTCACCTGGTGTGTACTGAATCCCCACTCACCTGGTGTGCACTGAATCCCCACTCACCTGGTGTGCACTGAATCCCCACTCACCTGTTGTGCACTGAATCCCCACTCACCTGTTGTGCACTGAATCCCCACTCACCTGGTGTGCACTGAATCCCCACTCACCTGGTGTGCTTCGCCTGTCCATCTCAGGTGTGTACGCTGACCTGGATGTGGAGTGCGTGCGGCCTTTCTTTCCGGACTTGGAGGGCGAGGTCTGTTTCCTGGACCAGGAGAACCAGGCTCAGACGCAGGTGCTGTGGGACACGGAGAAGTCAGCGATGAACTCTGTAATGGGCTGCCGAGCTGGGCACCCCTTCATGCTGGACCTCATCCGTCGCATGGAGCAAGTGGTCGATAACCATGGTCAGCAATGACGCCAGCCAGTTGCTGGCTTATTTGGCAAGGCTTGAATTGGGAGCTTTTTATGAGAACAGTAAACTCAGCAAGTTAGAAAATTCTATTATGAAGCCCTAAGAAGCTGGAGTGCTTAGAATACGAGCATTCAATTCAGTAAATTCAACTGGCTACTTTCCGTGGCCCTTCAAACACTCGCTCGGAGGCAGTCCAGAGCCCATGGAGCAGCCATCATCCCTTTCAGACGTGATGATGAGCACGGGACCCCGGATGCTGACCAAGGCTCTGCTCGAGTGGACAGCGAACGGACGGCAGCGGCAGCGGGCGAATAGCGTCAGACTTATGGACCCGGACGTGTTCTCGCCGCATGTGGACAATGCCGATATGATCATGGAAGTCTGCAGAAACAGATTCGGAAGTGAGTCGGAGTCAAGAAGCGCCAATTCTGATAGGCTTCATATTTGGCACAAAGCAAACCCAGTGTGACTTCCTTCTTTCACATCCGCAGGACCGCTGAACAATGGCGACAACTGGGTGGACCGCGCCTGCCGCGACTTGCAGCTGGCCGGTCTCAGGGATAACTTCACCGACAGGACGCTGGCGGTGCACTGGTTCATGCACCTGGGCTGGTTCCCCAAACACTTACGTGAGGAAAGGGATCGGTTCAACATCAGCCGCCTGGTGCCCAAGGTCCGCTTCTACCGGCAGCATCGCGACCAGCTTCTGGAGCTCATTGGCGCGCGTCCTGGCAGGCGTGGCCGCGCGAACTGATTTGCTACTGAAATATTCAACTCATCTTTTTCCCCGCTAACTGCATGTCGGAGAATTCGAATGAATTTTAGCTACTAATGCTACGAATATGTTGCCCTCATGTAGGACCGCTGGTGGGAAGATTATGCGGTACTGACTAACACTAAGTACTCGTAGTAAGCAGCTGTACGTCTACTCTTGGTCACAGTCCAAAATTATGCAGCAGCAGACGGGGTTCCGTGCACGGAAGTCATGCTCAAGGTTCCGTGCTCACTATAATTCTAGTTAAAATACGAGTATATACTCGTACATTGAATTCGGGCAACAACCGGCACAATTGAATTTGCTTCAGTTGCTTTAAATACTTCGTCTTTTGGAACCGTAAAAGACGGTTCCATGGAGTACATAGAAGCACATAGACATGAGGTGCTGGAGCTAGAAAGGTGCTGGAACCGGTAAGGAAGTAAGTAAGTAGGTCAGTAAGTAAGTAAGTAAGTAAGTTGGTCAGTAAGTAAGTAAATAAGTAAGTAGGTCAGTAAGTCAGTAAGTAAGTAAGTAAGTAAGTAAGTAAGTAAGTAAGTAAGTAAGTAGGTCAGTAAGTAAGTAAGTCAGTAAGCAGGTCAGTAAGTAAGTAAGTAAGTAAGTAGGTCAGTAAGTAAGTAAGTAAGTAAGTAGGTCAGTAAGTAAGTAAGTAAGTAAGTAGGTCAGTAAGTTAGTAAGTAAGTAAGTAGGTCAGTAAGTAAGTAAGTAAGTAAGTAGGTCAGTAAGTCAGTAAGTAAGTAAGTAGGTAAGTCAGTAAGTAAGTCAGTAAGTAAGTCAGTAAGTAAGTAGGTCAATAAGTAAGTAGGTCAGTAAGTAAGTCAGTAAGTAAGTAAGTAAGTAAGTAGGTCAGTAAGTAAGTAAGTAAGTAAGTAGGTCAGTAAGTAAGTAAGTAAGTAAGTAGGTCAGTAAGTTAGTAAGTAAGTAAGTAGGTCAGTAAGTAAGTAAGTAAGTAAGTAGGTCAGTAAGTCAGTAAGTAAGTAAGTAGGTAAGTCAGTAAGTAAGTCAGTAAGTAAGTCAGTAAGTAAGTAGGTCAATAAGTAAGTAGGTCAGTAAGTAAGTCAGTAAGTAAGTAAGTAAGTAAGTAAGTAAGTAAGTAAGTAGGTCAATAAGTAAGTAGGTCAGTAAGTAAGTCAGTAAGTAAGTCAGTAAGTAAGTAAGTAGGTCAGTAAGTCAGTAAGTAAGTAGGTCAGTAAGTAAGTAAGTAAGTAAGTAGGTCAGTAAGTAAGTAAGTAAGTAAGTAGGTCAGTAAGTCAGTAAGTAAGTAAGTAAGTAAGTCAGTAAGTAAGTAAGTCAGTAAGCAGGTCAGTAAGTAAGTAAGTAAGTAAGTAGGTCATTAAGTAAGTAAGTAAGTAAGTAGGTCAGTAAGTTAGTAAGTAAGTAAGTAGGTCAGTAAGTAAGTAAGTAAGTAAGTAGGTCAGTAAGTCAGTAAGTAAGTAAGTAGGTAAGTCAGTAAATAAGTCAGTAAGTAAGTCAGTAAGTAAGTAGGTCAATAAGTAAGTAGGTCAGTAAGTAAGTCAGTAAGTAAGTCAGTAAGTAAGTAAGTAAGTAAGTAAGTAAGTAAGTAGGTCAATAAGTAAGTAGGTCAGTAAGTAAGTCAGTAAGTAAGTCAGTAAGTAAGTAAGTAGGTCAGTAAGTCAGTAAGTAAGTAGGTCAGTAAGTAAGTAAGTAAGTAAGTAGGTCAGTAAGTCAGTAAGTAAGTAAGTAAGTAAGTAAGTAAGTAAGTAAGTAAGTAAGTAAGTCAGTAAGCAGGTCAGTAAGTAAGTAAGTAAGTAAGTAGGTCAGTAAGTAAGTAAGTAAGTAAGTAGGTCAGTAAGTTAGTAAGTAAGTAAGTAGGTCAGTAAGTAAGTAAGTAAGTAAGTAGGTCAATAAGTCAGTAAGTAAGTAAGTAGGTAAGTCAGTAAGTAAGTCAGTAAGTAAGTCAGTAAGTAAGTAGGTCAATAAGTAAGTAGGTCAGTAAGCAGGTCAGTAAGTAAGTCAGTAAGTAAGTAAGTAAGTAAGTAAGTAAGTAAGTAAGTAAGTAAGTAAGTAGGTCAATAAGTAAGTAGGTCAGTAAGTAAGTCAGTAAGTAAGTCAGTAAGTAAGTAAGTAGGTCAGTAAGTCAGTAAGTAAGTAAGTAAGTAAGTAGGTCAGTAAGTAAGTAAGTAAGTAAGTAGGTCAGTAAGCAAGTAAGTAAGTAAGTAGGTCAGTAAGTCTGTAAGTCATTAAGTAAGTAAGTAAGTAAGTAGGTCAGTAAGTAAGTAAGTAGGTCAATAAGTAAGTAGGTCAGTAAGTAAGTCAGTAAGTAAGTCAGTAAGTAAGTAAGTCAGTAATTAAGTAAGTCAGCCAGTAAGTAAGTCAGTAAGTAAGTAAGTCAGTTAGTAAGTAAGTAAGTAAGTAAGTAAGTAAGTAGGTCAGTAAGTCAGTAAGTAAGTAAGTAAGTAAGTCAGCCAGTAAGTAAGTCAGTAAGTCAGTAAGTAAGTAAGTCAGTCAGTAAGTCAGTAAGTAAGTCAGTAAGTAAGTAGGTAAGTCAGTAAGTAAGTAGGTAAGTCAGTAAGTAAGTAAGTCAGCCAGTAAGTAAGTCAGTAAGTCAGTAAGTAAGTAGGTAAGTCAGTAAGTAAGTAAGTAAGTAAGTCAGCCAGTAAGTAAGTCAGTAAGTCAGTAAGTAAGTAAGACACAAAAGCAACTACTCGCAGGTCTGTGTCAAGTCATTTATTACTCGGGCGGCAATAGCTGACAGTTCCTTGACAGCTGCAAGCGCTGCCAATGAAAATACACAAGCGCAGCTTTAAAGTCGGACTCTTTAGAAACAGAATGAGTGGCACTGTGCAATGAACTACAGACAGTCGTTCGATTGATCGAGGCTGAAGTATTTTGAATAATTCAAGACATAATCTGTCAGCGTCTGACTCGCAATGCTCCATCCTACTGGATTTCATTAATCAGGTCTGAATGAATTTGACAGCTCTGTGCCCATTGTTGACAAGCTGAGGCCGAAGTGCAGGGAACTCAAAAGCCTAGCTTGTAATGAAGGCGGGATGCACGCACATCGGGCCTAATGAAATCCGTCTCGAGCTGCGTACAGTTTCAATTTGAAAACAAAATCACAGAAGCTGGAACTCGGGCTGCAGGCTGTCATTATTGATTTCCGGGCACACTCAGAGCTTCCGGTTGCTGACTCTGGTTGAAGAGTGTCACAACAGAAAGTAAGCGCTGCTAGGACGGCCGTCACATGGACTGCTTGAATGCCGCAATCCCATTTGCTAGGCAGTCTGCAGCCCACCTGCCAGAAACTATTGCAAAGCACAAATAGTTCGCATCGAAAGGTCCAAGCGGAAACTTGGGCCCAGAAGTTAGCGCTCAGTTGGCCAGCTCAGAAAGCCGTGTCCTCGGAGGCTCCAGCAGGTCGACGCTGCGTCTTAGTGCGCACAATCTGCACGCTGGAAGTGCCACCAGGAGCAGAAGCCGATGCGGCCAGAAGGCGCCTCAGGGGAATCTCCAGTCGAGGATCTCCAGTCTGCTGCGGCTCCCGCCGCGGTGTCCGCAGGCTCACGTAGAGTCTGGACACCGAACCGGAGCCCCCGGCCGATGCCGTGCGGATCCGCAACCGTGGCTTCTGGCTGCACCGCCTGTGATAGGGACATGAGGTGCGGGAGCTAGAAAGGGTCAGCTGGACAGTCACATAGACATGAGGTGCGGGAGCTAGAAAGGGTCAGCTGGACAGTCACATAGACATGAGGTGCGGGAGCTAGAAAGGGTCAGCTGGACAGTCACATAGACATGAGGTGCTGGAGCTAGAAAGGGTCAGCTGGACAAGCACATAGACATGAGGTGCTGGAGCTAGAAAGGGTCAGCTGGACAGTCACATAGACATGAGGTGCTGGAGCTATAAAGGGTGAGCTGGACAAGCACATAGACATGAGGTGCTGGAGCTAGAAAGGGTCAGCTGGACAGTCACATAGACATGTGATTGTGAGATGCGGGAGCCACATGAGGTGCGAAGGACCGGAGGTTGGGCCATCGATTGTTGAATCGCAATCTGCTAATCTAGCTAAAAGCGAACACCTAATCACCTAATCACCTAATCACAGTCCGCCGGTATGCAGCCTGCGCTAGAAGACTGTTAATAAAAGCCCAAACTGGATGCACAAGCAGAATTTGCATTTTTCTTCTTTCACACGCAGAGTTCCGGATTTTAATTATAGAGGCCGACACTTTCCCACGCTGGAAAATGACACAGTTATTCTAAAATTGTGAGGCTCTACCAGATTGTGGATTCAGGATGGCAATCATTAAGTTTATCAGGTAGAACTCTGTGCCTCCGTGGTTTCTCAGTGTGGCAAAGGAAGCAGGTACTTTCTTAGCTTTTGACTTATGGGCAATTATGCACTATATTAGTTGCTTGCACTTTATTAGTTGCTATAATCCTTGACCTAAGTTAGGGAAATCATCTACCTGGCTATTCGAATCGATGAGCTTTACATATTTCTGGCAACCATAATCCACTGAGAGTCTTCGATTTGAATAGCTGAACTCACCATACTTAGTTATTGCCTTGTACAGTAGCGCCTTTTATTTTAGCCGGGCTTCACAGCTCGCACCACAGGTAAAAACTGTCTACTAAAGGACCGAATCTCACCAGCAAAACAGCAGCATGAACTGGTTCTTGAAGATGGTGTTGAAGGTGAAGTACAGGATAAAGTTGCAGGCCGAGTTGAAGCAAACGAACACGTCCGTGATCTCACGCACACCCCGAACCAAGTAGCTTTCCTCCACGAAGCCATAGTTGAGCACGGAGCTGAGCACAGCGTCCGGCAGGATGCTGAGCGTGAACACGAGCACCACTGTGAGCAGCATGATGGTGATGCGGTGCCGCCCCATCAGTCGACGGCGGCTTCGTGACCGCCGCAGGGCGCGCACAATGAAGGCATTGAGGCCGATCAGCATGGCCAGTGGCACCAGGAACCGAGTGCCGTAGATCAGCCAGGTGTACGGCTTCCGGTACGGGCTGGCCTGCCAGCGCTCGGTCTCCACCACCAGGTGCCTCACTGCCTGCGCAGTGCCGTTGGCCACCAGCTCGATGCAGCGGATGGACTCGTAGCGCATCAGGTGCGGCAGGCAGAGCAGCGTCAGCAGCGAGCAACTGGTCAACACAATCAGCTTGGAGCCACGCAACGTGCACAGGCGCTTGGCGCGGCTCGGAGCTGCCACCAGAATGAAGCTGCAAGATTAGAAAACGGGGGCTTTTGTGTAGAAAGTGCTCTTATTGCTTGTCCTCTTACCATTGAGAATCGCGAAACGGAAATGGGCCAGAGTTATGCGAGAGCGGCTGTTTCAAATACACGCTGCATACTTCACGGTATCTCCCAAACCGAATGACCGATTTTCCTGAATATCCATCATCTGAATCAAAATTTTCCACTCTTTACGATGTACTAACTTTCAAGGCCGTGCGAGTCAGCACCGTCGTGATATTCAGCGATTATTACCGAAGACCCTTGTGACAAGGACATATAACATTGCTCTGTATCAAACCTCTTTGGCGATGTTTTTTGATTCTGGAAGCTGTTTAATCGGATAGAACGGAACATTTTAGCCCGTGATTTCATGGCGATTGATACATTTTGGGAGATACACAAAAATAGGAAATGAGGCCCGTGATCTCATGGCGATTGATACATTTTGGGAGATACACAAAAATAGGAAATGAGGCCCGTGATCTCATGGCGATTGATACATTTTGGGAGATACACAAAAATAGGAAATGAGGCCCGTGATCTCATGGCGATTGATACATTTTGGGAGATACACAAAAATAGGAAATGAGGCCCGTGATCTCATGGCGATTGATACATTTTGGGAGATACACAAAGATAGAAATGAGGCCCGTGATCTCATGGTGATTGATACATTTTGGGAGATACACAAAGATAGAAATGAGGCCCGTGATCTCATGGCGATTGATACATTTTGGGAGATACACAAAAATAGGAAATGAGGCCCGTGATCTCATGGCGATTGATACATTTTGGGAGATGCACAAAGATAGAAATGAGGCCCGTGATCTCATGGTGATTGATACATTTTGGGAGATACACAAAGATAGAAATGAGGCCCGTGATCTCATGGTGATTGATACATTTTGGGAGATACACAAAAATAGGAAATGAGGCCCGTGATCTCATGGCGATTGATACATTTTGGGAGATACACAAAAATAGGAAATGAGGCCCGTGATCTCATGGCGATTGATACATTTTGGGAGATGCACAAAATAGGAAATGAGGCCCGTGATCTCATGGTGATTGATACATTTTGGGAGATACACAAAGATAGAAATGAGGCCCGTGATCTCATGGTGATTGATACATTTTGGGAGATACACAAAGATAGAAATGAGGCCCGTGATCTCATGGCGATTGATACATTTTGGGAGATGCACAAAATAGGAAATGAGGCCCGTGATTTCATGGTGATTGATACATTTTGGGAGATACACAAAGATAGAAATGAGGCCCGTGATCTCATGGCGATTGATACATTTTGGGAGATGCACAAAATAGGAAATGAGGCCCGTGATCTCATGGCGATTGATACATTTTGGGAGATGCACAAAATAGGAAATGAGGCCCGTGATCTCATGGTGATTGATACATTTTGGGAGATACACAAAGATAGAAATGAGGCCCGTGATCTCATGGTGATTGATACATTTTGGGAGATGCACAAAATAGGAAATGAGGCCCGTGATCTCATGGTGATTGATACATTTTGGGAGATACACAAAGATAGAAATGAGGCCCGTGATCTTTCTACTGCTAACTAGCTGGGGACCGCAGTCTTGTTGCCCCATCATTAATCAGCTCTCTCCAACAAACTCGCTGACTGATGAGGTGAAGCATCTCGCAGCTGAAAAAGTGAGTCCTGGTCGATCGCAGACTAGTATTGCGTCACTGGTGTCAGACGGCTCAGTCATTCCCATCCATCAGACTGCAGCCTCTAACAAGCGAACTTTTGAATTGAACTAATTGCCAAATGAGCAGTCGTGAGTAAGGATGACTGATCAATGACCACAATTTCCCATCTAAAATATTTACTCTCCCAAGCTCTGCCTCAGCTGCCGCAGCTCTCGCCGAGTCCGCCCAGCTGGAGAGGCCCGGCTCAGCTGGGCTGGCTGAGCATGCTGGGATTCGAATTAAATCCTTTCGTACGGACGATTTTGAAAACCATACATTCTATTTTTCTGCTTTTAATTGCATCACCACAAGGCAAACAAATTTCAATAAACTAATAGGGCCAATCCTAAATATAAATTGGCTGGAAGCAGGGTAAGCAGATAAGCAGGGTGAGAAGGTAAGCTGATATAGCAGGGTAAGCAGTGTAAGCAGATAAGCAGGGTGAGAAGGTAAGCTGATATAGCAGGGTAAGCAGTGTAAGCAGATAAGCAGGGTGAGAAGGTAAGCTGATATAGAAGGTAAGCAGGGTAAGCAAGTAAACTGATAAGCAGGGTAAGCAGGTAAGCTGGTCAGCAGGGTAAGCAGGTAAGCTGGTCAGCAGGTAAGCTGATAAGCAGGGTAAGCAGGTAAGCTGGTAAGCAGGGTAAGCAGGTAAGCAGAGTAATCAGGTAAGCTGGTCAGCACGTAAGCTGATAAGCAGGGTAAGCAGGTAGGCTGATAAGCAGGGTAAGCAGGTAAGCTGGTAAGCAGGGTAAGCTGATAAGCAGGGTAAGCAGTTAAGCTGGTAAGCAGGGTAAGCAGGGTAAGCAGGGTAAGCAGGTAAGCAGGTAAGCTGATAAGCAGGGTAAGCAGGTAGGCTGATAAGCAGAGTAATCAGGTGAGCTGGTAAGCAAGTAAGCTGGTAAGCAGGGTAAGCAGGTAAGCAGAGTAATCAGGTGAGCTGGTAAGCAAGTAAGCTGGTAAGCAGGTAAGCTGATAAGGAGGGTAAGCAGGTAAGCTGGTAAGCAGGGTAAGCAGGTAAGCAGAGTAATCAGGTGAGCTGGTAAGCAAGTAAGCTGGTAAGCAGGTAAGCTGATAAGCAGGGTAAGCAGGTAAGCTGGTAAGCAGGGTAAGCAGGTAAGCAGAGTAATCAGGTAAGCTGGTCAGCACGTAAGCTGATAAGCAGGGTAAGCAGGTAGGCTGATAAGCAGGGTAAGCAGGTAAGCTGGTAAGCAGGGTAAGCTGATAAGCAGGGTAAGCAGTTAAGCTGGTAAGCAGGGTAAGCAGGGTAAGCAGGGTAAGCAGGTAAGCAGGTAAGCTGATAAGCAGGGTAAGCAGGTAGGCTGATAAGCAGAGTAATCAGGTGAGCTGGTAAGCAAGTAAGCTGGTAAGCAGGGTAAGCAGGTAAGCAGAGTAATCAGGTGAGCTGGTAAGCAAGTAAGCTGGTAAGCAGGTAAGCTGATAAGGAGGGTAAGCAGGTAAGCTGGTAAGCAGGGTAAGCAGGTAAGCAGAGTAATCAGGTAAGCTGGTCAGCACGTAAGCTGATAAGCAGGGTAAGCAGGTAGGCTGATAAGCAGGGTAAGCAGGTAAGCTGGTAAGCAGGGTAAGCTGATAAGCAGGGTAAGCAGTTAAGCTGGTAAGCAGGGTAAGCAGGTAAGCTGGTCAGCAGGGTAAGCAGGTAAGCTGGTCAGCAGGTAAGCTGATAAGCAGGGTAAGCAGGTAAGCTGGTAAGCAGGGTAAGCAGGTAAGCAGAGTAATCAGGTAAGCTGGTCAGCACGTAAGCTGATAAGCAGGGTAAGCAGGTAGGCTGATAAGCAGGGTAAGCAGGTAAGCTGGTAAGCAGGGTAAGCTGATAAGCAGGGTAAGCAGTTAAGCTGGTAAGCAGGGTAAGCAGGGTAAGCAGGGTAAGCAGGTAAGCAGGTAAGCTGATAAGCAGGGTAAGCAGGTAGGCTGATAAGCAGAGTAATCAGGTGAGCTGGTAAGCAAGTAAGCTGGTAAGCAGGGTAAGCAGGTAAGCAGAGTAATCAGGTGAGCTGGTAAGCAAGTAAGCTGGTAAGCAGGTAAGCTGATAAGGAGGGTAAGCAGGTAAGCTGGTAAGCAGGGTAAGCAGGTAAGCAGGGTGAGAAGGTAAGCTGGTAAGCAGTGTAAGCAGATAAGCAGGGTGAGAAGGTAAGCTGATATAGCAGGGTAAGCAGTGTAAGCAGATAAGCAGGGTGAGAAGGTAAGCTGATATAGCAGGGTAAGCAGTGTAAGCAGATAAGCAGGGTGAGAAGGTAAGCTGATATAGCAGGGTAAGCAGTGTAAGCAGATAAGCAGGGTGAGAAGGTAAGCTGATATAGAAGGTAAGCAGGGTAAGCAAGTAAACTGATAAGCAGGGTAAGCAGGTAAGCTGGTCAGCAGGGTAAGCAGGTAAGCTGGTCAGCAGGTAAGCTGATAAGCAGGGTAAGCAGGTAAGCTGGTAAGCAGGGTAAGCAGGTAAGCAGAGTAATCAGGTAAGCTGGTCAGCACGTAAGCTGATAAGCAGGGTAAGCAGGTAGGCTGATAAGCAGGGTAAGCAGGTAAGCTGGTAAGCAGGGTAAGCTGATAAGCAGGGTAAGCAGTTAAGCTGGTAAGCAGGGTAAGCAGGGTAAGCAGGGTAAGCAGGTAAGCAGGTAAGCTGATAAGCAGGGTAAGCAGGTAGGCTGATAAGCAGAGTAATCAGGTGAGCTGGTAAGCAAGTAAGCTGGTAAGCAGGGTAAGCAGGTAAGCAGAGTAATCAGGTGAGCTGGTAAGCAAGTAAGCTGGTAAGCAGGTAAGCTGATAAGGAGGGTAAGCAGGTAAGCTGGTAAGCAGGGTAAGCAGGTAAGCAGAGTAATCAGGTGAGCTGGTAAGCAAGTAAGCTGGTAAGCAGGTAAGCTGATAAGCAGGGTAAGCAGGTAAGCTGGTAAGCAGGGTAAGCAGGTAAGCAGAGTAATCAGGTAAGCTGGTCAGCACGTAAGCTGATAAGCAGGGTAAGCAGGTAGGCTGATAAGCAGGGTAAGCAGGTAAGCTGGTAAGCAGGGTAAGCTGATAAGCAGGGTAAGCAGTTAAGCTGGTAAGCAGGGTAAGCAGGGTAAGCAGGGTAAGCAGGTAAGCAGGTAAGCTGATAAGCAGGGTAAGCAGGTAGGCTGATAAGCAGAGTAATCAGGTGAGCTGGTAAGCAAGTAAGCTGGTAAGCAGGGTAAGCAGGTAAGCAGAGTAATCAGGTGAGCTGGTAAGCAAGTAAGCTGGTAAGCAGGTAAGCTGATAAGGAGGGTAAGCAGGTAAGCTGGTAAGCAGGGTAAGCAGGTAAGCAGGGTGAGAAGGTAAGCTGGTAAGCAGTGTAAGCAGATAAGCAGGGTGAGAAGGTAAGCTGATATAGCAGGGTAAGCAGTGTAAGCAGATAAGCAGGGTGAGAAGGTAAGCTGATATAGCAGGGTAAGCAGTGTAAGCAGATAAGCAGGGTGAGAAGGTAAGCTGATATAGCAGGGTAAGCAGTGTAAGCAGATAAGCAGGGTGAGAAGGTAAGCTGATATAGAAGGTAAGCAGGGTAAGCAAGTAAACTGATAAGCAGGGTAAGCAGGTAAGCTGGTCAGCAGGGTAAGCAGGTAAGCTGGTCAGCAGGTAAGCTGATAAGCAGGGTAAGCAGGTAAGCTGGTAGGCAGGGTAAGCAGGTAAGCAGAGTAATCAGGTAAGCTGGTCAGCACGTAAGCTGATAAGCAGGGTAAGCAGGTAGGCTGATAAGCAGGGTAAGCAGGTAAGCTGGTAAGCAGGGTAAGCTGATAAGCAGGGTAAGCAGTTAAGCTGGTAAGCAGGGTAAGCAGGGTAAGCAGGGTAAGCAGGTAAGCAGGTAAGCTGATAAGCAGGGTAAGCAGGTAGGCTGATAAGCAGAGTAATCAGGTGAGCTGGTAAGCAAGTAAGCTGGTAAGCAGGGTAAGCAGGTAAGCAGAGTAATCAGGTGAGCTGGTAAGCAAGTAAGCTGGTAAGCAGGTAAGCTGATAAGGAGGGTAAGCAGGTAAGCTGGTAAGCAGGGTAAGCAGGTAAGCAGAGTAATCAGGTGAGCTGGTAAGCAAGTAAGCTGGTAAGCAGGTAAGCTGATAAGCAGGGTAAGCAGGTAAGCTGGTAAGCAGGGTAAGCAGGTAAGCAGAGTAATCAGGTAAGCTGGTCAGCACGTAAGCTGATAAGCAGGGTAAGCAGGTAGGCTGATAAGCAGGGTAAGCAGGTAAGCTGGTAAGCAGGGTAAGCTGATAAGCAGGGTAAGCAGTTAAGCTGGTAAGCAGGGTAAGCAGGGTAAGCAGGGTAAGCAGGTAAGCAGGTAAGCTGATAAGCAGGGTAAGCAGGTAGGCTGATAAGCAGAGTAATCAGGTGAGCTGGTAAGCAAGTAAGCTGGTAAGCAGGGTAAGCAGGTAAGCAGAGTAATCAGGTGAGCTGGTAAGCAAGTAAGCTGGTAAGCAGGTAAGCTGATAAGGAGGGTAAGCAGGTAAGCTGGTAAGCAGGGTAAGCAGGTAAGCAGAGTAATCAGGTAAGCTGGTCAGCACGTAAGCTGATAAGCAGGGTAAGCAGGTAGGCTGATAAGCAGGGTAAGCAGGTAAGCTGGTAAGCAGGGTAAGCTGATAAGCAGGGTAAGCAGTTAAGCTGGTAAGCAGGGTAAGCAGGTAAGCTGGTCAGCAGGGTAAGCAGGTAAGCTGGTCAGCAGGTAAGCTGATAAGCAGGGTAAGCAGGTAAGCTGGTAAGCAGGGTAAGCAGGTAAGCAGAGTAATCAGGTAAGCTGGTCAGCACGTAAGCTGATAAGCAGGGTAAGCAGGTAGGCTGATAAGCAGGGTAAGCAGGTAAGCTGGTAAGCAGGGTAAGCTGATAAGCAGGGTAAGCAGTTAAGCTGGTAAGCAGGGTAAGCAGGGTAAGCAGGGTAAGCAGGTAAGCAGGTAAGCTGATAAGCAGGGTAAGCAGGTAGGCTGATAAGCAGAGTAATCAGGTGAGCTGGTAAGCAAGTAAGCTGGTAAGCAGGGTAAGCAGGTAAGCAGAGTAATCAGGTGAGCTGGTAAGCAAGTAAGCTGGTAAGCAGGTAAGCTGATAAGGAGGGTAAGCAGGTAAGCTGGTAAGCAGGGTAAGCAGGTAAGCAGAGTAATCAGGTAAGCTGGTCAGCACGTAAGCTGATAAGCAGGGTAAGCAGGTAGGCTGATAAGCAGGGTAAGCAGGTAAGCTGGTAAGCAGGGTAAGCTGATAAGCAGGGTAAGCAGTTAAGCTGGTAAGCAGGGTAAGCAGGGTAAGCAGGGTAAGCAGGTAAGCAGGTAAGCTGATAAGCAGGGTAAGCAGGTAGGCTGATAAGCAGAGTAATCAGGTGAGCTGGTAAGCAAGTAAGCTGGTAAGCAGGGTAAGCAGGTAAGCAGAGTAATCAGGTGAGCTGGTAAGCAAGTAAGCTGGTAAGCAGGTAAGCTGATAAGCAGGGTAAGCAGGTAAGCTGGTAAGCAGGGTAAGCTGATAAGCAGGGTAAGCAGTTAAGCTGGTAAGCAGGGTAAGCAGGGTAAGCAGGGTAAGCAGGTAAGCATGCAGGTTAAGCACTCACCGCTCCGTCGAGATGGCCACTGCCAGCCAGACTGTGATGCTGTTTGACGTCTGCATGACAAAATGGCTGTATGGGTAAAGGCTAGCGAACATCTCTGCCTTAGCATCTGGATTCTGAGCGGTGTGCTGCACGAGGATGCTGACGAAGTAGAGAAAATCGTTGGCCAGCTTGACCGTGTCGCTGAGGGCCAGGCTCACCAGGAACACGTTGGTGGGTACTGCCAGCTTGCAACTGGAGATAACGATTACACTGACGGCGTTGGCCAAGATGCCGAAGCTGCAGATCAGCGGGTACACAATGAGCGCCGTGGCGAACTGTGCCCCCAGAAAAAACTGCCGATATTGCTCATCGCTCGGACTGGGCAGAGCCGAACAGTTGCCGGCGTCCTGCATTGTCGCGACCTGGCTTCAGGATCTGCCGAGATTTCCTGGACAGTCGGGAGGTCTTAAAGAGCTCGGTCTCTTTCAAACAGCCAATGCTCTACATCTGCGCTCCTATTGGTCGGCGAGTCGGATTTGCTGCCCAAGCTACGTATTAGCAAACCCGATGACTCAATGATACGGAGAAGCTACAGGGAAGTGTTATAGCAGAAAAGTGTGTTCAGCCAGTCTGTAACTCAGAAATGCATTCGTAAACCTGAAAACCAGAAAACTCATGCGTAGTGCATTGAGCAGTCACTCATCTATTTCTTTTTTAACAATGAAAACTCGTACTGTAGTATCTACTCCTAGACGTGCGTGTAGATGTCTTTGGGGTGTTGCAAACCATAATGGGAACTTATGCACAAGCGGCCAATGCAGGTTTTGCTGTCGCTACGCAGGAAAATGTTCTTAACAAATTTTTTCCGATGAAGCGGGTAACATGAGCTGGAGAGTATCACAAATGGAAACAGCCTTCCGGACACATTATCAGATCAGAAAATTCTCTAACCTTGGAGAATTTGTTCTAACGAGTGCACTTTTAAACGGAGCCAAAGAAAATTCAAGTGAGAGGAGGAAGCTTGCCCCCGGTCCTCTGAGACCTTCAGTTTTCAATGATCAGATACATTGCTTCTGAAGCCAGCTTACGTAAACAAGAAGGACAAGTCATAACGGATTGGCTCAGTGTTTTTTTCGTTTTACATTACTTTTATTTTATAATATGTAATTATTCACATAGCTACGAGTTATTTATATTTGAGATCGTGAAATTAACTATTTACAATTGATTCTTAAGTAACATTGTTTCAAACCATACCCAGAATAATTACTAACAGCGGATTGATCACAAAGCAAATTTGAGAATAGATGGGCGTTAGCAGGCATGTAGGAGGCAGGCATGGGTACTCAAACCGCTTTCAGTCATCAACGCGGTTGAAAATTGTTACTTAAAAATTAGTGAACTGCGCTAAAAAATTCATCTAAAATGTTAAATAATGCCAGTTTTGAATAGAGCAAATTTGAATAACCAAAGGACACGAAAAGTAATGGCATGGCAGATTTGGCAAACCCGTAATGTTTGCTTTAATTCATTATTCAGCCAGCGGATTTGAATTCAATGGAACTAAAATTGAGCAACATTCATGACAGCGGCCTCAGTCCATGTTGATGAGCATGATGGCGCGAATTGGACTGCGGCAGAGAGGGCAGTTTTCCAGATTCTTGACGCAGCTGGAACAGCAACAGAGATGCTTGCAGTCTAGCAGGGTGACGTTAATCACGCGGTCCATGCAGACTTTGCAAGCTCGCCAGTCAACAGCGTCATCTCCAAGCGGCGCCGGCTCCCGGTTGCTAAGCAACGATTGGTCTCGCTGGATTCGCTCGTGGAACTCGCGGCCACTAAGACCCTGCGCCTGACGCCGAGCGTACTGGGTCAGCACGCTCTCCAAGAACAGCTGGCTGGACCGGAAGTCGTCTCCGGTGGTCTTTAGCTGAAGGAACTGCGCCGTCTTGGCGTCGTCTGGGTCGCAGCCCAGCTCCAGGATGCCAAGCGTCGGCGGGAAGTCCTCGCGGGCCTTAAAAAAGCGGGGCTCGATGCGGTAGTCAACCAAGGGACCATTTAGACAGGCGAACTCGGAAGGATTGGCCGCTACCATGGCAGACGAATCCATGCCGGCCGCGGGCAGCGGATAGGGCGGGTGGCTGGCGCGGCTGACCAGAACGAACGCGTAGCCTCGCTCCAGCAGTAGGTGGCAGCAGCGGGGCGACCACCTGGCGTGTTCTATCCAGGGGTTGTCCTCCTCGGCCCAGTGTAGGATGCGAAGGCCGCACCAATGGCAGGCAGCGGCGCCCTGCGGCTGGCCGGCCAGTGGGAAGAAGCCGGCTTCGGCCAGCTGGTCGGCCGGCACTGGGCGGGATGCGACTGAGTGGCGGGCGAGCGCCTCCTGGCGACAGCGGCGGTCGCTCCAGGCCGGATACTGCTTTGGGTGGTAGCGTTCGACCTCGCCATTATTGACCGCAATCTGCAGACTGCGGGAAAACATGTCAAGGTTGCTGGCAATTTCCCGTTGGCAGGCGGCAGCAGCAGTGGCCGGCGACACAGGAGGGCGCGGCCGGCTGCAGAGCTGGAATAGCTGCTCAGACTCGCAGTCGGGTATGGCTGAAGCCATGGCCTCCGCAGCAGCAGCAGTGTTGGCACTAAAAGTAGCCATAATCGAGGCGCTGGCAGTGTTGTCAATGAATACTGTGGTTGCTACAGGAACTGATTCAGTTTCGCTGCACTCAACAGGAAGTTTTACTTCCTTGAGATCTTCTGGTGCAGGCAGGGGGATGTTGCCAACATCCAGGTCGAGCAGCAGAGGGCAGGTGGCAAAGTGCAGCCGGTGGGACTCTAGCACATCCTCACCTTCATCCCAATTGAACAGAGTGCCTAGACAGAATGCACACTTCACTCTGTCAGCTTCCTAAGGAGTGAATGGAGGGGCATAGGATGTGTGATATTTAGCAGCTTAATGAGTCTAAAACTTCTTTTTAAAAGACACAAAAATATACTAGACCTAGTAGTGTTTCAATCAAATAGATGATTATTTAGCTAGCTAGTGAGGAGCTATAACAACAACAACAATAGCCTAGCCTTTATATTTGAACATTATTACTAAGAAAATATATTGTATAGAATACTAGGCATTCAACTAGGCTAATCAATACTCAATAAAGAAACTATCCAAAATAGCTTAATAGGCCTACTGTTTGAAAAAAGTTAAAATGCCTAAAAGAACTTAAAAGGCCAGAAAAATGCTAAAAACATTTACTTTTTAATTCGTCAACTGGAGTCTAGGAAATACTTTACCATGTCTAAAGGTATCAATTGCTAGCTACTTAATACCTTTGTTTATATTTATGTTTGCATAGTAGATATTGCATACTAATATGTTTATATTAGTAGATAATAGATTAGTAGATAATAGCCCTGAGCCAATTAATTATAGTTAAATCCTATTGCATATTCATAATAGAAACAGCTAGTCATTTGAAAATACATATATAAGAATCATACATGCGCAACACCCGGCTGACCCAGCCAAACCGGCTAGGTAAAACGAGGGCCAAGCAAGGTAAGTCCCAAAAACCAATCGACCAAGCACAAAAAAATCAAAGGGGGACCAAGGGAGAAAAAAGGAAGGCGTGAAAAAAAGGAAAAGGGGAGAGAAAGAGAGAGCAAATGAGAGCAAACTAAGTTGTAAATAGAGCAATGAAACGAACTAAGTTGCAAATGAGAGCAAAAACTAAGTCGCACAACCGGCTAAGATTTGGGAGGTTGCGCATGTATGATAAGAATGATTACTAATCAAAATAATATTTGCCTTTCTTTTTATGTTTTAACCGATATTTTAACAGATATCAAATGAAATCAACATAAAGGATTTCTTTAAAATCTAAATTATATATAAACAAAAATTATATCATAGACATAGGCATTGCATCTAATAATTTTGCTTACGTTAATGGTCTGTTATATTATAGGATCTTATCAAAACCAGTTTACTGGCCCTACTCACCTGCAAATAAAAAAATCCATTAGCAGCAAGTGTAGCAGGTTGTTGGCCAGTCTTGCACATTTCAACAAATGGTGTCTTTCCTTTGAGATGAAAGGATAACAGTCGATTCTTCTCATACTTCATATCTGATATCTCAGCAGGATAATCAGGAGGCAGATGATTCTTATCAAATACTCGATTGTTAAATTGTAAAATCTGTGCTTCACATTGCTGTGATGGCAAAGATCTTTGATTACCAATTTGCTTATAATGTTTTAATTTGGCACAGAGTTTCCAGCTGCTAGTAGGCCTACTCAATTCTATATGCTTTTTTAGCTGATCCAGTTGTTTCCTTTCATGGTCTATAGCAAGGTTTCTATTCAATGCAATGATAATGAAGTCAAGAATTCCAATTCCTGTTCCCATAGATGTCGACTTTTTGCTGAAAAATCCAGATATCCTCTTGTCTCCTTGAGCTTTCAGGTAAGTTTTGAGAGTACTAATATGTATCAGTATGGTGTACCAATCAAACAACCTTGCTGCTGGTAGTAAATGGAGATCTTTACCTGATTCGATGATACTAAAACCAGAACTTGAATTTATTTCAGAGTCGTCCTTGTCTTCAAGTTCAACTTCATGTTGAAGTTGCTGAGACTTCGATAGTGAGTCACCAGTTGCTTTCACACCATAACTGCTGGAATCACGATTCGAATCAATTCGTTGCCACGTTTCATCTCTTTTGATATTTTGATGCGCGTTCTTCTGTTCACTCGCATGATTTGGATGCACTGCCAGTAGGCTTACGTCTAAACTCTCGGAGATTGAATGGTGATGCTGGGCGCAATCGAATTGAATATTACTTTCAGCAGCCATTCCCAGTAAAATAATTTTAAGGAAGTCAAAGTCAAACCCTCAGATTGGCCATGGGTAATCCTTTTGATTTCCAGTAGCTAGCTATTGTTGATACGAACATGGAACTTTCGTTCATAAGTTAACCAGCGGGTAACCCATGGTTGATCCACGGAAAAACCGTTAATATATATATTATAAATAAACTTTAATTTTTAACAGTTTTAAAACTGTTTTAAAACAAAATATATCTGTAGTATTTTATAAATTAAAAATTTATTGTTTCTTACAGGAAATAATAAGAAAAAATTAACGCAACCTGTTTTAATGCCTAGCATATCGACAAAGTAATGTGTCGAAAGGCAGCCGTGTTGACGACTCTTGGGCTACATCGAACATGCGCGACGGTCGCCTAATAGGCAACTCCAAACATGTTCTTTGTTCCGAGAACATGTTCTTTTAAATTAATAAGGCTACTTAATGTATATTAAATACCGCTAGGTGAAGAAAAAATAATGAAGAAAAAACTATGCCTTCCTTGGCATGAGGTCAACAAACAAGACAGAGTTAAACCATACTATGTATAGTAATATCCTAGTTCACCAGCACTTAACGTACATATTAGCCAGCAATATAGTTTTCTCTCAACGGCGCATTTAGCACGTAGCTACATATATATTTTTTACATTACGAAGCCTTATAAATTAAAAAGAACATGTTCTCGGAACAAATAACATGTTCTGATTTGCCCATTAGGCAACCGTCGCGCATGTTCGATTACCGTTTCTTAGACCCTATCTCTGTCAACACGGGTGCGAAAGGAAAGGAAACAGCTTTTATTTAATGCAGCAACCTGCGAGCGCGACGGATTTGTACTTAGGATGTTATACCGTATTGCCCATTCCCAAAACTTTTACAGGAAGTATAAGTAAAAAATCCACTGCAATTATAATATACTAGCAAGGTATTATTAGCAGTTATACTACTAGCTAGGTGGTATAACTACTATTGCCTATTGTATAACTGCTGTTGTCCTCGGCAATTTCTTTTAAACATTTTAGGACGACTACGTTTCCAGTACTAGTACTATAGTACTAAACTCAAGTACTAAAAAATCAACAACTAGATTAATTATCCACAACAAAAAATAAAATAAAAGAAAATGACCTTAGAAAAAAAATTGAAGACATTTATTTCTTATTGTGGTAAGCAGGATAATTCATATCCGACTTGCTCATTTCCTCGACCTCCTTCGGGACCATCATACCTCCACCTGAAGCCATTGAGATTTTTTTCCAGAATGCCAATCGGTGAAAATCTTTATCGCCCATTGAGACTTCTTCCTAGTCGTTTCAGGTGATGACTCGATGATCGCCCTTTCGATATCGTCTTCCGATAGAACCTTGTATCTTGAAGGCCGCTCGTCAAAGGTAGCTTGTTTGTTTTCTTCACCGACGACGAAGTTTAACAATTCTTTATCAATCTCGAGATCTGGTGGCAGAATATCCAATAGTTCACTGTCCATGTTTCGTGAATCGTTCCAGCTATGCAAATGCTGCGCCTTTCTTTTCCTGTCGTTTTATAGTCTTGCTCTTGCCAAATTTTCTAAAACTTCTTTAAATTCGTTCAAAAATTCGATCAAATTCTTCAAAAAACTCTGGTGGACCAGAAACTGCCGGTCAACATCGAAACAATGCCGATCCGCTATCTTTGTGCCTATATGCGGCTGTGGTTTGTGTCACTGAGGACTCAGGAAGGCAAGCCATAACGCTGTCCGAAGTCTGGTGTGCTTCAGGGCGTCTATTCATCGGTACGTGCTGGAGACAAGGAACGTGCGAATTATAGTTAACACCGAATTTTTGTCATTTGAACGGACGTACAAGGCATGCCTGATGACGGCTCTGAGGGAGAAAACGTCTATTGGCAATGCGTCTACGTACTGTCCAATTGATGACTCTGACTTCCATAGGCTGCGTGTGTATTTCGACCGTACGACACCGACGCGTCTACAATTCGAGGTTCTGTTTAAAATCGTGTACGGATTCGGCCTCAGGGGCCGTGAGTGGCTGAGGGGATTGACGAAGGCCGACGTGAGGATTGACGAATGCGATGGAGTTCGATATATCGACTTGGTGAAGGATGGTGTGGAGAAGACAGTAACGGCGGACGACCCAACCACACGAAAGTCGATCATTTTGGCCGAAAAGCCGACTGACCCGAATACGTATCCGGTTCGTGCGATGGAGATGTACCTGGCAAAAATACCAGATGACGTCGGTTGTCTGTGGCCTAAACCGCTGGAACGAGGGTTTTCCATGGAAGGTTTCTGGTACCACAAGAGCCTTGTACTTGGCAAACACTGGCTTAATGAGTTCATGAAGAAATTGTGTGAGCTGGCTGGACTGAGCAATCGTGCGCACACCAATCATTGCATATGCGCCTCCGTTGTAACCAAACTTGATGGAGGATGGCGTCAGCGTTTCCGAGATTCAAGCCGTGACCGGTCACAAACGAGCGGAGAGCGTTGAACATTATAACAAGAGATTGAAGTTCTCCAAAAAGTCAACCTATCCCGAGCAATCAGTGGGCGACTCTCTGACACTGCGGAACACACCCTGGCATCGGCTGGTCAGACCGCCAGCAACGCGGGAACAAGTTCGACTGCTGGATGCATCGTACTGCAACAAAATACGACTGCGTTGGGCATGCCTGGGTCAATTGTAGCTAACCAGGGCGTATCGATTGGTGCCAACTAGGCGAGAGTTTTTGAGAACTGCAAATTTGAGAATTGCACATTCAACATTACACCACGTTAACTGACAGATGTAACTATTGAGGTAACTATTGATGAACTCTCCAGCCAAATATCATTTTGAGCTTCCAAGCGTTATTTACTGAATTATTTCGTTTACTTCGTGTTTCATTCCTGTTGTGTTTGGTCTTGTGTTTGTTGGCAGTGAAATATACAGTGTAAGAAGTGGCTATAAGCTTTCAGCTGCAACGCCCGTCCACCATCCTGCGCCAGCGACGACTTCGACTAGCGGGCCACGTCATTCGGGCCGAAAGCTACTGCCGCCAGCCCGCCCAGGACGTCCTTCTGCTCACCCTGCAGGGCCCGTTCAGGCGCGGCCAGGCTCGGACCCGCCGCTACGTCGACTGCCTGCTGAGCGACGCCAGGGCGCCCGACACTGCCTCCGGCGCGGACCATGTTCGCGCGCTGGCTCTGCGGCGCATCATTTGACGCCGCCCCCCTGACGTTTGGGGCTTGCGTATTTTGTTGTTTTTTGTTGTTGTTATAAGTGATGAATTGAATATAATTGAAATATGCTTCAACCATAGACAGTGACGGCGGACAAATGTGTGGCGTTTCAACCGCGTTGCAAGACAGCCAGCTTAAACCCATAACAATTCTTCTCTGAATTTGCTTTTAGAAAGCATTTGCTTTCAGAAGATTGAAAATTTTTGGTGTAATACTGGATTTTTGTGAAGTAGTCTGAACTTCGCTTTTTGAAGTAGTTTTTTATGCTAAAGAATAAACTGTAACTGATCCTCAATCCATTGATCTCATCGAACAATCAGCACCTGCGATCATGAAAGCCATCGCATGCAATTTCAGCAGTGAATTTATGAATTCTGCCTTGATCCCGACTGTTGAACGCAAGTTGGGCACTCAAGTCAAGTAGCATGACCGGTTACATTATTACTAAGGTAATACACGTTCGATATTTTACACCTAAAATGCTTTAGCCTCAGCCCATGAGCTAAGTTGCATCTAAAAACTTGAGATAGTTGGGAACCTTCATGGCTTGTATGCCCGGCACAGGTGCATGCTGAAGTTCTCTTCTAGACTGTTTTCTAATGCTTAAAAATGTTTTATTGAAGAAGTCGCATCAAACGAAAAGTTTCCGATCATGAAGGCGTGAGTTCGCATCGCTGCACTTTTGTAATCTGTAGATTATCGAGACACGTGCCATAATAGAATAGAACAAGTATGAACATCTGACAGGCTAGACACTTAAGCATATGCAACAGGCGGAGTTCAGCTAGAACTAAGCCCCGAGAAATACAACAGAATAAATCTGCTGTGTTTCACTGCCGGTTGGGGGCACTGCGAGAGTTATCGAATCAGCCAAGATGGATCGGGCTTAACCGTTCAGCAAAAACTCAAAAAGTGAGTCAAAGGGAACTCGGCAGCTCGGAATTCTGTGATTGAATTCAAAATAAAGTAATAGAAAAGATTTGTGAAGATAGCCATAGCATTAAAAAAAGGTCATTGGTAACATTCCTTCAGCCAGACTGTGCAAAGATAACAAGTACGCAAGCTCGCATTGAACAGACCAGCATGCTGCTCAGCAAGGAAAATTTGATTATCAGTTAGGCGGACAGCCGCGAGTCGCACTGCTTAGGCAGCTTTGACGCAAGAAATAAAATTCGAGGCTTTGAACTTTAGTGAGCGGATTTTCTTAGTGCTTCAGGTAATCTTGTGTGTTTGCAGTCCATCCGTTACTTTCGCTGCTGCCCGGAACTGCCGGGCCGAGTCCTTGGCAGCGCGTGCGACTTGGTCGGCTCAGGCGTGCGCGGCAGCTTCGGCCGGCTGACAAATGCTTCGTCGGCCTTTCCCCCGCCACCGCCGTTGCCATCGCCGCCACCTCCGGCAGTGCCAGTCCGCGCCTTGCGATCGCCCTGCCCAGTCCGCGGTCGGCTGTCTGTGCTCACTGGTCTAGAATCCCCGCCAGTTCTGGGCCTCCTGGCCGTGTCCTGCCGCTGCTGCTGTTGCTGCTGCTGGCTGCTTTCTAGCTCCTCCATCTCCAATGCCTGCAGGCCTCCCGACTTGCCTGCCCTCGTTGGAGGCCGGTTGCCGGGTGTCACTGGCCGAGTCAGCAGCTCGCCCGAGGCCGCCGCAGCCGAGCCTGCCGCTTGCAGCTGCTGTGGCGAGTAGTTTTTGAGCAGGGCCTCGCCCGATGGTGAGTGCGTCACCGAGTCGTCGCGATCCACGTCAGGCTCTGCAACATAGATTTTACAGTCAAATAGCAGGAGATAAATATTACAAAAGAAGTCCACAGAATCCGACAATGATGCTAAACTGAAACACAAAATTCTAGTATTAACCTGTGCAATTTTAATTCCCCAATAAAAAACTCGCCGGTCACATAGGATCCTGCTTGAACTCCTTGGAAATCTGAAGGGACTCCTAGATTAAAGATCTGAGTCAATGCCCACAGAGGAGCTGCGCCAACTCACCAATCACGTCCGCCTCCTCATCCTCGTCATCATCGGGCTCGGCTTCGTCCTCGGAGTCGCGCAAGTCGGCCTCCTCTTCAGAGTTGAGCTGGCGGATAATGAACTCCAGCTGACGGTTCATGTCGGGCGAGTCCTCTTTGATGAAGCAGTTTAGCACCGCCTCCAGGTCCATGGCGCGGGCTTCAGCTCGGATGGACGGCACCGCCAGGATGCTGTAGAGAGCACCGTTCACGTAAGGCAGGATGTCACGATTCTCGTGGCCCAATAAGTCGCTGAGCACCTTCAGCACCTTCCTGGCGCGCGGTGGTGAGCAGTACTTCTTGCCCGCAGTGCGCAGGCAAAGGTTCATAAGCAGCGCAACTGTGTACTCCAAACCGTAGTCGCTGAGGCCGTCATGTTCAGCGAGCTGGTCAGCCAGCCAGTCGATGAGGTCGCGCCTGATCATACCCGTCTGCATGCGCCGGCGAAGGCTCAGCTTCTGCAGAGCGCCCACCAGCTGGTCGCGGACAGCTGGTACCCCGGCCTGCGGCGAGGAAGTATTGAGGAGATCGGATGCCTGTACTGTACTTAAAGTAAAGGGCTCTTCTGCACAAGACAGCGTAAGAAACTCGTTACTCGCCATCCGCAGGCAGTGAGAAACATTTCTCGATTGCGAAATATTGTCTTATATTTGCGTAATCGAAATAATTTTAAGTGCAAGAATCTTCCCAGGTTTTTCAGCAAACAGAGTTTGTGTTACAGTAATGCAATAGTAAAACGATCCAAGTTTTCAACAAAAAATCACCACGGCCATATATCAGTTTATTTCTGTTGATTGCCTCAAGAACAAAAGCCTCGTCTCGCCTCACCTGATCCTCTGGTGGGTCCCTGCAGAGTTGCACCAGCGCCTGCAACAGACTGTCGCTGGCTTGGCCAGATGTAAGGTAGGTCCGGCCGCGGCAGACAGAGGCAAAGGCGTTGAGCAGTCGCCCGGCAGACTCTCGCACTCGTTTGTCACTAGAGCGCAGGCAGCCCAGTAGCAGAGGTGGCGGATCCGCCTGGCCCGCCATCCCCAGAAGGTCGTAGGATACCCACTGACCCACGCAGCGCTGTCTGGCCTCTCCCTCTGCTCGGGTGACGCGCCACCTTAGCGCCTGGAGGAGTCCAGCTCGCAGAGCGTCGTCAGAGCCGCCGAGATCCCTCCGCAGTCGATCGTAGTCAATGGCACCAGCGGCGACCAGCGCGGATGCTGGTCGAGCAGAGGCCGGCACTGCGGCGGGGACCGCTGCTGCTCGGCCAGAATCGCGGACGCTCTGCCTCAGCGCCTGGCCGGCTGAGCCAGGCCGCGTGAGGTCCAGGCTGCCTGTCTGGGCCTGGAACAGCCGTGCGCAGATCTGCTGCAGGAACTGGGGGCTCACCGGCCGGCCCTGCAGCGACGCCTCTAGCGTGTCCACCAGCTCGGCAGTGATGCCGATGAGGTTATGGTAATCTGCCTGAACCTTGTTGTGCCGCCTAACGTATTGTGTTGCTCTTCTTTCAGCTTCCACAAGTTGCGCCTGTAGGATATTTTTGTATAATTTGTCACCATTTGCACCATTTCAAATAAATATGAGATAAGGAACAAGGGCCTAAGTAGTTAAATTTAGTAGTCCATGATGAGGAGAAGCAGGGAAACATTAATAAACAGAAGCATAGGAAGCTGAAAGTCACCTGCAAGTCGGCCGCAGAGCCGCCGTCGGAGCCGGAGCCGCCGCCTCTATACAGCTCGAACAGGCGGCACTGGTTCCGCTCCGAGTCCAGAACCATGGCCAGAAAGCGCTCTAGCCGCAGCTGCAGCTCCGGCACCCAGCGGTCGCTGAAGACATCCCGAAAGCTGGGGTGACTACGCGGGTCCGGAACGTACGGCAGGGCGTAAAAGGGAAGGAATTCGGTCGTCTGGCTCAGCTGAGCGCCTTTCGTCTCCAGGAAGTGCCGGAAGTCAGCGACGGCTTCATCGTCGGTGACGCCCTCGTGCCTCACCTGATTCGGAAGATTGATGGGATTCGACTTAAAACACCCCACAAGGACTCAAGAACAATAGAATTGTGAATTATGGCACCAATTGTAACTATGAAATGGAAAGGATAAATGCGCACTGAATAAGTGGCGAAGTAAATGTGCAGGTAGAATTCTAGCTTCTGGGCCACCGAGTCGGCCTGGCGAATCTTGTGGCTCAACTGCTGCTCCCACAGCTGGAAGAAGGCCTCCCTCTCTCCCTTGTGAAAGTGGCGCAGCATAGTCTTCTGTGCAGTGACCGACGCAGAGTTGGTGCGCAGAGCTGCGGGCACGCTGGGCACCGGCTTGCTGCGCTCGGCGCACTCTCGGTCAAAAGCTGCAGAGGTCTGGTCATAGCCCAGGCTCTCCAGGTATTCCTTCACGATGTTGTTTAACTCCGTTTCATAAGCCACCGTCGACACAAAGGCTGACATCACTGCAGCGGAGGCTGAAGGACCAATTCCGAGCATATGTATAAATTTTGTTGTAAAAAATGGTTAGAAAAATGATAGGCCTAACCATAAATCAGTTGGTTCAATATAGATCAATATGGTTCCATTTATTCAACCCTATATGGTTCAGCTGAAAAAAAGAAATACGGACCTGCGAGAGAAAAAACATTATTTTTATAATGATAAAATTAGTATTTAAAACTAAGTAAGGTAACTTAGTAGTAACCTAGACTTCCTAACTAAGGTAATAGTGATGATGCTTAATTGCAAAAGAATATCTGAGAATAAAATAAACGGCATAGTTTCCTTCATAATAGTCCTTATCACTACATTTCGTGATGCCAAAGCTGACCCAAAGTATCGAAAAAATCGAAACCATTTGTTTTCGCGTATTGCTTTCGGTAAGTCAAGTTAACCAATACAAGATTAGCAACTTCAAAGGTAAAGTCCAAGAAACAACAAAATGCCATGCCGGCAAGGTTGGAATTTTATATTTCCAAGATGACAATTAAACTATAATAGTAGAATGCGCCACATTAAGCTTGTATCAAAAGGGTGTTCTTTTTTTAAGAACGATTCTTGAGAATTGCTCATTTTTCACGATACTTTGCTTTCTGATCGTAATTTGAATTTGTATTCACTGTACTAATAGCTTACATTACATTTATAAAAAGAATTACATTCCAATCTTGAATATCTGCTGTTGGGAATGAAAATCCAAAAATAAGTTTGTTTTCTTATTTTAACTGTTTAAAAAGTTACGAAAGTTAAAGACAAAACTACACACACATTCAATAAAAAACTTTCTTTTAATCACTGACATTTAGTTTTACTATTTACAATAAGTTGTGCCAGTGAAATCCGCGAAATTAAAATTGTAACACGTGTTTATGTTTTATTTCTCTGTTTAAAAGTGTTAATCAAATACTTAGAGTGTGCTATTGCATTTAGAATTTGATTTTGGCGTTTGAAAGATGCCTCAGCGAAATATGTACATTATGCTTTCATTACTTGACAGTACTTTTCCTCAAGAACAGTTTTCTTACAGTATTTCTTAACTTGGATGACTTTCGATTTTTATTTTATTAATCCCTTTCTGCAAAAAATACACCATTTATGAGAAAAATAAATAAAATTAAAGTTAAGCTTGTTATTGTGACAAAAAATATAAAATTATGTTTTTATCCATATTTCATTGACAGACATTTATAACCGTTTTCGTTTTTATTTAGCTATACCAGTTGTCACTAAGGCTTTGCTTTTTTAGTAATATTTCAATTTTCCTAAATTAATATTAGCAATAGCTAGTAGAATATTTTAGTCATTGTATCAGTCCTAGACTAGCTAGTTATCCTATTCTTATTTGTGTTTATGTCTCTAGCAAATCATTTGTATATTATATTTATATACTTAAATTTAGGTAGCTATGTAACTAAGCTATATGACAAAATTTGATAAGACATCTTCTAGATGACAATTCTAAGTGAATGTTGGTTTTCTTGTGTAACCAAATGAAATGGTCAAGTGCTTACCAAACTCAGTGCTTGTTTACATGGCTTTTAGCTAGCTATTGTTTGTAAAATAAAAACCCTTTGATTGCTAACAGTTATTAAAATTGAAAAAATGAATGCTTTCATTTTATAGTGACTTTATATGGAAATGATAAGGTCAAGCAGCTCTATCTAGATTAAGCTTGGTGACCACTAAAGTTGAAGATGATGCAGGCATATTTGGGTGACATGCTGATAAAGTGTAAAGGCCTGCCAAGGCTACACTGAGAGGCTATTCAAAACTTGTATACCTTGGTATACAAGTGCTCCACGTTGGCATCAGCGACCCGGCTCCTCTTACCCTTGCTAACTGTGACGAAATCTCTGTCTGCTCGGATTTTCGGTACCTCGGCTCGCTGGTGGTCTCTCCGGAGGACATCGTCGCCGATCGTCGTGTGTAAGCCTGGACAGCTGCTCGACAGCTGAGCCCCATCTTCTGCTCACCCGTGCCTGACCAACTCAAAATCCGGATTTTTCGTGCTGCCGTAGAGCCGATATTCCTTTATGGCTTGGAGGCTCTCCCAATCACGGAATCTCGCAAGCGGGCTCTCGACGCCACTTTCAGAGCCTTCCTGCGTTTCGCTCTGGATGTACGCTACCCCGAAAGGCTGTCAAACCGTGCGCTCGCTGCTCGCTCCTGCGTCCCGCTGGTGAGCTCCATACTCAGGGCGCGGAGACAGTGGCTTCTTGGCCATGTGCTACGCAGCTACGGACGCAGAGAAACCAACTCCCTTGCGATCGTTGTGCTAAATCCGCCAAGCGATCCTTTTCGACGCGGACATGCGTGCACTGAAACTCTCTTAAAGACCTTCACTAATGACCTACAGGCCATCAACCTCACTCCGCTTGAGGCTACTTCCTGCCCCTCTGAGCTTTTTTGCGAGCGTGTGAGCGCTAAGGGTCTCTGACTCTTCAGCGTCTTAATAATAATAATAATAATACCTTGGTATAAAATACACTAGCTCTTATAGGAAAATACATACATTTGGCCAGACCCTTGAAGATGTTGATGGGCTGAAGGGCTGGCAACTTGATTCTTGTTTCAGAAGATGTACAATGAAAGTTGGCCTATGTTCTTGAGTTTAATTTGCTTGCATTGTTCCATTGGCTGCTGTAAAAATAATTGTTTGGGGGAAATCCCTTAGTTCTACAGTTGAGTGGTAAAAAATAATTTTTTTTGTTTTCATTTAAAGAAATGAGAAAATTCAAATATTTATAGGGGTAGTTACTGTCTTTTATGGCATCCTCTAATTAATAATTAATACCATAATTTCATTGCCATCCATGCCATACCATTTAATTTCAGATCTAGCCATTGCCTTTAAAATACATTCATATAGAGGAAATGACCTTCACATGTACCAGAACTGCAATGTTCCAGTGGTGTGCGGCTCACAGATTGGATATTTTATTACATCTACGATCACTGGCCACTGGGGGTCCCTCAGGTGCTGGCAGCAGCAAAAGCAGGGGGCTGCCACAGCAGAAGCCAATTCCGAATGTGGACAAGATTCTGCTGGTTGGCTCTGGAAAGGGCGGTGTTGGTGAGTGTCCTGTTGTGCAGACTAGCTAGGCATCTCACATCTTAAAAACTTTGACTGCTTCATTCCCTTCTTCGCCCAGGCAAGTCAACCGTGTCTGTTAACCTGGCCGTTGCCATGGCAGCGGCGGGCTACCGGGTCGGCCTGACAGACGCGGACATTCAGGGGCCGTCACTCGCCACCCTGCTAGGCCTCCGCGACCGCCGCATGGAGGCGGAGGCGTCGCCAGCTTCAGGAGGCGGCGGCCGGCCAAGGCTGCTGCCTCTGGCCGCGCACGGCCTGCACTGCGCCTCCATGTCGCTGCTGATCCCGGAGGGCCGGGCCCCGGTGTGGCGCGGCCATATGCTATCCAGCGCAGTCGCCCAGCTGCTGTCGGGCGTGGCCTGGCCGCCGACGGACCTGCTGATCGTCGACCTGCCGCCCGGCAGCGGTGACGTCCCGCTTTCCGTGGTCCAGAGCGTGCCGGCTTCTGGCTGCCTGCTGGTAGCCACCGCTCAGCGCGTCGCCGTGGCGGACGTCGCCCGGCACGTCGACATGATGGCCGCCCTGCGCGTCCCAACGCTTGGCCTGGTGCACAACATGGCCGCCTTTCGCTGCCCCGCTTGCTCGGCCCGCCACCCGCTGTTCCACTCGGATGCCCTGGCCGAGCTCTGCCGGACTACCGGCATGCCGCAGCTGGCGGAACTTCAGCTCGAGCCTGACGATGCCCGGGCCATGGACGATGGCCGGCCCAGCTTCCTGGCCTGTCCGGACTCGCCAAACACCGCCACATATACCGCATTGGCTGCAGCCGTGGCCCGCCTATTGCAGCTGCCTCCGCCCGCCGCTAAAGCCTGAGCTGCAGCTCCCGCAACGCAGTTAGACTTGCCGCATCGGCTCACACTAAATAGAAGCCATACTTCACTACATAGCTGTTTTCTGCGACCTTCTTTAGCCACACACCGTCATTCGCCACTACCATGTGTCCATCACCCGCTCCCATGCGTCATTTACCCATGTGTCCTTCACCCGCTCCCATGTGTCCATCACCCGCTCCCATGCGTCATTTACCCATGTGTCCTTCACCCGCTCCCATGTGTCCATCACCCGCTCCCATGCGTCATTTACCCATGTGTCCTTCACCCGCTCCCATGTGTCCATCACCCGCTCCCATGCGTCATTTACCCATGTGTCCTTCACCCGCTCCCATGCGTCATTTACCCATGTGTCCTTCACCCGCTCCCATGCGTCATTTACCCATGTGTCCTTCACCCGCTCCCATGCGTCATTTACCCATGTGTCCTTCACCCGCTCCCATGTGTCCATCACCCGCTCCCATGCGTCATTTACCCATGTGTCCTTCACCCGCTCCCATGTGTCCTTCACCTGCTCCCATGCGTCATTTACCCATGTGTCCATCACCCGCTCCCATGCGTCATTTACCCATGTGTCCTTCACCCGCTCCCATGCGTCATTTACCCATGTGTCCATCACCCGCTCCCATGCGTCATTTACCCATGTGTCCTTCACCCGCTCCCATGTGTCCTTCACCTGCTCCCATGCGTCATTTACCCATGTGTCCATCACCCGCTCCCATGTGTCCATCACCCGCTCCCATGCGTCATTTACCCATGTGTCCTTCACCCGCTCCCATGTGTCCATCACCCGCTCCCATGCGTCATTTACCCATGTGTCCTTCACCCGCTCCCATGTGTCCTTCACCTGCTCCCATGCGTCATTTACCCATGTGTCCATCACCCGCTTCCATGTGTCCTTCACACACTCCCATGTGTCCTTTATCTACTCCCATGTGCACTTCATCCAGTTGGCCAGGATTATTGTGCTTTGTCACAGCGGCAAGCTGTATATATCATGATCCTAACCAAATAAAACTCGTTAATTGAAACAAAAGGCTGAAAGTGTTAGTAAAACATTTTATTTTTCTATTTTATATATCAGATTGGTGAAAATCAGTACTCATGGTCAATCATCTGATGGTTATTAATAAGCTATGACTCGTTTTTACGTCCTTTGTGTTAAGTGTCGCAGGCTGTCACAGGCCAAAATTTAGCCCCGGCAGATCCCAGACCTGAATCCACCCGGCAGATCCCAGCCCTGAATCCACCCGGCAGATCCCAGACTTGAATCCACCCGGCAGATCCCAGCCCTGAATCCACCCGGCAGATCCCAGACCTGAATCCACCCGGCAGATCCCAGCCCTGAATCCACCTGGCAGATCCCAGCCCTGAATCCACCCGGCAGATCCCAGCCCTGAATCCACCCGGCAGATCCCAGCCCTGAATCCACCCGGCAGATCCCAGCCCTGAATCCACCCGGCAGATCCCAGCCCTGAATCCACCCGGCAGATCCCAGACCCGAATCCACCTGGCAGATCCCAGTCCTGAATCTACCCGTCAGATCCAAGTCCTGAATCCACCCGGCAGATCCCAGGCCCGAATCAGGCTGCACAGATCCCAATCCAGAATCCAGGTCTATACATCCCAATCCAGAATCCACTGATCCCATGTGTTGTTTAGTAGTCCTTTGCTAGCTACTGGTGGTCTTTGGTAGTGGCTACCGTTACATCGCCGTTGTCCCAAATCTGCTATAAAAGTCAGTTTTTTGAATTGCTCATACCGCACTCGTGCCGCACTGCATGCGAGTGCATGTACATGTAATCACTTTGCTCATACCGCACTCGTGCCGCACTGCATGCGAGTGCATGTACATGTAATCACTTTGCTCATACCGCACTCGTGCCGCACTGCATGCGAGTGCATGTACATGTAATCACTTTGCTCATACCGCACTCGTGCCGCACTGCATGCGAGTGCATGTACATGTAATCACTTTGCTCGTACCGCACTCGTGCCGCACTGCATGCGAGTGCATGTACATGTAATCACTTTGCTCATACCGCACACGTGCCGCACTGCATGCGAGTGCATGTACATGTAATCACGACTGATGCATGCCAGACCACGGAAGAAATGAAAAACTCGGGACAAAAAGGCTCACTCTACGAAGGCGCCACGCGACATCCTTCAGTTACTTATCCGAAATAGGTTTCGCTATTGGACTCTGTTTGCTTCGATTTCACTAGGGAAAGCAAATGAAAAAGCCAAGCCGCTGACAAAGGCGGTTTAGTTCCTCGCTGGGAAGGTAGAAAGCAAGCAAAGCGGTACGAATACTTTATGCAGCGGCTGGTAAGTTTCACGTAGAAAATGAAATTCTGCAGCGCAAGGTACATACGGAGCTGGATCCAGGCGGATCGGAAAAGGTTCGAGTGGAAAAATTGCCATACGAAAAACAAATGCTAAGCACGCTGTGCAGCTTATTAACAGCATTGTGTCTGACCTGAGAAAATACCATGCATTCCTGTCTATTGTGTCACTGCAGGGAAAGTAAAGCTCCAAGCTCGCCAGGCAATTAGTCTGCGCCTGCGAACAGCGGCTCGGCGGCCAGCTTGCGCTGCTTGACGCGCATGCTGCGCTCCAGGTTGTTTTTCTTCTCAATCTCCAGGGCGAGGTCGCCCGCCTGCTCCCACTTGCAGGAATCCTCCATGAAGCTACATCGCTCCGTGCCCCATTCTGGGTAGACGTGCTCAATAGCGGTGGAAACGGGCAAGTTCCGCGGCTCAAGGATGCCCCGCAGCAGCCGCTGATTCGCCTGCTTCCACGGCGTTGTCTCAATCGTCCTGGTCTTGCTCTTGCCTAAGGGTGAATGTAGGTACATGTCGCCCACCTTGGAGCACGTGGGTCCGGTGCGCTGGTAATTGAAGTATAAATCTGAGTTGTCAGGATAGGTTTCTTTCACGAAAAGGGCCACATGTGCCGCCTCTAAGTACGGCTTCCGGATCTTGTAGGGCGGGAACATCTTAATCATCAGGCGGTCGCACTGGTCGATTGCCATCAGGTTGGGGCCGCGCAGCGTCACTACCAGGTACTTTACCCAGCGATACAGGCCGATGCGGCGGTTCAGAATGCGCCTAGTCACCTCAATCTCACAGCCTGTCCTTATGGCAATGGAACGGAACTGGCCGGGGTCGATAAGGAAGGCCTCGACAACACGGTCCGTAAGCAGAACGACGAACTCCCTGCGGGACACGTCAGCGAACACGTTCATACAGCCGATCACAATGCCCTCCTTTTCCATATGACCCATGTTTAGTTTCTTCTTGTCCGTCTTTTCTGCCTTTTTATCGTCGCCTAGGGCCGGCAGATCGTCCGCTTCATCTTCCGCATCGCCCTCATCGCCCTCGCCACCTTCTTCTCCTGTTTGTTCCTCGTCAGCAGAGGTGTTCGGTGTCTCCTGGTTTCCAGCCAGGCCATCGACAGAGTTCGAAGCACTGATCTCATTGCCAGAGGAGCTGCGACCTTCGACTCCGCCACTTTCGTCCTTGTTCGTGTCGTTGGTGCCATCGTCGTCACTGGATTCTCGACTTAATTGGCGACGAGGTGTCAGGGCGGAAAGAGTTATAGCGTCACCAAAATCTGAGAGCAAAGCTAAGTCAAAACAGCAGCACGAAAATGGTGACTTGTTATAAATAGCGCGTTACTCAACGAACAATATACAAAACAGGACTTTGAATGCGGCACTCACGCATTGGACACGTTGGAGTCGCTGTCCATGATGATGTTGATGTCCACCATGCCGTCTTGGTTCTTTTCTGCCGCCTTAAACTGTGTGATGATTGTCGTCTGCTTGCCCTCCGCCTTGTGGCGCTGTATGTCCCGCAGGCCACCGGGCTTGGCGATGCCAAATGGGTTTTTGTTATTCGTGTTCTGGAGAAGACTGGAGAGAAGACGCGGCTGGAGAAGACTCTGCTGTGCCCGCTGCTCGTTTAGTATCCGCTCATGGAGGCAGCCGGCGGATTTCGTAATCTCTGCGACGGCATCCGCTGTCCCAGACAAGCAGCTGGGCGGATTAACCGGCTGGGGCTTCTGGGTGGGCTCGGTAGCCTCGTTCGTCCACGGATTCCAATTGCGCAGGCTTCGTCTAGTGGCCCAGCCGCTGTGCAGGCCAGCCAGCTTCATTAGCTCCACAGAGCGGCCGACGAAGCGACGGTCAACTGCAGATGGGCTGCAGCTGGACTTGGAGCTGCAGTCGCTTTCCATGCCTCGGGTGCAGGGCTGCCTTGGAAATGAAAGCTAAAGCAGACTCAACTCGCCAGGCTAATAATTTTTGGCAGTTCTAGCTTGGCTCGCTGCTCGGCTTTCTGCAGCGCAGCTCAGGACTTGTCTATGGCAAAAACAGCTGTCTGTTGGAAACCCGAACTAATTATTCGTAAATTAACAAAAAGCTAAGAACCAAGAATGTACCTTTTGCTGTAAGCTTTCAATTTAATCATAGATATGAAAATCTGACAGAAATGATTGCCTATAAATCGCAGAACTTATGTGGCATAGCAGAACCCAATTTAATCCTGGCATCTATTTGATGCCTATCAAATTTCTATCTATTTCGCACGCCAAATGGTGCTGATTTTTACTATTTTTCCAACACTGTAAATCATAGAGGTCCAGACGAGGTCCGTATTAACAAATGCGGACCTTAGTCCTTGGAGGTCCAAAATTGTAAAATGTGCGGAATTGGCTTGAAAGTGTCAATTCAGTTGCCTTTTATACCATTTGATCCTTAAATTGTATACTGGCACTGCGCATGCTACGTTGGTATGAATTTTTGCAAATACTCAATGATTTGCAATGATTGTAAAGAAACGACAGAAAAGCTGTTTCGCTAAGGCAGTCCTTTTGAAGCTGTTTATCAAAATATTATTATTGCTTTATTGAGCAAGCAATGTACTTTGATTCAAGCGCCCAGATTACGGACATCTGCAGTGCGATTGTTGCCACGTATCCTGGTCTGCGAGATGGTAAAGGTGAAACGCAAGTTGTGAGCTTCCACTTCTGGCGAACAAAGATTTGCAGGAGGCTCAAGGAGCTGCGCAGCAGAATTTTGGTTGAGTACACCAGCCCAGTTGTCCAACATATGCGCAGCAAGCATGGGCACAAACGGTCGCGTCAAGCAAATGCTAGTGCTAAGGAGACCAAGAACAAGGAGAGCGACGAACAGGACAAGGAGAGCGACGAACAGGACAAGGAGAGTGACGAAGATGACAAGGAGAGCGACGACGATGGCGGTAACGAGGACGGAGATGCGGACAACAACCAAGACCAGCCGGCTTGCAAGCGTCGTAAGTGTAATGATGATGACGCACAGAGTGCCATGGCTAAAAGTGTGGACTTTGGGGATTGTGGAATCGATGTGCCCGACTTTCACGAGGCTCGGCGGGAGAAGCTAAACCGAGACTGCCACACATTCGCGATGCTTGAGGTTTTGAAGGAAATGGAGTCACTGTTTGCAGTTAGGATGATTAGATGTCAGGATCTAACTGTCGCTGAGGAGGTTCAACTCTACAAGCCACTCAATTTTGCGCCCGTCATCGAGCAAGAGGCTTTTCTGATGCTTGCAGCATACAGCAAGAATAAGACGGACTACGTACTTCCACCCAGTCCTTCTGACATTCGTACCAACGTGACAGGCGCTCTTCTCAGCATCTACGACAAGCGCAAAAACATGAAGAATTACAAGCTATGTAAGAAGTACCTGGATGATGTTGATTCCGTTGAGGATAAGTTGCCTTTGGCTGTCTGCTTACTTCTCGGTCGTTTGAGGATCGACCCAGAGAAGATCTTCAGCAACGAGCTTCCAGTGAGGATTCTAAAGGACGGCGCAGACTGGCGTGGCGTGTTTGTGAATGGAGCGAGTCTCTTTTTCGACAGCAATGCTGACTCCGTCATCGTGTTTATTATCGTGTACATCGCGTTTAATCTGCAGCACGTCCCTCTTCTGGAACCCTTCCTGGAGACAGTGGAAGTGTTGTCGAGTCTTCGCCGAAGGTCTGCAGTGTCGTGTCTGGCTGCCAAAACTGTCATCGCTGCCTTTCGTTAACTGTATACATCTGGTGGCTTGACTATGACAACGACTATGCGCTGCACTCTAAGTTCCCTGTTGCTTTTGTCTCCTTGGAAGGCAAGGCACACATTTGGTCTTTGGTTTCCATCTAAGCTGACTATGTCATGAAGTACTTGATTACTAAGTCTTCAACACTTTTCCCAGAAATTTGTAGTAAGGATCAGATATGGAATGGTGTCTCATGGGGGGGGGGCTCAGCAGACTTTGGTATGAATGCGTTTAGTTCTCTTATTAATGGAAGAAGAGGGGTGCTGCTTAATCAGTTGCTACATATGTAATGCTTAATCATCATTTTTTATGTATATTGCTTAGTCTGTGTGCTAATGCTGTTCATTATGTGTACTTATGCTGTTTATTATATAATGTACTAATGCTGCTTTTTTGTGTACTCATGCTGGTTTTTCTATCCACTTGTGCTGTTTTGTCTGTGTACTTATGCTGCTTAGTCTGTGTACTTATCCTGTGTACTAGCTTTTTAGACTATTATTAAACACACACTTACGACGAATACACTGTGCGTTTTCAAATTTCAATTGACTATACCATTCAAGGATAACTAAGATGAAAGATAACGTCGCAAACAAAATTCCATGGTGCACTTTCCTCATTCTTTTTGAAGTTATGCAGTTTTGAGAGTTTCAAAATGTCTTGAGCATGCATTGTATACATTGTGACAACAAATTTCTGGTTTTCACTTGTGTATTAAATTTGTCATTCAAGCAGAGACATTTTGACTGACATGATGGATTATTTATTTATAGATGTTAGGACCTACATTTCGGACCTCTTCTGGACCTGAAATTTGGACCTATCAATTCGGACCTCTTAGAATATGGACCCTTAAAGGTCCGTATATATCGACGCTGCGGATCTTAGAATTCGGACCCTTACCGGACCTGCAATATGGACCTTTCAATTCGGACGTCTTACAATATGGACCCTTAAAGGTCCGTATATATCGACGCTGCGGACCTTAGAATTCGGACCCTTTGCGGACCCTTTTTCGGACCTCTTTGAATTACAGTGAATAAGGTAGCAAAAAACACGATATTGCCTCTATTATAACGAAAAGCTATTGCTCGTACGAGTATCACGAGATTAAGAAGGCGAAATAAATGTAGAGTTAAATTTAAAGGAGAAAGTGGAAAGTAATAAAGTTAGTATGTATTTTGGGCCGCGCCAATATACTCATACTGTAACTTTGATCTCAGGACACTTCTCTATATATTATTGTCTTGCAACATAAAGTAGATTGGATTGTCCTAGCTGTAAGATATTAAAAGTCCGAGCCCGTGTTTATGATTTGTCTAATAAATGTATCTCTGATACTATTTTAAAATGCATTAAAAAATTAGCTTCGATTTTCTACTTCCGTTCTGCACTTTGGGCATATTAAGTTTTCATATGGGGTTTTATATGGGCCTCGCTTGATGAAAGTGCGAACGAGCCTTTAATGTAAGATGCGAAGTGTCCCACTTCTGTAAAAATGTGTGCAAAAGAAAAATAATATTCTGCAGAATATCATTGGTGCAGTCAAATATTGGAACGTGCATCGTGCGTTACGCTAATGAATTTCATTTTAATAGAAATTGTAACAGATGATGCGCGAAGATTTGACAATGAATTACTAAATGAATGATGAATGAATTAGTTCAGTGGGTTTGCTCAGCGAGCTCTTGAAACATCCTCTGGTGTTAACCGAGCAGGTTGCAACAGCAGGGCACACGAGTTCGTCGCGCAGAGTGAAAACCAGTGGAGCAGGCTACTCGGGAATCCACTTCTTGGCGCCGCCGGTGATGGTAGCCCACTCTCGAGGCTCGCTGATGTGCGGCGCCTTGCTGCAGCCGGGCGCCTTGGTGTCCGTCTGGCTGCAGCAAACCCACCGCCCGGCCATAATGGTGCCGCCAATGTAGTATGCGGAATGCTTTGCGCAGGACTCAGGACCTGCCGAGGTCGGGTCGTACTTTACCGAGCAGCGGCTGCAGATGCTGAACCGTTGAGTCCCCTTCAGCTCATGGATAACATCTTTCGCTGCACTAATGAGCCGCTCCAGCGTGTGGATCTCTTCGCATACGTCCTCCCGTCGGCGCAGTCGCTGCGCCTCGTGCGCCGAAACCTTCTTTACGGTCTCAATGATGCGCACCAGCCGCGGAATGCCGCCATCCAGTTGGGCTGCGTCGCTCATGCCAGTGAAGTGGATGACAACTGACCTTGCCATGAGGTCGGCCACCCAGTCCAGCGGTCGGACCGCCGGCTCCACCAGCAGGAAGAGCACTGGCCGATCTCTGCGCATCGCGTACTTCAGCTCCAGCAGGCAGTTGGCAGACTGCTGGTACTTGGCGGTGAGGAAGCAGACCAGCATTCGCGAACTCTCCACCGCCCTGGCCATGCTGTCGTTCACGTTCCCCTGCATTCCGCCCCAGATGTCCATCCAGGCGTCAACATTGTAGACGCTGAGCTGCTCGCGGAAGGCTCGCACCAAGTCCTGTGAGTCCCATTGATAGGAAAGCATTGCGTCGAAACTGTGGACTATCGGCACACCGCGAGTGTCGAACAGCGGCTTCGGTGGCTCTATTGACAACCGCGTCACGCTGTACTGGATAATGTTATACGGCAGGCTTGCCTGTGTCTTCGGCTGGCTGTCCTCCACCGTCAGGTGCTTGAAGACTTGCGACAGCTCCTCGGAAGAAGAGTTTTCATGAGGAGGCCAGGTGCCTCCCAACTCAATCAGCTCTTTTTTGCAGGCCTCCACCTCCTCGGTCAAGGCTCGAATCTCAGCTGCCTCTGCCTCCTCTTCGGTCAGCCGTTCTTGCAGACCCGCCTGCACGGAAGCCACGAAGTCCTTCATCGGCGTAGAGTCATAGTGCTGCTCCATTGCGGCCGCCTCGTCAGACAGCTTATGGTAGAGCCGTCCAGCCACTGCAAGCGACAACCAGCCGGAGGGTCGCCACTTCTGAGCCTTCGGCACGGCTTTCACAGGCACGACTTCCTTGCGGCGCAGGCGGGCAAAGTCCAGGTCGTGCAGCGAGTCAGCGCTTGCCTCGTAGCCTGGCGACATAATGGCAACAAACACGCGACAGGCCTCGATGGCATCTCTGTTCCGACGGTCCGGACGGCAGCGAACGGCGCCGGTAAGGTTGGCCTCAATTAGACGCACCGCCTGCTCGCCATCAGGTTGGAAAGACAGGAACACACCTGTCCCGCTTAATTTATCGGCCGCTTCCGCTCCGGCTAGCTGTTTCTCGTCAGCGTCATCGGTTACGCCAGCGATTGCAGAGGCCGGCAATGGCTTTGCCTTGGAAGTCAGGTGCTTGACCACCTTGCTAGCCCAATCGACTGAGTCACCGACGCCGCTCAGGACGCAATCGTGCGCGGTGCCGATGGCTGCCAGAGCACCGCTGGGTTCGTAGAACTTCTGCACAAGCAACACTGCAATCGGCAAGCCGCTTTCATGAATGAAATTCAGCAGCTCCATCAGGATGGGGCTCCGCTGCATTCGCGCCTCGGCCAGTACAAGCGACCCTCCGCTCGCCTGCACGAGCCGGGCACGGGCTCGAAGACTGCGTGGCGTAGCCTCCGTGGCCTCCGTGCAGACGATGCTGCCGCTGCTCACCGCCTGAAGCTTCTCAGCCGCTGCTGCCAGCCACTGGCGGCTGGTGGAGAGGCCGCAAACCAGCACTGGGAGCTTCTGCTTGGCACTGCCCTCTCGCTTGGATGCGCTGTACATGATTGCTGGGGCTGCTGGCTGAGCTGGTTGTGAGATTCAGAAATGCAACTCTGTGTTACGTCTGTCTATTTAAGGGCATTGTGTGTGGGAGCGATTCACAAGCTTACCTCTGATTCTCTTTTCTCTTTCTTCCTCTGCTCTGTTGCCATAGTAACGCAGACGAGCCATGCCGGGGTAGAATGAACCCTGATAGCTGCATTGTGCACATAGCAGTGTACTCTGGGGAGGGGAACTACAGAAAGAAGTGCACAGTGGGCTCGCTGGGTCATTTGAATGTGGGGTGTGCGACCCTCCTGTGGCCTCTTCTGTACAATTCTTTGCTAGCATTTTTCCAGGAGTCCTCAGTACATAATTTAAAGTGAGTTCTGGCTGCACTCTATTTTTAGATTCATAGTAAAATTAGTTTTGGTGTCGCGTCTTACTTTATATTAAACAGGTTCTTTTTTACACTTTTTGTAGCTATTAGGAGCTATTTTGTAGCTATTTCGTATCTGTGTGCGCGTATGCTCAGAAGTCCACGAAACGGGCAGAATTGCCTCCTCGGTGACTGCGGGTCCACTATCACCAAATATTGAACCAATACCCTTGCAGCCCACGTACAATTTTTTTTATTAACAAAGGACTGGACCAGATGACCGACAAAGTTCTTCCTTACGAGCGACTTGTCATTTTTTAGATTAGGAAAGCTAGTGAACAAACATTTCGCACTGCTCTCTGATTATTTTAACTATCTTCGAAGTGGCTGAGAATGCGTCGTCTTAACTTTTTGGACTTTAAACGGATCCTGGTTAGCCTTTTCTCCTTGTCCCAGGATCATGGGCACTGGGTGCACCCGATGTACTCAGTGAGGTCACAGGATCATGGACACTAGGTGCACCCGATGTACTCAGTGAGGTCACAGGATCATGGACACTGGGTGCACCCGATGTACTCCGTGAGGTCACAGGATCATGGACACTGGGTGCACCCGATGTACTCAGTGAGGTCACAGGATCATGGACTCTGGGTGCACCCGATGTACTCCGTGAGGTCACAGGATCATGGACACTGGGTGCACCCGATGTACTCCGTGAGGTCACAGGACCATGGGCACTTTCATTTCCCTGACGTGCATCTGAATCACTACAGGTAATGAGCTACAAAATGAACTGATGGCGAAAGCAAAAGCTTTTGTAGCAGGTCAAGGAACCTTGTGCATCACTCGCATAATTACTTTTGTCTTTTGGATTAGTGTTAGCCTCGTGCTCTAATTTTTTCTCTGGGCCTTCTCACTGCACTGTAACTCTATAGATAGTTGGTGACCCGTTGACTGGGCTAAGATGCTTTGTGTTCGCAGCACTAGCAGCAGCTTCCCAAGCTTCTAGTTCGATTGGGTCGGCGGCCCATAATTGGACAGTCTATGTTTAGAAATAATACAATGTAATGTACCTTTTGTATGTTCATGAAATTCGCTGTTCAATTTAGGAATTACGAAAAATGCCGTCTTTAAAGGGAACGACTGTAAAAATACGGAAAATGTAGCATACCAAAAACCTGTAAGAGCGCGTAAAGACTAAAAAACTCAAATAGCTCGTAACTCATCGAATGCTGATGCTGATGCTGATCTGTGCGCCACTCAAGTACAAACCCGTTGGCTTTATTTCGTCATATTATCGTTCGAAAGAAGAAATGAATAAAATTATAAAAATAATCTGTTAGTTGCAGAGAGGGGCGTACGTGCAGCGCAGCATTTTTTGCCGAAAATTAGAACTTGAATTTTCAAAGTCTTTTAAGGAAAAAGAACGAATAGTGACAGCTTATCGTTGTTTCTTAGCTCCAGGCTCCAGATCCGTCAGCTTTCCAACATGATCACTTCTTGCTCGTCCGGCTGCTGCCCTTCAGCCGCCCCATCGTCGATGTCATTCAGGCACCTTGTGCAGCACCCGGCCTGTTCCGTGGCAGCCAGGCATCTTGAGCAGCATCCGCCCTGTTCCGTGGCAGTCAGGCACCTTGAGCAGCATCCGGCCTGTTCCGTGGCAGTCAGGCACCTTGTGCAGCACCCGGCCTGTTCCGTGGCAGCCAGGCACCTTGTACAGCACCCGGCCTGTTCCATGGCAGTCAGGCACCTTGAGCAGCATCCGCCCTGTTCCGTGGCAGTCAGGCACCTTGTGCAGCACCCGGCCTGTTCCGTGTCAGTCAGGCACATTGAGCAGCATCCGGCCTGTTCCGTGTCAGTCAGGCACCTTGAGCAGCATCCGGCCTGTTCCGTGGCAGCCAGGCACCTTGTACAGCACCCGGCCTGTTCCGTGGCAGCCAGGCACCTTGTACAGCACCCGGCCTGTTCCGTGGCAGCCAGGCACCTTGAGCAGCATCCGGCCTGTTCCGTGGCAGCCAGGCACCTTGTGCAGCACCCGGCCTGTTCCGTGGCAGCCAGGCACCTTGTACAGCACCCGGCCTGTTCCGTGGCAGCCAGGCACCTTGAGCAGCATCCGGCCTGTTCCGTGACAGCCAGGCACCTTGTGCAGCACCCGGCCTGTTCCGTGGCAGCCAGGCACCTTGAGCAGCCGGCACATATAGCGTGATATCGAACAGGGCTAAAGCCATTGCCAGCTTGTAGAGCGGCTCAAAACAATACGTGCTGTTAACAGAATACGCTGGGACGAGCGTCGGAACGACGCTGAAAACAGCTATTAGACCCACGGTGAGTGAGCCTATGTTAAGGAGCAAAATCATCAGCCATAGCGAGCCAAGGGCAAAATCACAACAGCTCTTAGTCGAGGCACCATTAAATTTACATTTATAAAAGGCTATGCATACGTAGAAGAAAAGAAAAAGCAAGAAGATCATGCCAGACTTTGTTAAGTAACCGGCAATTCCGGGCTGCACGGGACAATCGGCGGCGTGGATCGCGCCCATCGCAATCGCCGCTACGCTCAGAACCAATTTTGCAACGGCTAAACCTGTGAGCAGCATGCAGGAAGCTGACTTTAAGGCCATCCTGGCTTTGCCTTTAAAGCTGATTCTTTAAAGCAGATATTTATTGAATGCTTTCAGCCTAACACGAAATTAAGATTGGCTACTTAAATGATCTTGTATTCGAATGGAACTTAAACAAGGTACTTTCAAGTGCGACAGTGCTACTTTGAGATCTTACCCCACGAGGGCACAAAGAGAAGATTGAATTTTTTAGGCTCTTACTAGAACTTATCACTCGCTGAGCCTTATAATCAAATCAGAGACATTATACGACTCCACAGTACATTTGAATCTCGCGGTTCGATGCGCTTCCATTGTTGAATGGTCGCTCAAACAGGGTCAGATAGTACTGCGCCTGCCACTGATCTATGACTTGTTGACCCTAGACCTAGATGTTCAGACGCTCGTGTTTGCTAAAGTTGCGATTGAAGCTGGCTGTGGTGGAATAATAATAATAATAATTGCAGGAGGGCTGCGGGCAATGACACATAGTTTGGTGACACTAGACCCGCAGCCAGCGAGGAGTCAATTCTGCCCATTTCGCTGACTCCTGAGCACACACGCACACAGATACCGTACGCAGGCATACGCTCACACAGGTGTGTACATCTGCCCTGACTTTCTCATCGTCAGGCAGTGTACACTCGAACTGTGCCTTGGAGGTTGGCCCTCAAGGGCGTAAATTGCACGACAAGCCCCCAAGCCTTCTCTCCGCGGCTGCGCCCCAAATATATGGGGCCTCGCCGTGGAATCGAACTTAGGGACTGTGGTGCGAGTGGCAAACGCGTTAACCGCTCTGCCACCTGTTGTAAATGAATAGTAGCGAGTCAGCCAAGTTAGTATCCGAAACTTTCACGCCAAGTTGGCTCTCAGTTATTGGACTATATATATTCTGTGCCAATCGATATCAGAGGTGTACATGTACGAACTGTGTACGTGCATTAATCAACTGCACAACATTCACCTTCCCTTTCAAAGGATAGAGCAACGAAAATAATTATGCAAATATTGAGCAGGAAATAAAAGTGCATTACCAAGCATCGAAGGAGTAAAATGATCTTTTTATGCATCAGGTACTTCAAAGAGAATTAAATCGAAACAGCTGATCGCTAATAACAGCTGAATAACCGTAACTAAAAAACGAGTCAGTGAGTCACGATTTCACCGTACCATTGCGGCGGCGCTCGCGGCCTTGAGCTCACTCGGATCGCCGTCTGGGCTGGCTGCTGCTGTCTCGCTGGGTCTGCCGCCGTCGCCGCCTCCGCGGCTGTCCCGGCTGCGCTGGGAGCCGGCGCTGGCCAGTGCGGCAGCGCTCCGGCTGGCCGCGGTACCCGGACGCAGTTGTCGACGTGCCAGCGGGAGCCATCGCTGAGGATGACGGTGGTCGCGCTCGCGATCCGGGAGATCTGCCGTGGCTCGGACAGGCGGCTGCTCAGCTTGCCGCGGGCGAACGGCCGCTTCACGCGCACCCAGTCGCCGACTATGAACGTGGGCGGCGGCCTCCGGGTCGTGTTGAGCTGATCGAAAACGCGCTGCTGCCTCCGCTTGATGCTGGCCGCCAGTCTGTGCCGCGCTGTTGTCCTTGGCTGCAGAGCTGTCAACGGGGTGCTGATCTTCCGGCCTGTCATGAGCTCCGCCGGTGACACTCCAGTCAGTGCATGCGGGGTGGCCCTGTACGACCACAGCAGCGTCTTCACCGCGTCCTTGAAGTCGTAGCCCTCCTCTAGGTGCGTCTTTAGGCCGTCCTTGAGAAAACGGTTGAAGCGCTCTACGGCCGCGTTGCCCTGGGGGTGGTAGTGCGGTGACTGCCGGTGCCGGATGCCGCAGCGCTGAAGAAAATCCTCGAAATCGCCGGACACGAACTGCGGACCTCCGTCTGTTTTAATGCTCTTCGGCAGGCCCCAGCGGCTAAACCACGTTGTCAGGGCGTCGATGACATCCGCGCTTGTGACAGTCGACATGCAGGCAGCCTCCGGCCACTTTGAATGCAAATCGTACAGCACCAGGATGAAGCGACAGGAGTTCGGCGCAGAGTGCAGCTCCCCGAAGATGTCGAGCTGGAGTTCCTCCCATGGACGCGTCGGCCACTTCGTAGGGGTCAGGACCGTCTTGGGTGGCTTAAAGTTCTTCTCGCTAAGCAGGCAGGCCTCGCAATGTCGCACAAATTCCTCGATATGCTGATCGATTTGCGGCCACCAGACTGCGTCCCGGCAATGCTGCTTCATTTTGCTCACGCCGAGGTGCCCGAAATGCGCCAGCTGCAGCGTCTTCTCCCTCAGGGATGCGGGGATTACTGCTCGGGTGCCGTTGGCCAGGCACTTGCCGTCATTCCAGAGCGCCAGTTGCGTCCGCATCCTCCAGAACGGCTGCAGCTCCGGCTTCAGCTGCTTGATGGAGTTAGGCCACCCCTGGAGCGTCATTGTGACCGCATCATTGATCACCGGGTCCTGCAGGGATGCCTCGGCCAGTTCGCTTGGACTGACAATCTCCAGCGCGCCCGATAGCAGTACGGCATTCACTTGGAGCTCGGTCGAGTCCTCTTCGCTTTGCCTTGGGCATTTTCCTTCGAGAGCGCCGTGGCGCGACAAAAAATCTGGCACGATGTTCTTCTTGCCAGGAACGTGGCAGACTTGGAAGTCGTACGCGAGCAGGCGGTCGGCCCATCGATGAAGCCGCAGAGGCCGGTGGCCGCTGCCTTGAGCCGTCAGCAGCATCGTCAGAGCCTGGTGGTCCGTGTGCAGCTCGAATCTCCGGCCGAACAGGAAATAGTGCCATCTCTCGCACGCGAAGATGCACGCGAGAGCCTCTCTCTCTGATGCGGAGTACTTGCGCTCGGTCGCTGACAGGGTCCTTGACGCGAAAGCGACTGGTCTTCGAACCCCGGCGCTGTCGTCTTGCATCAGCACGGCCCCCAGAGCGTGCGCGGAGCTGTCGCAGGCCACGATGATCTTGTCGTCGGGACTGAAGAATCGCAAGCATGTTGGGGACACCACCATCTTCTTGAGCCTCCAAAAGGCCTTTTGGCAATCTGTTGTCCAGTTCCAGGGCTGCTCTTTGCGAAGTAGCAGCAGCAGCGGCTCGGCGATGTCGGACAGGTTGTGCAGAAAGTTGGAATAGAATTTAACCATTCCCAGAAATGAGGCCACTGCCTCGGCGTTCTGGGGCTCCGGCACCGCCTCGATGTCTTCAACGTTAGACTGCATCGGCTGAAGTCCTCTCGCGGAGACGATGTAGCCCAGGAACTGCACTGTCTCTGCAGCCCACTGGCACTTTGAGGCGTTGAGCGTGACGCCATGGGCGAGCAGCTTGTCCAGCACTGTCGTGAGCCGCCGCAGGTGCTCCGCCTCGTTGGCAGCGTGCACCACTATGTCGTCGATGTAGTGCAGCGTCCCGGAACAGCCATGGAGAATCTTGCTGAGAACTTTCTGGAAGGCCGCCGGGGCGCTGTTTAGGCCATAGCATACGCGCTTGTACCGGTACAGCCCTTTCTCCGTAATGAAGGCCGTTAAGTCCCGCCTATCTTCTGCTAGCTCCAACTGCAGATACGAAGAATTTAAATCCAGCTTAGTGAACACGGTCGAGCCCTTGAACTCCGTTGTCAGCTCCTCGAATGTCGGCAGCGGCTGCTTATCCGGAACTATGGCCTTGTTTGGGCACCTGAGGTCATTGCAGACCCTGATTTTGCCATCAGGCTTCGGGACGATCACCAGGTTCGAAATCCACTCTGAAGCCTGGATCTCCTCGATGATGTCATCCTCCAGCAGCTGGTCAATCTCCGCCTGGACTTTGTCTTTGATGCTAAGTGGGATGCGGCGTAGCGATTGCGCCACCGGGGGCACGGCGGGGTTCAGCCTGGGCCGGTGCTCGAATCCTCGGATCCGCCCGAGTCCCTGCGTCAGTGGCTTGAAGCGCTCGGCCAGCCAGACCGGTAGCTCTGCCGTTTTTTCGACTGTGCGCACGAGGTCGCCGTCCTTGTCCACCACCTGGAAGCTGAGGTGCTGCATCAGATCCGTTCCCATGATGTCGGAGCCTTGCCGTACCACGGTAAAGCAGAAAAATGGCACCAGCTGGCCGCGATAGCTGACGGACAGCACCGCCTCGCCGACGACATCGATTGCCTTGCCGTTGTACGCGATGAGTTTCTTGGTCGACGGCTGGAGTGGCGACCGGTTTCCGAGCTTCCTGAAGGTCCTCTCTGACAGGATGGACGCCTTGGCTCCCGAGTCTACAAGCAGATTCAGCCAGATGCCATGCACCTTCAGCCGGCAGTGGATGTCGGGACTGGAGGCGCCGCGCACCATGTACACGGCTTGGCCGCTCTCGTCCATGACCTCGGCGACCTTGGCGCCCTGCGACCTGCACATCCGGCCGAAATGGTTCGCCTTCCCGCAGACATGACAACTCTTGCCTTCAGCTGGACACCGGGCTCGTCTGTTGTGCCCGCCTCCGCACTTGGAGCATGACTCTCGATCTGGTCGCCCTTGTCCTGTGTTCTTCCTGTCTGGTTGTAGTCGGACTCTCTTCACCTCTTCTTCCAGCTGTGCTCCGGCCGCGGCTGCGCCTTCCGTCTCTATCGCGCTGGCCTCAGCGATGCTGGTCTCCCATTGCTGGCTCAGCGTCACTGCCTTCTGCAGCGTCAGGCCGTCCTCGATCAGCAAGCGCTCTCGAATTCGCCTGTCGCTGACCTTCTCCACGATCTGGTCGCGGATCATTTCTTCCATCATGTCGCGGAACTCACATGAGCCAGCCAGAGCATACAGAGCCGCCACGAAGTCCGCAATCTTTTCACCCGGACGCTGACTGCGCTGCCGAAACTTGTGGCGCTCCGCCACCACGTTGACTTTGGCTCCGAACTGCTCGTCCAGAATCGCGACTGTCGCCGCGAGTTCTGTCGGACTCGGCCTCTTCGTTGCTGCCACAGCCGCAAAGACTCGCTGCCCTTCCGCGCCAAGGCAGTGCAGCAACAGCGCGCGCCTCCTCGCTTCCGGCAAAGTGTCGTAGCCGGCCGCAAGTAAGTAGTTCTCAAAGAGGGCCTTCCACTCTTTCCACGGCCTCGCCGGTCGGCCCGGCTGCGGCAGGAATTGATCCGGCGGCGATACGCTGATCCGCGGCGCTTCTGCTGAGTTGCTGTCACTCGTCATGTTTCAGTTTGCACTTTTGCAGTTTGGCGCTGTTGTTTACGCTTGGCTTGGCAGGCTTGCAGTCACTTCACTTCAGTCTACTCCGACCCCGGCTTATTGGGGTGGGTGTTCGCTTGAGCTTGCGATGCCAATGTTGTAAATGAATAGTAGCGAGTCAGCCAAGTTAGTATCCGAAACTTTCACGCCAAGTTGGCTCTCAGTTATTGGACTATATATATTCTGTGCCAATCGATATCAGAGGTGTACATGTACGAACTGTGTACGTGCATTAATCAACTGCACAACACCACCGACCCCCGGCTGTGGTGGAAGCCACAAACCCTGCTCGGGATGCTTGCTTGATCATACTTCTGCAGTTTGCTAAAGTTGCGATTGAAGCTGGCTGTGGTGGAAGCCACATTACACCCTGCTTGGGATGATTGCTTGATCATGTTTCTGCAGTTTGCTAAAGTTGCGATTGAAGCTGGCTGTGGTGGAAGCCACATTACACCCTGTTTGGGATGTCCACCGTCGTATATCCTCCGTCCTGTGAAGTCGCTGGGTGCCTGTAGAGGTTCTCGTAGTTCTTTGCATCTTCTCTTTTTTGGCAGCTTTCCTAAATTTTCGCCTTGTTCGCTTTTTCGATCGTTTCTTGTTTTTTGCTTGTGCTCGCCAGTTTTTTTTTTTTGGTTTCGATAGTCGCCGAACCCCAGGCCGACAGTCTGCGACAGTTAGACAGAGAGAAAAAAATCGCCTTTTCGGTTTCTCTTTCTCTCTTTATACAGAATGTTTGCTACATCTGCTTCAGAAGTCCTAGAATCTTGTTTATTTTTTGCTTTCGATTTAACCTTTTTGTCACATTCTCGTCGAACTACTGGCTCAATTCGCTTCATGATCGCGGTTATTTACTTCCATGACTTTCTATAATAATTTTCTATACTAATTTCTTATATTTCCAAATTTGTATTTGGTTTCCGATTTTCGAATTTCTGTTTAATAATTTTTGTTGCGAACATAAATAAAAGTTTGGCAGCCAAAGGGACGTCATAACGGAATAACGGAATTCCAAATGTACATACACTGATGTACAAACATACTCCAAAATAATCGAATGTACAGGTATGAGCTGATAACTTAATTAATTGCCTTTGCCCAACGTATGGGCTTTTTTCATTTTCTGAACTTTCGCGCTTATTCAAACCAAGTTGAACATTAGATTTTAAATTGTCAAGTCCTGTTTTGTAAATTAATCTGTCCGGTTCAGCTTGTCTTTTTTTCTTCTTTTCGTTGGTTTTCTCCCTTTTCTTTGCCCCCTTTCCTTGACCGTTCTTGAGCTCGTTTCACCGTCATAGCAATTTTTGCCCAAAATGAATTGAATAATTATGTTTTTTAGTTTATATCCCAAATAATTTTCAGCATACTTACGTTTTTTTCTGCATTCCTTTATCGTGTTTGTAATACTGCAGGCTGATTGCTTTTATAAATTTGCATATTCTTTTACTCGTCAAATGTTCGTTTACATCTTTTCGTACTAATTTAAACTGTCTTGATTATAACATTTGATTAAAATCTTTATTTCTAAATAAAAGAAATTTATAAATCCCAGTTTGTTACTTCGACATAATTATCATTCAAATACAACTCCATAATTGGCTTAACATGCTTCTAAGGGGTCGGTGGCAGAGCGGTTAACGCATTTTCCTCTCACACCACGGTCCCTAAGTTCGATTTCACGGCGAGGCCCCATTTATTTGGGGCGCAGCCGCGGAGAGAAGGCTTGGGGGCTTGTCGTGCAATTTACGCCCTTGAGGGCCAACCTCCAAGGCACAGTTCGAGTGTACACTGCCTGACGATGAGAAAGTCAGGGCAGATGTACACACCTGTGTGAGCGTATGCCTGCGTACGGTATCTGTGTGGTGTGCGTGTGTGCTCAGAAACGGGTAGAATTGCCTCCTGGCTGGCTGCAGGTCTAGTGACACTAAATAATGTGCCATTGCCCGCAGCCCTCCTGCAATTATTATGATTATTATTAACATGCTTCTTGCCTGAGCAAAATCTACTAGTCTTATACAACTACTTAACTCTATGAGCTTTCTTGCCTTTTAAGTTTAAAGTTTATAAATTATGTTACCAATCAAATCAAATACACATTTAATATGAGCAAGCCAGCCATGACCCAAATCTAATAATATTTTCGTTCACGTCTCTAATACAGTAATGGCATTACTAAGTATAATATAAATCTGTTTGTATTTGTATATACTATGCAGTTGTAGTTACTGTTGTACTCGACAACTCCTTATTTGCTATAAAAATGGGCATGGCCAAAATGAGTTGTCACCATCACCAAAATGCCAAAATAGGTGTCAATCTCTGTGTTCAAGCTCTTTCAGTTTTAAAATTCGGAACAGAAATGTTTATTTTTAAGCCGTGTTAAAAAATTCTTCCTATCTATACACAATTTATACATGTCTATATTTATTAGTTGTTTATTGTTTTGGGTGGTTTCTAATGTTTTTTCTGAGTACATCTGAGTACAGCACTATAATTATTAGGCCTAGGGTAATATATCATCAACCGAACAGTGTATCTTCAAAACCGAACAAGAATTTCAACTTCTTCCTTGGTCTTGTGCAAGACAGAAACAAGCTATTGTGTTTCACAGAACAACTAATTTGAAAGTTGAAGAAATTATCTACAAGCTGAGGCATGATGTGCAATGAAGCATTAAGAGGAAAGAAAGATATTGATGTTTCAGTAGAAATTTTTATTGCAAAAGCATACTTTTTAACAACATTTTTTCAGTATGTACTTTAGATGAAGATTGTATGTGGTTGCTTGCCAATTAAATGACCATAAATGTAGTTATTTATAGAGCATGAAAAATGCTTTCAAATTACATAATTCATGATAGTTCACTCCTTAAAATAAGATTAAACCACTCACTCAAATTGCAAAACCAAACATCAAATTCTCTGTTTGGTTTGAAGATACATGAAAATCATTGTTTGGTTTTAGATAAAAAGCAGGAATAACTTTTTTCTATTTGATAAAATAGCAAAAGCAGATATTTTTTAGAAAGATGTAACTGTTTTCTATAACTTGGCTTTTCATTTATCATCATATCTTAAATAGAAAATCTGTAGCTTAGGTTTGAAGTTAAAAAAATACACATTCTTGTTTGGTTGATTATCCTACTTGTTTATGGTGGCCCTGATATAAATAAACAAACTGAAATAAACAATAATATTTTACTAAATATAATAATAGGGCCTAGTAGGCCTATTTCGTTTAAATCTATATATATTCTGTACCTATATTCTATATATATTGTCTTATCTAGTTAGTTAACTTATGTTTTTTGTTTTTTTTTAAAATTAGCTTGATACCAGGAGTGCAATCAGTGGCGTATGCTGGAATTTAGTTTGGGGGGATAACCAGCAGAAATATAACCATACCGGACTAAATAATGTCCTCTAGGGCTCTAGGAATTGACTAAGTACAATAAGTACATGGGAAATTTTGGGAAATAGGGGGATATATCCCTGTATCCCCCCCTAGCATATGCCCCTGAGTGCAATTTAGAGACACTGTCTTTAACAATTGACCACCCATACTTGGCTTGATAGTTCTAAAGAGCTTATATAAAAACAATAATATTGCTTTTTATTACAAAATAGTTAACAAGTGAAACTATTGATTGATTTATATTTTTAGGCCTACCTAAACAACAACAAGGTTGGCAGCCACAAAGTTGCAAATGCAACAGTCAGAGGCAACATCAGATAGTGTGTTTCAGCGCCAATCACCAAACTATATCTAACACATTGGCAATGTTGGGCACCCTGGCATCTTAAAAATGCAATGGATGTATCTATAAGTCAGTGGAAAGAACACTTTTTTGAGCAAATAATTTTGTTGGGACTCGGCATGCCAGATAGCAAATAGAAAGTAAAAAAGCTTCAAATGTTAGATATAGAAACCAACAACTTGACAATGACAAAGTCATTTTAGATGTTTATTTGCTTGTCACACATTTTTTGAAAGTGCACTTTCATACACTCACAGCAACACATGTCAGATTAAAATCATGCAAAGCTAGTGAGATGGGTGGTGCTGCTTATCCCAAACAAGTGAATCTCAACCAGGTGTTTCTTGAGCCATCTATGCTAGTGCTCTGTCATGTCATCTGTGCTAGATGTATTTTGCCTATATCTCTCTCAATTCTATATCTTCTTTAGAACAATCTAGTTAAGGACCTTGTCTGATACTCCTAATAATTTAAAGTTTTTAACTCCATCTGAAAATTTTAGGTGTAAATTCAGCTAGATGCTGCTTTGTAATTAATTAGCTATCATTTCTGCAGCAGGTCCCATGTTGAAAATTTAAACTTCTCAAACAATAAGTTTAAGATTTAAAGGTTTAAGTTTAAAGGCCAACTTGCAAGCTATTTAGCAAAGCTACTTCTAAAGCCATCCATACCATTGAATGCAACAAGTTAGTTCAGCATCGAGAAAAGCCGTGTGCTTTGATTTTCCTTGGATGTTGCTACCTAAATTGAAATCTGTTTGCCAAAATCTGTTGTAAAATATCAAGCATCAAACAGTTCAACATATTGGATGTTGCTTAATAGTCTATTATGATTATACACTTATGCAGCTGGTGATAAGCTCAAGGTTGAAGCGAGGAAGAGGTCATACAAATTAAGGATCAGGATTTATCGGCCTCGATCACTGAGTAAAACAGACACCTAATCCTAACCATTGATTCCAGCCATCATGTCAGTCCTACCAACCAGTGTGCCACCCGGCTTCGACCTCGGCCTGCTGCTCATCAGCAACCCCAATCCGTTAGACTCCGCGTCTGTAAGAGGCCAAGAACTCGAGCCCTACCTGGCCGCAGTGGCCCGCGAGAATGCGCAGTCGCTGCTGTCCGAGATCTGGCAGCGGCTGCCAGCCGAGCGCGTGGAGGACGCGGTGGTCGCGGCGCTGCCTCCACCCGTCACGTCGCTGCCGCGTGAGAAGCCACCACCGAAGCCGAAGCCGACGAGCCGCTGGGAGGAGTTCGCTCGGCTCAAGGGCATCCGCAAGGCCAAGAAGGAGAGCGCCGTCTGGGACGAGGCCTCTGGCGAGTGGCGGCCCCGCTGGGGCTACGGGCGCGCCGGCGACCCCGGCAAGGAGTGGCTGGTGGAGGTGCCGGCCTCGGCTGACCCCAATGAAGACCAGTTCGCCCGGCTCAAGCAGGAGAAGCGGGAGCGGGTGGCCAAGAATGAGCTGCAGCGGCTCAAGAACATCAGCCGAAATCTGCGCCTGGGCGGTACTCTGCCTGCGCTTAGCGGCGTTGGCAGCGACGGCAAGGCTGGTGGCGCCTCCAGCAAAGAGCTGAAGCGAACCCTCGTTGTGGCCAAGCGTTCGGACGCTTCAATTGGACAGTTCTCGGCCAAGGTGGCCGGGGAGAAGGTGCGAATAAATAAATAAATCAGTTTATTTAGTTCAATAATGTTTGTTATAGCTGTCAGAGTTGCCTGGTTAGCATTTCCCTCGCCATCTTCTCCATTCAGGTGGGTCACCTGCAGGGCAGGCGGCGGCAGTTCCTGCCCAACACTGGCTCTCTCACAGCAGAGCGGGGCATGCAGGAGCAGGTGCTGAAGGAGCTGGCCGCCCGTCGAGCTGATCCGCTTAACACAGAGCGGGCCGTCAACCGGTTGCAGCAGGAGCGGGAGAAGTCCGGACTCGGCAATGCCGACACAGCCGACGGCGGGCGGAGGCGGCCGCAGAAGAAAAAGACGATGGGCAAAGTGGCCACCGAGGGTGGCAAGTCAAGGCGGCAGAACGTGCGCGACAGCAAGAGCCGAAAGTATAAAAAGGCGGCGGCCAGCGGGCGGGCCAAACAGAAGATGAAGTCGCTGATGAAATCCAAAACCCTCGGCAAGCGAAAGTGACCTATTGACTGACATTTTTAAAGTGCATTTTGCTGTCTTACTTGTCAACTATTGCTGAAATTCTAAGCCCTGTCAAATGTCTGCGCAGCTTCTCAGAGGATGCCATCGGGAGAATTATACGCTGTTCTGCTTGCACTGAATTAAGACTTTGAGTTTTTTGCAACAAATTCTTTTTCTCCAAGGCTCTCTAGCAAACAAGCCTGAGCTAGGCAAGGGTCATTCAGAAAGATCATTTCTGCACTGCAGTGTGACTACACTGTGTGACTCCAGTTTAGTACTGCCATTCTGAAATGCTAGAAAATAGACCAATGCACTTTCATTAACAAGCAAACTGAATGGCATTCCAGCCACTGACAGACCCCGGCTGCGGTGGTCATGAGTACAGACAAACCAGTCGGTCCGCTGACCGTCACCTGCGTGAAGAACCTGACGGACAAACTCTATGACAAACGAAAAACTGCTGCAATGGATATTGAGAGGTAGCTGGCAGTTAATCATGCAATCAACTTGTCACAAACTGAATTGAAGGCCCAGCTTGTCTTTCATGTAATTAACTTGTCACAGACTGAATTGAAGGCCCAGCTTGTCTATCATGCAATCAACTTCTGTCACAGACTGAATTGAAGGCCCAGCTTGTCTTTCATGTAATTAACTTGTCACAGACTGAATTGAAGGCCCAGCTTGTCTATCATGTAATCAACTTGTCACAGACTGAATTGAAGGCCCAGCTTGTCTATCATGTAATCAACTTCTGTCACAGACTGAATTGAAGGCCCAGCTTGTCTATCATGTAATCAACTTGTCACAGACTGAATTGAAGGCCCAGCTTGTCTATCATGTAATCAACTTGTCACAGACTGAATTGAAGGCCCAGCTTGTCTATCATGTAATCAACTTGTCACAGACTGAATTGAAGGCCCAGCTTGTCTATCATGTAATTAACTTGTCACAGACTGAATTGAAGGCCCAGCTTGTCTATCATGCAATCAACTTCTGTCACAGACTGAATTGAAGGCCCAGCTTGTCTATCATGTAATCAACTTCTGTCACAGACTGAATTGAAGGCCCAGCTTGTCTATCATGTAATCAACTTCTGTCACAGACTGAATTGAAGGCCCAGCTTGTCTATCATGTAATCAACTTCTGTCACAGACTGAATTGAAGGCCCAGCTTGTCTATCATGTAATCAACTTGTCACAGACTGAATTGAAGGCCCAGCTTTTCTATCATGTAATCAACTTGTCACAGACTGAATTGAAGGCCCAGCTTGTCTATCATGTAATCAACTTCTGTCACAGACTGAATTGAAGGCCCAGCTTGTCTATCATGTAATCAACTTGTCACAGACTGAATTGAAGGCCCAGCTTGTCTATCATGTAATCAACTTCTGTCACAGACTGAATTGAAGGCCCAGCTTGTCTATCATGTAATCAACTTCTGTCACAGACTGAATTGAAGGCCCAGCTTGTCTATCATGTAATCAACTTCTGTCACAGACTGAATTGAAGGCCCAGCTTGTCTATCATGCAATCAACTTCTGTCACAGACTGAATTGAAGGCCCAGCTTGTCTATCATGTAATCAACTTCTGTCACAGACTGAATTGAAGGCCCAGCTTGTCTATCATGTAATCAACTTCTGTCACAGACTGAATTGAAGGCCCAGCTTGTCTATCATGTAATCAACTTCTGTCACAGACTGAATTGAAGGCCCAGCTTGTCTATCATGCCATCAACTTCTGTCACAGACTGAATTGAAGGCCCAGCTTGTCTATCATGTAATCAACTTCTGTAACAGACTGAATTGAAGGCCCAGCTTGTCTATCATGTAATCAACTTCTGTCACAGACTGAATTGAAGGCCCAGCTTGTCTATCATGTAATCAACTTCTGTAACAGACTGAATTGAAGGCCCAGCTTGTCTATCATGTAATCAACTTCTGTCACAGACTGAATTGAAGGCCCAGCTTGTCTATCATGTAATCAACTTCTGTAACAGACTGAATTGAAGGCCCAGCTTGTCTATCATGTAATCAACTTGTCACAGACTGAATTGAAGGCCCAGCTTGTCTATCATGCAATCAACTTCTGTCACAGACTGAATTGAAGGCCCAGCTTGTCTATCATGTAATCAACTTCTGTCACAGACTGAATTGAAGGCCCAGCTTGTCTATCATGTAATCAACTTCTGTCACAGACTGAATTGAAGGCCCAGCTTGTCTATCATGTAATCAACTTCTGTCACAGACTGAATTGAAGGCCCGGCTTGTCTATCATGTAATCAACTTCTGTCACAGACTGAATTGAAGGCCCAGCTTGTCTATCATGCCATCAACTTCTGTCACAGACTGAATTGAAGGCCCAGCTTGTCTATCATGTAATCAACTTCTGTCACAGACTCAATTGAAGGCCCAGCTTGTCTATCATGTAATCAACTTCTGTCACAGACTGAATTGAAGGCCCAGCTTGTCTATCATGCCATCAACTTCTGTCACAGACTGAATTGAAGGCCCAGCTTGTCTATCATGTAATCAACTTCTGTCACAGACTCAATTGAAGGCCCAGCTTGTCTATCATGTAATCAACTTCTGTCACAGACTGAATTGAAGGCCCAGCTTGTCTATCATGCCCTTTGAACCAATTCTATAATGCATGGGTTCGTTACTAAGCTTATCTACCGGGTGGTCCTTTCAGTAGCCTTATACTCGGTTCGATAGCTTATGCTCTGATATTAACAGTAGAACTACCAATGTCGAGGCTTGATCAGTGAAAGTAGAGGAATTCGCTTTAGGGACTCCATTGCCAGCTGGAGGCACCCTGCTGACGGTGCTGACGGCGTCGGGGTGGTGACTGATTGGTTGACGGACTACACTGTAATTCAAAGAGGTCCGAAAAAGGGTCCGCAAAGGGTCCGAATTCTAAGGTCCGCAGCGTCGATATATACGGACCTTTAAGGGTCCATATTGTAAGACGTCCGAATTGAAAGGTCCATATTGCAGGTCCGGTAAGGGTCCGAATTCTAAGGTCCGCAGCGTCGATATATACGGACCTTTAAGGGTCCATATTCTAAGAGGTCCGAATTGATAGGTCCAAATTTCAGGTCCAGAAGAGGTCCGAAATGTAGGTCCTAACATCTATAAATAAATAATCCATCATGTCAGTCAAAATGTCTCTGCTTGAATGACAAATTTAATACACAAGTGAAAACCAGAAATTTGTTGTCACAATGTATACAATGCATGCTCAAGACATTTTGAAACTCTCAAAACTGCATAACTTCAAAAAGAATGAGGAAAGTGCACCATGGAATTTTGTTTGCGACGTTATCTTTCATCTTAGTTATCCTTGAATGGTATAGTCAATTGAAATTAGAAAACGCACAGTGTATTCGTCGTAAGTGTGTGTTTAATAATAGTCTAAAAAAGCTAGTACACAGGATAAGTACACAGACTAAGCAGCATAAGTACACAGACAAAACAGCACAAGTGGATAGAAAAACCAGCATGAGTACACAAAAAAGCAGCATTAGTACATTATATAATAAACAGCATAAGTACACATAATGAACAGCATTAGCACACAGACTAAGCAATATACATACAAAATGATGATTAAGCATTACATATGTAGCAACTGATTAAGCAGCACCCCTCTTCTTCCATTAATAAGAGAACTAAACGCATTCATACCAAAGTCTGCTGAGCCCCCCCCCCATGAGACACCATTCCATATCTGATCCTTACTACAAATTTCTGGGAAAAGTGTTGAAGACTTAGTAATCAAGTACTTCATGACATAGTCAGCTTAGATGGAAACCAAAGACCAAATGTGTGCCTTGCCTTCCAAGGAGACAAAAGCAACAGGGAACTTAGAGTGCAGCGCATAGTCGTTGTCATAGTCAAGCCACCAGATGTATACAGTTAACGAAAGGCAGCGATGACAGTTTTGGCAGCCAGACACGACACTGCAGACCTTCGGCGAAGACTCGACAACACTTCCACTGTCTCCAGGAAGGGTTCCAGAAGAGGGACGTGCTGCAGATTAAATGCGATGTACACGATAATAAACACGATGACGGAGTCAGCATTGCTGTCGAAAAAGAGACTCGCTCCATTCACAAACACGCCACGCCAGTCTGCGCCGTCCTTTAGAATCCTCACTGGAAGCTCGTTGCTGAAGATCTTCTCTGGGTCGATCCTCAAACGACCGAGAAGTAAGCAGACAGCCAAAGGCAACTTATCCTCAACGGAATCAACATCATCCAGGTACTTCTTACATAGCTTGTAATTCTTCATGTTTTTGCGCTTGTCGTAGATGCTGAGAAGAGCGCCTGTCACGTTGGTACGAATGTCAGAAGGACTGGGTGGAAGTACGTAGTCCGTCTTATTCTTGCTGTATGCTGCAAGCATCAGAAAAGCCTCTTGCTCGATGACGGGCGCAAAATTGAGTGGCTTGTAGAGTTGAACCTCCTCAGCGACAGTTAGATCCTGACATCTAATCATCCTAACTGCAAACAGTGACTCCATTTCCTTCAAAACCTCAAGCATCGCGAATGTGTGGCAGTCTCGGTTTATCTTCTCCCGCCGAGCCTCGTGAAAGTCGGGCACATCGATTCCACAATCCCCAAAGTCCACACTTTTAGCCATGGCACTCTGTGCATCATCATCATTACACTTACGACGCTTGCAAGCCGGCTGGTCTTGGTTGTTGTCCGCATCTCCGTCCTCTCTCTCTCTCTCTCTCTACTGGCCCCTCGGCCAAAGGCCATACAGGGGGCGCGCCAGCGCGCCCGTTGCCTCCAGGAAATCCAGCACCCTCTCCGGGTGCTCCTGCAGCAGGGACATCGAGCCGATGCCTTCAAAGCAGCGGCGCTCCTCCTCCCATCTCGGGCAGTCCAGCAGGAAGTGTTCCGTGTTCTCGACCGGGGCTTGGCAATGTGGGCAGACCGGGCTCTCCACGCGGCCCCAGCGGTGTAGGGTGTCCCGAAGGAAAGGGGCCCGGTTGGCCCGCAGCTGATAAAGGGCCACTTCCTGGTCCCGCCGCCTCCTGTTGCTTGGCGGCAGTGGCCTGCCCCCGCAGCGCCGGTGAGGGTGCTCCGCCGGAACCTCAGCCTCGTACTGGGCTTTGGCCCGGACGACGCTCTGCCGCCGGACCGCAGCCTGAATGGCACCTGCTGAAGCCCGGGCGCCTTCCTGAGGCAGCGCGCAGCCTTCCCGGGCCAGCGAGTCGGCTTCCTCGTTCAGGTGCAGACCCGCATGTCCCGGGATCCAGATGACTGTGAGCCGGTGTTTTTCAGCCAGCTGGTGCAGCAGGGCCACTGCCTGTGCCGCCCCATGGTCGTCCTGACACCGCTCCGGGCGCTGCAGCTTCTCGAAGAGCGCGCGGGAGTCGAAGAGCAGCCAGATGGTACGATGGGTCTGCCCCTCCAGCAACTCCCACGCCGCCTGCAGCCCCGCCGCTGCCGCCGCCGCCTCTGCAGATGTTGAGCACGTGAGGCGCCCTGTCGCGACTGACCCGTTGACATCCGGGCCCGGTGCCCGCCGCCGGATCACGTAGCCGCCTCCCCCGTTCCGGACTCCTTCCTCCGCTGCCCCGTCCGTCCAAATTTGCAGGTCAGGCGGGTCCTTCTGGTGCAGGTTGTCCAGAGTGATCAGGGCTTCCTGCCTCCGCCGCCACTCCGGGTCCTCCCTCTTCGTGTTGGGCGTGCAGACAAACGACACTGCCGTACCCCTCCACGGCCTCGGCAGCATGGTCACAGGCACCCGCTCCTCGGGATTATCGGCACTCCTCCTGCAGCCACAACCCCTCAACACTTGCTTGGCGGTATCCCTCCAGCTGGGCCGCAAACCCCCGCCTCGCGCCTTCAGCCTGCGCGCCGTGCATGGCTCCTGGGCCAGGCCTCCGAGCGGGTGGGCAGCCGGGAACTGCCGGCACCTGGTGAGCAGCGCAGCAGCCTTCTCCTCGCAGATGTTAAGCGCTCTCTTCACTTGCTGCTGCTCCGGTCGTCTCTCGCCGCCTCTCGGCGGCCCGGGGTTCGACTCAATGTCCCCCGACAGCAGGAGCCGGCGGCGCGCCCAGTCGGGGTTGGACGCCCGCCCACCCGAAAACCCGACCAGCGGGCGTGGGTGCTGGCGCTGCAGGCAGCACCAGGGGGTGGAAGCACTTGGCGCGGCTCTGTGCCGCGACGCCGGTCCCCACGAGAAGGGGGCTTCCTTGACCACAGGCCGGTCTCTCCGACCCGTTGCTCGTTGAGCAGGCGCATCTCCGTCCTCGTTACCGCCATCGTCGTCGCTCTCCTTGTCATCTTCGTCACTCTCCTTGTCCTGTTCGTCGCTCTCCTTGTCCTGTTCGTCGCTCTCCTTGTTCTTGGTCTCCTTAGCACTAGCATTTGCTTGACGCGACCGTTTGTGCCCATGCTTGCTGCGCATATGTTGGACAACTGGGCTGGTGTACTCAACCAAAATTCTGCTGCGCAGCTCCTTGAGCCTCCTGCAAATCTTTGTTCGCCAGAAGTGGAAGCTCACAACTTGCGTTTCACCTTTACCATCTCGCAGACCAGGATACGTGGCAACAATCGCACTGCAGATGTCCGTAATCTGGGCGCTTGAATCAAAGTACATTGCTTGCTCAATAAAGCAATAATAATATTTTGATAAACAGCTTCAAAAGGACTGCCTTAGCGAAACAGCTTTTCTGTCGTTTCTTTACAATCATTGCAAATCATTGAGTATTTGCAAATAATCATACCAACGTAGCATGCGCAGTGCCAGTATACAATTTAAGGATCAAATGGTATAAAAGGCAACTGAATTGACACTTTCAAGCCAATTCCGCACATTTTACAATTTTGGACCTCCAAGGACTAAGGTCCGCATTTGTTAATACGGACCTCGTCTGGACATCTATGATTTACAGTGTAGAGGAGCATGTAAAGTAGTTGAGTGTTGCCCAATGTCGAGGCTTGATCAGCGAAAGTAGAGAAATTCGCTTTAGGGACTCCATAGTCGGCTGGTGCCACTTGTTGAAGGTCCAGCAGCTCCGTCTAGATAAAGGTCAGTGACCGCCGAAGTCGGAGATGATGCAAGCACATTCGGGTGACATGCTGATAAAGTTTGAAGGTTTGGAAAGGCCGCACTGAGGCTCAGTGCAAATTCGTGTATAGGGGTGTATGAAATACACTAGCTCTTACGGGAAAAATCGGACCTTCGGCCAGAAACATTGAATATCTCGACTGTCGGAAGAGCTGGCGACTTGTTTCTTGTTTCAGAAGATGCGCAGCAAAAAGTTGGCCCGTGTTCTTGAGTTTCGTGTGCTTGCATTGTTCCGTTCGGGTGCCGCAAAAAAATTGTCAGGGGTCGCGCTATTCCGGGGGAAATTCCCCCCCCCTTGGTATAATAACGGGCGGCAAAATGGCTTGGTAGTCCTACTGTTAATTATGATTACTATGGTCAATCATTGTCGCTCATGGTCACCCCCATGCATTGTGTTTGAACCCTGCTCCAATTGCCAATGGAATCTACCGAATGATTACTAAGGTCACCCTCATGCATTGTGTTTGAACCCTGCTCCAATTGCCAATGGAATCTACCGAATGTCTACCCCGGGTTTTCCATTTGCACCTGAATTGGTGGAGTCGAGACTATCGTCAGCCTGCTCCCCCGGGCTTGCAGGATTGTTCGTGACTACCAGAAGGATGGCAAGGAGGCGGACACCCGCAACCTTCTATTCCTGCTGCGCTCGGAGTTCCTGGACTCGCCGATCGCAAACAGCCGCAAGGGCGGCCTGATTGGCCTGGCCGCTTCCGCCATCGCATTGGGAAAGGTGTGTAATACAAAGTGGTTCAGGGGATATAACCAAGCCGATCGGGATAAGTCGGCTGATGCCGAACCTTGACCGCTTTGAAGGAGGCGCCGAAGTACACGGACGAGCTGTTCCGGCCGGCCTGCGACATATTGTGCAACGACCGTGACAGCCGCGTCCGCTACTACGCCTGTGAGGCGCTCTACAATATTGTGAAAGTTATCCGGGCTAGCGTCATTCCGCACTTCAGCCTGCTTTTTGCCGGTCTGTCCGCCTGCGCCCAGGACCCAGAAGCCACCATTCGCAAGGGCTCTGAGATGCTCGACAAGCTCCTAAAGGTCTGTAGTATGCTCAATTGTGCTCACCTGCCTATTCTGGCAATGTCAGTCGTTAGCCCTTCCTCTTCTCCCGCAGGAGGTGGTGCTGGACTCCAGCACGGAGCGGCTCAGCATGGAGGAGTTTGTCAGCCTGGCTAAGGACAGGATGTACTCTGAGAATGTCCATGTGCGCCAGTTCCTCGTTGCCTGGGTGAGGCTCAGTCCTTTTCGGGGTAGTGAAACTCTAGATAATCTTATAAACCAGTTGCATGAACGCCAGAATTAACATAAACCAGCTCCGGAGGTTCTGGCCTCCAATGGATGAGTATGAGCAGCTAGTAGGTTTATAGGAGACGCCTGTGATGTGGCAGAATTAAATATTTGCCGCCAATTGTATATTTAGCTGTTAATACTTAATCTCTATGCATACTTGCCTTCTAAAAATGATTTTCATTGGCTACCGCGCTCGCCCTCCCAGATTTCCACACTGCACACTTCGCCTCAGTTCAATCTGCTGCCGTTTCTGCACGAGCTGCTTGACGGCCTTCTGCTGATCCTCGGTGACGAGCGGACGGAGATATACCGGATGACGCTGGAGCTGCTGGACCAGCTGCTGAGCGACCTGGAGCGGCGCGGTCCGGCCGAGGCCGACTTTACCGGCATGATCAACATAATCGCCACGCACTGCGTCAGCCGTCAGGAGCCCGTGCGGCAGGTAGCTCTCCGCTGGCTGGCGCAGCTCATTCCGCTCTGCCCGGACACTGTCCGGGGCCATGCGGCTAGCTTTCTGCAAGTGAGCCCCTGCTTTGACTGACTTTGGGCCTTGAATGCTGTCTAGCAGCTTGGGGTCGTTGGGATCAGAAATACGAGTTGGAAGACGAACTGGATGTCTCCTCATGAATGTTTTCCAAACACCCTTTCAACCCTGTCTACAAATCCGGCTGCCCGCAGGCTCTGCTCCCATCGCTGGTGCTGCCAGCGCCGGCTGCTCGCTTGTCCGAGCTGGCCCGCAACGCCAACGACCTTCTGCTTGGCTTGGTGAGCCGCGAACAGCCGCTCTCAGAGCAGTCGGTGGAGGCCCTGGTCTCCGTGCTGCTGCACGCATGCGCCTCCCAGGCCAGCCTGCCAGTTGCTTTGGCCTGGCTGCGCCGCCTGCTCTCCCAGGTGCCGAGCCTCCTCTCGCGTCACGTGACCGCACTTTTCCCCGTGCTGGCAGGCACGCTGGCCGAGCTGAGCGCAGAGACTGCGCCAGACGCGCTGGCTGACAGCCTGGCAACGCTTTCGGCTCTGGCTGAGTGCCCGGAGCTGGCCGAGGCCGGCCTTGCGCTGCTGGAGCCGGTGCCGCAGCCGCTGCGGGAGCACCTGGCCTCTGAGCACCCGTGCTTCGTGCGCCTGGTGCACGAGATCTACAAACTGTTCCGCTCCAGAGCCAAGCTGGCTGACAGCGGCCACGCCATCATCACCTGCCTCTGCCGGCTGCTCACTCCTCACCGGGTCTTCTCCGCTCTGGCATTGCATATCCTGCATGCCTTCCCGGTGGGCTCCGTGGCCACCATCGATTCAGCCGACCTGCAGGCAGCCTTCCACATGATCGGCGCTCTGGGTCTCATCCTGCTTACCGACTCCGGCCTGCACGACTTCCGCCTGGAGCTGCACAGGCTGGACAACAGGGTTGGTGACGGTTTTTCGCTGAACCGAGTAAAGGATGGCTTCAGGTGTAGAACGGATGGGTTCAGGGTGTGGAAAGGATGGGTTCAGGGTATGGAAAGGATGTCTTCAGGTGTAGAACGGATGGGTTCAGGGTGTGGAAAGGATGGGTTCACGTTATGGAAAGGATGGCTTCAGGTGTAGAACGGATGGCTTCAGGTGTAGAACGGATGGCTTCAGGGTGTGGAAAGGATAGCTTCATGGTGTGGAAAGGATGGCTTCAGGGTGTGGAAAGGATGGCTTCATGGTGTGGAAAGGATGGCTTCATGGTGTGGAAAGGATGGCTTCATGGTGTGGAAAGGATGGCTTCAGGGTGTGCAAAGGATGGCTTCAGGGTGTGGAAAGGATGGCTTCAGGGTGTGGAAAGGATGGCTTCATGGTGTGGAAAGGATGGCTTCATGGTGTGGAAAGGATGGCTTCAGGGTGTGGAAAGGATGGCTTCAGGGTGTGGAAAGGATGGCTTCAGGGTGTGGAAAGGATGGCTTCAGGGTGTGGAAAGGATTGGCTTCAGGGTGTGCAAAGGATGGCTTTAGGGTGTGGAAAGGATGGCTTCAGGGTGTGGAAAGGATGGCTTCAGGGTGTGGAAAGGATGGCTTCAGGGTGTGGAAAGGATGGCTTCAGGGTGTGGAAAGGATGGCTTCATGGTGTGGAAAGGATGGCTTCAGGGTGTGGAAAGGATGGCTTCATGGTGTGGAAAGGATGGCTTCAGGGTGTGGAAAGGATGGCTTCAGGGTGTGGAAAGGATGGCTTCAGGGTGTGCAAAGGATGGCTTCAGGGTGTGGAAAGGATGGCTTCAGGGTGTGGAAAGGATGGCTTCAGGGTGTGCAAAGGATGGCTTCAGGGTGTGGAAAGGATGGCTTCATGGTGTGGAAAGGATGGCTTCATGGTGTGGAAAGGATGGCTTCATGGTGTGGAAAGGATGGCTTCAGGGTGTGCAAAGGATGGCTTCATGGTGTGGAAAGGATGGCTTCATGGTGTGGAAAGGATGGCTTCAGGGTGTGGAAAGGATGGCTTCATGGTGTGGAAAGGATGGCTTCAGGGCTGAGAAAAGTTGGGTTTATGGTTGAAGAAAGCGTCAGTTCAGGAGAAAAGGATGAGGAACTCAGTGGTATGGGAAGGTGAGTCCAGGGGTAAAGAAGGGTGAGTCCAGGGGTAAAGAAGATGAGTTCGGGGGTAGAGAAGGGCGAGTTTGGGAGTAGAAATGTATTATGAGCAGGCTGCAAATGGGATCATGGATACTATAAGGATCGGGATTGTCTCAGCTCAGCCGGGCTGTCAAGAGCACATTGAGTGGATTCCACACATCGCAAGATTACTGCATAAGACCTTGCTTCACAATGCAGGCCATTGCGGACATCTGTGCTACGCTGTACCGGGCCTGGTGCCACAACCCCGCTGCGACACTTGCGCTGTGCTTCTTGTCACGCAACTATGCACATGCCAGACTACTTGTCAGCAAGTTGTAAGTAGTGCAGTTGGGACATCTGGCTGTTCTGTAACACATTTGTATTAACTTGGATTCTCAATTCTTTTCTGAATTCCAGCGCGAACATTGAAATCACCACGGCCCTGTTGATCGAGCTGGACAAGTTGATACAGCTGCTCGAGTCACCCATTTTTCTCTGTAAGAGCAGCTGCACTGCATTGTTTGTGCTATTTACAGCAGCCTCCATGTTTAACTTTAATGTTTTAATTACTCTTTGATTCCGCATTCAGATGTCCGCCTGGACCTGCTGAACCCTGGCTGCAGCCCTGACCTCACCGGCTGCCTGTTCGGCCTGCTTATGTGCCTGCCCCAGACTGAGGCCTTCCACCAGCTGCACAGGCGCCTCTCCTGCCTGCCGCCCATGCACCTACAGCAGCAGCAGCAGCAGCAGGTGCACAGCAACTGGCTGCTGGAATGTGATCCCAGCCTGGAGCAGTTCACACAGATCCAGGATCTGCACAGGCAGGCTCGCCTGACCGCCAGCCTCAGCCGGCAGCCGCAGGGGCCGCCCCCGCCGCTTGCATCAGTTGCGGCCGGGTACGGCCGGTTCCAGACCGCCAACAATTTCCGGTGACATTGTTCTGGATGCCATTCGCCATTCAAAATCCGTGTCTGCTGCCTTATCGAATCTGCTATCCAATCTTTTATCCATTACACAGATGCTTTTCCACCTGCCAACTGTTCAAACTAACAGTATAACTGTTCTCAAATTCCCTATTTGAGCATGTTGCCAACTGCAATCTCCACTCTAAGAATTCGGCGCTAACTGATCGCTTTTTGCACCTGTCGCTGCAGAATATACTACTACTCAAATATCAGTAGTGTACTGTGTGTTCTATTGCATAATAGTAATTGCCTTATTTGGATAACTGAGCTGACTGGATTTGTCATATCGCCCCGCTCGACTGCTTCAAATTGCGTCTTACGTGGCACACGGCATGGCTTCTTGACTGACAGGCACTGATTGTTTTTAGATTTTATCCCTTTATTAATTCTTCTTTGTCTCAACTCTGCGCGGCAAGTTGCAAGCACTCGTCATTCGATTGCACTTTTGGTGGCTTTTTACTAAATATCTGATCACATCACTGCTAATAGTATTGATTTGTCAGCCAATAGGACAATTGTTCATAAGCTTTGCGCTCGGCGACAACTGAAACCATGAGGTTGACAATGGGTCATGGATATGACCTGGTCTGGGTAATGGGTACAGCTACCTGGTCTGGGTACAGCTACCTGGTCTGGGTACAGCTACCTGGTCTTGGTGCACTTCATTAAGCTGTTCTGATTGGCTGGCGAAAGCAGGAAAACTTGAAAACTTGACTTGTTGCCCGCACTTTTTCAGTATTTTTAACCTCTGTGGTAATCTTTGCCAATTGGTTGATAGCTACAAATTCCAAAATTGATTTGCTAGACCTTTATCTAAATTGAACCGTGATTTGCCCTTTGCATAAAGAGCCTTGCTTTCTCGTGATTCAGATGTGCTCCAGTTTTTGTTACAATTATAAAACAAAAATCATAAAAAGCAAGTTCGCGGCATTCCATTGTGTTGCACTATTTTTTGTTAATTATCTTCTTACAAAAGTCACAGACTTCCGTCTGTTAAATTTCCCTCGCTGTATGTCACTAAGGAATTCAATTAATTTTAATTATGCTCTTGTCTCGGCCAAATAAGTCCAGCAGAATCTGAGTCAAACATTAGATAAATTTAGTTAAAAAGTATCGAGTCAGTCGACGCAGAGCAATTGTGGCCTGTCAGGCCTGGTCAGTCTGCGAGCGGCACAGGGCGGCTTTAGTTCCAGACGCGGATGGTGCGGTCGCTGCCCGCAGATATCAGACAGTCGCCGTGCTGGTCGAAGCAGCAGAACTGCACCGAGTCTTCGTGACCTTCCAGCTTTGTCACCTGCGGGATTAGGAATTCTTTTCCGTCGAGTCTGGGGCCACCTCACCAGACACAGGCCCACCTCACTAAGAGATACTCGAGTCTGGGGCCACCTTACTAACAGATACTCGAGTCTGGGGCCCACCCCACTAACAGATACTCGAGTCTGGGGCCACCTCACCAGACACAGGCCAACCTCACTAACAGATACTCGAGTCTGGGGGCACCTCACTAACAGATACTCGAGTCTGGGGCCCACCTCACTAACAGATACTCGAGTCTGGGGCCCACCTCACTAACAGATACTCGAGTCTGGGGCCACCTCACTAACAGATACTCGAGTCTGGGGCCCACCTCACTAACAGATACTCGAGTCTGGGGCCCACCTCACTAACAGATACTCGAGTCTGGGGGCACCTCACTAACAGATACTCGAGTCTGGGGCCCACCTCACTAACAGATACTCGAGTCTGGGGCCCACCTCACTAACAGATACTCGAGTCTGGGGCCACCTCACTAACAGATACTCGAGTCTGGGGCCACCTCACTAACAGATACTCGAGTCTGGGGCCCACCTAACCGGACGCCCACCCCATTGCCATATAATGTGCGGGTGCTCTCGAAGCTCAACCTTTTGAAGTGATCTCAGACTTTACTGTGCTACCTAGCTCGTATTTGTTGGAAATATGGCACCGATTGACTCACCCCTCCGGTGGCCACCTCAACCATCTTTATGGTGGCATCGTTGCTGGCAGTTGCCACCAGTGTCGACGATGGATCGAAGGCGACGCAGTTGGCCGCGTGCGGGCCGAGGTCGAGCGCGGACTTGGGCTTGTCCGCGCGCACATCGAACAGCTTGAGGAAGCCGAAGGAGTCCACGGAGGCTACGGTATCGCCCTTGGGGCTGAAGGCGGCGTGGTTCACGCTGTGCAGGTGTCCATAGAAGGTGTGCACGGCCGTGCCGACCCGCGGGTCCCAAACCAGGAGGGTCTTGTCGGCGGAGCAGGTCAGCAGGAGGTTGCCATGCGGCAGCCAGCTAACAGAGTTGACGGACTCTGCGTGGCCGCGCAGAATCTGGCGGCAGCGAACGGAGCCTAGGTCGAAGAGGCGCACAGTGTTGTCCATACTGGCGCTGGCAATGAAGTTGCCGCTCCAGTGGTACTGCAGAGACCACACGGCCCCGCTGTGCTCGCTGAAGGTGTGCAAGCACTCTCCTGCGTGCAGGTCCCACAGTTTCACCGTGTTGTCCCCGCCGCCAGTGGCCAGCTGGGAGCCAGATGGGTGATAGTGCGCGCTCGACACCCACTGCGAGTGGCCCTCACCAGTAAACTGGCACTCCCCGGCAGGCAATGACCACAGCTTCCACTTGGCGTCATCGCCTGTGCTCACCAGCTCCGCCTTGCCCATCGGGTTCAGCGCCAGACTGCTCACAGCCGCCTCATGAGCCTCCCAGGTGGTGGAGAGCTTCAAGCCGCCAGACCGAGTCAGGTGCACTGGCGCGCCGCGACCATTCGCTAGAGCTGGATTGATACCAAGGTCCTTGGGGAAGTCCTTGTCCTGGAGAGGCAAATAGCACGATTGGCTTGTTAATTGTACGTTGAGACTTATGTATAAAGCGACACAGCATATTTGCTTGCCCAATAGAATTTTTGTGCCTCGTAAATGCAAGTGCAAATGGCAATAACTGTAATAAGGTTTTCACTGCACAGCAACAAGGTCGCACCTTGGGATGTCGCACGTAGCCGGCTGGCAAGTTGGCGACGTCCTGGCGAGCCTCCGCGCGTCTCCGCTCCGCCATCTGCTCCTTGGCCGTCAGATCACGGCCACCGCGTCCACTAACTGCCGCCGCCCTCACGTCTGATAAGTCGCCACCGACGACGCCGCTTCCGCCGGCATTTTGCTGAGCGGAGCTGCCGCGCATCTGCTCGAGACTCTTAAGCGTAGACTGCAAGCCCGCCACCTGGCCCATCGCGCGGTCCCGCTCCAGCTTGCTCAGCATCTTCTCCTTCATCGCCACTTCGTACTTGTGGCGCAGCTGCTCCAGCGTGGGCTCGTAGGCAGCGTAGTGCCGCTTCATCCTGCAATGTAGAGTGATTTTGCCTGCTGATTTTCGCATTTTCAAATTTTGGGAAACAATAGATTTAATGGGACCTATCGATTCATGACATTTGAAGCTTTCAAGTTCGGTGCTTTCATGAGACCACTGTTCGAGCGGGATTAGTTGGATATTTTTTATAACGCCATCTTCGATCCTAATGTAACTTCTAGCTGGCTATGCCTCTGACTTCCAAAAGCCTAAGAGAGCTATGCGGCGGCCTCACAGCTTGATGTCGTCCAGCAGCTTGTTCTTCTCTTGCATGACCCGGCGGTGGTTCATTCTGTGGTAGTCACGCTCGTTGCGCAGCTTCACGTACATCTCCCTGGCGGCCATAGATGCCGCCTTGTACTTGTCCCTCTCGTGCCGCATTACCTTGAGCTGGTCGTCCAGCTGCTGGTTGCGGGCGTAGATGTCCGGCACGTCAAACAGGTCCTCCTCGCGCAGGAGGCCTTTCTGCTGCAGCTCGAAGAACTCGGCCTAAAGATGTAGAACAGAGTTGAGTTTTATTAAAATGTTAGCAGCGATAATGAGATTGGTTCCTCAATGACGGATCGCTTTGTGGCTTCTTGACCCCAAGCAGCTGCAAGCAGAACTGGAAGCCGAAATCCTCTTTATTAGACTGGGCTATAAACCTTTAAGTTTAAGTCTACCTGAAAGGTGTCCAGCGTACGCTGCATGCCAATCTTCAACAGGAAGCTGCGCACAAAGTCGTCCACGCTTGGCGGGCAGGTGATTAGCACCGGCCGGGCGGCCGCGGCACGCTCAGTCATGGCCGAATCATCATCAGCTGCTTCCTGCAGCACCCGGACCGTCGCAACGAGATCTTCATCGTTGTCTGGTGATGTTCAGCGTTAAATATACTAATAAGTGTGACATATATTAGTCGTGTAGGTATATGTACATAGACTATTATAACCATATGTATACAAGCAGGTGCAGAGTATTTATACAATTTTGTGTATTTAAATCTCAGAATCTTTGTTTAGATATTTGTGTGCATTTTAATACTATTTCAATTATAATATTCATATGTTTCTGCTTCAATTATTTCTTTCCTTTCCAGAAAAAAAATTCCTTTTTCGATTTTTCCCTATCTTGACTTTTTGTAATGCATGCTTTCTGTTATGTGTAAATTAATCTTTTGACTGCTCTTAAACTGTTAGCGCTGAAAAAGCAATGTCTGCCACAATATTTTTTTAACAAAATAATGTATGTCTCTAGACTTTAAACCTAAATGTATATAGCACAGCTTCTTGCACAGGAATAAAATATTAACAAAATAAAAACATAAAAAACATCTAATCATTTTTCAATATTTATTTGAATAAATAACTTACCCATTGATGGTACATCATCCTCAACTGGTACTTCCTCGTAGTTGTACTCTGATGGGTTCTCATCAGGCAGCTGCTCAACTGATTTTTGAAAGATTGTTAAGGAAATAAACGATGCAAAAAATTTCTGCAAACTTTTTTATTTAGAAATCTTATCTTGCGAGTTTTAATGCCGTAGCTAAAAAAAGAAAAGAAATTAGATTATAATTACCGTATTACAATTTTCACATAAAAATCATCTATAAAACATATCTAACCAAAATGGGGCGTGCTTATGTTTCACGCAATTTTTGACAGTGGTAACACTAAAGCTAAAAAGAAAAACAAAGAATGATGTTTATAAGATACTAAACCCACAAACTTTGAAAAAAAAACTATAGTATCATGCTTGTTGTATTATAATGCATGATGCTATTTTATAATGCATATAATACATTCAATAGAATTAAAAGGATAGAATGCCTTCACTCGTGTATTGCCATAATATAGTAGCTAGCGTTTACTAGAAACACGAACTAGGTGTAATAACATTATTGTATACATTTTTAACTGAAAGGATACATGAAACGGTGTATTTGTTATCCTCCATTGTGAAAATCGAACAATATAACTATAAGGAAGACAGCTGTCTTGAAAAAAAATAATTTTTAACAACTCTGAAGCTGATATGTTAAACTCTGCCATAGAGACGCTTTACTTACTGGTTTAGAATATGCGTTGAGTAAAACTAAAGAAAATACTCAGTTAAAAAGATAATATGTCAAAAAATTAATCTTAGAACAATTGTCCAGCTGAAAAAGAGTATATTTGTTTAATATTTATTCCGTTAAACAAACCGTTATATTAACAAAACATCTAATGTTTTTGCGGTTATTGAATATTGCAAATATATTGCTTCCTGTATCCGTTAGAGTAATCCAAGAGTTAATTTTTTCATAAACTTTCGTCACACGTGTATGTCGTTTTTTTTATTTTTTCCCTAAAACTTTCGCCTTAATCAATCATCGTGTTGTAATACAGCACGCTGATCGCTTTCTTAAATTCACTTTTTTACTTGTCAAATGTTGGTTTACTTTTTCGTACCAATTTAAACTGACCTGAGCATATAATATTTATTTACTTATAGTCACCGAATAGAAAATGTTCAGTATTCGCAAAACAGGCTTCTTGCCAGAGCCAAAAGTATCATACTACTATAATAGTACTACTACGAAGTTACGATACAACGATAATGCTACGATTTGCGAGTCCTGTAGGATTTTTTATAGTGCTATGATTTCCAAGATTTTAAAAGTCGTCGCTGCATTCACAAATATTGATGTGCCGTAGTCACGGATAGCAACTAAACAAAGAGTGCTATTAGAACTCGTGATATGGGTAAGTTTTTTATCATTAGGAGGCTTCACTGTCTAGAAAATTTTAACAGTGATATTTTTAAACAGAAACAGAAATACTCAAATAAGCTCTGCGCCCCAAGCACAACAACTGCATCCACAGTGATACTAAATATTCGCTCAGAGCCCCTGGCCCTTTTAACACCACCTCCCCTTTTCTAATCTCCCGTCGTCTTATCTTTCTCCTGCCTTATTTCTCCCCTCCCATGTCACAAAATCTCCCCCGTTTTTCATCTCCCCCTGTCTATCTCTCTCTTCTATCACCTCCTCTCTCAAAGACAAACAAAGACAAACAAAGACAAAGAAAGACAGTCCACAAAAGTGGACTGATTGTCCACTTTTATATAGTTTCTCTATTTTTCGATATCATAAGTTTTCCGATCCCGCTTAAAATATTGAATTTGTAGTTGTGCTCCTTTGCTATGTTATTTTCTTTCAAGAGCTCTGTTTACTAGCAAGAGCTCTGTTTATGAGAACAGAGCTGGGTTGCACGCAAATCCTCCAAAGGCCTCTGGGCCGGAGCCCCCCGGGCAGCTCCACAAGACCGCTCTTAATTTTCTACATCGCGGTTCATCCATGTGCGATGCATTTTAGTACAATTTTTACTATTTAATCAAAGCATTTAAAGACATTTGTAGGCAAAAAAGTATAATAATTTTTTAACTCCTATAGCTATCACGTATGTACACGAGCGTGCATGTACTGTAAATCCGCACTTCTGCTTTCTGGGTGACTTTATGAATGTCAATTCATTTGTGCGCATGCCATTTAACCAGTCGATCAGTCGGCAATTTTGCTAGTTTTTGGTTCAAATGTTTTGTTGCTTCTAGCACTCTAGTTGCAAAAATTGTAATTCTATCTTGCTATGCGCATTTTTCGACATCAATTCCTTTCGTCCCAATAATTGTTCTTTGACTTCTTTTAAATGTCATTTGTTTGTCTAGTGTAAAAAATAGCATTTTTGGTCAACATGAAAAAAACTCTTTTGCCAGGCGTTTCTACTGAAGCTGAAAATAGGACTGCTTTGTGTAAAACTTTGCGATTGTGAGTTTGAGATTTGAAAGTTTCCTTAGAAACTACACGGGAGAATTCCTGTAGCGAGCATCATCAATTAGCGAGGCTCTTGTTTCGCTGGCTACGGATTCCTGGAATTTCCCACTGCATGTGCGAGACAAGGCTGTAGACCTCCAAATCTCTGTGACGGATTACCCGGCTGCGATGGGAGGGAGCTGCCTTGCCATAAAGGGATTAACAGCGGCCGGAGACAGGGGCAGAGTATTGACACGGCCTATTTACACAGGCGCTGGCTGGCAGTTCCCCCTGGGTCCGGATTGTGTTGCTAAGCCGCGGCCTGACAAACCAAACCCGGGGTGCCGCTGCATACGAGCTATAGAAGATATGAGTGGAAGTTGCTAATAATGTTATAGTTGTAAAGCCAACCAGTACATGAGGTGCTTTCATTTTACACGTACTTGTAATCCACAGTCACCTATGACTGCATAATTACAGCCACATTGGCTCAACTTCCCAAACAATCATGCGGTCAGGAAGTACGTCTAGTGATGAATAATCGAGGGCTGCTCATGATATCCGACGAAGCGAGTAAAGGAGGAGATGCAACAAATGAACAGCAAAGGGGAATTTATTACTTTATTATTCAAAGGTGCCTTCTGTGCTATGTCAGTAGACAGTGACAGTTAAAGTTCAAAACAAGATAAGAGCATTGAGTGAATATCGGATGACTGTTTCGACATGCGCTGAGTCAACCATCAACCTAATGAAGTGTGACTCAATTGTATTTTCAAGTATTCCGAGTGCGTATAGAAAAGCTATTTCTCAATCGTGATAGTGACAGTATTTAGTGTGCATTCCTACTGGATTGGTGACGAGTAAGAAGAGGCGGCGATGCATTTATACATACATTGAAAACTGAACGTACATTGAAAACTGAATGTACATTAAAAACTGATTTCAGGCGGGCTCGGATCGAATTCGTTATGTGTAAGTGCGGAGCACAGATTTTCTCATGCAGTGCAGCTGCCGCAGTCAGTGATCAGTACTACAGGTGGAGCCTCAATCTCTCGGACGCCCTCCGGCCGCCAGCGAACGTTTCGAAACTCCTCAGGCAGTTGCTGATGATGATTTGAGTCCGACTGACTGAGCCGCCGCTGAGCAGCCGTCCGCCTCTGCCACCCGAGCCGGCGAGCCCGTGTGGCGCGGGCGAGGCCGGTCAGGCAGGCCAGGTGCGGCTTGCCACTGCCGCTAGCTGACAGTGCTCGGCTACAGGCGGACCAGCCGCAGGCGCGGGTGACCAGCTCGGCGATGAGGGTGACGGCGCCAAAGGCACAGAAGACCAGGAAGAGCAGAAAGATGCCGGCCGCGTGCTCCAGGTCCAGCGTGTCGGGCTGGCCGGCCTTGCAGATCACGGAGGGCGTCCAGTAGCGCTGGCGCAGCCGCTCTATGAGGCCATTCTCCAACAGAAGCTGCAGCCTGCGGGATGAGAGACCAGCGTGCAGCTTCTGAGTTCTGTCTGCAATCCACCGCATGCCGGCACCGCAGCTGTAGCCCTGCAGTCCCTGACTCCATCTGCAGTCCCTGCTCCACAGACTCCATATTCAGTCCCTGCTCCACAGACTCCATCTGCAGTCCCTGCTCCACAGACTCCATCTGCAAGCCCTGCTCCACAGACTCCATCTGCAAGCCCTACTCCACAGACTCCATCTGCAGTCCCTGCTCCACAGACTCCATCTGCAAGCCCTGCTCCACAGACTCCATCTGCAGTCCCTGCTCCACAGACTCCATCTGCAGTCCCTGCTCCACAGACTCCATCTGCAGTCCCTGCTCCACAGACTCCATCTGCAGTCCCTGCTCCACAGACTCCATCTACAAACCCTATTTCACAGACTCCAACTGCCAGCCCTACTCCGCAGGCTCACGCTCCGTTGAAACGCTCCAGCCAGATGGCATCGCGGGCTACGCCGAAGGCCAGGTTGGCAGGGCTGAAGGCCACTGAGGTGAGCAGCAGGCTGCTGCAGTTGTCCTTGGTGTCAGCGCTCAGCTTTGTTCTGTCGGTCACGAAGGCGACCCGGTGCTGGCTGCCGTCGGCGAGGAGTCCGTAGGGCTCTGAGCCTGCACCGGTCAGCTGAAGTCGGCCGGAGTCGCGAATGGCGGCCATCGCGCTGCCCGGAGGCGCCGAGTCGAACAGGAGTTGAGTGCTGCCACCTGCTGGCACGAGGAACTCGTATCCCAGTGCGAACATCTCTGGCAGAGTCTGCGGCGGGCTGGCCTTCTGAGGGACCGTCAAGGAGGCCACCATGGCAGCCGTGTAGGTGGACACCAGTATGAGTGACACCGTCCACCAGCAGAACATCAGCGTGCGGGACGAGGCCGAGTTCGGATAGAAGTCCTGGCCTGCGAGGTGAAAGGGAAATCTCCAACTTCAAACAGCTGCTTGAGGGAGGGCTCCCACAAGCAGCACTAGCGGCTCCACAAGCAGCACTAGCGGCTCCACAAGCAGCACTAGCGGCTCCACAAGCAGCACTAGAAGCAGCCTCAAGCAGCACTAGAAGCAGCCTCAAGCAGCACTAGAAGCAGCCTCAAGCAGCAGTAGTGGCAGCCACACGTATCTCACCCTGGTGCAGTAGGGCGCTGAACAAGTTCCACGCATTCTGCTTCACCGAGACCTCGTCCTTGTAGGCCAGGCTGGGAATCCACTGCACGTGCAAAGCGTGCAGATTCCACAACGAGATGGGGCTGAGCCAGGCCAGCCAGGCAAGCAGCGACCCGCCCATCAGGATGGCCAGCGTGGTCACCAGGTAGGTCCTGCGGCAGCAGAGCGTCTTCGAATGGTTTCATCCTTAGAGAACTGCTTCTCTCATCACATTCTCTTACTCTCATCACATTCTCTACTCCCATCACATTCTCTCACTCTCATCACATTCTCTCACTCTCATCACATTCTCTACTCTCATCACATTCTCTCACTCCCATCACATTCTCTCACTCTCATCACATTCCCTCACTCCCATCACATTCTCTGACTCACTCACTCACTCACTCACTCACTCACTCACTCACTCACTCACTCACTCACTTACTCACTCACTCACCCACTCACTCACTTACTCACTCACTCACTCACTCACTCACTCACTCACTCACTCACTCACTCACTCACTCACTCACTCACTCACTCACTCACTCACTCACTTACTTACTCTCACTCTCACTTTATCTCATACATCTATTCCCCTAGCCCATAAAAATCCCCCACTACCAATCAGTCTCATACTTCACACACATACTTCCACTCCCATCACATACTTCCACTCCCATCACATACTTCCACTCCCATCACATACTTCCACTCCCATCACATACTTCCACTCCCATCACATACTTCCACTCCCATCACATACTTCCACTCCCATCACATACTTCCACTCCCATCACATACTTCCACTCCCATCACATACTTCCACTCCCATCACATACTTCCACTCCCATCACATACTTCCACTCCCATCACATACTTCCACTCCCATCACATACTTCCACTCCCATCACATACTTCCACTCCCATCACATACTTCCACTCCCATCACATACTTCCACTCCCATCACATACTTCCACTCCCATCACATACTTCCACTCCCATCACATACTTCCACTCCCATCACATACTTCCACTCCCATCACATACTTCCACTATATCACATGGCCTCCCTGCTTTCACATTTTCCAACTCTCATGGCGTTATCCCCCAACTAGGACATTGTCCCACCCTCCGAATTCCTACTCTCACCATGGATCGAACGGCCTGAACAGCCTGAACAGGTCCAGGTCAGGCTTGAGCAATGGGATGACGGCACCTTTGAACTCCAGGGTCCATGGCAGGCTGAAGTCCACCAGCTGGGCCCGCTGCCAAGTGACTGAGAGGTCGCAGCTGGCCAGGTCTGCCGACTGCATTGTTGGTTGAGGATTCAATTGAGAACTGAATGCTGAGCAGTGCAACAGCAGCTCACCTTATTAGCTAGCAGGTGCACCGCCGACTCCCAGGTGCCATTCTCCAGTGCATGGAAGTTGAAGCTGAAACGGCGTGAATATAAAAGGCACAGAGTTCCGCGCATTTACTTCGCCCCTAAAACCTCAAATTCTTAGTTAGAGCCGGCTGCGAGGCTACCTGAGGTTCAGCAGCGGTGCCAGCAGGTCCAGGATGTCAACGCAAATTCCACGAACTCGGCCATCAGCGACAAAGCTAAACGGCGGGTTCTCGATGAACGCGACTGTCAGCCGCTGGGTCTCGTGGCTCGAGTCTTCGGAGCGGTTTTTAGGACCCGTTTCCATGACAACGCTACCGTTGGGCATGTACGTAGCCAGTTTTGTAGGCCCGATCCCTGCCAAGGAAGAGTGAAATTTCGTTGGCTTAAATTTTTCTAAAGCAGCGACTTGCCGAGCATTTACCTGAGTAAACAGCAGCGTTGGCCTCAAAGTCACTGCGAGTTGTTCCATTCTGCCACTCCTGGGTGAAAAGGGTAGCTTTGACCAGTCACTCCTGCTCGCATCTTTTTCGTCTTCGTAGAGGGACACGGATGGAGAGGGAGGCAGTGGAGAGGGAGGCAGAGTAGAGGGGAGGCAGAGGAGAGGGGAAGCAGTGGAGAGGGAAGCAGTGGAGAGGGAGGCAGAGTAGAGGGGAGGCAGAGTAGAGGGGAGGCAGAGGAGAGGGGAAGCAGTGGAGAGGGAAGCAGTGGAGAGGGAGACAGAGTAGAGGGGAAGCAGTGGAGAGGGAGGCAGTGGAGAGGGAGACAGAGTAGAGGGGAAGCAGTGGAGAGGGAGGCAGTGGAGAGGGAGGCAGAGTAGAGGGGAGGCAGAGTAGAGGAGAGGCAGAGTAGAGTGGAGGCAGTGAGAGAAGTTGTCGCTCAAATCTGCAAGTCAACCTGAGTGAAATTTCTCACCTGTGACGCGATCCGGGTGAGGATTCGTTTCACCGCATCAGCTTTGGAGGTTGGCTGCAGATTAAAACACAATGTCGAAATATATTAGCCAGCGGGATTGCAGCTGACACTCATGGAAATAAGCGGGCCTGCTCCTACCTCCAGGACAGCCAGGTAAACTCTTGCTCTCCAACTGCTGAGCGCGCTCCTGCTAAATGCATCCATATCGGCTCCGACACCGCCCGCTGATGGCATCAGCAGCACCCAGGTCTCATTCCAGCCCGCACTTAGCAGCTGCAGTTGGTTGGGGATAGAACACTGGTCATACTGCCTGACACTGGTCATACTGCCTGACACTGGTCATACTGCCTGACACTGGTCATACTGCCTGACACTGGTCATACTGCCTGACACTGGTCATACTGCCTGACACTGGTCATACTGCCTGACACTGGTCATACTGCCTGACACTGGTCATACTGCCTGACACTGGTCATACTGCCTGACACTGGTCATACTGCCTGACACTGGTCATACTGCCGGACATGCATTAGACTCGCTTTATATGTAACTCAGTGCTTAAAATATTTTTACTTCCTGAGTCTCCTAAAATCTGTCCTTACAGCGATTTCTGCTGTTGTAATTCATTCTATGCAGTAGAGACCAAAGTTGCTCAATATCTGATATTTGTTGAGGTTCTTGAGGTAGAAGGGAAAACTCATGCATCATGAACTCAGAATGAATCTATGTTTGCCACCCTGATATGGAGTGCTGGTTCTCGAAGCAATCGCAGACACTGGGCATGAAGTGAACTGGCAAACAGCTCAAGACGCACTTCAAATGCATTATGTCATTCCTTATGCTGTGCCTGCACCTGCTCCTGAGCTCTGTCTGAGCATGGACTCACAGCAAAGGACCATTCACTCACCGACTTGAAACCCTCCGCCGTCAGGTTGACGGGCCAGGAGATGACGAACTGCCGTGTTCCGGTTCTCCGACGGTCGGTCAGCAAGCCGGTGAGCAGCTCTGCATAATCAGCAGCGTCATGGGACAGGTGCACCAAGTCAGTAACAGAGCTGGCCGCTCCGACATGGCAACCATCTGCATTTTTTAATTAAGCTAGGTAGGTAAGGTAGGCAAGGTAGGGGAGGCTCCGTGGTAAACGGCAAGGTAGCTTTGGCTCCATGGTAGACGGCACGGTAGGGGAGGCTCCGTGGTAAACGGCAAGGTAGGTTTGGCTCCGTGGTAGACGGCACGGTAGGGGAGGCTCCGTGGTAGACGGCAAGGTAGGGGAGGCTCGGTGGTAGACGGCAAGGTAGGTTTGGCTCCGTGGTAGACGGCACGGTAGGGGAGGCTCCGTAGTAGACGGCAAGGTAGGGGAGGCTCCGTGGTAGACGGCACGGTAGGGGAGGCTCCGTGGTAGACGGCAAGGTAGGGGAGGCTCGGTGGTAGACGGCAAGGTAGGTTTGGCTCCGTGGTAGACGGCACGGTAGGGGAGGCTCCGTAGTAGACGGCAAGGTAGGGGAGGCTCCGTGGTAGACGGCACGGTAGGGGAGGCTCCGTAGTAGACGGCAAGGTAGGGGAGGCTCCGTGGTAGACGGCACGGTAGGGGAGGCTCCGTAGTAGACGGCAAGGTAGGGGAGGCTCCGTGGTAGACGGCACGGTAGGGGAGGCTCCGTAGTAGACGCAAGGTAGGGGAGGCTCCGTGGTAGACTGCACGGTAGGGGAGGCTCCGTAGTAGACGGCAAGGTAGGGGAGGCTCCGTGGTAGACGGCACGGTAGGGGAGGCTCCGTAGTAGACGGCAAGGTAGGGGAGGCTCCGTGGTAGACGGCACGGTAGGGGAGGCTCCGTAGTAGACGGCAAGGTAGGGGAGGCTCGGTGAGTGGGCAGGGGGCAAGCGGCCCAGATCACCTGCAGCTCACCGCTAATGATTAGCGCAGCCGCGGTCGGAAGGAAGCGAAGCGCTGCTGCCAGCAGTCGGTTCTCCGCAATACAGCGCAGTTTGTTGGTAGCGGTGGCGAAGGAGACGTCAGCGTAGCCGTGCAGGACGGAGACGCTGGCTGGCCCGGCCGCAACTGTAGCGCTGCAGTTGCCGCTCCACTCGATGTGCACGAGCGTGAGTTTCGGAGAGCCGAAAGCAGCTGCAGTTACATAACAGTTAGATTATTGATTTTCGTTACAACCTTTATTTATCATTTACCTTGTTTCAGCAGAACTTGGAATCGTAAATACGAGTAGCAGAGCATGGAGGGGCTCAATCATAAATTATCCAGGCATTTAAGCCAGCTGTCTGTGGTTGTCGGCACTGCAGCTCAGCCGCATGGAAAATTCTCCCACTCCGCTGCATTCCCAGCCCGCACAGTGAGTGGCAGCTGGCTGGCTCTGGTGTTTCCGTATGTCTCTCTATCAGGACCTGCGCCATGCCCTGTAGCCGCATCGATCGCCCGCTGTAGCAACAAAGCTGTTGGCAGGACCAGAACGCTTTGACGTGAATTGCCGCATCGATCGCCCGCTGTAGCAACAAAGCTGTTGGCAGGACCAGAACGCTTTGACGTGAATTGCCGCATCTCTCACCTTCTCGCCTCAGCACTGAGCTCTGTGTACAGACTAAAAAGTTCGAAACTCACTGGCTGCAACCACGGCCTCTGCTCTAGTTGCGGTCTGCACGGAGGCGATCTCGAAGACTTCGCTGGTCAGGTTTAACCAGAGCTGCCCACCGAGACACTCTGCTGAGCTCTGGTAGATTGCTGCGGGTTTTTAAGTACTAATTAATTAGGAAAGAGAGGCTTACGTGCACAACCTGCGGGTGGTCAGCGCCATACAGGTTCAGTTTGTTCACCCTGATTGGGATTGTGTGGCTCAGCTCCTACCCAATTTCTGCAGTCGCCCGTCTGCCAGGAGGCTCAGCAGAGTGAGGCATAGAATGGCGGCAGCAGCAGCCTCATGGCCTGCAGGTGGCATTAGCTCATTAGCTGGTCCGTTAACTTGCGCATGCAGAGCTGCTGGTCCTGCCGTCGCAGTGAAACCCTCAAAGCCGACCGAGCCAGTCGGCTTCACGCCTTTTCACCGTCAGCAGCCAGAACGAAATTTCATTCTGGCAGGAACCCTGGGCTCACCCAATGCGATCGGCAGCGATGAAGCCACGGAGTACAGTCTCGGGTCCATGGGGTGGTCTCCCCCCACTCTCTCCCAGCCAATGAGAGGCCACGCGAAGCAAAAATGATTTGGGCGTGTCCTCATCTGAGCTGGGACCGGACTGGAATGAATGCAGTAAAATCATTTCCTCCCTGGGAACTCTGAGCGCTAAGTCCGGTGTGACTCCTGGCACGCCAAAGCCTGCACTCTGAGACATTCTGACCTTTTCTGGATTAAGATAAGCCTCTCTAAGAGTGCTTCGCTGATGGAAGCAAACCTCCGGAGGTGAAGCGGGGGGCATTGCCTTCCGGGACTCTTGGGTATTCGCGCCAAGGCCTGAGACGGGAGCGTAGAGTTCTTTACTAGTACGATTGGCTAAAGGGATTTCGAGGTCTGGTTTGAGAACAAATTAAAGTCTGCATCCAAGGCTGCGAGGCTGAGCACTGAGTGGGCAAACGCCTTTCTGTTGCTCTTTCCTGAGTCTTTCCTGATGACAAGAGAAGTAAATAAATAAAAAATAAATTTCAGTATCTCAATTGAGCTCACATCCCACACAAGTACGAGCTAGCGTTGCTCCCGCGCGAGCTCAGGAGAGGCTCAGAGCCTCAGCAAGTGCTAGAGTGCAGAGTTAATGTGCCAAGCTGCTGCCACGGTGACTGCAGAATCTCAATGAGGAGTCCGTCTCAGACATCACGTGTCTGACCTGCGAATGGATAAAATTCGGGTGTAATTTTGCGCGGAACCTACTGATGTAAATGCGCTTAAGGTTGATGGAAATTCTGAAATAGACAAATGCAAAATTACTAAATTCCCAACGCGTGCGCTTATCAGTTCCATTGACGAATCCAATTGAAGCCTGCATGCACTGCTTACATCAGTGTAATATACGGCTATTCTGCTAATATGCTAATTTACCTTGATTTTTTGTAGTCCTGCTCAAAGCACTGGGCTAATTTGTACCTGCTTCTCATTATATACTTGATGCAAGTTTGTTGTTGCCACAACTGCTTTCCTCTAGAATTTGCGTGGTGTTATTTTCCTTTCTTTTGCGCTGCCTGGCGGTTTCATAATATTTAATTCATCCGTTGCGCTTTCCTGCACTTTTATTATGTTTGGCTCATTATATCTTCATTTAGTTTATAGGCTATTTTCAACTGACCCGCCCCTTCGTTATTCACTAATTGTTGTCAATGTCGCCCGATACATGTCCCAATGTCGCCCGATACAGGTCCCAATGTCGCCCGATACAGGTCCCAATGTCGCCCGATACAGGTCCCAATGTCGCCCGATACAGGTCCCAATGTCGCCCGATACAGGTTCCAATGTCGCCCGATACAGGTCCCAATGTCGCCCGATACAGGTCCCAATGTCGCCCGATACAGGTCCCAATGTCGCCCGATACAGGTCCCAATGTCGCCCGATACAGGTCCCAATGTCGCCCGATACAGGTCCCAATTTCGTTCTAATAAAGTTAACTCTGCCTACTGATCCATTTAATAAGGCTTCACCAAAGTTCTAATTCTCTAATTCTAAAGAAGGAGTTGGGCCCATCTATCGTCATTTAAATCGACGTCATCTTTTCTAAGACACAGTTGGGACAATTCAGAGCCGTGCACCGAAGTTCTACCACTGGTGGTCGTTCGGATATTAAAAAAAAGAACAGTCGACAACTAAAATTCAAGTGTGGAGCAGAAGTACACCCCAGCAGCTGCAGTTGAGAAGGCCCACAGATGTCGGATGACTCCGGTAGGACAAGGCAAGCTAGGGAGACAAAAAAGTAGCTCTTCCAGAAAGTTAAATTTTGAAAGCTTTTCACCTGGAAAATTCGAAAGTCAAGGCTGGATGCCATCTGGATATTGCAGGATTGGGAAAGCCACACGACTCTCTGGCTCGATCCAGCAGCAGTCTGGTGAGTGACATCCGATCAGACAAAAGGCTATTATTGCTCTTCTAGGTCAATACTGAGCCAGCGAGAAAGCAGCGTCAAATTCTCTACAACCTGGCATTCACATTCCTCAAAGCAACTTTTAGCTGCCTGTCTGAGCTGTGAAGCAATGGCAAGCTTCAACTGACTGGTCCCAGTGAGCGAGGCTGGCCTTGTATCGGTAATCTTGCTTCTTGGGTTCCTACTTACGGAGCGAAAGTATTCGCAGCAAAATATTGAGAACAGAGTCCGAAAAACATCGGGGAATGCAAGCTTTTTTGAGCCTTTGATAGTATATTCGCACCTGCCAAGCATATCTGATTTCATGACACAATAGTGAAGATTGTGGTTTCTTGTGTTGCCATTGGCATCGTTCGATAAGTCTCGCTTTCATTGGCACAACAGTGAAGAATATTGCTTCTTGTGTTGCCATTGGGCATCGTTCGATAAGTCTCGCTTTCATCGGTTCACTCTTTCTCCGAGCCGCTAGCCCTGCCTGCACCAGTCGTCCAGCTGCACGAACTCGGCCAGCGTCAGCAGCCGAGTGCTCAGGCCGAAGCAGGAGATGCTGCCCTGCACTGAGTACTGCGCGTCCCCAGGAAAGCCGCCCAGCTGCAGGCATTGGAAATTGGCGCTGTTCAGGTTGCTGGCCGATTTGGTCGAGTCCAGAGTGGCGGGGTGCATGCTCCCGTTATAGAAGAAGCTGACGTCGCGGTCCGTGTCGTAGGTCACGCCGGCTGAGACCAGGGCGACTTTGCTGCTCTTCGTAAACACTGCGCCAGACTTTGACAGATAATATTTGCCATCCGAGGGCCAGAAGACCTGGTGCCAGGTGTTTCCATTGTACGTGTAGAAGTCGTGCGCCACGTTGACGCCGCTGCACTGCCGAAACGAAACGTACGTTCCGCTGTGGAAAGAATTTAAGTATTGATTTGTTAAGGCGAGCCTACCCTTATCGACATAGCATGAGGAGATCCGTGTAGCACATAGATTGAGTGTACAGGAGAGATGGGGTCCTAATACTCACTCGATGTTCAAAGGGTGCTTGGCACGAACAAAGAAGGAGAACTTGTTGCCCTTGTTGACCACCTTCTCAAAACAGGGAGTCTGAGCCATCAGGTAGGAGCTCAGGCTCGTGGTGAAGTGCGCCCCCTCGGAGTCTATCGGTACGGTGCCGCCCCAGAGCCGGTGGTTCAAGGGGTCGGCTGCGTTCTCAAGGCCGTGGGTGGCGAATCGGTAGAGCAACTTCAGGCTCAGCCGGTCTGCGATCGGCTCCGGTGATTGCCGCACTGGAAAGGATTGGCAGGAGCCACCTTCGAAATCTGCAGACAGCGAACTGACTCGTACAATAATTCATGGGGAATATTTCAGTCCAACCCCTGACGCACTTTTATCTTAAAAAATAATAGATTATGATTACCGGCCCTGTGGGAGATGCAGGGTCCTTCGGTCCAGAGCGTGAGCCCAGCGCAGCTCGAGTTGCCCAGGTAGCAGAGACCTGTCTCGCGGCTGAAGTGAAACAGGTCGCAGCGGAGCCGCTGGGTGCAGGCGACGCTGCAGAGAATGCGAGACTTCGCAGGCTGGCCGAGCAGGGCGGAGCTGGGGCACAGAGCTGCCGGCACGAACTGGTTGGTCGAGCGCTCCGAGGCGCACTGGAGGAGCTGTAGCAGTGCTACGCAGCAGAAAAGCAGCTCTGCCTGCATGGCTTCTAGGAGAGAGAGATTAGTACGGGTGGTGGGCTGGTGAATCGGAGCGCCAAGTTTATAGCAACTGCTAGTTCCTCCTAGCATTGTCTTCGATCCAGCCAACCACAGATGCGAGCGTTTTCAGCCAACTTGCCAGTTTGACCTCGTGGGAATTTCGTAAAATTAAAGTTGCTGTGAGAGCTGTTGAGCTTTGTCAAAATGCTTCCAATGCCTTACAGACTCAGATGCAAAGCATCGATTGTTGTACACAGGGATATTCGAACATAATTACCAAAGATTCTCATGCAGAATTCAGCATGGCTTTAAAGCTTATTAAACTTATTGTTCCTGTGCTGTGTAAGCGAGGTAGATCACTTCTCTAATTCTCTTTTTCTTGCTTGAGTTTTTTAAGAAAAAAAAGTTTTCTTTATAGTTGTATTTTTTGCCCTGATTCCTAAGCCTCAAGTTTATCTGAACTCGACTAAAACTTTCCAAGACCATACTGCACAAGAAAAGCGTGGGCTTTCAAATTACTGAATCGTTGCATGTTCATTATAGCTACGTTTCATAAGAATCTTTGAATTTTATACACTGAACCAAAAATCAACTAGTCTTTAAAACCAAAAAAGTGACTCCTTTTAAATTTGCGAGCAGTTTGCTCTGACAATTTGTACGATTTAGGGATCGTGTTTTCATTTGCGCGACCTCTAGCTGTACAAGAATCAAAGGCGCGACCTCCCGTACAAGAATCAAAGGCGAAAGCCGATTTGTCTGGCTCGAAAGACCGGCCAAGTGCGGTCCTGGAGAACGGGCGGACTCCAAAAACCAAAGGAAAGGAAAAAAGGAAGTGGACAAAAGGCAGGAGGGGCGAAAGCAGAAGCGCAAGCACAAACCTAAGCTAATGTGCTCGCCTAAGCTAAAAAGCGCAAGTACACAGACCGTTTGAATTATGAGATCGTGGGGGGAGAGGGCCAAAGCCATGCAGAGGCGGCCAGACACGTGCCAGGCACACAAGCCAAGCGAGACAGTGACGGGGTTTAGTTTAAAACCAGTTGAAGGCAGTTTACTTGCTTCAAACTATAACTGCATGATCATAACTTAATTGACTACCGACAGAATCTAATTCTATCATAAAGCAGAATAAAAATATGCGTGAAAATAACTGGAAAGTCAGCTAAAATTACCCAGGAAGTATCCACCGAGGGCAGTTTGTCTTGAAAATTATTTACTTCAGTTTTAATGCTTAAGTGCCAACGTCTATAATTTAAAATTAAATAGAATGAAAATTCAAAATTTTCTAAATTCTAAATACAGTTTAATTAACATGTTTATGTCAGTATTTCGTTTCCCGTTTGGCTTAGCCATTGTGGATAGGCCACAGCTATTTGCTATAAAGCTAAAGCAAATACAATAGCTGTGGCCTATCCACGCTGTCGTTCGACGTAGTTACGTCATATTTTATTTAATTATCAACTTTTTAGCTTTGTTTAACTGCAAATAATATGCTTTAGTAAGGAAAATTGTTGTTTATAGGATTATTGTTGCTTCTTTTGATATCACTTATTCAGCTGCAATTATCTAATTTAATAGCATTTACCTACGCTAAACATTTCCATTTGCTCTGCCTCTAAAGTGCAAAAAAACATTTGGTTTCAGGGTATCAATCTTAGCTATAGTAGGCATTGTTCTTGTTTCATTTTGTTTAGGCTATTAGTAGGCAATATTCTATAATCATGCATTTAATTATATATCACTTTCATATTACTTATTTGAGTGATTTAGTCACTGTATTTAATATGAAATAAGTGTGCTACTAGCTATTTTAATAGGAAGTTCTTTGCAGTTGACTATACAGAAGAGTATTTGCATTTATTGAAGATTGGAGAGGTTGATAATGCAAAAGTAGACCTTAATATATTATCTGAAATCCTAGTTATGACAGTGCATGAGTGGTTCAATTTTTAATATAAATATATATAGTTATTCAAGATAGTTCTACCTTAAAAAACTTACAATGAAGTATATAATTTATAGAAAGAATTAAACTTGGCTTATGTTATCATTCTTATGTGCACAAGAAGTGTCTTTAAAGACAAATAAAGATAAATGTGTTTTTTAAGATAGCAAAAATGCTAGAGTTGATGTAAAGACAACATTTAATATTTATTAGACTACTAAAGATCTATGCTATATTAGCTATGAATTGATTTAGCTAGCCAGAAAAAATTTAATTCTAACTCTTAATTATAACTATATGCAACATTTATGAGGGGTGTCAAAAAATCTGAATACTTTTTTTGCAAAACTTTTTTAACAGCCAGTAATCTTAACAGCAATGAGTTTTTTTATAGAATATTTTCTTGTAACAAATTATAAAATAATTATATGAAATAATTTTGAAAAATCATAAACTGTTTAAAAGTTATGCATCTATTAACTACATTGGGATACTGCATCTCAATACATGAATAGGAACTTGGAGGCTGCATATAGAGTACTAGGAAACAGTAGGTCAGTTGTCTTTCAAAAAAGTTCAAATGCCTTTTTCAGTGGCAACTGAGACATTCTCAATATAGTCACCCTTCAGTTAGATGCATTTTCCACTAGGTAAGTATGTTGTCAATAGTATCTGTATATGCCTACCTTGGCATTTCATGTGCAAAGACCCATTGCACTTCCTGCTCAAAGCAGTCATAGTTGGCATAAATCTAGTGGTACACTGTGCTCTAGGATACTGTTTCAGGCCTATGAATCATGCTCAGTTGTGTCAAACTTTCTGCACTGTTCAACCTTATGCACCAGAGAGTGAAGGCCAAGCAATGCTGTGCTGTCTTTGAGTTTATGTCCATGAATCCCCAGATTAGGAAGAAAAAAAGTTTTCTGCTTGCTATACATCCAAAAAAAGATTCTCCTTCAGTGACTGTTTCAGAGTGCCCTACAAGCAGAAGCAAAATACATTAGTACCATAGATTTGAAGACTTATGATGTGCACACATTATCACAAGAAATTTTTTACACAATCTGAATTAGTGATTCTTATGATCTTTCAAAATTTTAGTCTAGTTCCTGCTCTTGTCATGTATTTAGATGCAGTCCCCCACTGTATGTATCTAACTTTTGAACAGTTAGTGATATTTTCAAAAATATTTCACTATGTCATTTGTAAGTAAAGCCACTATGAAAGGAATCAGTTGCTGGTACTGTTGCTGGCTGTTAAAAATAGTTATGTGAAAAAGTCCTAAAACTTTTTGGACACCCCTCATAGTTTAAAAATTATAGTTAGCTACTCTTAATTACCAGTTAACAATCGCCTAAATTTAGATAATATTTTATGCTATCATACTCATTTCCTACATTCAGCCACTTAGTTCTACTAACCTTTACCAATCTACCAAGTCTTACTAGCTCATTCTCAGCCACCTGGTCTTACCACCCCATGCCTAGCCACCTAAAAGCAGGAAGCAGTTGTGCATGACTGAGCTCACCTTGCAAATGTTTGCTGCCAAGAACATTATGACACATGCAACCCTATTCACCATTACAAATTTGTAATGATATTTGACTAAGTCCTCCAACCTATGCTCTATCACTTAGCCCTACCAGCTGATGTTCCACCAGCCCATCCAGCCCATGCTCCATCACTTAGCCCTACCAGCTGATGTTCCACCAGCCCATCCAGCCCATGCTCCATCACTTAGCCCTACCAGCTGATGTTCCACCAGCCCATCCAGCCCATGCTCCATCACTTAGCCCTACCAGCTGATGTTCCACCAGCCCATCCAGCCCATGCTCCATCACTTAGCCCTACCAGCTGATGTTCCACCAGCCCATCCAGCCCATGCTCCATCACTTAGCCCTACCAGCTGATGTTCCACCAGCCCATCCAGCCCATGCTCCATCACTTAGCCCTACCAGCTGATGTTCCACCAGCCCATCCAGCCCATGCTCCATCACTTAGCCCTACCAGCTGATGTTCCACCAGCCCATCCAGCCCATGCTCCATCACTTAGCCCTACCAGCTGATGTTCCACCAGCCCATCCAGCCCATGCTCCATCACTTAGCCCTACCAGCTGATGTTCCACCAGCCCATCCAGCCCATGCTCCATCACAGCCCTACCAGCTGATGTTCCACCAGCCCATCCAGCCCATGCTCCATCACTTAGCCCTACCAGCTGATGTTCCACCAGCCCATCCAGCCCATGCTCCATCACTTAGCCCTACCAGCTGATGTTCCATCAGCCCATCCAACCCTCTGCAGCTTCTGCAGCATGGCGCTGTCAGATGCGGACTTCCAGAGTCTCCAGCAGCAGCTGGTGGACGCGAAGTCGGCTCTGTACCAGGCGCGCGAGGACGGGCTGAAGCTGAAGCAGGAACTGCTTGATCAGCGGTCTCGCTCAGTAGAGCTGGAGAGAGAGGCGGCGCGAGCCTCAGACTTGCTGGCTCGCAGCCGGCGGGCCAGAGAGCTCGAGCAGCTGATGGCTGACAATGAGAAGCTGCGCGTAAAGGTGCAGAACGCAGAGGAAGACTTCAAACTGCAGTACACAACCCTCATGACCGAGTACAGCGGTCTCCTGTCCGAGAACGAGCGGTTGCAGAGCCAGCTGGAGACCTACAAGGCCGCCAGCCGGCGCGCTGCTTCTACCGTTGATGTTGCTGACGGGGAAGTGACCGAGGCGGGCGACGCTGTGGGATTGCCGTCCGCGGTTGAGGCAGCGCCGGTGCACAGGTCCGGAGACTATCTGGACGAGAAAGTAGCAATTTTGCAGGTGATTTTCTCTCACTGGTCTTACAAGCAGTTTCGATTCTAAAACAGAGGTCCTTATTTAACCTCAGATGAAATTGGTATCTAAACTGCGAGGCAATAGCCTATTTTCTGGATTGCCTGGCTGTGGTTTGGGCTCATTTTATGCTAGTATCTAGTCTAAGGCTTCTCTAAGGTGATGTTTCGTAATATCCTTTAATGCACTTCTGTCGGCCTGACAGGCGGAGGTGACAAAACTGTGCGAGGAGAAGTCGGCCATGCAGGTACAGCTATCAGCCGCAGCGGAGGAGCGGGCAGCGCTGCAGGCCGCCAAGAAGGAGCTGCTAAACCAGATCGGCGAGTTCCAGTTGGCCGCTGACGAGCTGCGGCGGGCCAACCAGCAGGCGGAGGCGGCAGTCGAGGGGGAGCGGGCAGCAAGCGCGGCGGCATTGGCCAAAGCGACTGAGACGGCTGATCGGCGTCTGGAACGGCAACGGCGAGAAGCCGACCTGGCGCTCGGCGAGCTCGAGCGGCGGCTGCGTGCCGAGGCTGTGGCTGCCAAACGGGGCTTGCAGGATCGCCTTGCCGAGTATGAGGCAAGGCTTGCGGTGGAGGACGAGCGAAGGCTGCGGGAGCTCGCGCAGGCGGCCGCAGCATCGGATGCGCGCGAGGCTGAGTTGGCAGAAAGGGCGAGCGCCGAAGCGGAGGAGCTGCGGGCAGTCAAGCAGATGGCTATTGAGGAGGCTGAGGCCGCCCGGTTAAATGCGGAGGCGGCCTCATCCGAAGTAGCAGAGCTGCGGCAGCAGCTGCAGGACAGCCGGCAGGATGTGCGCCTTGCTGAACGAAAGGTCGAGATGCACGTGCGGGACCTGCGCAAGCAGCTGGCGGCTGAGAAGCGGCGCTGCGCCCGCCTGCAGGAGAAGCTGCGTGACTCTCTGGCTGGCCAACAACCCGATGACCAGGGAATGCTGGCTGTAAGTTATCGCTCTGCCGATTTATATATTGTTATCGCTTGTTCATTACAAGGATTACTAAAGTAAAAGAACGTTGCACTCGCAAATCATGTAAATTTTATGACGGCAGATTTTTATAATGAATTATAAAGTCTAATTTTTTGTCCTTTGTGTAGCTCATACCTTCATCTATGTCTCATCTTCCTTCAATTCTATGTCTCTTTTTCCTCCAATTCTATTTCTCCTCTTCCTCCAATTCTATTTCTCCTCTTCCTCCAATTCCATTTCTCCTCTTCCTCCAATTTTATTTCTCCTCTTCCTCCAATTCTATTTCTCCTCTTCCTCCAATTCTATTTCTCCTCTTCCTCCAATTCTATTTCTCCTCTTCCTCCAATTCTATTTCTCCTCTTCCTCCAATTATATTTCTCCTCTTCCTCCAATTCCATTTCTCCTCTTCCTCCAATTTTATTTCTCCTCTTCCTCCAATTCTATTTCTCCTCTTCCTCCAATTCTATTTCTCCTCTTCCTCCAATTCTATTTCTCCTCTTCCTCCAATTCTATTTCTCCTCTTCCTCCAATTCTATTTCTCCTCTTCCTCCAATTCCATTTCTCCTCTTCCTCCAATTCTATTTCTCCTCTTCCTCCAATTCTATTTCTCCTCTTCCTTCAATTCTATTTCTCCTCTTCCTCCAATTCTATTTCTCCTCTTCCTCCAATTCTATTTCTCCTCTTCCTCCAATTCTATTTCTCCTCTTCCTCCAATTCTATTTCTCCTCTTCCTCCAATTATATTTCTCCTCTTCCTTCAATTCTATTTCTCCTCTTCCTCCAATTCTATTTCTCCTCTTCCTCCAATTATATTTCTCCTCTTCCTCCAATTCCATTTCTCCTCTTCCTCCAATTTTATTTCTCCTCTTCCTCCAATTCTATTTCTCCTCTTCCTCCAATTCTATTTCTCCTCTTCCTCCAATTATATTTCTCCTCTTCCTCCAATTCTATTTCTCCTCTTCCCCCAATTCTATTTCTCCTCTTCCTCCAATTATATTTCTCCTCTTCCTCCAATTCTATTTCTCCTCTTCCCCCAATTCTATTTCTCCTCTTCCTCCAATTCTATTTCTCCTCTTCCTCCAATTCTATTTCTCCTCTTCCTCCAATTTTATTTCTCCTCTTCCTCCAATTCTATTTCTCCTCTTCCTCCAATTTTATTTCTCCTCTTCCTCCAATTCCATTTCTCCTCTTCCTTCAATTCTATTTCTCCTCTTCCCCCAATTCTATTTCTCCTCTTCCTCCAATTATATTTCTCCTCTTCCTCCAATTCTATTTCTCCTCTTCCTCCAATTCTATTTCTCCTCTTCCTCCAATTATATTTCTCCTCTTCCTCCAATTCTATTTCTCCTCTTCCTCCAATTCCATTTCTCCTCTTCCTCCAATTATATTTCTCCTCTTCCTCCAATTTTATTTCTCCTCTTCCCCCAATTCTATTTCTCCTCTTCCTCCAATTCTATTTCTCCTCTTCCTCCAATTCTATTTCTCCTCTTCCTCCAATTTTATTTCTCCTCTTCCTCCAATTATATTTCTCCTCTTCCTCCAATTATATTTCTCCTCTTCCTCCAATTCTATTTCTCCTCTTCCTCCAATTCTATTTCTCCTCTTCCTCCAATTCTATTTCTCCTCTTCCCCCAATTCTATTTCTTCTCTTCCTCCAATTCTATTTCTCCTCTTCCTCCAATTCTATTTCTCCTCTTCCCCCAATTCTATTTCTCCTCTTCCCCCAATTCTATTTTTCCTCTTCCCCCAATTCTATTTCTCCTCTTCCTCCAATTCTATTTCTCCTCTTCCTCCAATTCTATTTCTCCTCTTCCTCCAATTCTATTTCTCCTCTTCCTCCAATTCTATTTCTCCTCTTCCCCCAATTCTATTTCTCCTCTTCCTCCAATTCTATTTCTCCTCTTCCTCCAATTCTATTTCTCCTCTTCCCCCAATTCTATTTCTTCTCTTCCTCCAATTCTATTTCTCCTCTTCCTCCAATTCTATTTCTCCTCTTCCCCCAATTCTATTTCTCCTCTTCCCCCAATTCTATTTCTCCTCTTCCCCCAATTCTATTTCTCCTCTTCCTCCAATTCTATTTCTCCTCTTCCTCCAATTCTATTTCTCCTCTTCCTCCAATTCTATTTCTCCTCTTCCTCCAATTCTATTTCTCCTCTTCCTCCAATTATATTTCTCCTCTTCCTCCAATTCTATTTCTCCTCTTCCTCCAATTCTATTTCTCCTCTTCCTCCAATTCTATTTCTCCTCTTCCTCCAATTCTATTTCTCCTCTTCCTCCAATTCTATTTCTCCTCTTCCTCCAATTCTATTTCTCCTCTTCCTCCAATTCTATTTCTCCTCTTCCTTCAATTCTATTTCTCCTCTTCCTCCAATTCTATTTCTTCTCTTCCTCCAATTCTTTTTCTCCTCTTCCTTCAATTCTATTTCTCCTCTTCCTCCAATTCTATTTCTCCTCTTCCTCCAATTCTATTTCTCCTCTTCCTCCAATTCTATTTCTCCTCTTCCTCCAATTCTATTTCTCCTCTTCCTCCAATTCTATTTCTCCTCTTCCTCCAATTCTTTTTCTCCTCTTCCTCCAATTCTATTTCTCCTCTTCCTCCAATTCTATTTCTCCTCTTCCTCCAATTCTATTTCTCCTCTTCCTCCAATTCTATTTCTCCTCTTCCTCCAATTCTATTTCTCCTCTTCCTTCAATTCTATTTCTCCTCTTCCTCCAATTCTATTTCTCCTCTTCCTCCAATTCTATTTCTCCTCTTCCTCCAATTCTATTTCTCCTCTTCCTCCAATTCTATTTCTCCTCTTCCTCCAATTCTATTTCTCCTCTTCCCCCTTTCTATGAAACTGCAGGCCAAAGCCAGTGTTGGATTGTTCAATTAATAGTAGAAAGATAAAAATGCCACGATATTTCCCCCCTCGGGTAAAACCACGGAATATTTAAAATGCCTCAAATACTTTCAAATTCAAATACTTACTGCCTACTGCACAATAGCTCCCAAGCGAAATGACCGATTTTCGTGAAAGTTTCGTGAATTTTCCACCCTTTATGATGAACTAGCTTTCAAAGCCGTTCGAGCCAGTATCTGTGAGATATTCAGCGAGTCTTGTCAAAGGCCCCGGTGGCAATTATCTTACAAACCAGCCATAAAGCTGCCATATCGCCCCTTCCACATTCAGCGCACCAGCCAGGTCAGTCCTGACGACAAGGCATCGAATCTTTCCTGGAACAGCGGCAGCTGTCTAGACACGGGTGGTGGCGGCGGCGTTGATTCCGAGCAGGACCAGCGCGACCTGCGGGATCTGATAGACCGCCTCACGCGGCTCCAGGCGCACAACTCGCAGCTGAGAGACCGCGTGGAGCTTCTGGAGACGGCCAACTCGGCCATGGCGGATGACTTGTTGCAGAAGAGCAGCCTAATAGATCGCTACTTGCAGACTGGGCGGCCCCCCGCAGGACCGGCCTCTCAGACCGGCTCTCCTGCCCACGCGTCCCACCGCGGCGGGCTGGGCAACTCGGCGGTGACCGCGGCGTCGCACCTGTCGTCGCGGATTTCTGCCAAGCTGGCAGAGCTGACCAAGCCACAGCAGGCCAGTGACTACCGGGACATGAACAAGAACCTCCGCGATATGCTGGAGGAGCTTCTCATGCGCAACATCCACCTGGAGGAGGCTGTGCAGCACCTGGCCAAGGAGCTGCAGGATGTCAAGACTGCCGCAGCCACGGCTTGACGGGCCCTCGCCTTCGCTGTTCCCTCTTGCCAGGCTGCGAGCGGCTGCTCTCCCTCCATCTTTACTCGTCTGATGCCTTAGCTCGTTCAGGGCAGCTTTGTCTCAGATAGTAGCAGCGGCTCACCAAGCTTGGCTTGTAAAATTCGGCCCGCCCTTCCATTTAGTCTGAACTGTACCTGTCACTCATCCAACTTCACCCCTCCTGTCATCTCCTTCAATTTTCTCATTCACTGTCCCGGATCTCTCAGTCGCATTGCCGTACTGTGACTGCACAGTCGCCTGTCAGTGCCAGCCCGCAGTCTGCACGCAGCTCTACTCTCCACTCACAGACGTCAAGCCAAAGAAGCCTTCTATTTGCGCAGCTAGAAAGTCCCGTATGATTATTTGTTAGTCGCAGTAGGTGGTGGTGTTCTTTGTACTCTTTACTCTTTACTCTTTGAGTTCTCATGTGTTATCTGCCAGACTGCCTGCACACTGTACAGAGTCCGCGATTTGCTTTCTGCGAACACCTCTTCCTCGACTTTCAGGTGGTAAACCGCTTCCAGCGCTAATGATGTCAATCAGGCCAGCCCTACTTCTGGCTCCGCACTTGTTTCGTTAGCTGTTAATTGTTTAGATGTACAAAGTATTGGCCCTGAATTCGCGTGACTTGATTTTGTGATACTTTAGCTTTCGTATTGAGGCTGATATGTGTACCTACAATGCCGGAATTCCAGTTTTTTGCTTTCATATCCAGAATGATTTGTATTATTAGATAGAAAACCGGCCCAGAGTACTGCTTCTGCCTCAGTCCTTCCGCCTGATGATTTCCAGAGCTAGCCGAAGTACATTCTGCGTTCCAGTAGTCAAATTAGCCATTCTTAATTGCACAGTCGGCATCAGTCGCGCATTGTTTAAACTACAACGGATTTCCTTTCTCAATCACTCTCGCCATGAGCATCTGATCGATTGCAGCCTTACTCTAGACTCATTTTTCCATGTGATTTCTGCGGTAGATTTTGGCACAATTAGACGTTCTCTTTTGAACTAGCCGGCGCTCGTATTTGCCAATTCTCAATTAAAGCTTTAGTGCCGCTGTTCTTGACGGCCACCACCATCAGTTTGATGTCGCCGCCATTTGTACAATCGGTTGCAGTTCTTGATTTTACATCTCTGGGATCTGTCGCTTTGGCGTTTAATTGCTTTCAAAGGCCAGGAACAGGAAGGTCAGGCAGTTTCTTTAGTGGGTCAGATAATGTTGAAAGTGGGCCAAGCATAATTTAAGTTGAGTCAACCAGAGTTCAGGGTGCTTAGGCCAGGGCAGGCAGGCCAAGCCTACTGGAGCGTCGGACTCACGACTTTTAGGTAGAGGGTTCGATTCCAGAATCCATTGAACACTTGGTGTCCTTTAGCAAGACACTTAACTCTGAATTTCACCCAGCTGTTAAATGGGTGCCAGCATCAGCTGGGTAATTGAAGGGGGTGTGACTTCCCGCCAGTTCATGGACTGAACAGACGTACGCACATTTGGCCCGATTGGGGCAGGTGAAATCAGTTCTTTATTATTACTTATAAAGGTAAGCAAAACATTGTTTAAGGGTTCCTGCTTCAGAGTTCAAAGTGTAACATACCGTGTTTGTGGAGTCCTGCTTTAGTGTTCAAGGTAGGCCAGCAGCTTGAGTAGTGCTGCTTCATTGTTCAAGGTAGGCCATGCAGTTTGAGTAGTGCTGCTTCATTGTTCAAGGTAGGCCATGCAGTTTGAGTAGTGCTGCTTTAGTGTTCAAGATAGGCCATACAGTTTGAGTAGTGCTGCTTAAGTGTTCAGGGTAGGCCATGCAGTTTGAGTAGTCCTGCTTCAGTGTTCAAGGTAGGCCAGCAGTTTGAGTAGTGCTGCTTTAGTGTTCAAGGTAGGCCATGCAGTTTGAGTAGTCCTGCTTCAGTGTTCAAGGTAGGCCAGCAGTTTGAGTAGTCCTGCTTTAGTGTTCAAGGTAGGCCATACAGTTTGAGTAGTGCTGCTTAAGTGTTCAGGGTAGGCCATGCAGTTTGAGTAGTCCTGCTTCAGTGTTCAGGGTGGGCCAGTGCTCGAGGATAGTAAATGCAGGGTACGCATGGATGAAGTGAATCGGGAGATAAAGTGCGCATGCTCAGATCACATTGGTGCATTAGAGCCGCCACTGAAGCACGCAACGGTCTTATGCATAATCTTCGAGGCGAAGCCGGTCATGATAAACTACATACAGCTGATGGCAGCATCCGTTCCAAGGGATTTGGCAAGCCCAATGTGTCAGCAACCGACTACCACTGATTTGCAGTTTGATCATACGAGTAGTTCCTAACTCATCAATGTAAATTTCTACCCTAATAGTTTGAACTTAGCGATATCCAAGCCTGCAAGGTTTATAGAACAGGTCCAAAATACCAAGAGGGCGTCTGACAAAACTTGTGTAACGGGCTTCAGGAGCTTAAATGCGTAAAATTTCTCTAAAATCCAAACGAAGGATCGTCAGTACGCGCCGAGATTTCAACGACCGAATCCGTGAAACCACACAAAACTTGTCAAAGCTATTTGTAAAATATGTCGATCGTCGCATAACTCAACTCTTTCAAGGAAGCATGAAACTGCAGTGAGTCCCGGTCAAGGTTGCGATGCGCGGGCAGAGGGCTATTGATTCCAATATTTGTCCAGCAAATTTTCTGCTTTACAGAATTACTCGGAATGGACTACTATAGCCCTATTGTTCTGAGCCCCCTGCTATTTTATCAAGGCCGGTTAGTAATTCTGAAGTAGCTGTGAATAATTGAGCGGGCAATCAGCGGATGTTGCCGATGCTGCTTTGGAGTGCGGGCGGGAGGTCATCAATTCCTCCTGAAATTTGCGCCTGAGTTTAACTATGGGCACCTGCTTTCACCATCAGTCACTGCGCACTGAATTCAATCCTGCTTAAGTCTCCATCGGGCATGAGGCGGACCGAGAGTACAGCTGTGAGGGTGAGACGTCTGGGCTCAATCAGGGTTGGCCAAGTGCTTAATGAATTCTGGAGGCAAACAATAATCTTGAGCTTGAGCTTGAGCTTGAGCTTGAGCTTGAGCAAGCTGAAGGTGGACCAGCACGGAGGCGGCCGCTAGTCGGTGCAGCTGCCCCGACCTGCAATTGGTCCAATGAGAGAGCGGCTGCGCAGCTGATTTAACAGGCCCGAAGCTGCATGGCAAGGCGAAGTGGAGAGCCCGAAATGGAGCTCCGGCAGGGAGGCGGCAGCGGTGACTGCCGCGCCAGCGACAGGCCGGCAGGGAGGCAGCGGCTGCTTACCATATTAAATACATTCGCAATGACAACCAGTGCCCACGGCGTGATGAAGCTTGCGAGCCCGTTGTGGTTCGTGCAGGCGCTGTGGGGCGCCCTCATCCTCGGTGCCCTCATTGGCTTTCTTTACAACACTTCGCTGCTGGTGCAGAAGTACTTGGCCCGGCCTATCAGCACGTCTATTACTAAGGACGGGATAGCATTCCAGTACCCTGACATCACCATCTGCAACAGCCGCCTGCTGTCCGTCAGCCAGATGGCATTCAAGCCCGACAATTTATCCTTTAACGACACGGCTGCCGTGGCAGCAGCACGCTGGTCCTGGACTCCCGAGGCGACCATTTTCTTTGCCAGCCTCCGAAGCCTCAGAAGCCTCGCAGAGGTTTTCATGGCCTCTCTGACGCCAAAGTACGGCGCCGACCTCTACCGCTCTGCCTGGTTGTTGCAGCAGACCGACCAGATTTTGAATGAGTTGCCAGGCCTGGTCATGAGGGACACGCTGGGCACGGCAAGCATTCGCAAGTTCGCTCAGCCGGACCGCCTATTGCTTCTCAGCTGCCGCTATGGCGCTCAGCCGTGCGACCACGAGAGCTTCGGTCAGACCTCAGCCCAGCTGCACACGGTCTGTATGCTGATGCGTCGGGACCAATTCGTGGCCACGGTCGGCCTCGAGCCCGGCGATCGGACAGACTATCCACTCCGGATGCTCGCGTACACGGACTCGCACTTCTCTGGCTCCGGGGACCTGCAGGCGGACCTGCGCCTCGTAGCCGATCAGCTGTTCCTGCAGGGCCAGGAGGGTGGCATCGACGTTTTCGTTCATGAACCCGGCAGCCACCCGTACACCGGGCGCCGGCTGCATGTCTCCGTCGGCTTCCAAGCCACCATCACTCTAAGCTACCAAGAATTGCATGCAGTCAGCCGTGACCTTCGACCCTGCGTACAGACTCTCGGCAAGGAGATGGTCGAATATTGGACCCCGCTGGAGAACGGCACTCTCGCACTGCTCAGCTATCGCTTTACCAGAATGGACTGCGTGTACGAACAGCTTCAGCTGCTCATGCGAGACGCCTGCGGTTGCTACTTGTTCGAGGTGCCGCTTTCTGGCCGGTTCTCACTTGCCGAGATCCCATTCTGTTACAATCTCACCCACCTGCTCCTAGCAAATTCGCAGCCCGCTAGCTCAGTACCGGACCTACGGGCTCGCGTTGCGAACGGAACGGCCACAGAGGGAGAGACAATGAGCCTCCTCCAACTGGCTGGCAACTTTAACTGCACCTCCGCCAATTACAGTCGCCTCAAGCGCCAGGCAGAGGCTGCCTGCTTGCCGGCCTGCAAGTCGGCAGATCACGATGCGTGGGCGGAGCTGGAGACCTGGCCGACGTCTGACGGAGTGATCCTGGCTAGTGACATTCAACGATGGCTTGCGGCCAACACCTTCTACCGCAATGGTGAGCCACTGCTGAACATGAGCCTGCTGCGCCAGCTGAACCGTGGCCTCTTTGACGTCGCTACCCTAACTGAGTCCCGCGGCGCCGGCCTAGCCCGGCGGAACCTGGCTGCCCTGCTGTTGCGAGTTGCGGATGGTTCCGACCGGGCATTGTTGATTAAGGAGGCACTAGCTTTCGACCTTTCCGACCTTTTTAGCGGTCTGGGCGGCTTGCTAGGTCTCTACCTGGGCGTCAGTGTGCTAACCTTGTGTGAGCTGCTAGAGCTCAGCCTCCACCTGCTTTGCCTGCTGACCAGCTGGTTGTCTAGCCGCAGGGTCGTGCCGTCAAAGGAAGTGACAGGCAAAGAGGAAGAGTCCCGTTGATTTGATGGGGCACATGGCTCTGATTTCGATTTCATTTTTCTATGGTGTGTTTGGCAACGGTGTCTGTTTTAACTGCCTTTACTCGGATTTAACACTGTGAACTTGCGAAAAGTTACCTAAACTCTAGAAATCGGAAAGAATCTTTTACCAAGCCACTCTTTTTGTTATTAGCTTAGTTAAGTTAAGTTTATAGATGCTTTGATAGCCTCAAAACTTTGCTCATTTTTATGTTCCCCAGTTCCTCCCTCCACTTCACACCTCTTCAGTCGCTTGCAAGTATGTTTCTATTTTTGTTGCTATATGGAAGCAAACAAGGCTGGGTGGAAGCAGCGGAGGGAAGAATATGGAGCTCCATTTCCTGCCGTGCACCTGTGCAGTGCAGTCTTTGATCCAGACTGCATGGTATTTGAAGTTTCCGACCGCAAGTTTTCTCTTCACTCGTTCGGGTTGTGAATTATTCATCTAAGCTCGGTCATGGAGATCTGAATCTAGAAACTGGGGAGACAACTCCCGCCTGACCTGCATTTTCGGACCAGTATGGGCTAACTGGCTGGCCCAAAAATACACTAAGCAGATAGGAAATTCTGATTCACCACTTGGAGAAAAACACCGAAGTTCCGTATCGTGCAACAGATTTTCTAACAGTTTGCTTCATAAGAAAGCGCTGAATAAATTCTCTATATTATTGTTGAAGCTTGTGTGTCCACCTGTTTTAGCTTGTGAGCTGTGCTTAAATTCTAACAGTTTGCTTCATAAGAAAGCGCTGAATAAATTCTCTAAATTATTGTTGAAGCTCGTGTGTCCACCTGTTTTAGCTTGTGAGCTGTGCTTAAATTCTAACAGTTTGCTTCATAAGAAAGCGCTGAATAAATTCTCTATATTATTGTTGAAGCTTGTGTGTCCACCTGTTTTAGCTTGTGAGCTGTGCTTAAATTCTAACAGTTTGCTTCATAAGAAACCGCTGAATAAATTCTCTATATTATTGTTGAAGCTTGTGTGTCCACCTGTTTTAGCTTGTGAGCTGTGCTTAAATTCTAACAGTTTGCTTCATAAGAAACCGCTGAATAAATTCTCTATATTATTGTTGAAGCTTGTGTGTCCACCTGTTTTAGCTTGTGAGCTGTGCTTAAATTCTAACAGTTTGCTTCATAAGAAACCGCTGAATAAATTCTCTATATTATTGTTGAAGCTTGTGTGTCCACCTGTTTTAGCTTGTGAGCTGTGCTTAAATTCTAACAGTTTGCTTCATAAGAAACCGCTGAATAAATTCTCTATATTATTGTTGAAGCTTGTGTGTCCACCTGTTTTAGCTTGTGAGCTGTGCTTAAATAAAGTTTAAGGAAGACGAAAATTGTCAAATTGTGAAAACTTCAATAGTTATTCAATAGTTAACTCAATTAAATAAATTCCGTACGTGCATAATTATAAATGGAGTCAAGTCGAATTAAAGTGAAATTCTTGTGTAGATAAGGACAGGTGGGTCAAGAACTTTCAACGAATCAGTCAGTGCAAGCTGACAGGACAGCAGAAGAAAAAAGTTCGCGTTGCATTTGAATGAACGTCAGAAAGAGTAAAAAGAAAATTAGAGACAACGAGCCTTGCGGAGGCTCTTCTCAGACACTGACACGAAAACCCCGGAACTCCTTACGGATCGACCTGTCTTCCAAGCGTGGCTGCTCGCCTTCGCGTCGTTCGCGAGTCTCTGAAGCTGCAACGCAGCGGCTGCAGAGCCAGAACTTCGAGCCCTCACATATACACGCATCCCGTGACGAAGAACCCGCAGCAGCTGGGCTCGAACCAACGGCCGTCCAGACAGCACTTGTCCAAAGGTGATGATCGAGAGGCCGGGGTAGCGTGGATCACCTCTGGTGGAGAGGACACAGAAAAACACAGGCAAGCGGCGGGCTCCAGGTCTGGGCTGGACAGCGAGCTCTATGGCATAATGACCTCCACTAGAACCTTTCCTGTCACAGACCAGCGACCGACGGACAGAGCCGCAGCCCAGCTGTCGCCATGACGTCCCAGACACACTGCCGGGCTGCCCGAATAGACGCCAAGGAGACCAGAAGGTTTGTGCTGATGGCCGGTCCTTTGAAAGGTGAATAGCTCTGCTATTATGGCCCGCCTTGGCAGTTTTTGACCTCTCTGACACAACTGCAGTTGATATCTTGACAGTTTTCTTTGCCTTTAAACGAGCTTCTCTGACAGCAGCCACTGTCCGCTTTACAGCCTTGGATCCCCTGGCTGCAGTCTTATTGCTTGTACTAGTTATAGATTTGGCAGTGCTCAAACTGGTTCCAGCAGCAGATGTCGAGGACGTTCGTCTCACAAGCCCCAGCATGCGGCTTACATCGCCAGATAAACCGGCACCCTCTCTGGCGCGAACCTCGTGCTCATAGACATCCTGAAGCTGCTCCGAGCCGCCTTCTCTGTACGCGATAGCCATGAGGAAATCTCGAACTCCTCGAATCTCGGCCAAGGGCAGTCGAAGGCCGCCCGTCACCTTGGCGACGTGATCCATGAAGCTGGTCGCCTCAGGCATATTGCGGCATTGCACGCAGTACACTGTAATCCCAAGCTGACGAAGCAGCTCAACCTCGGCTCTCCAGTCGATCTTATACTTGTTCCTGCTGCTACCGAGTTCATGCGGGTACGAGTCACCGATAAGCACCAGCGCTCTGCTGCTGTTCTTGCGCCACGTAAGATGAGTTCGGGCCTGCTGCAGCACCAGCTCATAGCATTCCGGAGCGTCTGAGCCGCCAGTTCTGGACACGGTATTGGCAAAGTGCACCAGGTCAGCAGTCGCTGTGCCAAAGTCTTGAATCTTTGTTTCGTAAACGTCTCCATAGTCACCGTGAGCGATTAGTGCCACGCGAATCTCTGGGATGTCGTCGCAGAGCCGCTGCAGCATCTCAGCAATGTTTTTGCGCACTTCATCAAGCGCACTGTACATAGAGCCAGTGGTGTCGAAGGAGAATGCGAGGTCAAGCGGCTTTAGGCCTGTGTGAGCCATTTGCTGCTACCGAGCTGTTGCTTGTGTCTTCTGTCAGGCTTCTGATTTTTGTGTATCAGACGGACGGAGAGCCTTGCTTTATACACTTTGAACAGGCTGCCTTTGCGTGTGGCCACACGCGGCCAGGTGTGCGTGCGGTCTATTTTTTTCATATTTTCTGCCCTTGTATGACAGTTGATTAGTATAGCTTAGTCTATAGATTGTAGACTCTAGTGCATTTTTCAACTCCACTTTCGCAGTCCTTTCTTCCTTGAGCACTGAATGATGCATTTATCGCTGTGTATTATGTTGCCAGCCAGTTAGAATTGCAACTGACTGGCGTATTCTAACCCCAGGCTCTGCACTGTGTATATACACAATTCTGCTGCAGGACACCGCCGCAGCGGCGGAATTGGGACTGGGGCAGCAGAAACTGCGACCTGCTAGGCCTGTTAAAAATGTACCGCAATACGCATATTAGTACGCATATACCGGCGTATGCGTATGTACCGAGCGGCTAATTTTTGTTGGGAATTGCTTATGTTCTGAAATGGTTTAAGGGAAGCTCTCTGTTCATGGGTCTGTCATTGCACACTGCAATCGGAGACTCTGTGACTCTGGAAATTAATAGACCAAAAATTGCTTGAATCTACTATGTCTACTTGTGCACATTTAGTCCAATTTGTTTGCCAAGCCGATCGTGGCTTTTTTGGCAATACGCTGAGCTCCTGGCTTTATTGACTGTCAAAATATTAAAAATGGACCTATTGTGTATAATTTTCGCATTGGATTTGAGGCAAAGTAATCCCAAATGGATTTCTCCCCTCGCTAATCAAAGCGTCACGATCATTGCCGCTGTCTTCACGGACCTTCTACAGCTAACAACCTCACACGAGCTTGCAACTTTCCACGCGCAAACTAAATCTCCTGGGGAAAAAATAATAGCACTTCTTCCTGTTAGCGCAGAGCAATCTTTGAAGAAGCATTAGCACTGCATGCATTAGGCGCTTTGTCTATTTATAAGTGGCCATTATATCATAGACTTGCATCATCAAAATATACTAAATCTGTGAGCTCTGTCTTCTAAATAATGAATTTTAAGTTTCGGTGTCGAACGTACATATTATGATCTGTATATAGAAATCGGGGGATTACATATGCATTCATATATGATCTAACACATCTAATTCGAACATTATGTCGCTATTTAGCAAAACTTAAAATTTTATTTACATAGTAAATTTTTTCTTCGTCATCTAATTTGTTACATAGTATTAAAATTGTTTTAATATTTATTTATTTAGCGCAAATACAAAACTGTACATTTGCGTTCAACTGGGTGGGTCATTCTCAAATTAATGCTCGGAAATAGTGTGTTGTAAAAAAAGTTTTTGACAATTGCAAAAAACTTTATTTATTCTAATCTGTGTCTCTAGTAGAGTGCAAAATAGAAACCAGAACCACAAAATAACATTAATATGGACCAGCATTTACATTTGTTTATTGCCTTCAAAAACACCGTAAATTATTTTGCTTTCTGACGTACATTTTGCTATTAGATAAGGTCATACAAAAAGTGCATATTTTTTTTTAGTTTTCGTATATTAAACATAGTTGTCTTATTTTAGAAAAATCTTTTATTATTGTTTTTTGTTATATCTAATAAAATTAACATAGTTAATGTAAATTTTTTCTGAAAAAATTCAAAATTTTCCAAGGTCCAGAAGCTTCGAACAATTTGAATGTATACATATAGCACAATTTTTATTTAATTGGCCGTCAAGGAAATTCTTGTAATAAAATGAAGCAATGATGATATGAAATTCAGAGGTGCGTGTCTTGTCAATAAAAATTCACATTTTTACACTATTTTGGCATTTCTTATGTCATGAAATCTCCTTTCCAGACACAAAAAATGTTACAATAAGCAAATTATGGTGTATCTTTCATTTTCTATAATAATTAGAAATATTCAAAACACGTAGATTTATTCCTTAGGAAGGTGGCATCATATCTGTAATATTTCCATGTATTAAGGTACCAGTATATGCGAGAAATCTTTTTTCTTGACAGTGTTGTTGTGCATAAGCATTCGAGTCGATTTTTATATTTTTTATGTTTGCTGTTTTTAAATACAATTAGTATATTGCTAATAATTACGCATTAATTCAGATACAGTATCGTGATATAAATATTTATAAGAGAATGCGAATTGCTTCTGTCTTTTTATTTTATTCGCTTTCAAAAATGGAGCTTCAATACCTCACAGAATTTATTTACCTTTTAGTTTTCAAATGAAATACTTCGAAAAAAGCTGAGTCACAGCACTTAGTGGCATAAATTTAATAGTCATTTTAGCTTAGATTACTTTTAAATTCATTAGATGGGAGTAGTACTTAATATTTTATCATAATTAAGCTTGCAGTCGTGAACTTTTATGGCAAATGCGCATGCGCGGAAAATTTAAAACTTCGCAAAAAATTTATTTGTGATTTTAAACAACGTAAGAATGCAGTAAAAACGCTATTTTTTCATTTTTTCAAATGTTTAGAAAACTTTCAAAAGTATTGAATCCTCGCAGCACACTTTAAAACGATAAAAATAGTGAAAAAAATATTTTTTTTGTTAATGCCTTCTCGGTACATAATTTTGAGAATGACCCGGGTACACAATCTAATAAAATCTAATCAGAGTTACGCTTAAAATCGTAAACGTAAGCATACCTTCGTAAGCGTAAGCATACCTAGATCGCTGGGGCTTTTTGAACTTTAATCCTGTAAAACAGTTCCAGTGTTGATAAGCCCATAAATCTGTGTTTATCAGTGGTTTCTAGTGGTGCTGGGTTAAAAAAAAGAAAACAATTTTCCATCTACAAACACTTTCTATTAAATGGCTTCCCTTTCACAGGATGACCACACTTTGTGGCACATAGGGAATTAGGAATTTTAGAAGTGCATTTTATAGGTGCTTTTTGTGGGATTTGCCAAAAAGACAAATTTGCCAAAAATGGCTTGCAAATAAATAGGATTAAGCTTCAATAGAGTCAAGGGAACTATTGATGATGACCCATATTTATTATTGGCTGGCTTTTAGCCTAGTTCAGCTTTTGCAGGGACCCCAGTATATAGGAATATGACACTAAGCGGGACATGGTGTTTGAAGGGTTTTGGGTCGGGTAAATTCTGTGTGAATAATAAATTGGATTAAACTTCAATAGAGACATTGGGACCTATTAAAGATTAAAACTATTTATTATAGGGTTGGCCTAAGGACTTTTGTGGGTAGGCCATATATCTGAATCAAACAGCATGACAATGATGATGATTGACAGCAAGAACTACATTCTTGCTATGAAGCTCATGATGGAGTCATGTTTTAGGTAATTTACTCAGATCTTTTTGTTAAAAGAAAGTAGGTAAATCAAGACAGTTTTCATTTTCTTTTCATAAAAACAATGAGTAGACTTGTACTAACTATTTTATATAGGCCCTATATATAGTTAAAAAGTTAGATGTAAGCTAAAACATAGTCAGTCAACAACCCACTGTCCTGATATTTTGGGATATAAAAAAGTGAATTTGAAAATAAAATATCATGTAAGGGTAAGCAAAAAATTTAACCCTAAGGAAAAAATTGTTGCATTAAGTTACGATTAGTTGTCCTTGACCTAGATTTGCAAGAAATTCTCAATAATCTTATACTTAATTAAAAATTTGCTATGATCTCAGATATCAATATCCCAGTGCCTTTTTTCATTTAAGTATATGTCTAATTTTATGCTTTTAGACAAGTAAAATTAGGAAATTTATAATACTGTTGTGTTTTATCTGGTAAGGCTCCCTATATTTTTGTAGTGTTACTTAAAAAGATAATTATGTGTTGTTCTCTAAATTTTATCTTTTGATATTTTTTATCAATGTTTCTTATTGTTTATTTTTAGATAAGTTTTTTTCAGTCTTGTAGGCTAGTTTTTAGTTGCCCTATAAAAATATTTCCTTAACATTTAAACCTGCTTTGCTTTACATTAAACATGTCAAATGTGATATTTAATATTTGATATTTAATAGCTTTTTAGTTATGATAGAGTTTAAAAGCTTTGAGTTAACTCAAGCTTTGCTACTGTCTACAAATATATATTAATATTTGATTGCTAATGTCATATAAGAACATGCTATTTTATTGCAGTGTGAATGAGCCTTTAAGTTAATAAAACATTGTAGTAAATGAATTTTTTTGGTTTTGGTATGGAAAAATTTCTTTATAAAGAAATAGATAACATTTTCTTTCTTTATGTTCCTTTTTCTTTAATGGACTACTAAGCCATTTTGTTGCCAATTTTTATACCAAGGGGATTCCCCCATGAATTTTTTGGCAGTGCCTGAATACTAACTACATTGTGTGGTGACTGATTGGTTGACAGACTAGGCAAGGGTGTCCTGTGGTTGATCTGCACTTAATATTTTGGCTTGATCAGTGAAATAGGAGAAATTTGCATCAGGATGTCCATAGTGGTCTAGTTCCACCTTTTGTAGCCCTTAAAGTTCCAGCAGTCCATCTAGATAAAGCTAGGTGACCACTAAAGACAGAGATGATGCAGGCACATTAGGTAACAATGACATGCTGATAAATTTTGAAGGCCTGGCAAGCCCACACTAAGGAGCAGTGCTAATTTGTGAATAGGGGTGTATGAAATACACTAGCGCTTATGTGGAAGATCTGACCTTTGGCCAGAACCATTGAATTTCTCGATGGTCTAAAGGGCTGGCATCGTAATTCTTGTTTCAGAAGATGCACAAAAAGTTTGCCCATTTTCTTGAGTTTTGTGTGCTTGCATTACTCTATTTAGGTGCAGCAAAAAATTGATTGTGGGGAATTCCCCCTTGGTAGTTCTACTGTTTAAAGAGCTCCAAAGCATATGAAAATTCTTTATTAGTTCAATTCTTTATTAGTTCAATTCTTTATTAGTTCAAATTAGATCAAATTCTTGATCTGTGCATGTTGCTGTCTTGTAGCATGGATTTATTTTGTGATGCTAATCTTTTCCCTATTTAGTAAACATTAAACTGTTGCACCCCAACTGCAGCTCAAGCAGGCATGTCAGCCCCCAAAGCGCCATCCCACGCAGTGCAGGTGTTTGGCCGCAAGAAAACGGCCACGGCGGTGGCTCACTGCAAGTCTGGCCGGGGCCTCATCCGTGTGAACGGCCGGCCGCTTGAGCTGGTGGAGCCGCGGGCGCTGCAGTACAAGCTGCAGGAGCCGGTGCTGCTGCTCGGCAAGGACAAGTTCAGCGGCGTGGACATCCGCATCCGGGTGAAGGGCGGTGGTCGCATTGCGCAGGTTTACGCCGTTCGGCAAGCCCTGAGCAAGTCGCTGGTGGCCTATTATCAGAAGTTTGTGGACGAGGCCAGCAAGAAGGAGATTAAGGATCTGCTCATCTCCTACGACAAGTCGCTGCTAGTTGCGGATCCTCGCCGCTGCGAGCCCAAGAAGTTCGGTGGTCCCGGTGCCCGCGCCCGCTACCAGAAGTCCTACCGTTGAGGATCTGTGTGGCTTGGACAACTTCCTCCCTTGCTTTTTGCTTGTGCGCGATGTTCTTTTGCTCGTCAGCTGGCAACCTGAAATGTCCGATGATGGAATAAAATAGAACGATTTGGAGAAAGAAATATGGCCATGGTCTTGTCCCGGCTGTTCGTTCATTTTTGTGATTATTCAAGACAAATTTCATACGGGACTGACTTTTGATGGTGGCAAACACAAACGATAGATGAGTAAAACCATAAGACATCTTGCTTACTTCCAGCTCACTCCACAGCATTTAGAAAGTGTAATGGTAGCCAGTCCTATGGTGTTTAAAGTATATATATGTCTAATCTTTTTGTGCTTTTGCACCTTCGTCTCCCCTTCCTCCAATTCTATGTCTCCTCTTCCTCCAACTCTATTTCTCCTCTTCCTCCAATTCTATTTCTTCTCTTCCTCCAATTCTATTTCTCCTCTTCCTCCAATTCTATTTCTCCTCTTCCTCCAATTCTATTTCTCCTCTTCCTCCAATTCTATTTCTCCTCTTCCTCCAATTCTATTTCTTCTCTTCCTCCAATTCTATTTCTCCTCTTCCTCCAATTCTATTTCTCCTCTTCCTCCAATTCTATTTCTCCTCTTCCTCCAATTCTATTTCTCCTCTTCCTCCAATTCTATTTCTCCTCTTCCTCCAATTCTATTTCTCCTCTTCCTCCAATTCTATTTCTCCTCTTCCTCCAATTCTATTTCTTCTCTTCCTCCAATTCTATTTCTCCTCTTCCTCCAATTCTATTTCTTCTCTTCCTCCAATTCTATTTCTCCTCTTCCTCCAATTCTATTTCTCCTCTTCCTCCAATTCTATTTCTTCTCTTCCTCCAATCCTATTTCTCCTCTTCCTCCAATTCTATTTCTCCTCTTCCTCCAATTCTATTTCTTCTCTTCCTCCAATTCTATTTCTCCTCTTCCTCCAATTCTATTTCTCCTCTTCCTCCAATTCTATTTCTCCTCTTCCTCCAATTCTATTTCTCCTCTTCCTCCAATTCTATTTCTCCTCTTCCTCCAATTCCATTTCTCCTCTTCCTCCAATTCTATTTCTCCTCTTCCTCCAATTCCATTTCTCCTCTTCCTCCAATTCTATTTCTCCTCTTCCCCCGTTTCTATAAAAATGCAGGCCAAAGCCAGTGTTGGATTGTTCAATTAATAGTAGAAAGATAATAACACCACGCTTTTTCCCCCCATCGGGGAAAACCACGGAGTATTTAAAATACCTCAAATACTTTCAAATTCAAATACTTACTGCCTACTGCACAAGTTTCCAAGCAGTGACCGATTTTTCGTGAAAGTACATGTGGATAAAAGTTTTCCGCTCCTTACGATTAACGAACTTTCAAAGCCATTCGACGTCAGCATCATCGAGATATTCAGCGAGTCTTGTCGAAGGGCCTGGTGACATGGACAACTAATATTGCTGTGTAAGTCTTTATGGCGAATCCATATTGGTTCAATAATGCAATAATTAACAAAAATAATCAACAATTGCCGACATGGTAACATGATTAATTTTTTTCAGCAGAAAAAATTCAGCCTATATTGGTGGTTTTTGCTACCAGGCACCCCGATAAGAATCGTTGAATATCTCGACGATGCTTCTGTAATTCTAGAAGTTGTTTGATCGGATTGTGCGGAGGATTTTAGCCCTTGTTCTGGATTTTCATGGCGACTGGTTAAAAAGAAAATGTGGGTATTTGAAATAGCCTTGTGGTCTTGCTACTGTTAAGCAGAATTCGAGCTGCTCTAGTTCGCACGAAAACCTCATTCCAACCACGATGCCACTTGCGTAGTGAACCTCTACGCACCGATCTTGCTACTTTCAGTAGATACATGATTATATTGTGTTTAGTCTGTGATTTTACTGTCTGAATCTAGGCATCAGCACAGATTGTCGAACAACGGATACTACGCTCAGCTACACAACACTTGAAAGTTTGCACCCGCAAAAAAATCTGGATGTCATGTTTGTTAGACGCGTTATCGACGCTAGTACAATACGCTAGTACAATTGTTTGCTGCGTGTAGATCACAGAAAATAGTATTTTTCTATTTTAGGTTTATATTCAGTTATATACTAATTAGTAATTAGTTGTATTTCTGATGCAGACTAGCACAGTTCCAAGAAATAATGTAGTAGTATCCGCGCAATCACACTGCGATATAAAGAGAAGTATAAAAATAAGGTATAATTATCACCATAAGCTATTTTGTCATACGCCACTGCCCCATTGCCCATGCCACACCAACCACCCACAGTGCTTCAGCATCAACCCTAAAACATCAGGCGTCTGGGGGTGCACTTGACCCCCCTGGCTACCCCACTAACAACAAGCAATCGGATTACAATGCTGCTCAGTAGTATGTCTTTCTTGCGATATTTAGACACTCAAACGATATGAGCAGCATTCGAATCATGGTTTTCTGCTACGGCTCTCGTAGCTGGTCTTGTCTACTGAATATAGGGCTGACTAATCTATCTAAAGCGAGCGTTAAATGACTCAATGTTGTCTATTGCCCAAAGGCCTTTGCCAAATGCACACCTTTGTCGTTTGATGCACGGTTTATTACTTAAAATCGTGCTAAAATGGCGATTTCTTCATGATTTTTAAGTGCGAAGGTTGGAAAATACCAAAATATCATCATAAACGTTTTGTAACGACCCGGGTTCGAATTCAAAAATGGCTCTCGTAAGTCTCAGGCAAAGCGGCAGTTATTTTCGTGATTTGCCATCGAAATCATTCTAAAATGCATAATGTTTTCTAACTGAATGCAAGCAGCGCAAGGTTTTATAGTTTCATTTTAATTGCCGGCTCCCAGCAAGTGAAGCAAAATCTGAAACTATCACTAAGAGATCGAAATCCTACTTGTCATGCCAGTCATTAAACTTAACATTGCATTTGATCGGACCAGAAGTGGAACTTACAGGACTGCTCGGAAATCCAGGCAATGAAAAATCCTGCGATGAAATTTTTCCTATTTGTCGTCTGCGGGGCGAGTTTTTCAGCCACCGCTACCTTGACGGGCTGATAACGGTGCTTCCGCGCTGTTAGCAGTTTTTTTATCTCAGCAGTCTGGTACCCGATGTCCGCGAAGATCTGCGGCATCGCCGCGGGCTTACCTGGCCAGCCTTCCGCTCCATGAGAGCTATCCTGCAGTCCGAGGCCCTGCATGACCACCAGCGGGTGGCGTTCCAGCCGGTCGTCGAAACTGTTCTGTTGATCGTCGAAGACCTGGACACTGACAGATGCAGGAACTTGTTGTCGACGCTGCGCACGCTGGCTTGCTGCGCGCTGCCTTCAAAGTCGGCTGCGACCACGCCACCAATGCAGCAGTCTACCGCCGTTGCTCGTCCGAGAGAGTTGCTGCGCCGCCGGTGACTTCAGCTAAATTTGGCGGCGGGCACATCATTCGCGCCAAAGCGTACTGACGGCAACCTGTGCAGGAGGTGCTGCTGCTTACGCTGCTGGCGCCCTACCAGCGAGGGCAGGCGCGCACCCGAAGTTTCGGCAACTGCGTACAAGCCGACGCCCGCGCCCCAGACACTGCCGGTGGCCTCGCGCATGTTCGCACCCAGGCCCTGAAATCACACCAGACCCCAAATCATTACTGAGAAGCTCGCGTCATCGGTTATGCGGTGAATCGATTTCACTTGGGTTTGCCTGAGGCTGCAAATATGGCCTGTGTGCCGCGTGCACTGCAAACCAGTGCGTGTCTACTGGGGCAGAAGGCGAGCACTGGATTTCTTGTTCGCTCAAACCAGAAGACCGCATGTAGTGCATTTAGTCCCGGCTCTCCAACCCTCTGCCACCAGAAAGTGCCTCTCACAAGACTGCAAGCAACTGCGCCAACACTTGGCATTATCGCCTAAATCGAGCGAATTGTTGTAAAGCGAAAATCGCTTCTGCCCCCGGACTGGATCGCGTGCCAATAACTTCTGCTGTTGCCAGCGCCACAACAGTAAATCTCTACAAGGCTCCCCATTGGCTGAGGCCTCTTGTGCCAATGGCCAGGCTCAGCAATAGCCGGACCCACCCCAGAGGCCATTGTGAGGAGCATTAGAGAGGCTCTCTTGCCCCACAGAGCAGCGCAAAACTGAGCGAAGCAGCTATACAGCCCCGTCTCAAGAGCTGAATTCTCTGGGCTGCCACTCAAGCAGGCTGAATAGTCAAGAATCTTGTAGGACAGCCAGTGAAAGTGTTCGATTACTGAGACACGCTGAATTCCGCACTGGAAATGCCCTGATCGACCTGCAAGGCAAGCAGCAACAGCTATGAAGAATTTACAAACTCCTGCAGCCCTGCTGCAGCTGTTGCCTCTACTGCTGCTAGTTTTGATGAAGCAGCCAGGCAGTAGCTGGGCTGCCGACCCACCCGACCGGTACAACTTTACAGTGTACGAGAACCGTCTGGCCGGCTTCCAGGTGGGACAGGTGAAGATGACCAGTGGCTTCGCCTACCAGCTGAGTCCGGGCTCGCCGTTGTTCAGCTTCGACCCCGGCACAGGCATCGTCACTACCAAGATTGTAATCGATCGGGAGGCGTTAAGCTCCGATATAATCGACCTTCTGGTCATCGGCACCTCAACCAGTTCCGTGCAGACGCTCAGCGTGCGCATCACCGTGCTGGATGAAAACGATAACAGCCCGCGATTTTCCGATGCTGTCGTTTCCTGGGAGCTCTCCGAAAACGCCGCTGTCGGGACCAGCCGCCTCCTGCCCCTCGCCACCGACCCAGACTCTGGCGCAAATAGCGTCACTCTTAACTACAAGATTCTGGCCGGCAACTACGCCGGGAAGTTTCATCTGCGGGTGGACAGCGGCCTGGGTTTTCCCCAGCTATATCTCATCACAGTGGCCAGGCTGGACAGGGAGGTCACTTCTTCGTACCCGCTGAACATCTCCGCCGAGGATGGTGGCAATCCGGCCCGTTACGGTTACCTGTCCGTGATCGTCAATGTGCTCGATTACAATGACAATCCGCCTGTCTTCGTAGCTTCAATAGTTTCAGCCGTGGTGAACCAGTCCACACCTGTCGGCACGGTAATTGCCCAGGTTCGGGCTGCGGATGCGGATCAGCCAGGCTCGCCAAACTCACAGGTGAGCTACCGTATCAAGTCCGGCCCACCCAACGGCCAGTTTGCGCTGGATGCGACATCCGGGATGCTCACCCTCACAAGGCCTCTCGACTGCTTTCGCGCCATTGATGGCTGCTCCGTGACTGTCGAGGCATTTGATGCGGGAACGCCGCAGCTGCAGTCGGAGCCAGACTGCCTTATCACAGTCAGCGTCCAGTTGGCCAACTCGCACCCACCGGAGATTCGAGTAATTCTTACGACTCAGAAGGATGGCTTTGCCGTAATTGACGAGACCTCCAAGCCAGGCAATGCGCTCGCCATCGTGCAGGTGACTGATGCAGACGCCGGTTTGAATGGCGAGACGAGTCTTGCTCTGCTGAATACCAGCGGCTACTTCGCGTTGGCCTCGCTGACCTCCTCATACTACCATATTGTTACGGCGAAGGCGTTCGACACCGAGTCGCCAAAGCAGTTCTCACTTCTGCTGCTTGCGCAGGACAAAGGCTCTCCGCCGCTAACCTCATCGTTGACTGTTCAGGTCCTGGTTAACCGAGCTAATCAGTTTGCGCCCGTATTCGACCGGCCTATTATCGACGTACAGCTTCCAGAGGCAGCACCAGTTGGGAGCCTCGTGGCAGCTTTGGTTGCCAGGGACAACGACTCTGCTGGACTGAACTCGCAAGTGCAGTACCAGATCGTCGAAGGCAATGCTGACGGAGTCTTTGGCCTCGTGTCTGACACCGGTCTGATGATCACTCGGAAAATGCTGAGCTTCGCAGCCCGGCCCACTTACCGGCTCAACATCAGCGCCAGCGACATGGGACCGAAGCGCCTCATGTCATACGCTCTTGTGACAGTTGTGCTGCAGGGAGTCAACCACCCTCCTGCCTGCAACGTTAGCCGCCTGAGCTACTTCGACCGTCCAGCCGGATCCGCACTGACTGTCCCACTGTCAGTCTTTTGTACTGACTCAGACCAGGGACGCAACGGCAGCCTGGAGTTCTCTGTAAGTCGACGCCACCCGGCAGCTGATGCACAGTGCAGTGTCACCGCCAGTTCGGGCGGCTTCCAGCAATTCTACTGCCCCAGCCTCGCTAGCAGCGCCCAGTATGTCATCCAAGTAACCGATCGTGCTGAAAAGCCTCTGTACGTGGATGTGGCAATCGAAATTGAGGTGTCACTGCCCAAACAGACACCACCACGGCTCTACCCGACACTTTACCTGGCCACGGTGCCTGCCGGGGACCAGAGGTTCGGCATGGAGCTCGCCCGAATTCGAGTGGCAGATCCAGCTGGAGGCAACTTTTCATTCTCTTTTGTCCCCGGCTCACCGGCTGGATTCGCCATCGACTCTCGCGAAGGCATCGTCAGGCTCGCCGGTTACGCAGCAGACGCACCCGTCATGATTGATGTCACTGTCACCGACAGCCGAGGAGTTCCGGCGAGCTCCTCAGCAACCGTCCGAGTGTTCCCGGTGTCAAGGCCAACCCGAATGTCTTTCAGCCAGCCGAGCTACGAGTTCATAGTGGCCGAGGCCAGTTCCGCAAATCCGCGACCTGTGGGCACAGTAGTCGCGAACGCTGCGGGTTTAGGTGGCTCCTACATTATTGTTGACGGCGACCCGGGTGGGCTCCTCGCAGTTTCCGAGACGGGTGTCATCAGCCTCACTGGCTTACTGGACCGCGAGACAACGCCACAATTCAACTTGACGGTCGCATTTGTTACCTCCTCTGATTTCTGCACCGCGCAAGTTTTAGTCCTTGTTGCAGACATCAACGACAACGGGCCCACATTCGCCTGGTCTGCCTACAAATTCGTCATCAACGAATCGATGGCACCGCTCGGTCATGTGATCGGCGTACTGACAGCCACTGATCCGGACCTGGGGCTCAATGGTCACGTGACACTTGAATTAGCCTCAAATCCCGGTGGCTACTTCAGCCTGGACAGCGCAGGCGGGATTCTCTACCTGGCCAAAGCCATCCGGCTCTGGGAGGCAGCCGACTTGGCAGCTGGTGGCGTCGCTCTGTCGGTTCGTGCTGCAGATGGCGGCTCGCCAGCCCGCACGGCTGAAGCTGCCATCCGCGTCTCCGTGTCTTTAACTCCATCGCCTTGGCCGCATCTGGCAGGGACAAGCTTCAAGTTTGATCTCCCCGAGGACACGCCAGTCCACTCGTTGTTTGGCCGCATTGCAGCGGCAAGTGACAGTGCCGAAGTTGAGTTTGCCTTGTCGCCCGAATTTGCACCTCTCAGCCTGACGGACTCGCAGCAGCGGATCGGCCTGCTGGCTGGCGGCGAGATCTACGTGGCCCGACAGCTGGACCGCGAAACACGTGATGTTTTCGAGTTCGCCATATTTGCTCGCTTCCTAGACGTAGGATTCGTCGCCGGCCTGGCCTCCGCGAGTGTCACTGTTCGCGTCGGTGACGTAAACGACTGCGCGCCTGTGTTTGGCGCCAGTGCGGCCGGTTACGTGTTTGAGATGGCAGAGAACGGAACCGCCGGGCAGTCGGTTGGCTGGGTGTTCGCAGCTGACGCTGACGCGGGGCTCAACAGTCAGGTCTCGTACGCTCTCATGGGCACCGCGGACTTCTCAGTTGACCCACTTGATGGGCAGCTTAGAGCCCTACGTGTTTTCGACCGCGAGCTGCCCACCGAGCGGCAATTTCTATTTACTGCTGTGGCAGTGGACGGCGGAGACCCCGCCCTAACCGGGACAGCTGCCATTCGAGTCGTCATTGCCGATATCAACGACTGCCAGCCGCGCTTCGCCAGCTCCTGGATCAATGTTAGCATTGCCGAGAACATCGCAGAGGGTGCCATCGTCACCCTACTGATTGCCACAGACGATGACGCCGCGGGCGACAATTCAGTTGTGTCGTACGCGATTGCAACTGGAAACGAGCTCGGGCATTTTGCCCTGAGCGAAACCACAGGCGAGCTAAGGGTGGCAAAGTCGCTCGACCGCGAGGCCCAGGACGGTTTCCGACTAGTTGTGACGGCTGCCGACCGCGGACATCCACCGCTAACGTCTACTGCTACGGTCGTTGTTCGTGTGACGGATGTCAACGATCACAAGCCCGTGTTTGCCAACGCGACTCTGACTGAGGTCTTAGTTTCAGAGGCAGCCTCATTAGGCACCGTTATCTACAGCTTCCAGGCCTCTGATGAGGACAATGTCAACTCCTGGCTATTGAAATTCTCCATCACAGTTGGCAACGTTGGTGATGTCTTCGGTCTTGATGCCTCCACCGGTCATTTGTTCGTAGCATCGGCTCTAGATTTTGAAACTCGCGCCTCATACGACCTGGCCGTTCGTGTGACCGACTCTGGCGGCCTGTTTTCGGAGATTCCTTTTGTGGTCCGCGTCTTGAACTTAAATGACAACTCACCTGTCTTCAAGCTGACAGCACCGCTCGTCCTTCACGCTGCGGAGAATTTGACTGCCCCTGCGCTGCTCGGCCAGGTGACTGCTGCCGACGCCGACCCTGGTGACGTCATTTCCTACCGACTGATCTTCCAAGAACCTTACGGCAATGAGTTCGCCGTTGATGCTTTCACTGGTGACATTCGGGCTGTCCGTGCTTTGGATCGCGAGCGGGTAGCCGTCTACAAGCTGTACATCGCTGCTGTGGACTTGCCGGGCCCAGCCCAGCTCACCTCCACCACGACTGTCGTCACCATTGTCGTAGACGATGTGGACGACAACTTGCCCATTCTGCTGACGCCGCCAGCTGTCCTGCTGCCGTTCACAATGTCCGCGGGATCCAGGGTCTCCCGTCTGCTCGCCACGGACGCCGACCAGGGTGACAACGCACTGATCGCCTACGGCCTCACCGGGCCAGACGCGTCGATGTTTAGAGTCGACCGCAGCAACGGTATCGTCACCCTGCTGGCTGACCCTTCCGCCAGAACCGGCCTCCGAGCCTTCTACAACCTCAGCGTCCTGCTATCTGGGGCTGCTTCGGAGCCGCTGACGCTCCTCAGCCAGTCGCAAGATGGCTCGGGGCCTGTCTTCACGCAGGCTGCCTACTGGGCTCAGGTGGGTTTCTACTGCTCCGCAAAAATATGCTTCGAATATTGTTCAGTTAAACTCAGTTAAACTTCGATCATCCAGGGTGCAAACATGCGTAATCGGGCTAATATTCGTAGGGCTCATTTCTCTAATCCCAAGGAAACGAGGTCCTCTGCTATTAGCTTCCCCACTGAGATCTGGAAGCTGTCACCGCCACTATGCAGACAGCGAACCGAGGGAAAGGAACGTGCCAAACAACATCGGGCAGCCAAGCGCTGGTTTTCCCCTCACTTCTCTCTCCTCACAGTCAACCGGAGGGACTCGGCAGGTGGTCGCACTGGGCAGCCTGCAGAGACTGCAGGCAAATAGTGCAGCGGTTCATTCCCATTGGGCAACTTCTGTTTTGGGGAGCTCTTTTGTGCTCTGTTGGTACTCTTCAGGTAGGGAGGGAAGAGTTTGAGCAGAACAATGTCAGGCCACGCATTTCAGTGCAGCGGCTGTCTCTGCCTGGCTGCCTCTCTCGCGCGGGCTTTCTGGTGCTGCGCTTTGGTCCTGCAGTGCAAGCGGGCACGCAGGAGCTTGTGCTCACGTGGCTCTGCTCCACCGCTCAAAGTTGGAGGCTGGGCGCCCCTCCCTGCCCTTTTCCCTCTCCGTACTCGCCCTGCCTGTCACCCGCCAGCCTTCAATGCCCTCACCGCTCCATGACTGCTCAGTGCTGACTCTCCCTGGGCCTCATCGGATGGAGGAAATCCAGGATTTTTTAGCAGAGAAAATTAGGCAACCTGTCCCACAATGAGCCAGCCTTTCAGTCCAATCAAAATTCATTCCGGGGAATCTTTTATGCGTGCAACCGTCACTCCTACATTTGCACTCGTTAATTTCGCCTAGGAAGACATTCTGGGCCTTTATTGTTCTCGGTGGTCTAACAATTTCGATTCCAGCTGTCCATTGCTTTGTGAGCTCGGTGACTTTCAGGGGCACAAAGACTCACCACTCGGGCCGGTGACAGATCTCAGCTGGGATAATGAAGGCCCTCATTAAAACAGCAGCCGACAATCAAAAATAGCTATTTTGGCTACAATCGGTCTGTATATTTAATTGCCCCACTCCGCGACTGTTCAGGCAAAATGGGGCCATGCTGGGTTTTTAGGCACGGACGATTGACTGGCCCAACACGGCACCCGACTTGCAATCGCAGGGGTGCCCTCGCACGGGATGCATCGAACCGCTGTGGGTTGGGGTTTGCGATTAGTCGTTACATCTACCAACCAACCGCATCGCAGGTAACGGAGGGCCTGGCAGAAGGCCAAGAGATCCTCCGGGTGCGAGCGCAGTACCAGTCCGGCGCCGGCGGCAGCGGCGGCATTCGCTACTTCATCAGCGGCATCTTCGCCGGCAACCAGAGCCAGCCGCAGTCCCGCCGGTTATTCCAGCTCGACCCGGTCGAGGGCGTGCTGCGCTCGGGGCCGCAGCCATTGGACAGGGAGGCCACTCCAGTCGGCCAGTACCAGGTCGAGATCACCGCTGCTGACTTTGCTGGCAGCGGCGCCAGCACCGTCACCGCCTACGTGAGCGGGGGAGGCTGGGTAGAGGGCAACCGGATGTGTTAGAGGCAACCAGCTGAGCTAGTGGGCAACCAGCTGTGCTAGTGGGCAACCAGCTGTGCTAGTGGGCAACCAGCTGTGCTAGTGGGCAACCAGCTGAGCTAGTGGGCAACCAGCTGTGCTAGTGGGCAACCAGCTGAGCTAGTGGGCAACCAGCTGAGCTAGTGGGCAACCAGCTGTGCTAGTGGGCAACCAGCTGAGCTAGTGGGCAACCAGCTGTGCTAGTGGGCAACCAGCTGTGCTAGTGGGCAACCAGCTGTGCTAGTGGGCAACCAGTAAAGTAACGATGTTGTGTGTATAGCGGGTGTAGTAGAGGTGTAGCGGGTGTAGTAGAGGTGTAGCGGGTGTAGTAGAGGTGTAGCGGGTGTAGTAGAGGTGTAGCGGGTGTAGTAGAGGTGTAGCGGGTGTAGTAGAGGTGTAGCGGGTGTAGTAGAGGTGTAGCGGGTGTAGTAGAGGTGTAGCGGGTGTAGTAGAGGTGTAGCGGGTGTAGTAGAGGTGTAGCGGGTGTAGTAGAGGTGTAGCGGGTGTAGTAGAGGTGTAGCGGGTGTAGTAGAGGTGTAGCGGGAGTAGTAGCGGTGTATTTTAGGGTATTCGGTTGTGGCAGGGAACTCTAGTATACAGCGGTGCCTAAGAGCTATTAGCTTCATGTTTTGTTTTCGAGCAATCGAGTCGAAATTTCGAGCAATTTCCCATAACCGCTGAGCACTTGAGTTGTGTTCTGGAATTAGGGAACAAGCTCAGGACATGTTGGTGGAATTGCCAGGAGAGTGGCACAGACCGGCCTCTGAGAGTCTGGGAACAATGGCCAGCTAGCAGCGGTACAACAGTGCAGAAGGCATTAACGCGCGCGTCAGACCGATGCGAGCCCCACCCCAACCCCAGCAGCTGCCAGCAGCAGCAATCGGCTCGCTATACTGCCAGGCAATAAAAGCTGAATTAATGAAAATGAGAGAATTCGCACTCGCCGGACTCGAGTAGCTGGCCCCCTCCCATTATCGTGTCTCGCCTCGCACAATTGCTTCTCACAATGGCCCACTCGGTGTCCCCCCAGGCTGTTGCATTCTCTCTCTCTGGGTTTCTGTCTCCCGCCTTAGTTCCTCAGTACAAGCGGTTGAGCAGCTTGGAGGCGCTACTGCAGCGGGCCGTTAGCAGTGAGGGCAGAGGGCTGCACAGAGCCCGAGGCTGTCTATTTGCTCTTCGTGTTTCGTTCCCTCCTGCGGTCCGTGGCGCGGGGCCCTGCGGTTTTCAGCCAGTGTTTGCTCTAGATAAT